>OW386294.2:76558078-77787630 GCA_936432065.2 Rutpela maculata | reverse complement strand
GTTGAAAAACTATGAAACAACATTTACACCCAAACTTATTCATAATAGTTACAAACAACGTTTTATTACAAGTAATACATAGTCTTTAAAATATATTAATCGATAACAAGATATGGGGAAAAATCGATTTAATTTTTAATATCAAATAACTTAGTAACAATAACTCCCATGAAAAAAATTTATTTGGCTTTGCGATTACTGCTTTTAAGCTCCTTTATCCTATTGCCTCAAAAAAGTTTGATTTTAAAATTTTTTATTTTGAATATCCAAATTTTTATAATTTTTGCGCGCCCTGTACAACAAAATCAAATTTTCTCAACGTGAATCGTATTTATATAACAAGCAAAAGAAATTATGAACAATAAGTTTTTTTCGAAAAAATTAAAATAATCGGTTTTATAAGTATAGTTAAGTCTATCCGTGGACACACTGTATAAAAAAGAATTTGACTCAGTGATTTAATTTTACTTCCACATCCACGTGTAATGGAGTAGAAGTATAGTAATAGCTGAAACAAAAATTTTGAAGGTTTGATTTTTTTTTTTTTTGTTCTAATAGGCTTAGAATGTCATGACACATCGAGATTTTAAGTTTGAGCAAAAAAATTTTGTCTCGCTCGGAGTTTTTTGTACGCAAGATTACTCTGAAACGGTTTATGATATTGACTTGAAATTTGGTACAGCTACCTATGTATTATAAGGAGAACTGGAACTAGATTATATTTTGATCTTATTCCGTTGAAGTGTTGGGGAGTAAATGGGGACATATAGGTAACGCAAGCAAACAAGCGTCCATAAAATTGAAATTTAGGGTACTATTGAGTAGCCAAGGTTTCAACATTTTTTTTACATCAATATTTAAGGGATTCAAAAAATAAAATTATGATTTAGTATAATAACAAAAGTACAGATATACCCAAAAATTATTAAAGATCGTTTTTTCATGGTAGATGGATAATATTGAATATCTGACCGTAGTTTTCAATTAGGATCAACTTTTTTTAATAATGATTGTCGGTATTGTAATAAATAAAGGTACTTTACTCTTGAGCAAAATTTACATTTTTCGACAAACCTCGTATACGACTGCAAAAAATTGATATCTGATTATTTCATTCTGGGTTTTAGGCCATGCAAAACTTTTTATCAAGAATAACTTTTTTCATAAAACCGATAATAAAAAAGTTTCCCATATGGTGCCGACTTAGTTGGACACACTATATATGACTTTATGAATGAAATATTCTTTTATAGATAATTGCAGATTTTCAGCTTTAATACTTTCAGGAAGTTCAGTGATAATTGCGGGGATTGCAATTTGTACCATTATTACCTCATCGCGATTTTTTGAAACAGCAGAATAAAGATTGTTATTTTTTATAATAAGTTACGTTTATGTTGAGTACCCGATACTTTTGTTTACAAGTTTTCACCGATCTGAGGTCAATTTGTTAAATAAATATTTTTATTTACTGTTTAAAATCTATTTTATCGAAGACAGTAAAGCATACGATATGAAACTTTTATTTTTTAAATTAATGCTTTCTCTTTTCTTGTACTTTTGGAGCTGTGATTGAGATAATTAGAAAAATCTGCTTCTCGTTCATTGCTTTTTCTTCATTGTTTGTACTAGTCTGTTATATTGAAGCTTGGAAAAAAAAAAACGGGAAAAAGTCGGGTATTTCCACGTCCGGATTTGGTAGACACCATGTATAATATTCTTTAGACTATAAAGACCTTTTTAAATTTCTGGATGGAATACTAAAACCAAAAGTTGATATAAACTTAATGAACTTGAAATATGTAAAGATTTTTGGTATCAGAATTCATAGTCTGATAGAAAGGATACCGCACGTTTTATGGGTAAATTGGTGGCCTGTCAAATTTGGTAAGTTTTTGATATATTGTAGTTCAACTTATTCTAAACAATAGGTTCCTTTGGCAAAACTTCAAATTGTGAACAGTTTCTCCGATAGATGGCTCCAAACCCCTTGATACTGTATCAACGATTTCCCAAAACGTACTGCAGGTATTGAAATGGTAACTGCTGAAATTAAATAATCAGACTACTTACCATTATCTGGTCTTAGATTGATATGCCTGAACTTCCAGTTTTGCTGGAAATGACGACAAATCACGTACTTCGAATGCACAACACCCGCTTACTTCAATTTAATACATCATATGCATAAGTAGCTTCATTAAAATTCATTATCTTAGTAAATAAGTAAATACGTGTATTGGTTGATAGAACATTGGTGCTAGCTTAATACCGGGTAGAACTTAATCTTGATGCAAAACAAAGTTGATTTTATTTTTCAAGATATAAAATTGCAGTAATAGAAATCAAACCAAAAAAATGTTATTTCAAGTTAACTGAATCTTATTCATGCAGAAAATAAATCCTACGTGCGGCATGTTAGGTTTTATAATACAAATTATTTACTTTGAAACTTAGAAAAGCAATCAGAATGCATATACAGACAGCGACAGGCAAGTACGTACAGCGGACCGGGTTTTAGCATGCGATACCCGTCTCGATCGAGCCCCCACCATTTAAATTCCTTTGTATCCATGCATATCTTAAAGGCATCGAAATTAATAACATACTGGAACGTGCACTCGACTAGAGAAAGTAAAGCAGAAAAAGATGTGCACTATTCCATCCTTTTTCCGCTTGCACACAGCACTGATTTCCTTCAACCAATATCTTCTCAGGAAAGGACAGAATAGTGCACGCGAGTTTCTCTTTCTGCTTCAGTTATTTCGTATATCCAATCATATAAAGCACTGAATGTGCGTTCCAGTTTGTTATTAATTTCAATGCTTCAGGAAAAGAGTATACAAGCAATCGAAGATACTGGAGACCGTGACACAATGGACATTGTCTAAGTTTAGTGACTAGACTAGATTTAAATTAATTACCTATAATTATACGAAAATTATATTCTTAATCGTTGTTATTGTCCTTTTAAATCCCTATTCACTGTCATAATTTTAGAATAATTATTAGTAATTTTTGAATAGCAGAGCAATTTAAACAAAAAAATTAGATGCAATTTCGTATCGCTAGCGATTTTTCCCTCACAGTCAATGATACTTTTTATATTTTATTTACACTAGCGCCTTTTGCATACATTAATTATTTTAAGCTAGTTTTTCTATATACTTTGTTCATTGTATAGACTATTTAGTTCGCTTTGCTGCAAATAGAGCTTCTGTTCATTTTTTTAACCGTTTTTGATTTAATCATCCAGCCTTTCAATGCGCCTCGCACCGAGTATATCTAGCTGGCTCCGATACGTGCTAGAGGAGGAATGCTGTTCTTTGTTAATTAATTTGAAATCAAGTTTTTTTTTTTGTTTCATTAGTAAGTATTAAACAAAACAGTAACTGCCTATTCTACTTAAAGGTGTCACAGATAGTTTTGTACCAAGATTATAATGTACCCGGTATCAAGCTATCATCAATGTTCTATCAATCAATGCACGTACTTATTTAGTGAATTTTAATGAAGCTTCTTATGTTTATGATGTATTAAATCGAAGTAAACGGGTGTTGTGCATTATAAAAACGTGATTTCAGGCACATCAATCTAAGACCAGATAATGGTACATAGTCTGGTTATTCATTTCCAGCAGTTATCATTTCAATACCTGCAGTACGTTTTGAGAAATCGTTGATACAGTATCGAGAGGTAGGTCCAGTCTTTGGAGCCATTTATCGGAGAAACTGTTCAGAATTTGAAGTTTTGTCAAAGGAACTTATTGTTTAGAATCAGTTAAACTACAACATATCAAAAATTCATCAAATTTGACAGACCACCAATTTACTTATAAAACGTGCGGTGTCCTTTGTATTTTGTATGTGACATAATATATTATATTAATAGTATAATGAATTTACAGCTGACAAACCTCCTCAACGACATCCTGGACCGGCAGGAGCCCCCGTTCTAAGCCCCCAAACAGTGCCTGGTCCAAATTCAGATCCGCTAAAGAATGATCTCTTCCCAACGCCCAGCCCTCACATGATGGATGTACCGCGCTTCACTGGACCGAATGCCTCCCCAGGTGCTAAAGTGGGTGGGGGATTTCTCAGTGTATCTCCACAAGGGAAACCTTTGGATATTACAAATTATGGATGTGCCAGAGGAGACAATGTTCCGTTGAATCCAAATTGTACAAGTGCTATGTCAGGTAACCCAAAGGTCTCACATTTCGATCCGATCTCTTCGTTAGCACAAATGAGCCAGCAACTTACGAATAGTGTGGCAAGTACTTTAAATGGTCAGGGCAACCAAGGTCCGCCCATGATGAACTTTAGTTCTCCTTCAATGCATATGATGGATATGGGTGGTTGTCATGGAATGGGAGATATCGACCAAGGATCTGGAAATCTGATGGGAATGCCGATGCAAGGTCCGCCCCATGGATTTCATCCGAACTCGCCGATGGGACCGATACGCTCTCTTTCGCCTAAACTGCCAGGTGCCTTTTCCAATCACATGCCTATGCCAAGGATGATGGGACGCCCGCCCGGACCAAATCCGTATAATGGAGCCAACGTTCAAGTTAAGCCTAACGCTCCAAATACAATACAGTACTTACCGGCTAAATCTCAAGTGGGTCAGGCACCCGGACCGCGGGGGCCTCCTAGTCTAGATTTCTTAACCCGCCTTGCTGCACCTATGAATATGATGGACTCGAAGATACAACCACAAAATTTGCAATATTTTTCTAATTGTGGCCCAAATAATGGACCTATGCAAGGAGGGTCGGTACCGCCTCACCTAGCCCACATAGACTCCATGCCACAAGATGGCAGTATGGGTCCCATGGGCATGGGATCTCATATGGGCAACGGTGCTGGCCCTATGGGCCCGATGGGTGGTAATATGGGGATGCCGGGAGGAATGATGCCTATGATAAGAGGACCGATGAGGACACCTATGGGTATGCGAATGCCCCAGATGGTGTTTAACGGACCTCCAGGTGGACCCGTAGTTCCCGATTCCATGTTCTCACCCGGTCCCAATATGGGCAATCCTTCGGCGCAGATATTCGTCAGCGGACCAAAGGGCAGTCCAATGGGTATGGGCGCTCCCGATGCCAGCCAACCCCTTCCACCTTCCATGGGACAGAACAATAGCTTTAAAAACTCTCCGTTCGTGGGACCCACCACGGCCGATCCAAACTACGCACAACAGTTCCACAACTTCCAGCAACAACTGTATGCCACCAGTACCCGTAATCAAATGGGTGGACAAACCATGGGACCGGGACCAGGTCCTCCGCATATGCAGCAGCCTCCGTACTTTAATCCCAAATAGCATATATGGTGCTAAGTGTGTGTATCAGAGTATTTTGTTTTATTTTTGATATTAATAATGAGATCCGGCAATAAGAAAATGTGAGATTGTTTTGTATATTAAGCGTTACACATCGAATTCAAGTGCAGTTAAGGTCAAGTAAAAATGCCTGCCCAAGAGCTCCGTTTGCCTAAATACTTAACGCTATTGTGGATTTGTATATTTGCCATAAATAAACTATAAAGACTATTAGTTTAATATTAAGTGTTGGACTTGCTTGGTCCTTTTTAAGACAAAGGTTTCACTATTGCTCATTAATTTGTTTCTATCCATCTGTTATTCATTTATTGTACATTTTATGAGTAATCATAATTGAAATGATAACAATAAAATTCTATATTATATATCCTGTGCTTTCATTTTGGAACTTGTACAATATATTATTCTGCGTGTTTGTTTGTTTATATTCAGTACTTAAAGCGAGCACACTTTAATGTTCAACTTCATATCTTGAAAAATAACAAAACTGAGAAAGGAACTGCTGAAAAGCGATTAATTAATTTTAAACTAATCTGTAATTGAAATTAATGCCTTAGAAGTGGTAATTTGTATACTACCAACATAATGAGAAAGGTATGGGTAAAGAATGATATTAAAAATTCTCACTATATGTGGAAGGGTAAGCCATCATATTCGCAAGAAATAGATGAAGATAAAACTTGCTCGTTCACACCATACCCCATAACTTTCTTTGCTTGTCCAATGTCAAATAACAAGTGATTACAAAATTTCAAAAGTAATTTGTAATTGAATAAATAAGAGCGAACTTCTTTTTCAGTTAATTTCGTTTTATATACAATCCTCAGATCTAACACCGCAAGTTTCACATAGTGCCACTCTTTCTAACAGGGAATTCCCACTTGTGTATTTTCATGCTACAATAAACCAACCTATCTATGTATTTATAGATAAAATGTTTTTACACTTTCCCTGGATTTAGTGTGACAAATCGAACACATAGTTTGATAAATTTTTATTCGGGTTATAACCACACAGAAAAAGATATGCTTTGAATCAAGAATCCTTTGTTTCATATATACGCAAATTAATAAATTTGTTTACGAGAAGCTTTTTATTTCTTGCCACGTGTTTTGCTTTATTGGAAAATTTTATTTAATTGCTTATGTGTAAAAAAACCAGAGGTGGGTAAAGGAAACTTTCCATTTGAAAGAACGATAAGAATGAAAGTTTCCAATAAAATATTTGAATATTTCCAAAAGTTTACAAAATTCCGGAAGTTTCCTTTGGAATATTCAAATATTTTATTGGAATCTTTCATTTTACTTCCATGTCCAGTGGAAGTATAGTAACGACAAAAAAATTTTAAAAATTTTTTATTCAAATAGGCTTAAAATGTCATGAAACGTCGAGATTCTAAGTTTGAGTGAAAAAAAATTCTGTCTGTCGGTCTGTCTGTAACTTTTTTTGTGTGCACGTTTATTCTGGAACCGTTTAAGATATTGACTTGAAATTTGGTACACATATGTACATTAGTGAGATCTGGAAGTAGATTATATTTTCATTTTGTTCGGTCGAAGGGTTGGGAGGGTAAATGGGTAAATCAAGCAGGTAAGAGTCCATAAAATTGGTATTTAGTATATACAAGAGAAGCTAAGGTCTCAAAAAAATTTTTGGCATTAGCCACCCCCCCATTATTAAAAGGGATGAAAAAAAATGTGATTTAGTGTATGTACAAGAACCAGAAACCTCAAAATATTTTTTTACTTCATCCACCCCCCCCTATCACCACCCCCACCCCACTACCGATGTGGGGGTATCGTTTTATGGATTTTTGAGGTAGAAGATTTCAAATATTATATTATTAAAGTTCCATAAACAATTATTTCCACACAAAGTTTTTTCGTTGTGAGTGACTTGGATAGAGAATCTGGATGTGGAAGTAGTGATTCCTTGGGCAGCGGTTTTTATCAAAGCTTCATTCAGGAAACTTTTGTATGGAAAGTTTCCTTTACCCATCTCTGATTTTTACCAAAACTTCGTTCCGGAAACACCCGAAAATTTCCTGAAAAATTTCCTTTAGCCATCTCTGAAAAAAACGAAAAGTATTCTCTAGAAATGGTAATGGGTTTTTTCCCTCATCGGGAATTTTCTCAGAAATGGGTTTTTTCTTGGGAGGGTTAAAATTAAAAAAACCCGGTTTTTTTCCATTTTTGAATTTATCACCAATTATAATCTAACTTTTAGACTAGAAGTTAAGTTAGATTAGAAATTTTCCCAAAAATGGTTTTTTTCCTGGGAGGGTTAAAATAAAAAAACGTGTTTCTTCCCATTTTTGAATTTGCTGCCAATTTTAACCTAACTTTTAGACAAAGTTAGGTTAGGTTAGAAATTTTCCCAAAAATGGGTTTTTTTCCTGGGAGGGTTAAAATGAAAAAAAAAAACCGTTTTTTTCCGATTCTTGAATTTTAACCCATCTCTGGTATTCTCGATTCAAAACGTTTTTACATGGATGTACTAGTAATCAGTGGAGTAGTAGTCACTTAGTATTTGACTCTCATATCTTGAAAAATAACAAAACTGAAAAAATATTTCTCCGGGGAAAAAAATGGGTTTTTCCCGGGTAAGAACCCCAAAAAATAAAAACCCGGTTTTTATCCATCTCTGGTATTCTCGATTCAAAACGTTTTTACATGGGTGTACTAGTAATCACTGAAATAGTAGTCACTTAGTATTTGACTCGGCAGTAATGTTTATCATTTATACTTTGCATATTTCGAACCATTAGCAAAGAAAACCTGACTTGAGGCAAATACTATGATTAACTCTACATTGGGTCAGTGCTATTTCAAAAGTTGCCATGTGGAAATGCAAGTGGGTATTCTCTTATTTGAACAGTAAGATATTCTTTTACACTTTTTAGTTTCTTCTGATCTCATTACAGTTTTTTTATTTGTTCGAGTATTTAGAGTACATCTCTATTTTGTATGTTACATGTTTTTAGTTTATTTTTTATTTTCAGTAAAGTGTTTCTTTACACAGTGGTTGTTTATTTTTTTCATTTTTGCATGACAAACTTTGACTCGGTAGTGTCTCTTGAATTCGGTAGTGTCTCTTGAATTACTTGCGTCACATAATTTTTCCTGTATAGTTTTTTCTGTTTAGATATTTAGAGTTAATGCATTTTTTAAAAAGTCCAGAAGTATTTCCAAATCAAATGAAATTTGACAGGAAAAGTGAAAAGTTGCTACTAAACAGCGTATTAGGATCTTTTCGACGTAGTAGGAAACAGACCCGCATTTTAATATCGATAAAATTAGATTCAGTTTTTATTATAATAGCAGTTTTGACTATTAATTTCATTGAAATATGTTGCGTTTGACATAAAATTGAATTTGAAATAGTACTACTTTACATACGCAGTAAAACAAGTCTGACGTCACGATATGCAGTGACAACATGTACAGCATCCGGAGTGAGGCCTTACCACAATAATATATAAAAGGTAAAATTATTTTAAAAAATTTGTATATTTTTAGATTATGTGATAAAATATATGTAAAAATATGCACATTTAGTTGAATCAATGAATCTTTGAACGGACGTCATCATTCTCCTTTTTCTGAACTAATTCTTTGAAGGATGACAATGATTTCGCACCATAGGCGTAGCAAATTTTTATTAAGATGAGTACTGGAAATTATTATAATAATATTAATAATGATAAATTGAACTAGACTACAGTATTGGGCATTGTCAGTAGGTTCAATGAGTAAATATAAAAAGTCAAGCATGTGAAATCTAAAAAGTTATAAAAACTTGTCATGCATTTGTATTATCTTTTTACAATATTTCAATTTTAATTATACTTTCATTTACACTTGAGATATCCAATAAATAGAATATTAATTTTTGTAAATGGTTATTCGTTCATATATATAGTGTGTCCCATTTAGCTTGGAACCACCCTCATGAAAAGTTTTATTTTCCGATTTACATCAGTTTCTTTTTTAATCGTAGATCTCTGAGAAGTGATACATTAATTTTATAAAACATAAAAGCTGTGGTTTTTCTCGGAGTGGAAAATGAAGAAATCTTATTAACGATGTTTTTATTTCTAATCAAAGTACTCCATTGGATTTGTAGCAAATTTCGTGAAAAGTTCCTATTTTTGAATTTTTCCCGTAACAAATAAAAATTCTGAAATTGCCAAAGAAAATTCACTGTTGTACGGAATTTTGTATTTAAAAGAATGCCTTGACTCAAACAACTGACAAAGGAATGTGTAATTGTCAGTTATGTAGGTTCACTTATTTAAACTTCTACTTGTAACAATAATTATGGCGCGCAAGGGTTGTGTATAGATCTCGCATTATCAATAACAATTTTAATAATATCTAGATAACTCAAGCTTTGCGCGGTAATAATAATTATTACAAGTAGAAAATAAAAAAGTAAAGCCTACACAAATTGACAAATAAACATTCCCTTGTCAGTTGTTTGAGTTAAGGCATTCGTTTAGATACACAATCTCGTATAACAGTGGATTGTCATTGGCAATGTCAGAATTCTTATTTCTTACGGAAAAAATCCAAAAATAAGTATTTTTTCGTGAAATCTTCTACAAACCCATTTGAGAGGTTGCTGAATCCAGTGGAGTGCTCAGTTTTGTAATAAAAAAATCGGTAATAAGGTTTCTTCATTTTCCAGAAAAAAGACTACAGTGGGCCGAGCTGTTATGTCGTATAAAATGAAACACATTTCAAGAAAGCAATTTTCAGAGGTCTATGTTTAAACAAAAAAGCTCTAAATTGGACGTAAATAAAATTTTTATGGGGGTGGTTCTAAGCAAAATGGGCCACACGGTATGTACCAAAGACATATATTTATAAATAATATATATAAATACGATGAGTTGTAAATGCGTCATATTCGAAATTGGCATGTTAAATGCTCATCCACTCGCTAATATCATTTATTTATAAGTAATAAGAAGTATAAAATATCATTCAACAATGGCCGTGAAAGCCTGCATTCTAATGATAAGAAACATGTGCGTTAAATTTAAATAACTACTCCTCGGACAGCATTGACAGAAATCAGTGAAGCCTTCTTCTTTTTCTATCATAAAATACGATATTAAATTAGCTACCAGATTTCTAGCTTGCGTATTCAAACGTTTTCCAGGCGTAATGAGTTAAATGAATTAATTATGTTACGAAAAAGTAAACAATATGTGCGCCACTGACGATTTATACACAAGACCGATGATCTTCGATGTAGTATACACGTACGCATTACCATTACTCCCAAATCTAACACGCATGATAAGCATACGTAGGTCATAGACCGTGCAAGACACATACCCTTACGTCCATTTCAGGCAGTTCGATTGGTAGGTAACTGGTTTACTAATGAACTTAAGATAATGAGACAAAATCTTAATTTTATTATCGAAGCTGCAAAACATACTAATAGCAACGTGTGTAGGGATATCCTTAGACGATATCGGATGCAATACAAACTTGCAATTAAAAAGCAAAGCAAAAAGCAACTTGGAATGTGATTAATAGTCACAGGCTCACCAAAAATACTCACAATCACACAACGCTTTCACCTGATGAACTAAATAATTACTTTATTAATGTTGCAAGGCAGGTAATAGATGAGTTGCCGACTCCTATGTATTCTAACTCAGAATATATGGAAAGCTCTGATATTGGAAAAACCCAAACTCAATTTCAATTCGAGAATATCACTTACGATGAAATCTATGACATTATCTCCTCGCTCAAAAATACAAACAGTAAGGACATCTTTGGAATAAATACGACAATCATCAAAAACATTGCTGACTACTTAGTAGTACCACTAACCGATCTGTTTAACATGTGCCTGCAAAGTAATACATTTCCTGATATTCTAAAAATCTCAAAAGTTATACCTGTTCACAAAAAAGGCTCCCTAAATGAGCCAGCCAACTTTCGGCCAATATCTATAATTCCGCTTATTGGAAAAATTTTTGAAAAAGCCCTTAAATCCAGGATTAATAGATACTTTGATATTAATAACTTATTTAATAAAGCACAGTTTGGTTTTCGTACGAACCACTCGACTACAATGGCTATAAATAAACTAACTGAAATAATATCAGCTAGTTATGATAAAGGCGAATTTGTTGGAGCTCTATGCTGTGATTTAACTAAAGCCTTTGACTGTATATCTGTTGAAATACTCATAGAAAAGCTGCATTACTATGGGTTTCACAATAATTCACTACAACTTATAAACTCTTATCTCTCCAATAGGAAACAACAAGTAATTGTTAATGACATACATTCCAATGTTGATATCATCGAACATGGTGTTCCTCAGGGTTCGGTGTTGGGTCCTATCCTGTTTATAATATACGTCAACGATATAACATCAAGCATACCCAACAATAACCTTATACTATTTGCGGATGATACCACTGTAGTATCCAGAAATAAACAGCTTTCCTTACTGCTTAAAAATATGGAGGATGCACAATCGAAGGTGACAAACTGGTTTGCAACTAATAAACTCAGTCTCAACAGCAGTAAATCTGAGACCATTATCTTTACACTTCGAGAGGCTAAGGAATGGAATAATCCTCAGTCAGTTCGCTTTTTGGGTGTACACTTAGATCCTAAACTTACATGGGAGGCACATGTGAATCATGTAGCAAAAAGCCTGACAACTAATATCTTTGTCATAAGAAACTTGATAGGAATTGTAGCCCAGCCAGTACTTAAAACTGTCTACCATGCACTAATCCAAACTAAGCTAAGTTACGCAATTTTAGACTGGGGCCATGCACCTCGGCCTCAAGATTATTCAGTCTTCAACGCAGAGCTGTACGTTTAATTGATGGGCTAGGATATAGGGAAGACTGTAAAAAGAGTTTCATTGAGTTAAAGATTCTGTCCTTTCCATGTTTATTTATACTTGAATGCCTTATGTACGTAAAAAATAACAGCGAGCGGTATCTAATGCATAACGATGTACATAATTATGAAACTAGAAATAATTCCAGTATTTACTTAGATTATCATAGAGTATATAAATCACGTACAAGCATTTTCTATTTTGGACCTAAATTTTTCAATCTCCTCCCAAGTAATATCAAAAACCTACAACCAAGATTATTTAAAAATAAAATCAAGGAGTATTTGCTCAATAAATGTTTTTATTCACTAAATGAATTTTGTAATAACAATTTTTCAGATTTTGTAATAGGAACTTAAAAGATACAACTATTTCCATTTTATATTTTACATTAATTGTTTATTGTTAGTTTGTTCACATCATCGTTATTGTAGTTTATTACTTTTATTACTTTACTTACTAATTTGACATGTGTAAACAGTTTATTGTATTAACACGAATAAAGAATTGAATTGAATTGAATAGGAAGTGCGGCGCCAACATACAAACGATAGTCTGCTTGCTTCTCCTGTTAGTGACGTGCGTTCAAACATCCATTGATTCAACTATATATATATTATCTCTTTAAACAAAAAGTATGACAAATTTACAAATAAATAAACACTGGAAACAGTAATTTCGTTATGTCTCAGACAGGAGTAAATAAATCGTCTGGCTTCACTTCAGTATACATCGACGACTAAATGTCATGACATCAAATTCGTTTTGCAGCCTATGTAAAATTGCAGTACACAAATTTAATTTTAGGCCAAAATGCAGCATATTTGAACAATATTAATAATCAACAATATTAATAATCTAATTTTATCAATACTAAACAAATTAAAAGTTTGTGCATGTTCCCTATGGGTCAAACTAGTATTAATTTTATTTTGGGTATAGAGTATAAACCTTGTAGTAAAAAATTGAAAGAGTGGATAATTGGATAAACCTACATACCAACATCGTTGCTGTCAAAGTGATTACAAAATTTCTGAAGTAATTTATAGTTGTGGAAATGAAATACCAAGTTCTTTTTCAATTAGTTTCGTTTTGGAATGAGCATAGTTCCGTCTTGAGTATACTCGTATCTCTATGCATGTTAAACAATGTTAATCATGGTTAGTACTTGGATGAGTGACCTCCAGTGTCTCAAATCAAATAATTTATTAATGCTATTAATACATAGATTATTACACAGGTCAATAATAATAATATAATAATAAAAATGTTTATAAATTACAAGAATGTTACGTAAAAGGTAGGAGTTCGACTGAGCCATTCCATACAGGGACCAAAGGTTCAAAACCGCCTAGAGGCCACAACTTTCAACCAAATCTAAGAAGTCTTGATCGAAGATGTTTATGGTCAAATTTTGAAGACATATGAAGCCTGATTTTCAAAATACTTTATTGCTAATTTAAAAATAACAATGAAAATTAAAGTTTCTGAGATAAAAAAACTAAGTTAAAAAACTGAATACATACCAAACCATAAAACCTCAAATGAGTAGGCCCCGAATAATTAAACTCTATAAACAGAACCTGTGATAAATAACCAACACCACAGACCCCAAATGCGAAGACCCCGAAACCCACAGAATGCAAATGAGTAAAGTCTGGAACCAAAACTTCAGAAAATGAAACCAAAAACACCAAGCACATAAAAACCCAAACCCATAAACTCAAGACCTCAAACCAAAAGAACGGAAATAAGTCAATTCTAAGACCAAATTAAGTCAACTCTCGTATAAATGTACCCTTAAACCCTACGTTTTTTATCTCGAAA
Source organism: Rutpela maculata (assembly GCA_936432065.2). Taxonomy (NCBI): domain Eukaryota; kingdom Metazoa; phylum Arthropoda; class Insecta; order Coleoptera; family Cerambycidae; genus Rutpela; species Rutpela maculata. The sequence goes on along the minus strand of OW386294.2, from coordinate 77,773,566 downwards.
ACTTCAATTTTCATAGTTTTATTGTTCTTTTTAAATTTGCAGTGACACATTTTGAAAATCAGGCTTCGTACGTTTCCTCAAAATTTTTCCAGAAACATCCTCGATCAAGAATTTTTTCCTCTCTGTGATTTTCAACCAAACAATATTTATAGTCCCAAGAAAATAGATACATAGCATTCAATATAACAGTAATATTACATAAATAAATAACTAACATTTATAGGTTGGTTGTATCGATCTTTGTTAAGAGTGGTTGTTTGAGAAAACAGGTATGTTACATCTACTACAAGGGTGGAATCTTCATTCGTCTAATCAGTAGGAGTTAGTAATTTAAAATAAAATTTTTTATAAATTTATTTCCTGCCAGGGGTGGTTCTTCGTGAAAACGAGTATGTTGCATCCATCAGCAGGGCCGGATTAAGGATTGGCACACCCCTAGGCTAATCATATGTTTGCGCCCTCTTATTCACAGGCAAGTTTACGAAGTTTCAAAATTGATGAGCAGGAGGAGAAAATGGGAAAACATTTTGATGAGCAGTGGGGGGGAATTGGGGGTTTTTAATAATCAGAGGGGGCAAAAAGCTCAAGGCGCCCCTTCACGCATTGGCGCCCCTAGGCTATGCCTAGTTAGCCTTAGGGATAATCCGGCCCTATCCATCAGACAGGTAGGAAGTCCTCGAAAGTTATTCATATCACCACATATGGCTTAAAACAGAGAATATGAATTTTGTATAAATTACTTTATATTAATATACATGGACTATTATAACTAGTTTGAAAGTATCACAAGTTATACCATCAGAGACCTGGTCATGCCAGGTGGGCAAATGCCTGGTGGGCCGGTGCAAAAAGACATAAAAAAAGGTCTTTTTAAGCAATAATAGGTCCTTTCCTTTGCACAAGAGATGTGACACTAATTTTGACTGACAGAGATGACCTCAATGCGGATATCATAAGTTAAAGAGAGACAATTTTACACCAGTGCATCTCAGTGCCACATTTTTAGTGCAAAGGAATAGACCTAATATTGCTATAAAATGTCAGTGTAAATGTAAAAGTGCACCAAAGATAAAAATAAGATGTGCAATAGTGTTTACACCTGTTAATAAACACTCTGTATCGTGGGTAACACTAAACCTTATTTATTAACTTACTAATTACAACAAAAAATTCATTAATATCACACTGAGTACTATATTAAATATTTCAGTCACTTCTTGATCTGATCTGAACTGACTAAGTGAACTGAACTGTCACTCACCTATTTATACAGCTAAGTAAATGGTTCTGGAATTTTCTACATTCTGCCATGTTCTAGATAAAGGTCTGTAATTCCAAGAGGCCGACACCGCTTGCACCTTCTCTGGGACAACTGCCGAACTAACTAACCAAGTGTAGTTTTCCGCTATTCACACAAGATTTATAGAGAAAATACTTTATACATGTCTATAAAGCTGTAACGATGGTATATTATTCAACGAGCGTGTAATGATGGCTACTGCCCAAGACCAGCTCGTGCCATAATTCATCAGAGTAGGTAATAGCTATTATACGCGAGTAGAATACTATACTATTTTCTACGACTACTCAACAGGAGTTGGGTTTTGAGGTAAATTTACCGAATATAATAATTGAGAAATAGCGAGATTTTTATGAAGAAATGCGAAGACACACGTTGTATTGGCCATAACTTATTTTTTAGAGAATATTATTTAGGTACTATTTTTTAAACAGGAGAAAAAATTAAGAGACTTTTAGCTTAGCTTAATCGATAATCTTAGATAGATAGATATTTATTTTCCCATTTGATCAATTACATGAAACTGGATGTGCCAAACAGAACCCAGGTAGCAAAGGCACGTGAAAATGACATGAAAAAATGGTCAGGAGTGACGAGTTAGATGACGTAAACGAAACGTGAAAATGACTTCCTAATGTCTCAGATGAATGACGTCTTATGCTAGACGTTAATTTGACGTCTTTTTCAGGTTATATTTGGTAATCCCCCACAGGTTTTTAGTAATAGGAACATATAAAACTACATACTAGTTAGTAGTCTACTTGATAAAAATGAAGTAATTAATGCATAAATAAGTATTGTCCTATGAATTTGTTTGTTAGCCGTCCGTATATTTTATTTACATTAACATATCTAATATTGTTTACCATCACTCCAATTTGTTCTCACAAGGGTTGCCTGCAAATTATAATGTTTATTAAGTTATTTTTAAATTCATTTTTACTTACCTTTACCAATTGCGGTCGGTAGGGATTGAACCTGCATGTCTCCGTTGTCTGTATTACAGTACTGACTCTTCTACCAACTGAGCTATCTTAATGACCGTTATTTCGGATGCTAAAAGCAGTATTTATGGTGATGTGTATGAAGTCTTTATTATGTGAAATTGAATTTCTAGCCTTATTTAAAATTATGAAAATCTTTCAGGTTCTCTTTTTTTTTCTATTTTTTTGTGTTCCCAAACCTGAATTTTTCGAGTTACTAGTATTTTTATTTATTTATAATTATTAAGGAGAACTTATTTAATTTAATTAAACTGTCACCAGTGTCACCTGAGAAGTACGAGTAGTTGTTGAACAACGTAATTATTACATTAATTCAGTGGCGGTTCGTTAACAAAAAATGTTTTCCCCAGATATCGAAATTGAAGAGCAGAGAGGGAGAAATCCGAAAAAAAAAAATTTCCTCATCTCAAATTTGATGAGCGGTGGGGGCAAGTCAGGAGTCAACTATTTTAAGAATTTAAGTTTTAAGTTGAGGTACTTATACAAACCTGTTGGAGAAAAAACGGTAAAGGCATAATATCGACATCTACAACATAAATAGAATATTTAATGGTCTAAAATAGACCGAAAATTGAAAAAAAGTACATTCGTACATCGGTTTTATAAGCAATTATTACCTTAAAAAAAAACAATTAACATTTTTTTCGCAATTATTTTAACAAAAAAAAACAAAAAGGAATGAGCGGAGGTCGAACCACCTACCTCGTGACTTGCAAGATGACGCCTTAACTCACTCGACCACTAACCTTTCTAAGACTACTTACTTTTAAAGACTTTATAGTGGAACAGGCAACGGCTAGATTTTGCTTTTTAATGCATTTTACGACACGGTTTATTTTTTTTTAAACTTTACACTCTGCTTAGGATAATAACATGCCATTAATGAGTTTTAAAGTTTTGTAATCCGATAAAATTGAAATAAAATTAACACCGAAAAAAGACGACAATATGACGTGATGTGTAGCACGTCATTTTAATGTCATTTATAAGACGTCATTATGTCGTCGATTTTTAGAGGTCTTTTTGACCAGTATCACTAGATTTTGACGTCATTATAACGTACCCTTGCTACCTGGGAACTTAATGCTAGTTATACAGTACAAAATAAAACTTATAGAATTTAAGAGTAAAACAGTGGAGTAATAAGATGGAATTTAAAGTATACATAAAATGTCTATCACATCAAAAGACAGGATATGAGAAAGCAATAAGGCGACTGTACAAATGTTTTACTATACTGAAAAAAGTGCAAGTAAAATTACAGCCTCATTACATTAGAATTCATGGAATTTTACTGTTAGAATAATGTAATAAGAAATCGCTACAGACAAGTACACGTAAAAATACATGTGATTTTATGTCAACTGTCTTATTAAATCACAATGAATTATCCACACTGAGTGCAAATTTACTAGCCCTCGTGTAAATTTATAGACAACAGTGGTGTAATTTTACATCCAGTCTGTGAAATTCTAGTCATTATCACTGGTCACAGATCTACATGAAGAAGCATGTAAAATTACACAAGCACTTTTTTCAGTGTACCGATATAGTCAGGAATTTAGAAATTCCTCTACATTTTCTCTACATTTTCGATTGGATATGCTTTGAGACTTTTTTTAAAGTATTTATTTAGTGGCATTGTTTAATCTCATTTGACAATTTGTTATAGAATAAAGCACCTTGATAGTATGGGTTGTTTTTATAGAGCTCACGTAGGTTGTTCCTACCCCTCGTATCGTACTTATGATTGTTTCTATGTTGGTTAAAGTTCTCAAAATTGGTTTTTACAAAGCATAGGACATTATATATGTAGAAACCAAGGTAAGGTTAATATTTCACATTCTCCAAAACTATCTCTGCAACTGGCATTAAAGTTCATTCCAAGCACATATCGTATCATGTATCGGCGCGTTTTTGCGATTTAAATATTCTACCTGACTCAGATGATTTTCCCGATAATACAATACCATCAGAGCCGTTCCTAAGCACTGTGCTTAGTGCTTGTCTAAGCACTCTAAGCACTTTTGTGCTCGGGAGCACTGTGCTTAAGAGCACTTCTTAAAATTGGTGCTTAGTGCTTAGGGCTTCGAGCACTTTGCGAAAGGGCTTAGTGCTTAGTAATCCCGCAAAGTGCTCGCGAGCACTCAAAAAAGGCTCGCAAGCACTTTAGTGCTCGGGAGCATTCGAAAGTGCTCGCAAGCACTCGAAAAGGCTCGTAAGCACTTTTTTAGCGCTCGCGAGCACTAAAGTGCTTGCGAGCACTCCAAAAAGCTCGTAAGCACTTTATGACTCGTGAGCACTTTAAAATTTTCGCAAGCAAAGAATCATTTCTGCATGAAATTTGTGAATTCGCACCCAATTTAGAAAAAAATTTTAAGACTAAAGAGAATTTATTTTATGACGAAGAAAAAATATATAATTAATTACATCAAAATTTGATTTACATCAGATCTCGTGCAATAATAATAATTCTTAAGAAAATGGTTTATAATAAATTGTTTTCATTCATTACTTTCTTCAAAATAGTCTCAAACAATTTTTTTCTAAATTGGGTGTGTGCCAAGTCAATGATGGTTTCCCGTTTCATTTTTGCTCGAAAACGTCCGGGATTATCAAATTCATCTATACATCATCATCAGTCATCATATTATGTTACATTTTACATTATAAGCACAATAAGCATACTTCCCAAATTCACACAAAGATGATACCTTTGTTATTTATAAAATTATTAACTATATTCTGTTCTAGTCAGAAGTACAAATGGTGTACCCTCCTACCCTCTAACTAAAAGCATGACGTGATAGGGATAAATTAAAAAATAATTCTCCACCGAGGTAAAAATCAGAATAGTATGCAGTATTACAGTGTGTCCCCGGACGGACCTAACACCTAACTATACTTGCGATCTTTATTATTTTGCATTCTTATTTTGCATTTTTAGAGAAAAAGTCGCTCTTCATAAAATGTTTTGCTTACTCTGAAAAGTCCTCAGCCATAGTCAGAATTTCGAAATAACGTACATGATGGTTAACAAATAAGGAAACGTGAATTTGTGCCAAAAATAAGGTATAAGTATTTTAAGAGGAGATTGTTACAGGAAAAAGATGTTTCTAATGTCAACAAAAAGTCAGCTATGAAATTTTAACGTCGTATCTCAAAGGTAGTATTTTTGCCAAAATTATGATTAAAATAATTTAAAAAAAACCGCTGCCTAAGGAATCACTACTTCCACATCCAGACCTCCTACATACTATATTTGCACTCGACTATGTGGAAATAATTGTTTATAGAACGTTAATAATATAATATTTGAAATCGTGTACTCCAAAAACCCATAAAATGATATGCCACATCGGTAGTGGTGGTAGGGGTGAATGAAGTGAAAAAAATTCTTAATGACTTTGATTCTTGTACATACACTAAATCAGAATATTTTTTCACCTTCTTTAATAATCAGGTGGGGTGGTATAGGGGTGGCTAATGCCAAAAATTTTTTTATATTTACTAAATACCAATTTCATGGACTCTTACTTGCTTGATTTACCTATTTACCCCCCATTTATCCAATTTACCTCTCAATTCTTCAACGGAATAAGATCAAAATATAATTTAGTTCCAGATCTCCTTAAAATACATATGTGTGCCAAATTTTAAGTCAATATCTTAAACGGTTAGAGAGTAAACGTGCGCATAAAAAAAATTACAGACAGACTGACCGACAGACAGAATTTTTTTTATCAAACTTAAAATCTCAACGTTTCATGACATTCTAAGCCTATTTGAATAATAAAAATTAATTTTTTTTTGCATTACTATACTTACTTCTACTAGATGTGGAAGTAAACATGAATTAAAGAAATATGAAAAATAAAAAAATGTATAATATTTCTATTCTATTGATGTTTTGTTATCATGTTATTATGCACTTTGGTTCAATTTAATTATTTTAATCATAATTTTAGCAAAAATATCAAGTTTCGAGATACAACGCCGGCGTTTAAATTTCACATCTGAACTTTCATTGGCACTAGAAACAACTTTTTCCTGTAACATATTACCTCTCAAAAATCTCAATTTCTTTCTAGGTTGTTTTTGTTGACCTTTTTTTTTTATAAATAACACATAAATTCAATGAAATTCTAGCTTCAATCAATAGATACTCCATTATTTTAACAGTGCTTAGTGCTCGATAAAATAAAGCACTTTTTTTGAGTGCTTAGTACTTAGTGCTCCCGAGCACTTTTTAGCAGTGCTCGCCCAGCTCTGAATACCATATATCATAACGTACTCGAAGTTAGCATGGTAGTAGGTCTGAACAATTGTGAAACCACAAATATCCCACAATTATTTTAAGGCAAAACAGATACTGGCAATTTAGAACTCAAAATGTGAATATGTGCATCACATTTTAAATGTTCAACCAAGACTACACCTAATAACAAGTCGAGGTCTGTTTTATTGTGCTTCCAATTATTTTTACCAATGCACTTTGGTGTGGTTTAAGACTTGCTGAGTATAAGTCATGTTCACTGTTTTACTCTGGTTCATAGCTAAACATTTTTCACAGAGATATTTATAGGTTTATTTAGATTGGCATGTTTTACGAGGACAGTAAAATTATCTGAGCTGGCAGTAAGCAAGGTTATATCAGCCGCATATGTTGTAGTTCTCAATTCTATGTAGGTCGTTGATAATAATTATGAAGAGCACAGGACCTAAAATTGACCCTTGTGGAACATCATATTTATTATGCATTATTTCAGATTTTTTTTCTTTGCGCACTACATATTGATGCCTTTGAGATAAGCATCATTTGAACCACTGCAAATAGACTTCCCTAATACCAAGTAGCTCAAGTTTGCTTAGCAGGATATTATGATCCACACAATCAAATGCTTTAGATGGGTTTATATAACTTGCGAGTACATCTAGATTTCAATGCACTTCACTAATGAATGCAATTATTGCTGTAGTTGTTGATTTACCCTTAGTGAAACCATGTTGATTACTAGATATATTGTTTTGCTTTTATTTAAGAAATTTATCAGTCGAGCTAGCATTGCCTTCTCTATTATTTTAGAGATTACTGTGGTGCTATCGACCTATAGTTATCAACTAAGTCTTTTCCACCTTTCCTATAGATGGGTGTAATTTTACTTAATTTAAGGATGTCGGAAAATATACTGTAAATATATGTTTGAAACTATTGTTTATAACATGAGTCAGTACATCAGCAGGGGGGGAAGATCTCAAAAAAAATTTGACTTCATCTCAAAGTTGATAAGCGGAGGAAAATCCAAGAAAAAATGTATGTCCTCATCTCAAAATTTTACTAGAAAAAAAAGAGCGACAAAAACTATTTTAATATTCTACCTCGGGGGGGTGGGGCAATTACCCTCCCCTTATCTATGCCCTCAGAGACGAACCCACGGGGGGTTATGGGGGGGTACGCTCCCCCCCCAATGTTGATTGAGTTGGGAAAATCACCAAAAATGTAAAAAAATCTTTATTGGGTATAATTGCAAAAAAACGAATAATGAGTTGATAAGAATTAAATGACACTGTCACTATGACCATTTTTTATAAATAATTTTAATTGATATTATTTATGACTAGATGCGACTGATGGGAGAGCCACCGAATAGTCGACGGACAACGCACAACGCCGACGGGCCAACAAAATAAACTCGTCAACTCGCGGAAATTCGACGTTCGACCCAGTAGACGGCACACGGCCAGAGCATACAATTCACAAAGACTGTCTTACATTAGAAATATTAGAATATTACTCCTTTTTGCCTTTATCAATACAATGCTTTGTCCTAGCTATAAAGTCGTTAGTTGTTGGTTTATACTGAGTATCACTAATATCAGTTACCAACCTCTCAACGAGAGATAACAATAATAACAAATTGTTGTCGGTCAGAAATTGTTAAAATATTGAATTCTTAGAGGACACTGAATTAGAATCTGGGATATTAAAGGGGTCTACAGACGATCCAGCTGCTGGGACCCGACATTGTTGGTACGCTTTGAAGATAATTGAAATTCCAGCGGACCAGTTCACTTTTACGAGTGAGTTCAAAGCATGCCGACAAGGCTGGCTACCTGCCGCTGGATCGTGTGTAGACCCCTTAATGCTACCTATTGTGTATCACAATGTGAAGTGGGAAGTGGCCGGTAGCCGTACTAGCGCGGACGTTCACGAGCTTGCGCCCCGACTTGCGCGTAATCGTATTGTATCTTGTTTTTCTCCACGGTCATTAAACTATAATGGTTACCTCATCCAGTAGCTTCTAGACGAAGGAGAGCGCAGGGTCAACTTAGGTCTAGCGCCTATATCATGTAGATTAGTTAAACTTCTTTTGCATAATATTTGTATCGCTAGGCTACTTATAGATTAAGTCTGAAATAAAAAAAAACATAAGGAAATATAAGTTGTAAAAAAAATGGGCAGTTGGCAAATTAGTTGTAGCTTTCCCCCCCCAAAAAAAATAGCTGGGTTCGTCTCTGTATGCCCTTGTGGTCTAGTAGGTTCATTGGTTGTAAACCTTAATGAGAATACGTTTAGAATATCAAGAGATCAAGACATTGTTCCAGTTGCCTTAAAAATTCGTCAGTTTGACTTAGAGCAATAAATGCATACAATAAAATGGTTAATAGTTAACAGTTAACTTTATACCACAACTTCAAAAATATTTACAATATAAAATTCTTTTAATTCAGTCAATTCGTTGGCTGTGAGATGAGATTTTTTGAAGACATTTCCCCCAAAACCGGTATTTAATTCATCAAGGTTAAGCCAGTGTTTAATGAGACAAATAACAAATGTTTTCTGTTTTAACAAAAATTTCTACTTCTAGTTTTGTATCTTACATTTTGAAGGTTTTGGTGTACTATTTTGAGCTCATCTACAGTATGTGCTATTTAATACCGTAACACCCCGTTATTTTGGAACTCATTGGCCGATTTAAAAAATTTTTTTTTGAGATATATTGCTCGATGAGTTTTGTTTGACTGTTTTGAAAAATTTGTAATTTTCTTATTTTCAAGGCCTACTAAGCTCCTCTTAATGGATCGAAATTTCGGGATCGACTATTATGCAATTTTTTTATCGGCAAATTGGATAACGTATTCGATTCGCAATTGTCTCAAATACCTCTATACAAAATTTTAGCAGCTCGATACCTCATATAGGGTGTTTGTTATGCAATAGCCAGTTAGATTTACTAAAAATGTAAAGTAGTCATTCGACTTAAGGAACATCAGACTCTAAATGAGGAAGAAAAAATAAAAGTTATTCTTTAAATAAATAGTGCTTCTACACATTATTCGATTGCTGTACATAGGTGCTTTAATGAAAATTTTTCAAACAAATGGATTGGACGGAATAGCTTTATTTTTTTCTTCCCTATTGAGTGACATCAACATCAGATACTGAATGAGGAAGAAAAAAAGAAAAGCTATTCCGTCTAATCCATTTGTTTGAAACATTTTCATTAAGGCACCTACGTACAGCAACCGAATAATGTAAGAAGCACTATTTATTTATAGAATAACTTTTCGTAATATCCGTTGCAACTCTAGTCAGTGCAGTACTGGTACTAAACTTAGTTCGAAAACCAGACTGAACAAGTGATAATATGTTATTACTACTTATAAAGTCGATCATCATAATATAAACAATCTTTTCGAATATTTTTGCTAGAATGGGAAGAATATTCATTGATCGCAGTTCATTAAATGAAGTTACATTTGGTACTTTTGACAGTAGTCTTATAATGGATATTTTCCAAATAGTTGGGAATTCTCCATTCTGTAATGATTTGTTGATTAAATCTTTAAGAAAACCTGAGATGATTGGCAAACCAAACCCAAACCCAACACATCGTATCCGATGTCATCAATACCCATACACTTTGATTTTTTGTCTAAATGCTTTATATATGTCATCTTCTGTTACCTGATTAAATGTAAATTTGGTTTCGCCGTTTGAGTATTATTTTGAAAGAATAATAAAATCTCTTCACTTACTGGTGTTTCTAGGTGACTTCAATTTGTAAACGTTTTATTTAGTTCATTAGGATTTTTTAAGTGGTCTGGGATATCAGCCACCGCATTTGTTTAAAGGACAAGGGTAGATAAGCTATACATTTTCATAAAAATAAAACGTTCTCCTTAAAATCATTAAACGTTATTTATTTATAGTTGAACATATGATCTTTATGTTTCTATACATTTTACATTTGAAAAACAACAATAAGTCGTAATAACAGCATCTCAAAGTGTTTGCAGTTTATTTGTAATTTTTGACATTTTTCCGAATTATTAATGTATTTTTCAGTTTGATGTGTTCGATGAACCAAGAAAATCTATACCTCATTTTGTTGTTGAGTATTTAAGCTTTTAAATAATGGTCAGTTTATGTTGGTTCATCAAGCGCTTCAATGTATACGTTGCGTGCGAATTTAAACGTGTCACTGCTCAAAACCACATATTCTCGTGTGTATTGAATAAAAATATTTCTATCCATGACTATCTTATAATCATTGCATTCTACATTTAACAATTGACAAATAATTCCAACCTAACGTATAATGAACATAATCTCATTTTAACGCATCTTTGACCAACCAAGAACTAGTTGTTTTCATTCTAACGCACCTTTGACCAATCAGGAACTAGCAGTTTTCAGAAAGAAACGGCGAATCCATTTTTTCGATGTTTTCATGTTTGACGTATAACACGTATAAACGAACTTTATTTTTTCACTTTTAAACAATTAAAACAGTTAAAATGTACGATAGTCGTGGATAAATTATAGTATTCAGCTCGCGTATAATGGCTATTACACGCTCGGATGATTTACTACACGCCTCCGGCTTGTGCTGTAAACATCACCCTCGCGATTAATAACCATCATTATTCGCTCACTGAATAATCTACTATTCCAAAGAACAGTATACTACTCGGAAAATATAGGCCCTTATCTACCCTTGTCCTTTTGACCACAACTTTTTTGAGTTTTTTTTCGATTTTGTTAATTTCAAAATTAAAGTAAGCAATTTTCTCACTCCTTATTGCAAAGTACAGAAATCAAATCGAACCGAATTCGCTGCTTGGTTCGTTCAAGGCAGTGAGCATGCCATATTTTTCGTCCCTTCACTACCCATGTCTTAACTTGCCGGCATTAGATTAATTCCTCTCCTTTGCTCTCCACTATAAACATAGCCTAAGATAGGCCAATTAGGCGGCACTTAGGCACACTTGTAATCAGTCATGTGATGTTTACATTATACTAAGTGTGTCTTTGCACTTAAAAAAATAAGTTTATGATTAATTTATTTACCAGTTACTGCCACGTCCAGTGGAAGTATAGTAACGACAAAAAAATTTTTATTGTCCAAATAGGCTTAAAATGTCATGAAACGTCGAGATTTTAAGTTTGAGCGAAAAAAAAATTTCTGTCTGTAACTTTTTTTTGTGCGCATGTTTACTCTGGAACCGTTTAAGATATTGACTTGAAATTTGGTACACATATGTACTTTAACGAGATCTAGAACTAGATTATATTTTCATCTTGTTCCGTCGAAGGGTTGGGGTGTAAATTGGGGTAAATGGGTAAATCAAGCAGGTAAGAGTCCACGAAATTGGTATTTAGTATATACAAGAGAAGCTAAAGTTTGGCATTAGCCACCCCCACCCCCTTATTAAAGGGGATGAAAAAAAATTGTGATTTAGTGTATGTACAGGAACCAGAAACCTCAAAATATTTTTTTACTTCATCCACCCCCCACTACCACCCCCACCCCACTACCGATGTGGGGTATCGTTTTATGGGTTTTTGGGGTAGAAGATTTCAAATATTATATTCCATAAACAATTATTTTCACATACAAAGTTTTTTCGTTGTGAGTGACTTGGATAGAGAATCTGGATGTGAAAGTAGTGATTCCTTGGGCAGCGGTTTTTTTATTTATTACCACCACAAAAGTATATATTGCTTATATGAATCATTAGATTCTCGATTCAAAACATTATATTTATCTGTGCGTGAAGACTATCTCTGGTATAACTACCTGGGAGCCGGTCTCTTTTAACAATGAATCGAAACTCATCCCACAGCACAAAGAGTTCTTCAAATATTTCTACACCAGTATTTTAGAACACCCAGAGGTGAGGTAAAATTTCTTGTTTTTGTTTAAAAAAAATTACATAACTGCAATCTAGAATAGTCCTTGCCCATTTTGCTTATATACAAAGAACAGTCATTAAACCTTTTAGTCCCTATATTTTAATAAAATTGCATACATATTCATAAGAAAACAATTTTATTCTATAGTATAATTTAAATCACAATTTGTAATGTAAAGGTAATAATAAAACAGAAGACACAATAAAATATCTATGATTTGTAATAAAAATGTTACAATAAATGGTATGCTTGTATAAATATTATAGACATTCGAAAGTTGAGGTCAGATCATATCTCGAACACAATCAGTATCTAATTCTTGTATGAGGCATCGCATAAAGGCCATCTCCTTACGTGCATTATCAAACATCGTACGAGGATCACTAGCCATGCAACGTAAGCAGTTTGGTGCAAAAACCATAGCTAAATTGGAAGCATCCATTTTAGTTTGTTGTATAACCTCTGGTTTATTAAAGGTCTGTAGAAACCGGATTAAATAGCATAGTACAAGTCTATGCAGAGTAGGTAAACGTAGTACTAAATCACATGCACGACGAGGGGTCATAGGTTCTGCAACACATTCAGGATAAAGAGAATCAGGTATAAGAGGTTCATAGAGTTCACGCAGCCAAAGTTTTAGCAAATTTGCCGGTACATGGGCATCACTGGGTTCACTTATTTCCCACCGATCCATCTGGGCTTTGAGTCTATTCACTTCATCAACATCAGCAGATACACGAAATATCCCTTCAGTCGTCAAACCTTGTAGTTTTAGCACTTGCTGAGATAATTCTACCTGCGGCCACGGCAATCTCCTGTTGGGCCATCGACTAGCCTGAAGTTGCATGACTTCGCGTAATGTGTTACCAAAAAGACTAGCTTGAAAGATTTGTTTCCTCGCAGATTCTATGTCATCCATCTGGGGACGGCGCACGGTGCGTTTTCCACCAGCTCCTATTCTCTCAAGACGTTGGCAAGCTACTGTGGCATAATGGTTTACCTGCAAAATACGTCAAACCTGTATATCTATAATTTGTAGTCAATTTAAAATTATTTATAAATGGGTACATCTAAATCAAAACGAATTAAAAGAATCATTACAGCTTTAAATCTAAGTTTTATTTGACCAGCATTGTGCCTTAGTAAGTTCACACGTTTTTTTGCCATATCATAGTTTTATTGCAAAATATTTCACATCTCAAATAGCTAGAAATTAAAAGATTTCTGTCAGTCTATTTGTCTGTAACTTTCTTTGTGCACTGGAACTGTTTATGATATTGACTTAAAATGTGACTGTCTTTCGGGTGGAAATTCACCCCATTGAACTGTGTGCAAGTATGCTTGAACAGACGCATCCTAAAGACAGATCAATAAAAAAATTTCAGACAGCCAAGCAGCTCTAACCCGATTGGGCAGAAACAACAAATTGACTCTGGTCTGGATACCAGGCCACTCTGGCATGGAAGGCAACGAAATAGCCAATTCCTTATCCAGGAAGGTGCAGTATCTAAACTTATCGGACCAGAACCAGCACTTGGAATATCGTCAAGCACTGCGAAAACCACCATCTTTGCTTGGACTCTGAGGAAAATCTTCTAGTACTGGCAAAAAGCACCAGGATTAATTCATTTAAACATATTATTATTACATATCCTTTGAAATCAAAAAACTATTAGAGTTAAATAGGCTGCACCTAAGAAGAGTTGGCCTATATACCGGGCACCGCAGACTAAATCACCACCTACACAGATTTGGAATAACGGATAATGCTGAATGCCGACTGTGTTTGGAGAAAGATGTACCCTTGCAGAAAGAACAAGGTCACTCACTCACTCTTTGGCAACGGGTAACTGCTGCCAGAGGTCCTTGACAATCTCTCACCCAATAAGGTTATCGGCTTTATTAAAAAGCTGAACTTACTAAGTGAAATATAATTAGGAGTGAGCACACAATAGACCAGATGGTCGCAGTGGAGGATCTGTATATTAGCCCACTCACATATCAACCCAACTTAACCTCAAGATTTGTAGAGTATAAGGTTCTCTCGTATTCAGCTTTTAGGCGAGAAGTGAGTGCGGGGATGAAAAGTCAGACTATCCTTGTTCTTCAAACGCGCAGTAGTGGTGCAGTTATCTCTTTCTAGAAGGATGGCCAGTACCGGCCTGAAATATGGCCAGAAGTATACTATGACCTGTAGTGTTATATTCTACAACTTATCCTGATTACCACCATGCAAAACGGTGACTCAAAATATGAGGTAATTACTCCCTACCTCAGGCGGGTCATTGCGAGCTCGTTCCAGTTACGAGTTCTTTGCTTAATTATTAACATTACACAAATTCTTACAATATTTTAAATTAGGCTCTGCATCTGGTTTGATTTCACACCAGCTGCTCATTGGCTAATGACATTTTTTGATGGGGATCGTGAGTTACGACACCACCTTATACTCTACCAATCTTGACTTAACCTAACCTATTTGACCAGCATTGTGGCTTTGTAAGTCCACATATTTTTTTTGTCCATCACTATCGATGGCATATCGTTGTATGGGTTTTTGAGGCAGACGATTTCAAACGTATTATTAAAAATCTATGAATAATTATTTCCACATAGTGGAGTGCAAAAACAGTATCGACATTTTTTTGTTGTTGTAAGAGTCTTAGGAAATCTGAATGTGGAAGTAATGATTCTTTAGGCAGCAGTTTTATACAATATTGAATTTGAAACAGTGCGATTTTACATACGCGGTAAAACAAGTCTGACATCCAGGTTATGCAGACGACATGTAGTGACGTCAGACTATTTATTTATTCTTGACAGTAACTTAATAAAATGAGACACTGATTGACATTTCGACACTAACTAATATTTAGAACAATTAATTACAGATTTACTATATAATATATATACCGAAAACACTGATTTTTATCATGCTGTTGACAGGAGTAAATAAATTGTCCGATGTTACTACATATCGACTGTGAATGAATGACGTCAAACTCGTCTTACCGTGGTATGTAAAATTTGTATTATTTCAAATTCAATTTTATGGCAAATGCAACATATTTTAATGAGACTAATAATTAAAACAGTTATTATAACACAGAGGAAAACGCAAGAAGCTCTATCTACATGCTACATTACAACCTATCACTTGCCTTGTTAACATGCCATGAGAGTTCTCTTTTTGCTATTTATTTTCTTTTGTTGAAATGTTTATGTTTGTCATCGTATATATTTGCATTTAGAAATCACATCAAAGTGCAACTCTTGGATAAATACAAGAAGTAAGAGTTTAGAGTGGCATTTAACACTATCGGTGGTTAGGTGGACCAAGACACTGAAGCTGGGAGCAATAAGGCTATTAAGTTGCATACAAAGGTTCGCTTGCCTATGCACCACGGTTGCCATAAAAACTGCTTCCACAGCTGCATTGGAAGTCCTTTTAGACCTGCCATGACTACACATATTTATCCAAGGGGAAGCTCGTTCAGAGGTACACAGGCTAACTCAAGGCACAACGCCCATAAGGCAACAACACGGAACAGAGCATCAAAAGTTATACTAACAGCTAAAGGAAGATCTCATTCCAGGAATGCCCACAGATACCATAGTCTCTAAGTATAACTTTAACAAAAATTTTCAAACAAAAATGCCAGACAGAGAGGACTGAAAAAACGGTCGTCCAATATCGGCACAAATAGTTTGTAATATACAGACAGAACAGAGATATTGAATCACGATAACTTTAGGAAAACATGTCACAGTATTTCAGGCTGAAGTGGTTAGTTTAATGGTGTGCAAAGGAAACAATGAGGCAAGGAATTGTTAACCAGATTATTGCCATTTTTTGCCGATAGCCAAGCGACGCTAAAGGCAACTGATTCCATGAAGGTCGATTTAAGACTAGTATGGGATTGCATAAATGCCCTCATTAACCTAGGAAGTCAGTACAAAGCGACCATGGTGTAGGTACCAACACACGAGGGACACATTATTAAAGGATGACTCGGACAAATTCACGGAAGGCCTAGGACGCCAAAATAGAAAGACCATTAGGATAATGGTGAGTCTTCAAACTGGACACTGTAGGATATATTCTAAAAATAGAACGGGAGAGCGCTCCAATAGATCCATGGGACTTGCGGTTCAATCAGCCAAGGTCTCAACATTTTTTTGGCATTAGCCATCCCCATTGGCACCTCCACCTCATTATTAACGGGGGTAGAAAAATAAAATTGTGTTTCATTGTGTACAATGTGCCAGGGCTTCAAAAATTTTTTTTAGCACCAGCCACCGCCATTACCGATGTGGGACATCACTTAATGGGTTTTTGGGGTACACGATTTCAAATATTATTTTAGTAAAGTTCTAGGAGTAATTATTTCCACATAGTGGAGTGCAAATATTATAGTAAAAATTTTTTCTTTGTAAGACTCTTGGATAATAAATCTGGATGTGGAAGTAGTGATTCCTTCGTCAGCGGTTTTTTTAATGCAAGTTACGCAACCGTGTTTATGTTGGCGTCCATACAGCAGTAGTTATCACTTACACCACATTTTCATATGTATATTTGGTCTTTGGAATTCGAATTATCCGAAAATGACCCATTTCATGACAATATGGGGAAGAAAATAAGTTTTCAAAATTTTAGGAGCTTTTGTGAAAAGTATGGTCTATAATCGGCGACATAACACAGATACAAGTAGGAACTTTTTTCACATGTAAACAACACCCATATGAATGTGTTAAAACAATGAAATCACGCTAAGGAATTTGTTCTGGGTCCCAAGTGACTTTCATCTACTGGCTGATATCACCATTTAACTAAAAGAAAAAAGTTTGGTTAGACTGTACTCCTAGCAGACAACCGCGGCGTGATGCGCTGAGACATCCCATACAAAAAAACAGAGGTCAACTAGAATTATTTATAGGACACAAAAGTCTCAAAATATGAATGAAACGATGAATGCTGCAGTATCTACTTATGGCGATTGACCAAATCTCCATTATCTCGAAAACTATTAGACGTGCAAGAAAAATGCAAATGAATGGTGTTTTAGAAAACAGAATTTTCTTTTGATTATGATCTACAAAATTTTGATATGATCAACTGTTGACGAGATACTATTGAAAAATGGGGTGTGGCTGAACAAATTCCAAGGTAGCAAAATATGAACCACACTAGTAACACACAACATCGGAGAATAACTACAACTTCATACATATTTTATTCTATTTCTAAATTATCTAATTGTTTTAAAATTTCATTTTTTCTGAGAAGGAATTTTATTATTCAGCCGTTTAAAAACATGTTTTGTTACATTCAAAATTAATCTATCGTGATTATTTTAATTACAGCTATTGGTGTCATTGGATAATGGCATCATTTCAAATTAAACTGGCTATTATAATTCTCTACTGATGCACGTCGTGATTATTTGGGTCAGAGAAAGCTGTTATTTTACTAGTCATAAATTTCCAAAAAAGAAATAGAATCAATAAACATTATCTATTCAGTAGATTTAACTCAATTGTTTTGTGTTCATAGGCCTAACGATTTCTATACAATTGCTATTTTTCAAACAGAATAAATATTATTTTTTAATTTTACATGTTATGTATATTTTATCACAATGTTTACATTATTAAAATAATTGAAATGAAAATATTTATAATATAAATCAGGTTCAGTGGGGTCATAATTACAAATCATAAGTACAGATATTGATTCAGATCAAATAATGTATTATAGACAGTTCAGAAATTTTGATGCAGTCCAAATCTGTTACACTACAATCAACACATAGTCTAAAAACTTTGGAGTAAAACCTAAAATTTTAATACGAACATGTACACAAATTCCGAGACAAATTCCTTTCTTCGATGACTGAAGGGGGCAGGACATGCAAGTTTGAATATTCGGATATTATCACCCCCTTTTAATGTATTCAACGATTTTTGTAAGAAATTTTGAGTTTTTTAATTGGGGCTAATAGGAATAAGTTACTTGTAATGTGAGAGTACTTTAACATGTCCACTGCCATGTGTATATTACACACAGCAAGCAGGTCTGTGGGTATGTGAATTCTGCATACATACAGTGCATTTCTTATGGCTCCTTTATTGCTTCGGCACAGGATTAAATTATTTGTACACGGCAAGGAAATTGATGATTGATTTTTTTTCTACTTAAAACATTTTTTTAAATATTTTCAATTAAGAGATAATAAAAACAACTTTATTGCAATAAAAAAAGATCGTCGCCCGACTCAACAGTAAAACTTGGCACGGCAGTTAACGTGTTAAAAAATATAGGTTTGGACATACTCATCGAACATTTAGAAGTCTAATATAACAATGCAACTTACTTGAACATGTATAGGCCATCGGTTGACATCTGGGAACACTCTTGAAAAAGTAGGATCTCTATGTCGATTGAGATAGCCTAATAGAGCAGGTTGAAATACTGGACTAGGAGGAACAAACGCTAATGCGATTGTGAGCAATTCCCACCCTCTTAGGAGAGACTCTCTTCTGGGATTCTCCGTCGTTTGTCTACATAACTGAACGAACAGTTCATCCCTAAGCAATGCTTGGACGTGAGCAGTTCCTAATATTTCCATCAGTAGAGAATTGAGAGATACGCCAGGCCTAGCTTTCCTGTCACCCATATACATTTGTACTTGTCTAAACATTTCTAAAGCCTGTCTAGTTACGGGCTTACTTGATGCCAATAAGGGTCTTTGTAGACTACGTGCAGACCAACTAAGAAGATCGCGAACACTAGCTTTACGACGAAACAATCCTCTGCCACCAAGATTTAAGTTGTCTGCGGCGAATTTTTCCATGTCGGCTTCTCGTTCTGGTTGCAATGGTGGTTCTGCCAAAGGTTTAAGCAAAGGTACAGGAGGGCGTTCTTTTATATCTCTATCCATATCCCTAGGTTCTGTACTAGCTGCAGTTGGGAGATTTAGATATTCTACAGGTCTATGAGACAAGCGATGAGGTAAGTAGCTGCCTTCGGACTGATCGGAATCTTCATTATCTGGTTCATGCCCAGTTAAAGATTCACTGCCACTGTCTGAATGGTCACTATCAGAGTCACGACTATTATTAAGCAGAAAATGTTCCAGAGGCAGCAAATGAGAATCATGCCAATTTGAGTATAATGGAGCCTCGGCACCTTGCTGGCTAAAACTGCTACTTCTACACAAGTCACTAGGCTTGCGGCGTAATTGAGGAGTACTTGCAGATAAACTGAGGATCTGTCCACGTTCTGCATGGTGTCCGGTTTGTGTAGACTGGTGGCTCGTTGCAGCAGGACTACAGTCCGTATTATGTTTTAACGTTTGCAGCTTGGCGAGAGGAATAATATCGCAATTGGTTGGTTTATGCCACACCGTTCTTTGAGAAGTAGCATTGTAATAATAAAAACGTGCCGTGTTTTGATCAAAAAGCTCCCACCACTGGTTGGAATCTGTACGTTTGACAGGTACACCTTCTGGAGGATCCCATACACATTCTCCTGTAGCCAAATTGGCATACATATGCTCTTGAGTCTTGGGTTCTATTATTTCTACCCATTCTACCCTAAAATAATATTGTATTTACTATGGGGCGTGTCGATTAAATATTGATTGAATACCTATATGAATTAGAAGCCATTTTTTACATTGTTTAAAGGGCCTTATATACACTAAATTGTTGATATGTGAAACGTCATTTTGATACTAAATTATTGTCTGTATTGATCCTCATCATATTTTGAATTTTGATGAATGAGGACTTCCAGAAAACCATAACAAAAATAAAATCTGACCGCAGAACCATTACTAATACTATACTGCAAACGCCATTGTTTATTTTATTGCCAACCTCGCAACCTAATTTTCATTTCCCCTAAAAAAAAAACAAACGACCTTCAAACAATTTTAAAGCAGTACATTCACAAATATCAATTTTTACTAACATTCAACGATCTAAATGTAAAGTAACAAATAATTTATAAGCTTATTACGTTCTTTATTAGCATTTGCTAATATCTTCCAAGTGTAACTTATGAGTCTTATTTGTTAAAAAAATAACAGTTATCTAATTGTAGTACTAAATTCTACGAACAGATGTCAGGTTGGTTTTTCGATATTTTCTTTAAAATAAATCATTCTTACAAGTTTTTATATATTTAGACACAATGCATTCTTATGATTTATGTAAGAAAAGTCTCAAAGAGCCATCGATTTGTCCGAATCGCGCTATTCGCACTACATTATCTGAAGCGACATCTATCAATGAATGTCTGATACTAACAATGAATATTTAGCTGGGTATGTATATATTCATATTCTAACGCTGATGAAGCTAGTCAGATCCGCAGAGAGAGGAGGAGATATTTATATTGCATATTGCATCTTAATATGGAGAATTACCCAGGTAATTTCTTGCAAACGTTCATCCACGCCACCTTAAGAATGAGAATATAACAATGCCAATGTAATATATAAAAATGCAGCGTTTCACCATGAATCATTTTTTTAATTGTGTCAAAAGTCAAAAGATTCGAATTGTCAGAATTATTCTGAATAATGGTTTTTCCAAGTTTTGTTCATGTAGAGTTTTGCAATGTTGGCAACAGCGACAATGCGAATACTACTTGTTCAAAGTAGTGATGCAGATATTCGGATGATTTCGGTACTCGGATTACACGGAATCGGATGACAAGAATATTCGGATTAATCATCCGATGTCGAATTAATTTTCACTATAGGTAAAAATAATACAAATTATTTTATGCATCCGATGTCGAATTAATTTTCACTAGGTAAAAATAATACGAATTATTTTATGCATCCGATGTCGAATTAATTTTAACTAGGTAAAAATAATACGAATTATTTTCTACAATGCGCATATTCCAAACTTGCTCAAGCTTTAACGTCTCATCTCTACCGCTGATGTACCGCTCCGCTGGTGAGTGAGACGGAGCATATAGAACTATTTTATATTATTGTGTTTCAGTTCCACTCTAGTGTGTATTAATTGTGTTCTGTCCTTTGTTTTCATTTAAATTTGAGTTTTCAATAGAGAATATAAAAGCTCGGATACAGGGCCGGTTCGGGAGAGTAACGTAGGTATTTATAAATTTTGAAAATAAGAAAAAATTACAATGGCGCCTGCTAAGAAATCTATTGTTTGGTGTTTTTTTAAGAAATCGTCAGATAATAAATATGCCGTATGCACCCTATGTAAACAACAATTAAAATATTTTGTCAGTACTAGTAATTTAAAACAACATGTACTAAGAAAGCATGCCGTTCAGTACCATGCGAAACTTCGTGAAGAAAATGTAGATAGTGACGATGTCGACATTGTGAACGAAGAAGAATCAACAAGTTTTCAAACTAAAGAAGCAACTATTGCTAGTTCACAACTAGAGGTAAGGGCTGTTTCTTCTGCTTCTTCGGAGATTCCTTCTACTTCATCACATGTTCCTTCAACTTCATCTGATTTGTCACAATTACCTTCTACTTCATTTGCTTCATCACAAGCTTCTTCTAATTCATCACAGGTTCCTTCCACCTCTTGTGCGTCATCACAGCCAGAAAGTGCCAAAACAACTGTAGCATCATTAAAGCGAAACTGTAAAACAGGTATAGCACAAGTGCCAAAACGACGCCAATTAAAACTTTCTACAATAAATTCCACTGAACTAACTGATTCCCAAAAAAACAAAATTGATTTAAGCCTTCTCAAAATGATAGTTATAGACTATCAACCTTTGTCGGTAGTGGAAAATCGTGGATTTTTGGAATATACACAAAATTTTAATCCCCAGTATACTGTCCCTAGTAGAAATATATTAACGACTAAACTCCTGCCAGAAAAGTTCTCAGAAGCTGTCCAAAAAATAAAGTCCATCTTAAATTCAGTGGACTATGTATCGCTAACTACGGATATTTGGCAGTCAGATAGTAACAGATCTTATATATCTCTAACATGTCATTTTATACACAACCAGCAAATAATTTCGCAAGTTTTGGGCACCAATGAATTAAGTCATGTAAGTCACACAGGAGAAAATATAGCCGAAGATCTATCACGTATAATCAAGGAATGGCAATTAGATAATAAAATTGTAACCATAGTTTCGGATAATGGATCAAATGTCAAAAACGCAATTGTGGAACATCTACGTCAATACCATCATCCTTGTGTGGCACACACATTAAATTTAAGTGTCAAAGAGGCATTAGATGGCAACGCAGTACTTAAAAATTTAATTTCTAAATGTAAAAGTCTAGTTTCACATTTCAAACACAGTGGGCTTTCAAGCGGCAAACTTAAAGAATGCCAGGTGCAAATGGGACTATCTCCTAAAAAAGTAAAGCAAGCAGTTGATACCAGGTGGAACTCGGTGTTATTCATGTTGGAAAGACTTTTAGAAATTAAAAATCCACTTTCTATAACCCTTACAAATTTACCATCGGCTCCTCCACCTTTAGATGCTTCCGAATGGGTAGTGTTATCAGAGTGCGTTTCTATTTTAAAACCATTTGATCTTATGACAACAGAACTATCAGGGGAAAAATACGTTACCATGTCGTCGATCATCCCCCTTGTACGTGGATTACAATTTAATTTGAAAAATAACACAGACCCGAAAACTGAAATAGGTTTGTGGCTGCAAAAAAGCTTGATAGAAATAACTGCAAGACGTTTGGGGTCTCTTGAAATGCACAAAATACCCGCCAAGAGTACATTCCTAGATCCACGCTTTAAAAAAACAGCTTTTGGTGTTGATACTAATGCGAAAAACGCTCAGACCTGGATTACGGATGAGATTACTGCCATGCTTGAAAATAATGCTAATAATAATAATGAAACAAACGAAGAAACTGAAGATAACAAAGACGTTACTAGTGATTCTGTGTCTAAGGATAAAAAAATTTCACTTTGGACGCATTTCGACCAAAAACTGAAGAAAGTAAAAACTAGAACGACACCAACAACTACTGCCACCCTTTGTGTAAGACAGTACTTAGAACTTCCTCACTGTGAAAGACATGAGAATCCTCTGGAATTCTGGGAAAAGCACAAATATATACTGCCCGAACTGTACCAATTGCATTTAAAATATTTGTGTGTACCTGCAACGTCGGTTCCAAGTGAAAGACTATTTTCCAAGGCGGGTCAACTAGCCAATATTCGTAGAAATAGGCTCTTGCCAAAAAATTTAAATATGATTCTGTTTTTAAATAGTTTTTTTGATTAAATAGGTAGCTGTCTGCGTATTATTTATTTATATCTGATTTTTTTTTATATTCTAAAGCCTTGTTATTTCTCTTTCGTTTTAAACGAAATATTTTTCTGTTATGTTTTTTTATATTTATTGAAGGAATATATTTTTTTGTGTCTAAATATTTTTTTAGATTAATATTGAGTATTATTTATTTGTACCTGAAGTTTGTTATATTTAGAAATCTTGTTACTTTTAATGAAATATTTTTTTGTTTTTTATATTTATTGGAAAAATATTTCATTTGTGTTTAAATGCCTTTTTTACATTCATGTAGCAGTATTTATTTGTACCTGAAGTTTTTTATATTTTGTTATTTTTTTATCTAAAAAAAATATTTGTTATGTTTATTGAAAAAATATTGTTTCATTTATGTTCTGCAATGAAAGTATATTATTACCTACCATGTTTTCATTTCTGACTACCATTAACCTTCATAACAATTTTTCGGAACATATTTAAAAAAATTCTTTAATACGGTCCTGCCTTGAACACCATATTCCAAACAAATCATCCGACTTATCCCGATCTGGTGACGACCGCGACCGTTACTGGTACTGTTTACTTTCCAGAGCAGCAGGTTTGATATTTGTTTTGTGCTTAACATTAATCCGAGTATATTATTCGGATGAAATTTTAATACTCGGAATCAGGCGAGTATTTCAATACTCGGATTAACCGAGTATTTTAATTCGAATTCACCCAACACTAGTTCAAAGTGGGGTTATGTTTCGATTCTTATGTTTGATAATATTTACCTATTGCATTAAATTTAATGAGGTAATTAGGTAACTAAATACTCTTTTTTTTATTTTTTTCAGTTACTGTACATATTTAAAATGTATAGGAAAAATGTAGTTTTAAAGAAAATGAGTATTCTAAATACAGTCTTGAAGTCCAATGTTTCAATTTGGTCTCCGTTAGCTGAGGCTTTCAATGCTAGACCGATGCAGAAATTTAATTTCAGAAGACAAGATGTGGTAGGTTATCAAAATGATAGCGCTATTATTCCGTACTTATAGAATTACGTTTATTTAAGGGTTTATTCGGTGTTCCCGAATTGATAACTCCCGAAGGATTTGATGGACTTAAAGAGCAGTGTATTGCAAAAACGGATGGTCTTATAAATGAAGCTTTAAGTAAGTCACGTCGAAGAAAAATGGTTGAAATATTTGATGAAATGTCGGACTCTCTTTGCCAAGTAGCTGATTTAGCAGAATTCATTAGATTAGCACATCCCGAAACTAAATACAGTCATTCAGCTGAAGCTGCCTGTTGTGCAATTAGTGGAATTGTTGAAAAGTAAGATTTATATTAAGAATTACAGTCAGTAAATGGTATATTTTATCTCCGTTGCAGATTAAATACGAATGTTAATTTGTATAAAGCACTTAAAGATGCTGTTGTAATAGGTGATATAATGCCAAATACAGCAGTTGACAAACTCGTGGGACAGTTATTCCTTTTCGATTTTGAACAGTGTGGTATACATTTGTCAGAAGCTGAAAGAAATAAAGTAGTAACTTTAAATGATGGTATACTTAATCTTGGACAACATTTTGTAGCAGGTAGTGCAAGTCCTAGAATGGTTAAGAAAAATTTATTACCAAGCAACGTTCGGGATGTGTAAGTTTTTTAAAGTAGTTATTATAGCAATCCCAATATATCAACCGGTGCACGTTATTACTAGTGATATTCATTAAGCACCATAAAATTATGTTACTATGCAATTCTGTATACATATGCGCGACACTTAAGCTGGTATTGCACCCCATACTTATCAAACTTTCTTGACATATTACATTGCTACACGTTGCTTCGAAAAACTCTGCTAATTGATTTTGTTTTAGTTTGTTGATTTAATTAGTTAAAGTTTTATAATTAAGTAAAATTTAGTTAGTGTGTTTTTCAATATTAATATTGTGAATGATTTGATTAAAGGTTTTATATAATAACTTTGACACCATGTAATCATAGTAAAACCCAGTCTGTTTGAGAGTGACCTGCACCGCATGATAGATTGAGACCACTATAGGAGTTTTGTTCAATTTTCTTCATAATGTGACCGAAAACTTGTGAATTTAAATTTTAATATAGATAATAATGATAATATAAATAAGAGAGGGTAATCTGGGGAATGCTCTAAAGATATGCAGCTCATAGATACAGACATCCTGAATTGTTCGACTTTAAGAACTCTCAGTTGTTAAAGAAATACTCTCTTAATTATGATACTAGTACTCTATCTCCATAATGTTACTAATATATGTGGTGTAAAACTTTTTTTTTACAGTTAGTGGGAAATTTACCAAATTTTCTCTTTGAATTTTTCTCAACGATTTTTATGTTTTTGATAATGCACCGATACAGTATAGTATATACGTATGTGCCTGGGTAATAATGCAACTGTCTTTCAGGATAATATCTATGCCATTGAACTGTTTATAGGGAGGTGGAAAGGAACAAATGCATCCCAGACATAGATCAATAAAAACCTTCTCATACAACCAAGCAGCTCTTAAAGCTCTTAGATCCTATCGTTGCAATTCTAAAATACTTTGAAATTGCCAGAAGGCGGCTGTAACTTGATTGGGCAGAAACAACAAACAGGGCCATGTAGAGCGGGTGTGCTGCCACTGCACACCTCTGTCTATTATTGGGTCCTCTCCCCCAGCTCATCAAGTTTTATTTTGGTGGAAAATTGAAGTAGGAAGCGGAATTTGAGATTTTCCACGCCAGCGGCCAAATTTCTAGAAACGGCCCTGACAACAAATCATTGGTAAACCCAAAAGTGCATACAAAGTCAATTGTTTTATGCAGTTCCGGTTTTAGACATAAATTGCCCCTAGGCCCATGTCAATTTTGCACCCTGGAATAGGAACAAGTTAAATGCCTTGTATTATAATCTCTATGCTTGCCATCAGTTTATGGGCACTAAGCACTAAGATGAAAGGCAAAGGCGCCTCCTGGAGAGTGGCGCCCCTAGGCTCGGGCCCGAGGCCTAGTCAGAAAAAACCGGCTCTGGCTTTATGCAATAAATGTTATACGAAGAACAGTTCATTGGTCATATTATTATTATACTGTTCATAAATATGAAAACAAAGAGTATAAAGCATTTGATCTTAAAATAAAAAAAAGTTTTTCCCATTTTTGAATCTGGCGCAGTTAGGTTAAGTTAGAAATTTTTCCAAAAATGGATTTTTTCCTGAGGGTTAAAATGAAAAAAAAAAAAGGTTTTTTTCCATTTTTGAATTTACCGCCAATTTTAACCTAACTTTTAGACTAAAAGTTAGGTTAGAACTAAATCAAAGAAAAATAGCATTAGAGCCCTTTATGTGATGAATACAATCAAATATACCTAACATATTTGGTATAAAAATGATGTTTTTTTTAATGACCAATTCATTATGATAAAAAAATATTTTTCCGGAAAAAAACTGTTTTTTTCCCGGGTAAAAACCCCAAAAAATAAAAACCCGGTTTTTATCCATCTCTGCTTATTATAAATTTTTCTAATAAATTATTTGAAAAAAACTATTCTTAAAGTTTATTCTCGGATGTTTTACTTATTGCTCAATAAAACGAAAATGGTTGCAATTAGCCATAGGGAAGTTTTTACAAAAAATGTTCGTTTTTCATTTCCTCATCATATCGTCGAAAAATATACAGGGTGTTCCGTTTGAAAAAATTGAGAAAATTCAATTTAAAAAGTTCTTAATTGAAAAATAATTATTGGCCACCCTGTACATTTTTAGGAAGTACCAATGATTCAGAAACATTAATTAGATGTCTGGTAACTAGCATTCACATAAGTTTCTCTTAAAACCCATAATTGTGACTTTGGTGATTTTTTCAATAAGCACCTGCAGATGGCATTATTTCAACAAAAAAATTCATTACATCCAAGTGGTTGGGAGATAGTCAATAATAATATAGGAATGAATAGAGTCTAGAAAGAGGCTTCAAAAAATGTACTGATATACATAGCATTCCATTTAAAAAAAAGGCACTTGATCTTGTAATTTCGTAGTTTACTTGTATTTTTTTTTTAATTTCTAGCTATCGTCGAACCCGAGATATCGAAATCCGACGCACTATTGCCCCACCCTGTATATAGCAATTTTTGGAGCTTAATAAAAATTCTAATGATAATTTTTTGAGTTTAACCTATTAAAAATTACTTTTTTCTTCAAGAGTATTAAAATGTTTAAATTATGTCACCAAAAACAGAAGTAGAAGTAGGACATTGTTTTACTAGTAACAAAATGTTAGTACCGAACGCCACCGTAGTGGACATTGTTTTACTAGTAACATAATGTTAGTTCCGAAAGCGCCACCACAGTGGGTATTGTTTTACTAGTAACATAATGTTAATACCGAAAGCCACCAGTGGTGCGCTATCCACTAGCCACTTGTCATATTGTGTCAACATGTAAGACTGTAGTTTGAATATTTGTACATTTATGATAAATAAATGAATTTTTGCATTTTAATACGCTTGAAGAAAAAATAGTATATATTACACGGAGTAGAACGCCTTTTTTTGTGTTTCGCCCAGTTTGTGGCTTCGGCTTCGCCTCAGCCGCAAATCCTGGGCTCAACACAAAAAAAGAGTGCGTTCTACTCCTAGTAATATAATATATTATTATCAGCGCTAATGTGCTAAGGGCGAATAGAACACACATACCCAATACCAAAATTACTCTTATTATTTTTTGAAGATACTTCTGACAAGTTATAAAGTTTTTTATGCTTACTCTAATTTGTATACTGTTAGAAAGGATTTAGTTTGTTTTATATTCAAACTTCTTTGCTACCTAAACAAATTTTTTTCTTTCTAGATTTGTCAGCGATGGAGATGAAATATTGGTTTCTGGATTATTTACAGATTCAGCAAATCCTGTAGCACGTGAAGTTGCTTATAGAATATTTCTTCATCCAGATCCTAGCCAAGAGTTACTACTAAGTAATCTGCTTAAATCAAGAGACGAGTTAGCTAAAATTTGTGGATTTTCTACGTACGCAGATCGAGCTTTGAGAGGTGCAACTGTTGACGATCCCAACAAAGTAATAACATTCTTACAGAAGCTATCTCGAGATATTTGGAACAAAGCCAAAGCTGATTTTGATTGTATGAATAAAATGAAGAAACTAGAAAATGACATGAATGGCCCCGTGGCTACTTGGGACGTTCCTTACTTCACCCAAAAAGCCAAGAGGGATTGGTTCCGGGTGTCATCCAAAGAATACTCACCATATTTTTCATTAGGAGCTTGTATGGATGGGCTGAATATGCTCTTTCAGTCGTTATATGGAATTCAGTTAGTTAACACAGATGTTACAGCAGGAGAGTGTTGGTATTCTGATGTATACAAGTTATCTGTGATGCATGAAGATGAAGGCTTATTAGGTTATATTTACTGTGATTTTTATGAACGGTCTGGAAAACCAAATCAAGATTGTCATTTTACGATAAGGGGTGGTCGAACCCTTCCAGACGGTTCATATCAAATACCTATTGTAGTTCTTATGTTGAATCTGCCAGTTCCCAGATGGTCTAGTCCATCACTACTTACTCCTAGTATGGTTGATAATTTATTTCATGAAATGGGCCACGCCATGCATTCTATGTTGGCCAGGACGCAGTACCAACATGTTACTGGTACAAGATGCAGTACTGACTTTGCTGAAGTACCATCTGTTCTTATGGAGTACTTTGCATCAGACCACAGAGTATTAAAGAAATTTGCAAAGCATTTCCAAACTCAACAACCGATGTCAGATGATATGCTGCAGAGGCTTTGCGCATCTAAGCACTTGTTCACAGCTAGTGAAACACAGTTACAAATATTTTATGCGGCAATAGATCAAGTTTATCATGGCAAGCACCCCTTGAAAGGTTCAACAACAGACGTCTTAGCAGAGACACAAAAATTTTACTATGGTCTACCTTATGTTACAAATACCGCATGGCAGTTAAGGTTTAGTCACTTGGTAGGCTATGGAGCAAAGTATTATTCATATTTAGTGTCACGAGCTCTGGCTTATTCCATTTGGCAAACGTATTTTGAAAGGGATCCTTTCAGCCGAGAGAAAGGTGAGAAGTACCGACGGGAGTGTCTAGCTCACGGCGGTGGTAAAAATCCTAAGGATCTAGTAGTGGACTTTTTACAGGTAGAACCTAATCCGGACATTTTAGCTACTTCTCTAATCAACGAAATAGATTATCACCAAAGTCAAGTTGATATAGTAACCAATAAAAGGCCCTAGTTTTTTTGTAATGTAGTTCTTAAGGTTTGCGTTCATTATTTGTTCATTTGCAATTTCTCAAACAATCTCAAAGTGCTTCCTTTCATGTACATACATGCAAATATTGATGTTCATACGACCCACGACGTAATTAACGTTCATGATTTTTATTTATAGACTTTTACTTTATGAAATTGACGTGAAAATGATTAAATTAATGTATAATGTGTTTTAAAGACGGTTTTTGTTAATGTATATATTTAGCATTGCTAATGAAAGTGCAGCTGTATATAATAGCGATATTTATTATGAAGAATGAATGCTGACGGCTAGATGCTATTTTCCCCTCTGATGAAAACCATATTCAAAATTTTAAAAATTTGTGGAACAGCTCTATCTTCACAACTTCCTCAAAAACACAACATTGGTTAATTAAATTATTTATTTAATCCACAGGTTATTAACATTTAAGTCAGACGTGGTATTATTTTGTAGACATTTAATTTTTATTTTAACATAAGTACTTAAAATTTATTATTGAACGAAGTATACTAGGTATTATTTAGCAGATTTTGCTTACTACCTTCTTCTAGGTGTCAACTCAACTTTATATTGAAATCAACTCAGTTTTCTACCATTTACAATAATTTTAAGAATACATTAGCATTGTGGGACCTAAATTTGACTCGTTTATTTAGTAGATGCCAGATTTAACTATATTAGTTGAATATGGGATCATGCCTTTTGTTATGAACAAGGCTTGGGAATATTATCTCTGTGACGTCAAAATCAGGGTTGGCTCTTGGTCAGCGCGGAAAGATTTGTATGCAAGTATAACACAATATGTCTTACTTTGTAGATGTAAAGTTAATATAGTCAGTTTATTATAAACACTCACTTGAAAAGGAGGTATTGGGAGATGTAACATTGAACTAGTACACACACACACACACTCACACACATGTATTTTTCACTACAATAAAGTAACACACATATGTAATTTTTCACGACCTGTTACGAATATAATAGTATATTATTTATATTTCGCAGCCTGAAAAGCACGAGACATTTTTTATACCGTCAACTATATAGAATTTCACACTAGGTTTGTAAATAGATACATGCTTATGGCTAGATTTGTACTGGGCAATTGCGAAACTGCGATCTCGAATGGTCTACCCTTTTATTAAATGTTGACATAAATGTGCAGAATTGCCACAGTATAAGTATAGTAAAAGGTATTTTGTCAAAGCAATGTTTCACAATTTTGGCGACATCGCCTAATTAAAAGAGATAATAAAACCGCATAAGTAAAAAAAACATATAAAAGTACCGCCGTACACTGTACAGACAATCCAACTTGGTGAAGCCATCCTTGTCGGTATGCTTTGAAGATTGCTGGAATTCCAGCAGACCAGCTCACTTTTACGAATAAGTTCAAAGGATGCCGACAATATTGGCTCCAGCAAGTTGTATCATCTGTAGACCTCTTAATGTTGACACTCGTCAGGGTCGAATGCCTTCAACACTAATTGTAAAAAAATCAAGTCTTTAGGTCAGAACGTTTCACCAATATAGTATATTTCCGATAAAAGTAGGTTATGTATTACTTTAATATCCAGTGGAAGTACAGCAACACCAAAAACATTTTCGAAAATGTTTATTCTTCAAATAGGCTTAGAATGAAACGTCGAGATTTTAAATTTGAGCGAAAAAGAAATTTCTGTCTATTTGGTCTGTCTGTTTGTAACTTTTTTTTGTGCGCGCGATTACTTTAGAACTGTTTAAGATGTTGATTTGAAATTTGGTACACGTATGTATTTTAACAAGATCTGAAAACAGATTATATTTTGATCTTATTCTGTTGGAGGGTTGGGCGGTAAATTGGGGTAACTGGGGGTAAGTAGGTAAATCAAGCAAGTAAAAGTCCATAAAATTGGCATTTAGTATATATAAGAGAAGCTAAGGTCTCAAAAAATTTTTTGGCAAAAGCCACACCCTTACCACTCTCACCCCATTATTAAAGGGGGTGAAAAAAATAAAATTGTGATTTAGTGTGTGTACAAGACCAATTCAAACAATTTTTTTACTTCATTCATCCCCACCCCAAAATTGTTTTTTTATTTGCTAGATATGCATTACATGTTTTTGTAAGAATCATTACCGTTTTTAGATTAAATTTATCACAAAAAATACATTGTAGTGGCAATGGTGAATATTTCACCATTTCGTCGTTTTTCTGAATGTTTCAGTAGGTGTTTGCAGTATAATATTATGTCTATATGAGAGCCGACTCTGGCTCCGAGATAAATCTCCCGAGGCTTGGTTATGAACCCCCCAACCTCAAATTAAATTGAACATAACCTTAATAAGTGGTTATATTTTTCATATTAGGGGGCCGTTCAACAAATATGTGCACTTTTATGGAGGGAGGGGGTTATTAAAAATGCAACAAAATTAATTGTGGGGGGGGGATTCTGTAAGCGAACCTTCGTTAAACCCAGACAGCAGACTGATGTCATTTTTTGGTCATGTGAGAATGCCGTAACAATGACAAAAATGATGTCATTATGTTGCAGCCCAGCGATGTCATTTTGTGATGTCAAATTCATGTCATTTAACGACGTTCATCTGACTATATGTAAGCTATTTTTGATTAACTGAAACAAATGTACATTTGCAAAATATAATAAACCAATTTGGAGCAAAATGACATGTGAATCTTATGGGCTCCAGGAGGTCTCCGTTTTCTGATGTATGATGGGTTACAGGATGAGCCGCTGTGTAGATGAGTTAAGCACTCACTGGTTTTTATGCTATCTGGGCCCATTCACAGATGATCTTTAACCTGACTTATAAGATCCATCCAAATCAATTGCTTTTTCCTGAATGAATTTGAACATTGCAATTTATATTATTTATTTATTTTCTGTAAATTCATTACAGTATAAGATAAAGAGTCACTGATTATTGTCAGTGGTTTGTATGTGGCACCATCATCTAGAAATAATTTCTGCAACAAACTGTGTGGTAATGTATAAACTAGTGCAAAGTGAAAAAATGATGTCACCAATACATCACATCGATGTCTCAACATGACGTCATAATTTCGTCAAAATGACGTTACTGAGATGTCAGTTGACGTCGACCAATGTTACCAAAGAATGACGTCAAAATGACATGAGTCTGCTGCCTGGGAAGGGGTTTGACAAATGGTCACAAAGGGAGAGATAGATTTTTGCAAATGTATTTGTTGAATGGCTCCTTAGACATATCTCTTAGCGGAATTAACCAATTTTACTGCAATAAGACTGAGGATTATGATTTGTATTTGCATTTTGGTAAACTGTATCCAAAATTTGGAGATTATAGTAGAATTGTAACAGTACTTTATATATATATTACATAATTCTCAATTTCAATAGAGCACGTGCATTGTAGGGGATTTGACAGCGATTGCAGGTTGTATGTACTTCCAAGAATATGTGCTTCAATCTCTGTCAAATCTCCTATGTGTACATGCGCCCTATACTGTTCATACATAAAAATCAACAATATATTAGAAATGACAAAGTTTTGTGCAAAAAATAAAAACAATTTTGCATATGCATGTAGAATCAAACTTATAAATAATGTATTAATTTACTGCTCAGTGAGTTTGCTCAATATAAGGTATGCTGTGAATGTTAGTTCTACGAAGTTTCATGAATATTCATAAACATGTTGCAAGTCGTTTTACTCTTATTTTTTTTTACACATTTTTAGCGAGACAGATTTCAAAATATTCATTCTGAATAATTTACGATAAATTTATGAATTATATTTTTAATAATATATATTATTAGTGCCTATCGGAAATGTATTTGTTTTCTAAGATTTCATGTATGGTCGATTTGAAATTAAACAAATGGCAGAATCCAGCATTGATAGAGAGACAAAAACATTCTCTATGTATTTGTTATAAATAATTGAATCTAATTTCTAAAGGTATTTATCCTACGCTTATCTTGATTATTTATTACTTAAATGATATATACCTCTTTTTTGAATTGATGTATATAATAAAACCATGTGGTCATCTACCTAATGTTTAATACTATGGATAATAGAAGTATTGCACATACCAACCCAAATGTTTTGTTACCGATTGTTATTTATTTCTTTTTTTAGTTTGTTGTGTGAAAAGCTAGTGTTAACTTTTATAAATAATTGTTTCTTGTATTGTTATTTTTGATCAGTGTTCTTAAATAAAGTTATAATCTTTCATTTCTTGTTTTCTTAAAGTACAGTTATAAGTTGTTTACCTTGTTTTATAATCAAAAATCAAAATTCCATGAATTTGGTTTGCGCTGATTATCACCGATAAATTAACTGCAAAAGAAAGAACAGAGGGTCATAATAAATAAGGGTGTCGCAATGATTTTAGCAAATTTTGTCAATGAAACTTGTTCAGAATTGTCCAAAAACCTTATTCCCAAAATTTAATCAAAATTAAAGAATTGAAAAATTAAAAATATGAAAATTTTAAAAATAATTATTTAAAAAAAAAAAAAACTGTAAATTGCTTGACAACTACCTGGCAGCTTGGGTTTAATTTCAAACCAAATTGTCATGGTACAGTTTTCTAAACAAAAAATCCATTAAAATGATATTTTCGGACTTGACATTATTTTAATCAATATATATTTTTTTATTTTGATTAAATTTTGGACTTACGGTTTTTGGACATTTCTGAACAAGTTTCATTATCAAAATTTTCCGATAAAAATATGCCTAGTATGATTTTTTGATTTTTTCCGCATAATTTGGTATCACAGGTGGCTTTGTATTTGTAGGAGGCGAATATTCTTCTGGTCATAAGTAGATCCTAATTTGTTCCATACTTAAGTGAAATTTGATTTAAATCGGCAAAAAAATAAAAAAGTTATTGGGGTTTTACCTTTTCAAGTGAAACACACTATATTTTATCAAATGGTTTTTTGTAAGAATAGTTTAAATAAATGTTTAAATCTTTGCATGACCAAACTCATTTCACTGGGTGGCCAATTTTTTTCCTGGGTGGCCTACTCACTCTAACTCAAAAACGGAACGATGAATTGGTCTTAAATTTTTACGTTATCACTACATATTTGTAACAAAATGTTAATATGAAGGTCAAATTTTAGTAAGTGTAGGAAATATGAATTTAATGTTATGTCGTCAAAATATGAGAATTTGCAAGCAAAACTTTCTGATTTTTGGAAATAGATACTAAATATATTGGGAAGATAAAGCATGGAGAAAACTTTTTTATCTGAAATTTTTATTTCTAAGTTTAGCAATTTTCAAAAAAATCGCATGTGGAACGCCCTCGCGGATGAAGCAGAGAACGGTTGTAAAGTTCGTGTACATTTGAATGTACAAACTTGTACTCACGTTGACATTGAAACGCAATGTTGATGGCAACTTATAAGTAGCAGCACTGTAATCGTGTAATAACTTAATATTCCAGTAACTTATTCATTTATGTTTAAGTTTGTTTTACATGATTTATTTTTTGTGATATATTGATATTAATTTGTTGAATGAATTTCATTTTTTTTTGTATTACATAATTTTAAAAGATAGATATATATTGCTGGCATGGCTGTCAATGTATTAGGCCATTATCAAATGTTTTTTCAATATTAGAGGCGTTACATGTAAAAGCTATAGCTTGTGTTTTGTCTGTATTTAGTTTGAGATTTATGGAGGTATAATATTTTTCGAAAACATCTAATATTGGTAAAACCTTTTCCTCTACGATTAAGGAGTCATATGAGTGTATAACTAATGTGCAGTCATCAGCATATTGGACTGCATATTCGTTAAGTATCATAGTTATGTCATTAGTATATAAAATATATATAGTAACGATCCTAAGATTGACCCTTGCAGAACACCCTCTTTTATTTTTAATTTCTCAGATTTTTGTAACTCTCCATTACTGTCCATTTCAACTATACGTTGTAATCTAGTACTTAAATATGATACCAACAGTTCTAAAGTAATACCTTTAATTCCTTGTTTTTCTAGTTTCATAGTAAAATGCTACGGTCTACATAATCAAATGCTTTTGATAAGTCCAAACCTATAACAACTGTATGTTCCTTGTTGTTCAGGGAGTTGATTACTTTACACAGAGCTTGATAACATGCTCTAATTGTATACTTGTTTTTCCTAAATCTATTTTGGGTATTCCTTAATAAATTTGGCTCACTAGATAATTTGTTAACCATGAGTATATAATTTTCTCAAAAACTTTGCTTACATTTGAAAGTAACGCAATAGGCCTATAATTATTAATAATACTTTTATCTCCATTTTTCTTTTATATAGCTTTTACATTGGCAATCTTTAGCTTTTCTGGGAATATTCCAGTTTGCAATGATAAATTTGTTATATAGCCCAGTAGACTAGATACCTCTGTCGCAACATGAAGTTTTAGAAGTAGTTTTACACGTATTTCATCTTCCCCTGTAGACTTTCTGTTTTTCAAATTTTTTATTACATTGCACACCTCTTCTGGGCATATAGATGACAGACATACTTTAGTCCCTGAATACTTTACATTATAATTAATTATGTTTAACCAGGGCTGGCCACCACAGTGGTGCTCGCAGGCTCGAGCACCACACGTAAAACAAAGTGGTGGTTCTGAGCACCATATACGCCTAGCAGCGACAACTGCAGCATTGGGATTTTTAAACAAAATGGAAACTTTTGCATTTTGTTTTAACTTGCAGTTACATGTTTCCATATTTGAGCGAGTTGAAAGTTGTTAGGCTTGCGACCGGGGAGTCCCGAGTTCGAATCCAGGCTAGGGTATGAATGTGTAGTGGCGTTTTTCACGTATTGCCGAGATGGTAGTAGTGGGCCAGACTGCGGTTGTGTGAGAGACAACACGGCCTAGTCGCTCTCCTCTCCTGAGTTCGAGTCTCAGCTGTGGCAGATGGCAACGTCGCAGGGAATGGGTGTTGTGATGTTGTCTATGTGTGTGTGTGTGTCCCTCCTAGTTGAGTGGTAGAATAGCCTACGGCTAAACTCCGCTAGGACAGTAATATAAATAAGACGATTAAAACAAAAATATATATATATATATTAGACCTGAAACCATTCATGCATAAATGGATTTTGCGGTGTTCTATACGTCAAAATACATTATCGATGTCGGCTGCAGTGCAATGTACTTGTATGACTATAATAAATAACTGAAAAAGTTTGTAAAGTTGATTTCTTGTCCGGTCTCCTTCTCCTTCCCCCCTCTCTCAATATTTACTGAGCACCACACGTCAAATTGAAAAGATGCCAGCCCCGTGTTTCACTTCAATCTCCAATAGTGTTACTCCTTCACTATTGGTAAAATGTTTAAAACAAAATATTAACCACAAAGGCCATGGCAGGTTAAGATAAGTGTCCGTGCCTCTGCAACCTTTTTACATGTGATTCCTTCCAGTGATGTATCTTTGCGTAAGATACTACTATAAAAAGTTTTGACCTCAAAAACTTCATAATATCTGGGAATTTTTTTTTTCGAAAATCCGAAAAAAAATTTTTTTTTCTTAATCAAGTGAACCAATTTGTTTGTATTTCAGTTATATTGAAAATCTACTCAAAACAATTTATTAATGATATTTTTAGGAAATCTTTTCGTAAAGAAAACAAAAATTGATGCTCTTGAATTTTTTGAAAAATTTAAATACGTACTTACGCATTAGCGACCACCACCATTTTTTTACTTATACACCATACAATAAGCTATAACATATTTTTCACAAAACTCTATCGGAAGGGTAACGTAGTCAAATTGGCAAACGTAATGTTACGTGCTTACACCCTCTTAGTAAACACCCTGTATCATGGGTTCAGAAATTATAACACCAGGGTAACACTAAACAATAATCTATTTACTTACGTAGTTATTACAACAAATAAAGAAAAAGAGTATGAACTGGTTAGAAACTCGATATATTAATAAATATATAAATGAACAACTGCTTGGATTACATGTACTGAAAAATATTTGAAGCAGCCTACGTATTTTTTTGAAATAACGAGATGTATTTTTCACAATACTTACATATATTTTCTACAAAACTCCATCGAAACGGTAATACATAAAAAAATTATGTGTTTAATAAGAATACATAATAAGAAAACATGTTATGCTAATGATATATGATAATATTAGTCATCTTCATCACTGTCCTAATTTATTGTAACACTGATATCTTCTGCGAATAATTCAGACAGTTTTACTGATGATTTTGGAATATCATCGAGAAACTTTGCATATGATAAATCCATCTATAAGTAACAGAAAGCTAACTTAGTTTTCTGTTACTTACAGTTATATAACATGTTTTTTATTATGTATTCTTATTAATAAACACATATTTTTTTTATATATTACCGTTTCGATGGAATTTTGTAGAAAATATAATATGTATTGTGCAAAATACATCTCGTTATTTCAAAAAAATACGTAGGCTGCTCCAAAAAATTTTCAATACGTGAAATCCAAGCAGTTGTTCATTTATATATTTATTAATATATCGAGTTCCTAACCAATTTATACTCTATTTCTTTATTTATTGTAATAAGTACATAAGTAATACAGCATTGTTTAGTCTTACCCTGGTTTTATAATTTCTGAACCCACGATACAGGGTGTTTACTAAGGGGGAGTGTAAGCACGTAACATTATGTTTGCCATTTTGACTACGATAGAGTTTTGTGAAAAATATATGTTATAGCTTATTATATGGTGTATAATTAGTAAAAAAAATGGTGATGGCCGCTAACGTGTGTAAATACATATTTAAATTTTTCAAAAGCATCAATTTTTGTTTTCTTTATGAAAAGATTTCCTGAAAATATCATTAATAAATTGTCTTGAGTAGATCTACAATATATGTGAAATACAAACAAATTGGTTCACTTGATGATGAAAAAAAATTTTTTTTTCTGATTTTCAAAAAAAAAAAAATTTCCCAGGTATTATGAAGTTTTTGAGGTCAAAACTTTTTGTGGCAGTATCTTACGCAAAGATACCATCATTGGAAGGAACCACACGCAAAAAGGTTGCAAAGGCACGGACACTTATCTTAACCTGCCATTGTCTTTAAAAAATAATAATTTGTCCAATTAATTAATGTTATACGTATATAGCACAACTTGTGCGGTGTGAATTTTTGGTTTCACCAACGATTTTGT
The DNA here is from genome assembly GCA_936432065.2 of Rutpela maculata. Taxonomy (NCBI): domain Eukaryota; kingdom Metazoa; phylum Arthropoda; class Insecta; order Coleoptera; family Cerambycidae; genus Rutpela; species Rutpela maculata. The sequence goes on along the minus strand of OW386294.2, from coordinate 77,734,279 downwards.
ATATACCATTTTTTGGAAAGAAAATTTTCTCCAACTTGAAACCCGAGTTTCCTAACTTGAGCACGACTGCGGGGGAGGGCCCCCCCTCCATCACTGATAATAAAATATATACCACGAGATTGAGGTTTATATAGTTGCTTTCGATAATTAAATACATACCTACTTCCCTTTATTTCTGATATCCTAATAGATTTCTAAATTGAATATCATTGATGCTCCTGATGGATTTTTTAAATTTAGTATTGGAGTGTTTTGTGTATAAATGCAAAAAATTGCGACAAGGTGTATTTTGGTTACTCCTGGTAATATAAATACCTCCCTCGCACTTCTGTCATTCTAACTCCTAGCGGGTTTTAGTCAAGAAATATACCGTTTTATGTATGAAGTACATAAAATTGTGGATAGGTTTTATTTTCGCACCTCTTGCACGGTAATTAACTAAACACCTCTTTGCATTTCTGTTTTCCTAATACTCCTGGTGGATTGTTTCTATATAAGAAGAGAACAGCAGTTATGCCTGTGAGATCATCAGTCGACGAGTGCAGACCTCCAGTGTGCAGTTGAAGACAGTGCGAAGCGAACTAGTGAAGTGGCAGCCCCACAGAGAGTGCAAGAGGAGAAATATCAGTCGTCTTTATTAAGACGCTGATATAAAAAGATAAATAAAGTCCCCCGCCTGGGTACACTTGTGTTTTACCTTCCCGATTCCTTTCCCATTTTTCTTTTTTAGGTAAACAGGAGGACGACATGCCGAAGAAGAAAAACTCGGACAAAAGCATGGATATGGAGACGGACGACTCGTCTAGAGCGTCAACCCCAGCGAGGTCACAAGCAGACGACAGAGATGTAATAAAATCGAGGCTCGAGGAAGAAAACAGGATGTTACGGGCCCAGATAGCGAATCTTCAGCTAGAGCTAGAACAGCTCACCATACAGATGCTAAATCAAAGCAAGCAGGCGGAACTGCAGATAGAAGAAGGCCGCAAACAGCACGAAGAGCTAATGTCACTCCTCCGGGCCTGCAACAACACCATGAAGGCCCCTGAGATGAAAGAAGCCCTGAAAAGGAAGACCGTCCCTGACAGTGACGATGAGGCACCCCCCACAACAAAAAAGACGCCAACCCCCAGCCAAAACAAACCATCTACCAGCCAGGCCAAGAGCACGGCGGCCACGGACGAGGAAACCCCTGCAACCCCCCGAATGCCCCCCGTTATACTAAGGAAAAAGGAAACTTGGACCGAAGTCACAAACAAATTACACCACGCCCGGATAGGCTTCAACAAAGCCAAGGTGGTGAGAGAGGGCATCTCCATTGAACCTGCGTCAAAAGAAGACCACGCCAGGATGACCACGCTGTTCGCCCAGGAACAACGGGAATTTCATACCTACGCCCTACCCGAGGAGAGGATGCTGAGAGCAGTAATCCGGGGCATTCCCAGCGGCGTGGGCACAGATGAAGTCAAACTGGACCTGGAGAGACAGGGATTCACACCCATTTCTGTCCAAAGGATGACCTCCCGAAGGACAAGACAGGAAATCCCCCTGGTGCTAGTACTGGTCCCCCCGACGCAAGAGAGCATCCTGTCAGTTAACCGTTGCTGCTTCCTGGTAGTCAAAACCGAGAAACAACGGGCAAAACAGACCATCTCCCAGTGCCACCGGTGCCAGACATACGGCCATGCACAAGGACGGTGCACGGTGCAACCCAAATGTGTCAAGTGTGGAGAGACCCACCACACCAAGGACTGCCAGAAGCCCAAGGACACCCCCGCTAAATGCGCAAACTGTCAGGGTGCGCACCCCGCAAGCTACAGAGGATGCCCCCGATGCCCCAAAAGGCCAGCCAGCCACCAGACACCAGCCCCCCGGAAGCCACCAGCCCACAAGTCAGCCACCACCAGGACAACCCCCGGGCTAAGCTACGCCAGAGCAGCCCAGGGAACCGCAGGGACACACACCAACCCCGCCCTACCACTACAGGCCCCCCCGGAGGCTGGACAACTCGCTGCTGTACTGGCCCAGATGCAGCAGATGTGTACCATGATGGGGGCCCTGTTTGCAAACCTGCCCCACCTCACCCCCCAGTGACGCCACCCGGACCACCCCATCGATGAAGAAGAAACCCGAAGAGACATGACGACACCCACCACCCCACCCACGACCCTGCGGGTACCGGACAACTTACCGTCCAGTACCTGTAGTCCCCCTGGCTCCGGGCAGACCAAAAATGCTACCAATAGCATTTAGGTCTGCCCTTCCTCGAGCTACATAGCTCATCCTTACCACACCGACGATCCGGATGACAGGATGTCATTTGACATCCTGTGTACCGGCAGTCTCTCCTGCCAAAACTTCCAACACACCTAACAGACAGATGACTACCCCCCGGGGGGAAACAAGCTGGCGAAGAAAAGAAAACGAAGACAGAAGAACGCCAGAAGAGGCCTTAGCCAGCAAGGTCCAACGAGCCAGGACCCAGGGAGGTGGACCGAAATCGTCTGCACCGCTCACAATTGTGAGTGGGGCCGACGTAAAGTAAGTTCGCCCGCCCTGCACGAGGCTGGTCCCCGGTCTACAGCGATGTACTGGGGTAAAGGGCAATAGTCCTGCCCGGCCCCAGACATCCGAGACCGACATCTTTAGCCAAGAATATTGGCGCGCCTGTGAGAAACTAACTACTGCTTGCTGGCATTAATATCACACGCCAGGAAAATAATACTTTATACTCTTCAATTCAAACTCCAGCCTTATCTATTTTACGAATACCTTCAGAGCAGGTACTAGACAGAAAACACTGAATTTACTACTTATCTAGAAAGCAAGAGAACATTACTTGCCTATGTACGTACCTAGTCTACGATGACAGGCTAAGACTTTTGACAATGTGGAATGGGACAAACTGGAGTGTATTATGGAATATGGGAACATTTAGACATCTGGTGTTTATTATGCGAAGACTGTATATTATATATGCATGAAGATAACTCGTGCTGCTTTTGTGAAATTCGAGAACACGAACTTCGACAAATGTAAAGTTGACAAAGACGTCAGACAAGGCTGTGTTCTGTCACCAATTTTCTTCAACATATAGTGAACACATGATGCGTTGTGTGTTAGAGAAATGGCGGAACCAAGATTTCTAGCTAGAGATTTGCAGACGATACCACCTTAGTAGCAGCAAGTGAGGATGAGTGTGTACACTTGCTGTATAACCTTCGAACAATATTATAAGCTCTGAGTACGGTTTAAGTGTAAAGAACATTTGGTATTAGGGGAAATTAAATTGCGTAGGATTAATATCGGTGCTAATGGTAATTCAATAAGTACCTCCTCGTATTTCTGTGATCTTTATATTGTTGACACATGTTTAAAATCAAGAAATATAGCACCGTTATGAGAACACAAATAGGTAAAGACATTTATTTATGATAAATATACCTTCTCGCATTTCTGTTATTCTAATACAATGATAAATGTTTAAAATCAAAGCAAATATTGTGTACGAAATTGATAAAATTATAGAGCCATAATTTGGTTATCCCTGGTAGTGGCGGCCGGTGAAATTTCATTATTTTTTTTCTCGTCTGTGGCGCATGGGACCCATATGAAATATGGGAAATAGAGAAGCACTTCTCTAATGACCCCTGAAAAATTTTGAAAAAGCAGTTTGCGAAAAAATTTTTTAAAATTCGGTAGCCTCCCCTGGGCTAGGGAGTCCTGTTTAATTTTTTTTTTGTCATATACTTTTCATAAAAATACAACAATACGTTTTCGAGTTTATGAAAATATTTTCATATTTTCATTACTAAATGAGATACAACGAATTGAAATATTGTAATTTGTTAAATTGTAAATTACAAAATTTCAGTTCATTTATTTCATTTAATAATGAAAATATTTTCATAAACTCCAAAACGTATTGTATTTTTATGAAAAGTAAAATGTATATGACAAAAAACAAATTTTTTAAACAGGACGAATTTTAAAATTTTTTTTTGCAAACTGCTTTTTCAATATTTTTAGGGGTCGCTAGGGAAGTGCTTCTCTAGATGTTATTTCCCATATTTCGTATGGGTCCCATGCACCACAGACGAGAAAAAAAAAATTGAAATTTCACCAGCCGCCACTGATCCCTGGTAATTCTACAAACATGTTGATAAATCCATTGCCCTTCACAAATATTCAACATATTACCTTAAATCCAGTGGCGTAGCTAGGAGGCGGTGGGAGGGGGGTGGGCTAGGGGACACTCTGCCCCTTCCATCATGTAGTGCCCTTGCTGTAGGTATAATATATTTTATTTTTACTTGTAACTTTTTTATACTGCCTGTAATAAACTGCACCCTCCATTTTAAATAGCTGGAGCTACGCCACTGCTTAAATCCTATATATTCTACCAAATTCTTACATAGGTTCCATAATTGAAGGCCAAATAAATTTTTTGAAATCCAATTGTCTGAAATCTACCTATTTTTTCATTCATTCGTGGGACTTCATTGTTCATGCAACGATTTTAGAAATCGAAGAGCCAAAAAAAACGTGCATTGAAAACTTCTTCAGGATTGCGAAGATAATAGTTTCTTGCCGCTATCTGTTATTCGAGATGCATTACCAAAATTACCAAAGGACGTAATTTTGAACGATGAAAATGATGTACGAGTGTAAATATTCAACATCCATATGCAAATGAGGACAAAATTAATAATGGTTATTTAAAAAAAAAACTAAATTGGAAGCCCGTATTATAACATAATTGGAACCATTTCACGTCCACTGTAACCGTAATTATATTTTCCAAAGTCATATAACCCATATATGGTTCACGCGAAACACTGTGTACAATAAATAAAATTTATATGTACATTTTCGCTGTGGCCTGTGGACCATATATAGATCACACTCATATAGACTAACATTCTGGCCTGTACTTAGGAGTCCATATAATAATAAGTTTCTGTATTCCCTAGTCCGGGAGGAATGCGCAGCTTCAAACAATGTGTAACGCGTGATCCACATACGGTTCATGTACTCTGCAAACCCAGAGTCCGCGACCCATAGGTGGGTCACGGAACAGTCAACGTGTTACAGCTAGCAAGGAAAAAATCTAAAATACTATTTTATTTTTAGATCGAAAAAGACATGGAAAACTACATGTTTTGTAAATTAATGGGCAATGTTTATATAAAAATGGGAAATTAACCTCTGCACTAATGAGCTTATGATTTGGAAGATTCGAAGAGTCTGCTTTATTAAAGTTCGCTTCATACATTTTTCTTAATCACTACAAAAAATAATAAAAGATATTACCTAATTTCAGGCATATGCGGACAATCTAGTCATTATGGTTAGAGGAAAATCCCCTTCAGGAGGTGCTAAATACAGTCCACATTTGGTGTGAGAGGGAGCAGATGACTGTGAACCCCCACAAAACTGTAATCAGAAAAAGGAAGCTGAACAATTTTGTGCCGCCTTCCTTAGCAGGTGAAACTATTTCATTTGAGGGGGAAGTGAAATATCTAGGCGTTACACTAGACAAATCACTCAACTGGAATTCCCATCTGGAAAAGGTAATCCACAAAGCACGACTCTCCTTGTGGACATGTCGCAGAATTTGTGGAAAGTCCTGGGGCATAGGTCCCCAACAAATATACTGGATATACGTTATGGTCATAAGACCAATGGTAGCGTATGCCTCTATAGTTTGGTGGTCGAAAGAGCTACAACAAACGACCAAAGCCACACTCTCTGGTCTACAGAGACAAGCATGCCTGGCGATAACTGGTGCGATAAGTACCACACCGTCAGCAGCTCTGGAAATCCTCCTGGATCTACCCCCTCTCCACATCTACTTGGAGAGAGAGGCCAGGTGGGCAACATACAGACTTCAACAAGCGGTAAATAATATGCCGCAGGCTAGCATTATGGAATGCAACAGGCTGTCAGATGACATGGAGTGTCATGACATCCTGGGAATGCTTTCAGATGTGATGCCTACCATGACCAACTATGAACTGCCCTTTACCGTCCTTTTTCCTGGAAGAGACGAATGGGATCGGAACAAAACTGACCTACAAAGAGCAGACATCTGTTGGTTTACAGACGGCTCCAAAACTCCTGAAGGAGTTGGAGCTGGAGCATACAGTCGCAACCCAAAGGTAAGAATCACTTCGAGCCTGGGTAACTATGCGACTGTCTTTCAGGCAGAAGTTCATGCCATTGAACTGTGTACAAGGAAGCTTGAGCAGATGCATCCTAGACGCAGATCAATAATTGGTTTGGAACTGCCAAAAGGCTCTAGCCTGATTCCCAAATTCCCTCTTTAAAAGTCGTATATTTCGAAAATCACGTATCAGATTCATCTGAAATTTTCAATATCGTCTATTTTTAAGTAATACGTTATCCACAAGAAGTAAAACCTACTAAATGAAATTCATTAAATGAACCCATTGTCGTGGCCCCTCCGTTCACCAGACTTAACGCCCCTTGACTTTTTTCTTTGAGGCTATCTTAAGCCAAATGTGTATAAGACTGAACCAGAAATCCCTGATTGATTGGCGTCAGGGAATAGTGGCAGAATGTAGGCATATTAGAGAAGATACGTTTATCAATGTACATGACGAAATTGAAAATAGACTATTTGTGTGTCATGAAGTTAGAAGTGCTCAGTTTGACCATTTAATAAAATAATTTTATTTTCATGACATAAAATTTGTGGATTATGTATGTTTAAAAAGTAGGAGAACAAGACAGGGTGTATATCCAATTCACAATTTACAAATTCTCTGATTTTTCAGGTGTTCCAGGATTTTTCAATTAGAAATTTCAGAAAATTTTTCTGCTCGAAAATGAAAATTGATGAGCGGGAGGTGGGGAATGAAAAACATTTTTTGACGAGCGGCGCCATTTTGAAACCTAACATTTCCATATCCTTCTGAAAAGAAAATATTTTTACCCTCATATAAACCACCTAAATTTGGTTGCTTAAAAGGGGGAGGGAGATTTGTGGCGCCTACTGTATCACAAACGATTTTTCCTATACTAATAAATCTTTTAATAGGTATATCAAGAAGGGTTACTACTTGTTATGAACAAAATACGAGCCACATTTTAAATAAATAATAATTAGTTTTATCTAGCTGATTGGACTAGTTCCACAGTCCACATAGTACCAAAAAAAAAATTACTAGTTTCGCAATTTCAAACTACATTCACATGGTGGTTGGAGCGGGAAGCAAGATAGTAGGTGGTTCTCGTCAGTGGCGGATCTAAGGTAAAAGGCTCACGTGGCAAACGCTTTGAAGGGCCCATTTTTTCGGATGATAACCTATAAGGGCCCTGAGGGCCCTTGTGCACAGGGGGCCCAGTGGCATTTGACCATTGGCCACCCGGTTAGATCCGCCACTGGTTCTCGTATATATTTACACTTTTGACGTAAGTAGTTTTAATTAATTTTCCCTGACTTTTTTTATAAATTCCCTGACTTTTCCCTAATTACAGAATTCAAATTTAATTCCCTATCTTTTCCATCAGGTTTTCCCTGTTTTCCAGAAAGTATATACACCTTGCGGATTGTCTCTCAAGCATGCTCAAGTCAAATGCTTCCACGGAATGAATGAATCCGTTATCAATAACATGTTGATAACAGACAAAGCTTGGCTGGATGTGAAAACAAAGTTAAGGTAATGGTTATGGTCAGGGCCTCCCCAAGCGGGGGTCCAGTAGGTACCGTGGTGCCAGGGCCCGGCCACTTTAGGGGCCCGGTTAAACCAGTAAACGTAATATTCGCTCATTAATTATGAGACCTGGACAAACATTTTTTATCAAATTTCGTTGTAATTGATTATTTTATTTGTTACAATCTTTTTTATTATTATTATTTGTCCCGTATTTTCGTTCTGGAAGTCGGATCAATTTAAAATAAACATGGCATCTCAATTCACAACAATGTTCAGTTAATAACTGAAGGTTTTAAGTCATTTTTATCAACTACTTATTTATTTACTATATATTTTGTTATCGTATTTTACCATCGTTATCATAACGTTCAATTGTAACTGCTCTTATCTGCACTCAATGTAATGTAAAAGATAAATGAAGATTGTGTTATAATTATAAATAAGTACCTCATCTCATCACATTTCTGTGACCCTAATACTCCTTTTAAAATTATGAAATGTAACGTTTGTAAGATGGAGATCATGAAGGTAATTAATTTATTGATTCTGCTTGCAATTAAATAAATATCCCTTCACATTCCTGTAATCCTAATATGTTTGAACCTGTTAACGTTAAAGCGTGAAGATGTGTTAAAATCGAATAAAACATCATTTTTTCTACTTACTTTTTAGATCTCAGATCCAGGTTCTACGCTTCGAATTGTACTTAATAGTGGTTTCCAGCCTTCTACAACAACAAATAACACGACGATATAGTCAAAAATATTTTTTTCACTATCGTTTTGACCCCAGATTTGGATTCTTCACCTCGAATTGAGCGTAATAAAGGTTTGCAGTCCTCCCCAAGCCACAGATGACAGATTTAAATCAAAAATTATTTCGTCAATTTTGGATCCTTGAAATACATAATTGTTTTTCACTTTGGTTTTTGACCACCTCAGATTCGAATTCCATTCCTCGAATTGTAGCTGTACAACCTCAAAGAATTGAAATATGGGTAAAAAATATTTGATACTTTGGGGCCCAAAAAATTTTTTCCACTTACATTTTTGATTTCAAAGTCAGATTCTACCTCAAATTGTACTTAATGGGAGTTTCCAGCCCAAATAATATTTAGACACAAAATATTTTTGATGCTTTAGGAGCTACCAAATATTTTTTTTCACTTCGATTTTTAATTGGAATTTCCAGTGCTGTATGGGTACAAATAACCAATCGGTTTAAAACGTTTTTTCTACGACTGTTAGAAAACTACTTTCTTTCATTAGATTTTGACCGCAAAACATGTTTGTGGTAATATATTCTTTGTCTTTGGTAAGTGAAAAAAAAAAATAATAATAAAAAGTGTGAAAAAAGGTAACATTACATTTCACTCTGGCATGTTGCGGAATTGAGGAGAGTTGTAGAAAAAATATTGTATGAATCTCATGCATAAAGTGTCTTTGTTTCACTCATGGGATTGCCATTGCCAAACTCCCAATCGTGAAACAAAGTACCATTTTATGCCCTTGTTGCATCAATAACTATTTGGGCACTTTGGGAATCCGAATTTTTTTTTTTCATTTTCGTTGTCGATTTCAGATTCTGTGCGTCCAATTAGGCGTAATAAGCCTGCAGCAACAAGAAACAAATATATGGACCAAAAATGTATTTGGTACGTTTGGAGCAGTAACAATTTTTTTTCCAACGGCGTATTGCCACAAATAATCCAGACAAAAGTCAAAAGCATTTTTGACACTTTTGGAGCATTACAAAATTTTTCACTTTGGTTTTTGACCTCAGATTCGAATTCTGCATCTCGAGATGAGCGTAATAGGGATTTCCAGCCTACTGCGGCCCCAAATAACGTAGATATGGATCAAATATATTTTCAGCACTTTCGAAGCAATAAAAAATTTATTTTTCACTTACATTATTGATCCCAGATTTAAATTGTATAATAATAATAATAATAATAATAATAATAATAATAATAATAATAATAATAATTTTATTTTCATAGGACCTTATTATAGCACAGTAGGCTAGAACCACCTTTAAATGAAATATGCATGCACTCTCTCAATTCCTACGGGAAATGGTAGCTTTATCTGTCCTGAAACAATTGCCGTAAAATCTAAAATCATTCCCTTGGCCGTTTTCTAGAAAATTCACTTTTATTATTATTTTTTTTTGAAATTTGATTTTTTGCATTGATAAGCTTGTTAAAATGTCAATCAAGAAAGTAAAATTAAACACTCCAATACAAATTTCAACTTAAGCCAAGTTTGGGGAAATAACATACAAGAACCTTCATGCTCGACAACTCCAGACGTTTTGACAATAATCGGGTTATATAAACTTTCCAAGTAGTCAATTTAGACAAAATTATTAGATCTATTCCTATGTTATTTTGACTGACAGCAGTTTTTGTCTACCAATATATCCGTAACCAATGAATAACATTACTATTTGCATAGCTGGATTTACTATAGGGAAATTCGAGCGCCTCTATTAGCCATCTGAGTAGACTTTCCATTCGCTCAGTCAGATAACGGGTGAGTATGAGAACTATACCACCGCCGATGAAGACAACCCACAGAAGAGACATGACGATAACCCAACCACCCACCCACTACCCTGCAGGTACCGGACGAAATGCCATCCAGTACACGTAGTCACCTAGCTCCGTGCAGATCGAAAGTGCTACCAAACACTTAGGTCTGCACTTCCTCGAGCTACATAGCTCATTCCTACCTAACCGATGATCCAGATGGCCGGATGTCAATTGACATTCTGCATACCGGCAGTCAATCCCAGCCAAAAGTACCCCAAAGTTTCCGAACAGACAGTGTCAAGCTGCCGAAGAAAGATCATCAAGAGAGAAGAGCGCCAGAAGATAAAGGCCTTAGCCAGCACGGTCCAACAGGCCAGGACCCGCGGAGGTGGGCCGAAATCATCCACACCGCTCACATTTGTGAGTAGAGTTAATGTAAAGTAAGCTCGCCCACCCCGTACGAGGCCGGCCCAGGTCTACAGCGATGTACTAGGGTAAAGAGCAGTAGTCCTGCTCGACCTTAAATATCTGAGACCGTTATCACTGCCAAAGAATATTGGCTTCGCTCGGTCAGTTACTCTTTAGACTTCACTAGGCAAACAATCCAAGACTCCAAGAGTGAAAATTTTCTGTGACCATGATTAAAATCAAAGAACTCATGCAAAATGCAAATGCAATGCAAATCAAACAAGAACGCACGATGAAAATGGATATTGTCTTTGTCTATTTTATAAACGTAAGAATCACGGATTGAAGAAGATAACTGATACTTAACTGATAGGTTGTTTGAAATATGTCCGGGTATTCAGAGGCTTCAAAAATGTAGTAGATTCTTGTTTTTATCAATGCAAAAAATTAGTTTTCATCACAAAAAAAAGTGAATTTTCTAGAAAACGGCCAAGGGAATGATTTCAGATTTTACGGGAATTGTTTCGAAACAGATAAAGCTACCATTTCCCGCAGGAATTGAGAGAGTGCACGCATTTTTCATTTAAAGGTAGTTCTAGCCCACTGTGATAGGTATAGAAATATAGTCAAATTTGCGGGCTAAATCATAAAACATTGTAAAATATATTAAAAACACATAAGTCTAGACAAGATCATATTGTAAACATGATACAGAAAAAGTAAATAAATAAATAAAGACGAGAAGGTTCGACTGTATAATCTGTGACACTTAATAACAGTGAACAAGGAATTTCATCATCCCCTGCAGAATTCTTGGAAGATACAGATTTAGTGATGGCCATGCCAAGACATTTTGGAACTTTATCCATAACAGTTTTCATCGAGAACGACCTAAGGATTCTATGCCTTGAATTTGCAACGATTCCGTTGACAACAAATTACCCATGCATTTGGTGCGGGATCCTTTAAAATTTCTCACTTTTCGACTAGCCCTGTGTAAAAGTTAGGTTCGGTTTACTAAAAAGGTAAAGTAGCCATATTTCTATTTCTATAAAAGATTCTAACACATATTTAACTGGCATAAATTCAAAATACTCCGTTAACTTTAGGGAGGTAACTTATAATGAAATACGAAATGCTATTAACCAATTAAAAAATAAAAATTCTATTGATATATTGGTCTTAATAGTAAAATGTTTAAAAACCATTAAAAATTTAATAATCATACCATTAACAAAACTTCTTAAAAATGTCATAGTCATACCCAGAAATTTTCAAAATATCAAAAATTATACCATATTTAAAACAGGAGATTTAAGTGAACTTACAAAAACTATAGGCCAATTGCACTTCTAAGTATATTATCTAAAATACTAGAAATACTGCTGAAAAATCAGATAACGGATTATTTTGAAAACAATTTAATAAGCCCTACACAATTTGGATTTTGTAAACATAAGTTTACACAAAAGGCAGTCGTGGCTGTAGTAGAAAAAAATCAATGAAGGTTTTGATGGTTTTGGATGGATTTTAACATTTCTATTACACAATTAGATACATTAAGAAGTCATTATTAAAATAATTTGCCTTTAGACTGTCATATACATTTTTCATATTTATTCTCTTTCTGTTTATTAAGTTCCACATAAATTTTTGTTTATCAGTCGAGTTTTCAATGTAATTACAAATTGCCTGTTTTTTGCTTACGATAGTTCTTTCCTATGTTGTCCGTATGTTTCTTACGTGTTGTTTTAAATCATCTGATGGATAATTTTTAGTTAAATCAATGAAAAATTCTAATGTATTTTAGATTTTCTGCGTACCAGTTAATTTTTTTATAATTGAAGACACAAGTGGATGAAGGGTCTATGTGACATTTTCGAAAAAAACGAGTTTTTTATATGAATGAAGGCTATATGCACACAAAATTCCCTCAGTTACATTACATTTGTTTCTAAGGCAAAAATATATGATTTATAAATTTATAAACGATCTATGTACTGTTGAAATCAGTAAGTTGTTAAAAACTTTGAGATCAATTATCTCAAAATTACTTTGTTGAAAAAAACGAGTTTTTTATATGAATGAAGGCTATAAGTACACAAAATTCCCCCAGGTACATTACATTTGATTCTAATGCAAAAATGTCTGATTTATGAATTTATAAAGGCTCTATGTTGAAGTTGGCAGATTGTTAAAAACTTTGAAATCAATTATCTCAAAATCACTTTGTTGTTACATAGACCCTTCATCCACTTGTGTCTTCAATTGTATTAACCTCTTCACTCTTTTTTAGTGTCGAAAAGGCTGCATTGGAGTTTTTTATTAGGATGTCCATAAATAGTTCGTATTTCTTATTAACACTATAGTCCATATTGCCAATAAAGCTGAAATCACAATTATTTCCCATTAAATTATACTATTTACATGGACCAGCCTCAGTTAAAGGTTATTTTGTTGATATTTTTATCAGTAAATTTTAAATTGATAGCTACTTTGGTCTGATAATTTAGGATCTATTACATAGGGGATATCTTAAAAGCAAAGTATACGTGAATCGTCCAGAGAATGCCGAAGATTTAAAGAGATAATTGGTCAAGAAATACAGTCTATATCACCGGAAATTATCGACAACATTCAAAAAGGGTTTATTAACCTTTCTCGACTATTACACCCAGTGTCTTAACATCAATAAACCATTATTATTATTATTATTGTCAGGCTGTGAATGGAGCGCCATTTGAACAATTAATTTATTTTCAAAAATTTCTTCACTTCTAGTAAAGTTAATATTTTTCAATTTCAAGATGAAGGCGGAAGATTTAAAGAGGTCAAGAAATACATTGTATACCACCGGAAATTACACAGGCCCACAAAAAAAAAAATTCGTGAATGAGAATAACTCACTTTTCCTTGTTTTTCGGGGCACTGAACACGAATCTGAAGTCAGAATAGCATGTTTGGGGACGAATTTTCGAGCTAAAGGTAAAAATTGGATGAAAATCGTGAAAACTCGGGATTTCTAATATTTCCAGGTTCGAAATGAACAGAAAAACCTCAGGTGTGGTGAGTTCACTTTGGACAATTATACAGAATTTCCGAGGATATTGCTCCAAACGGTAGTTTATAAACATATTCATGTAGATTGATTTGGGATTGTACTTGTGTTCGCGGTGCTGAGCAGAACTGCACACACGGGAAAAACAGTGAGAAGAGGTAGGAATTATACCTTGTATGGAACACTCAGCCTGTGAGATTGGAGCCTTGCAAGAATCCACTTGTGATGAAACCTTTTGACGCTTACCTTCTGACACCTTGCACCTGTTATAATCATCGTTTACTTCCACATCCAGAGGAAGTATAGTAACAAAAAAAATTTTGAAAATAAAAAATACACCAATCTAGAGATGATATTAAAAAAAAATAAAATATGAAGAACATAAGTGGCAAATTTGTGGCGATCTTAAAATTACTTCCATGATTTTAGGTCAACAGTCAGAATTTACAAAATATCCTTGCTTTCTTTGTGAACGGGATAGTAGAGATCGAAATAATCACTACAAAAAAAAGATCTGGCCCACGCGGTCGTGCCTTTTACCAGGTGATAAGAATATAATAGAGCAACCACTGGTTGAACCGTCGAAAATCCTCCTTCCACCTCTGCATATAAAATTAGGCTTGATGAAGTAGTTTGTAAAAGCGCTTGAATATTCAGTCAGTTGTTGGAAGCTAAACTTAAAGAAGAAAATTTTGAAGGATATGTTCTTTACAACGATGACTCCAAAAGAGAAAGCTGCATGGGAAAGCTTTAAGGCATGAGTTCCTAGGAAATCATAGAAGTGATGACTACGAAGGCATTGTAGCTGAGATGATCAAGAATTACCAAAAATTAATGAATTTAAAATTACATTTTCTTGACTCACATCTAAGTTATTTCCCTGACAATCTAGTTGACTCCAGTGAGCGATTCCATCAAGATATCAAGGAAATGGAGAAACGGTATCAAGGAAGATGGTATATCAATATGATGGCAGACTTTTGTTGGTCATTTAAAGACAGAAACAGCCCAAGAGGCACATGACCGAAAAAGAAATCCATTGCGTAGATCATTCTACGATAAAAGAGTCAGGAAACGAGCAAAAAAATAACTGATCTCCAAATTTAGACGAATGTGTTTTGATAAACACCACATAAAACATAAACACACCACAGATAGTAGACAACCCCCAAATCCAAAGCCAAGCCTGTCCGGAAGGGGGTTACACATTCGGAAAAACGCAGACATACATCCACACCCACCGGTGTTGTCAATACCGGGGCTGGGGGTCGAACCCAGAGTGCGGTAGCGAGTCGATCAGCGTATTCACAACCCAATACGCCTTAACCGATTGAGCTACCGTGCCGGTAAAACGGATTAAGTTACTACACTGAAAATAGAGAGATAAATTGAGACCGATAAATGTTGAAACGCTCAAATATAAAGGTGATTGTAACAGAGGTGCAAGGTCGTCCGACGGTAAGCATCAAAAGGTTTCATCACAAGTCGATGCGGGCAAGGGTCCAATCTCTCTCCGCGTGTGCAGTTCTGTTCAGCACGGCGAACACAAGTACAATCCCGAATCAATCTACATGTTTATAAACCACTGTTTGGAGCAATATCCTCGGAAATTTTGTATAATAGTGCGGTCCAAAGTGAACTCACCGTACATGAGGCTCTATCAAGTAATGCAATACATTGGAAAATACTATATTTTCTCCCAAAAATGATGTTTCTATATCTCCCAAATTTTTTCTATTCATTTTGAACCTGAAAATATCACAAATCAAGATTTTTCATGATTTTTGTCCAATTTTGACCTTAGCTGGAAAATTCGTCCACAAACATGCTATTCAGAGTTCAGATTCATGTTCAGCGCCCTGAAAAACATAAAGAAAAGTGGGTCTTAATTCTCCCTCACGATTTTTTTTTGTGGGCCTGTGTTATTGATAACATTCAAAAAGAGTTCATTAACCTTTCTTGACCATTGTCAGAAATGACGTCACGCCCTTTTTGAGATTTTAGACCCCATCCCCCCCATTGTCACGCTGAGTTAGACCCCCCAAAAAAATTACACACTTATAAAGACCGGGGGGGGGGGGGGGTCCTTATGTTTTTTTCGATTCCGTTAGATATTTTTCGCCTCATGGGGGGGTGCTAGTAGAAATCCAACAAAAAAATTTTTTTCCACCTCATGGGAAGAGGTGCTAGTCATGGGAAGGAGTGCTAATAGAAATCCAAAAAAAAATTTTGCTAGTAAAAATCCAAAAAAAAATTACAATATTTTTCTTTTCTTGATTCGTTCACCATTCGTTACGTCACACTAAATCAGACCCCCCCCCTTCCCCCTGATCACACTTAGTCACGTAATTACGACCCCCCCCCCCCCTCTTGGAACGTGACATCATTTATGGATGGCCCCTAATTTGTCATTTTTGAAATTGCTTTACTTCTAGTATAGTATTTTTTAATTTAAAGATGAATGTGAAAGATTTAAAGGAAATATTGGTCAAGGAATATAGTCACTAGTCAGTGTGTACCACAAGAAATTATCGATAACATTCAAACAGAGTTTATTAACCTTTCTCGACTATTATCAGGCTGTGAATGGAGCTCCATTTAAACATTTAATTCAGTCGTTTTTGAAATTTCTTCACGTCTAGTAAAGTTAGTATTTTTCAATTCCAAGATAGTTTTTCTTAAAAATTTTCTAATGCAACATACATCGATACTTACCCATATTGCATGTAAAAAAAACGAGCTTTTTCAAATCCTGTAACAAGAAATGGGGGTTGCCACGAGAAAGAATATTGATAACGTCGTAACTTCTTAAAAAAAATTTTTAAACGTTACTTGTCCTAACGTTTTTCTTGAATTTTTCCACAGCTTTATATGAAACCACTGTAATTTTTATCAAAGATGGGTCGAGGAAATAACTTCCCACATTCGATAAAAGTCTGTAAAAGTCATCTAAATAATACAGGGTGTAATTAGTTTCATGTCATTGAAAAAAACTGGTAATGGGGACCGAGTAGACAAACAAAAAACCTTTATGACTTTTTCCTCTAGGGGCACTTTGAAAAAAACTGACCTAGGTCAACAATTTGATTAGGAAACGTTTGAGAACCACTGCCTTTCTGGGTCAATGAACGTGTAGTTCCCTTAAATTGTCATAAAAAAGTGCAGAGATTACCGACCGACTCGTTCTCGCCGACACGCGGCGGCCCGCGGTTTCAAAGCAATGAAGAGCGGCACCTTTGATGACTGTCTCAACGGAACCAATTATAAAAATGTAAATAATTCGTTCTCTTTTTGCAGAACTGCAAGCAAATGATGGGCGTAGAGGTTTAAATACAGCATTTCTTTACGTGTGTTTTTTTAATTTAGAACAAAATATTGGAGCTTTTATTGTTGTTTATAATTTTTCAGATTTAAATGTGTTTTATTAACATTTGTAACCTAAATGAGTGTTCTGGGTTAAAAGCTTAAAAAATGAGAAATTTCGCCCTTGCTCTACAATCTATATTGTTATGACATATATAACTTTAATTTGGACCCAGAATATTTCAACTTGAACTTATACATTCTACAATATGCTGATGATACTGCACTTGTAAGTCACAACAAGAACATCCACAAGACAGTAGAAGCACTTCAGCAGCTGATGGATAGAACAATAACATGGTTCAACAAATGGCGAATGAAACCAAATCCCCTGAAATCTCAATACATCGTGTTTAATCACAAAGTATCCCCAAACAGTCCAACAATGACTATCGACAATAATATAATATACTGCCAACCCGCAGTAAAATACCTTGGAGTCACAATAGACAATAAGCTTAATTTTAACAGACATGTAAAACTAATTAAGAAGAAATGCATTACAAGAAGCAAACATTTCCGCAGTCTAACATATAAAAACAGAGGAATCAACAAACAAACTGCTGCTCATATTTACAGTACGATCTGCCGACCAATATTAGAATATAGCCACCCACTATATCTTAATACGAGAAGACCAGTCAGTAAAAACTTAGAAATAGCAGAAACTTCAACGTTGCGATCCATTACCAAAACCAGGCACCCCAGAAATCCTCTTTATAACCCTCCCAACAATCTTCTCTATCAAATTACACAAATAACACCAATAAACCATAGATTACAATTTTTATCCACAAAATTCGCTAAAGAAGAAAGCAATATAGAAATCATCCAACCGCTCTGCAGAACAAGAGAACAAGGAATAGCCAACAGAAGAAAATATCCGGAGCTAACTCTATGGGAACACATAACCAGACTGAATGAACTACAATGAATTCTTCTTTTTTTTTTTCACATAATACGAATACATTTGTAATAACATAAAATGTGTATATAAATTACTTTAATTGTAACAGGCTGAAGGACTTCGGTCGATGGCCTTTTGGTGATGCCAATAAAGCACTTTTATTATTATTATTATTATTGAGAAATTATTGCTTGAGATTGGGAAATAAAGAGTTAGACGTCTGAGATACGATAACGATTTTAAGTTAAGAAAAAATCTGATTTATTTAAGGAATTGCTGATCAGGTGTCGAAAAATAAAATATTCGGTAAATCTAGAACTTACCAATAAATTATTGTTGATTTACATAAATTGTTCTAAATGGCTTCCGTCTGTATCAATACACTTTTCGGCACGTCGAACTAAGAACATACGCACTCCGTTCAACGCATTTGGTAAATTAGGATCATTTTTTATGGTTTATATGCACATTAAAATACCACACTAAACTATCAACTAGCGTTGTCAATAAAGAAAATAAAAATAAAAACTTGGTCCAAAATCCAAAAAGCAACACAAAAAGAACGAACAAGTACGTAATCAAGAACTTAACGACTTGAACGCTAAGTCAATAAAATAAATCTTAACTGTAAATACATGGCCCAAAATTCAAAAAGAACAAAGGCAACATACAAAAACAACGAACAGGTTCAACGTGTGTACTTAACGAAGTGCCCACAGAAATTAAAATATTGCACAAGGGAGAGTATAGTTTTCTTCAGATCTACTAAGCACTCAGAAAACGCCGACGTCTTTCACCTTTACCGCACCGCTAAAGATCTTATCTTACCTACTTTTCAAAAGCCATAAAAAAGTGTGATTATCACGTTGTGTCCTCGCCGACGCGCGGTCTCTAACAAAGGAGCGCGACACTTTGAAAGAGCCGTATTAGCGTATTTGATGGTTAGAGGCGCCGACATACGAGAAGATAAAAGCCTATCCCAACATTCCAGCAGTTCTCAAACAATATTATTGAAAATTTTCGAAATTTTTGTTTATTTTTTTTTTCTAAAACTATGGGTTTTAAACCCCATGTTATATAAGGTTTTTTTGTTCGTTTAGTCGTTCCCCACCACCAATTTTTTTAATGACATGAAACTGATTACACCCTGTATAATTGTATGTACTTAAATGAAGCTTGCATCATCACGAATTAGATTTCACCATAAAATAGCCTATCAATATATCTAAGGGAAATTTAGAAGGAAAACTTTTCATTTTGAAAACTGAAAGTTTCCAGAAGTTTTCCATCTAACTTTCCATTGGGTATATTGATAGTCTATTTTATGGTGAAATCTGCTTCGTGATGATGCAGGCTCCATTTTGATACCAAATAAGTGCATACAATTATATTATTTAGATGACTTTTACAGACTTTTAACAAATGCGGAAAGTTTCCTCGACCCTTCTCTGATTTTTATGTCTTTGCGATGAACTTTATATGTGAATAAAGTACACCTCAGCCAAGATTGCACAGTGTACGATTTTGAGAATTACACCCAGCGATATTACCTCTCCCAATAATGCAATTTCTTTAGGCGTGTACTCCCAAGGAATAATTTTGGTTTCTTAAATATATACAAGGGTGCTATAAAACTATTTATAAAATGCCTTGAAAAATCTATTTTGCTGTAACAATATCCTTAATACTATCATAAAGCGACTTGTAGACTGAAAGGGCCTACCCTTATGAAGGTTGTTAAGGCCTTTTAAATTTCATCATAAAACTCCTTAGTGAAGCATAGCGCCGTGCCGCTCTTGAAAACCTTGTTCGGGCCGTTTTAAAACCTCTTTTAAAGCTGTCGGAAGCTTTTTTATTAGCTTCCTGCATTTCTAGAAAACACCTAGAAGGCCACCTTAAAACTGATTTTTAAAACTCTTATAAGTCCATATTAGAACTGAGAGGCTATAAGAATGTCCACGAAGGAATCCAAATAATTTTATTATTGCATTTATTTTTTCTAAACTGATTTAAGCACACACCATCAGACTTATTGAAGATAAAATGGAATTTGAAATTTATAAAGCGTAGAATGGCACCATAACCTCTCTAAGGCCAATTTAAAAGGTAATAAAAAGACATCAGGTATGACAAAAAAATTAAAACCAACGGCAGTTTATCATTAAAACTACATAAGAAAGGCCCAAAAAACAAGGGCGCCTCAGAAATAATAATGATTTTAATATCCATACAAAATTTGCAGACACGTAATCAGCAAATTTAAAAATGTAGGCTGCTTCTCCGTTCCCACGGCAATTTTCAGTAGTTTCTTGTAATTCTCCCTTAATTTGCTAAAGAAAAAGTGATAATTATTAATAATTATAATTGTGAGATTGACCTTGAATATTTTTATATAACAAGAAAAACATGGCCGGCCAACTAAAAACCTAATTGTCATTTTACAGTCCTCTCATTAAACTATATATTCTAATAATGTTAATGACCTAGAACATTTACTCTAAATGAAGTCATTTTAGTCTTTTTATACTATCACAAATAATCCCTTCCTTAAAAAAATGCAAATGCACTTGGCGAAGATCACATGGATTTGATAAAAGCTGTAATAAAACGTTTGGGACGTTGACATTTGATACAAAAAACTTAACCTCAAAATAATTTGTGTGTGTGTTTTTAAGTCCTTTTAAAATGGCCACTCTTTTTTATTTTCTTCCACCTTTCCAAAAAAAGATAAAGATAATTACGCATCAATAAGTCGTGAAATGCTTTTAATTAACACACACACACATGCATCAATGACATTTCAGGCAGACATATTGTTTATTATTTTTATAATAAATGTTTTATTGAGGTTTTGGAAAGTGTTTTATGGAATTAAAATTTGCCTTTTAGGTTTATAGAGGCCTTTTTTTCTTCATAACGGTTTCATCATAACATTTGTCAAGGATGTTTTAAGAGTCTAGTTTTGTAATGGCCTTTAATAAGTACAAATAGGCATTGAAAATTTCTAGTTTTAAAAAGGACTTAAAATGCATTTATTACAAATATGTTAAAACCATAAATAATTTAAAGTCTCTTTAAATCTAAATGGAATTTAAGACGTTAATAAAACTAATTAGCTTTATGGAGAGTTTTATGTAGGTATGATAAACCAATTACAAATACATATTATCCTAGAAGCAAATTAGCTTTATAATTAGGTTTTACAGAATGCTTTAAAACTTACCATATAAGAGCAAGTATACTTGAAGCCTAAAAGGCCTTAACTACAACATCAATAAGGCACAAGACTATTTCCTAACCCCGACAAACCTTTCTTAAAACCTCCTCAAGTCCATCCAAATGACTTTTAAATTGTTCCTTGGGCTGCTTGATATTTGTAAGGAATGTTAAACATTCCCAAGTCTACCGCAATTAAAAAAAAAGATATTTTTAATGAAAACTAATAAAGTATTGGCCAGTTCAAAACCAAAATTTTATTTAAATTTTAAAATACAAAAACTACTTATTAATTAAAACAAACGACGGAACTTTTAAACTAACCAAAAATTATAACATTTAGGAATACAGGTATCAATCCAGGTAAATCTACATAACAATCATTAATTTACATGTGATTATTGGACAATTCAACACCACCGACACGCAAATAAGAAAACATTTACTTAGTTAATTGTTATGCATCTGAATCGGTTATATCCAACCACTACAAAATAATTGGTTTACCCAAATAAAAATAAAAAGCTAAACATAACTGGAAAAATCTGCAACATATTTAAGGAAAAATTCTTAAAATTTATTATTTACAAAAAAATCTGACTTTGGATATTTACAGAACCTAAGTTTCAATATGTAATACAGGTTGTCTCATTGTCTGTGTCCTAAATCATGCATTTATTAAATATATATTTATATAAAATTTTATCGATCACAGTTTTTTTTGTCTAATAATTACACTCTATGGGACTGAAAGTACATTTACGTCTACAAGCAAGAATGTCCTACCTAATGTTTAAATATGGAATTAACAATGAAGATCCTTGTGTCATACTAACCAACATGTCATTTATCCTACCGTGTATCTGTATTTAAAAATAAAAATGTAAAAACTAGACAAAATATTTTATATAATTTCAATGTTTTTAAAATAGACATAGAGACAATAAACGAGACCCTGTATATTATGCAATTGAATAAAATGTACTTGGTACAATTTTTCGATAAATCTGCAATTATATTTACAACGCAGAAAAGGGCCAGATTTATGACTGGACTAGAATTTTTTAATGTAATTTACTGTAATATTAACTAATAATAAAAGTACATAGACAAAAAACGGGATCTGAACAAATGAAACTTAAGCAACGTAGTTGTATTGGTTCGGGTTATCTTTGTCCCTCTCCATGTAGTCTCGATCAATCAAGGATTCTATACGCTTCTTCAAATCGGCAGGCTAAAAAAAAAACAAAAACAAATAAAAATTTATTTATTACTAAAAGGCCAGTCAAATAGATTAAGATAAAAAAATTATTATGGAAAAAAGTCATTGGCTGATAACTCTTTCGCTGCAGACAGCCCAGACAGCTTACGTGCTTTTACAATAATAATAATATATTTGGTGCCAATATACTACATACAGTATTTACGTCATAGTATAAAATAGTACAAATACATTAATGAAATAAAACAGAATAAATAAAAACAAGAGTATTGAACACAATTACAACTTAAAAATTCAGGTTCGCGTTTAAGTATTCATTTGTACTGATAGGATTTTGCAAAGTGAGAGGAAAATATGCGTTTATTTTCGATTTATTATAAACATTTAAAAAACCAAACAAATAGTTTTAGATACTTGCTATTGTTCTAACGAATACAACTATATATTTTTTTTATTGTAAACCGCACTAAACCTAAGGGAAAATGGGTCCCAGCCGAATTGGATGAAAATTTAGCATAATATAGTTTATAATGTCCTGATCAAAAGTCTTAAAGAAGCGAGACAGGAAAATGGACAGTTTTCGAGTTACAAACATGCGGAAAATGGGTTCATTGGATTATTGATTTCACATAGTTAAATATTACAAATATTATAGTTATATAGTGAGCAGTTTGAATAGTTTGTGTATAAGCTAGTAATTAAACAAAAATACAAGTAAACCAGACAAAAAAGACCATAACTGGAAATTATTTTCGAATATACAGGGCGAGCCAAGACGAAATTAGAGGATCAAGTGTCCTTTTTTTAAATGGAATGCTAAGTATATCCGTACATTTTTTGAAGCCCCTTTCTAGACTCCATTTATTCCTGTATTATTATTGACTATCTCCTAACCACTTGGATGTAATGAATTTTTTTGTTGAAATAATTCCATCTGCAGATGCATATTGAATTTAAGAAAAACTTATGTGAATGCTAGTTACGAGACATCTAATTAATGTTTTTGAATCATATTTACTTCCTAAAAATGTATAGGGTGGCCAGAAATTATTTTTCAATTAAGAACCTTTTAAATTGAATTTTCTCAACATTTTTCAACGATATGATGTAGAAATGAAAAACGAACATTTTTTATAAGTACTTCCCTATGACTAATTGCAACCATTTTCGTTTTATTGAGCAATAAGTACAAAATTCAAGAATAAACTTTAAAAATAGAGGTTTCTGGAAATGATTCATTTGAAAAAATTATATTAAATGCTCTACATCAGCGGTTTTCAACCTTTTTCGAACCACGACCCTCTTATAAAAAGAAAAAACAAGTTTACCCTCTCGCGACCCCCCAACCTCGATCTCTATTAATAACATCTAAAATCAATCAAATTTTAAAATTTCTTGTTATAGTTTTTGGTATGATTTCTCATTAAAAATGGGTTTCATTAAAATTGTATGTGTGTAATATTTAGATTTTGGAATGAATGATTTAACTTTATTGGTTTTTTTCTCAATAGTTCGGGAGCCCTTGGAATTGCTTTGCGACCCACAGGTTTGAAATGAGGTTTATACTGTTCCTAAAATTGCCGGTGTGATAGATCTAATTGCAGTTATTATTCTTTGTTTCATATTTTGTACTCTTGTTGGTGAGTCTTTATAAACAATTTCCTTCATGTATTCCTATAAAAAGAAATCAATTTTTGTAAGAGGGGGATCTAGCAGGCCATTTAGTGGATCAATTTCTTCCAATCCATTGAAGTGGGTAGGTATTATTTAAGTGGTCTCTAACTGCATTTAAATAATGTGGTGGAGCACCATCTTGCTGAAACCACATCCATTTCGAATCCTTTCAGGAAGATTCACCAATAATTGTGGCAGGTAGTTTTCCAGAAAATAGCTCCAGTCAATGTACCATCAAAGAAACGTGGCCCTATTACATGTTCTGGCCTCATTTCAAAATTGCATACAGACGCGTGTCAATTAAAATGGGCAACATGTGGAGCACTTATTATAATTTTTTCTAATGAATTATTTGAAGTAACCTCTATTTTTTAAGTTTATTCTTGAATTCTGTGCTTATTGCTCGATAAAATGAAAATGGTTGCAATTAGTCATAGGGAAGTACTTACAAAAAATGTTCGTTTCTCATTTCTACATCACATCGTCGAAAGATATACAGGGTGTTCCATTTGAAAAAATTGAGAAAATTCAATTTAAAAAGTTCTTAAATGAAAAATAATTTTTGGCCACCCTGTACATTTTTAGGAAGTGAAAATTATTCAAAAACATTAAATAGATATCTCGTAACTAGTACTCACATAAGTTTTTCTTAAAACTCATCATTGTGACTGGTGATTTTTGCAATTTGCATCTGCAGATGGCATTATTTCAACAAAAAAATTCATTACATCCAAGTAGTTGGGAGATAGTCAATAATAATAAAGGAATGAATAGTCTAGAAAGAGACTTAAAAAAATGTACTGATATACATAGCATTGCATTTAAAAAAAAAAGGCACTTGATCCTGTAATTTCGTCTTGGCTCGCCCTGTATATTCGAAAATAATTTCCGGTTATAGACTTTTTCACCTTGTTTACCTGTATTTTTTTTTTAAATTTCTAGCTATCATAGAACTCGAGATATCGAACTCCGATGCACTATTGCCCCACTTGGTTCGAAACAACTGTTATTTAAAACATTTTGTTATAGAATGCATCGTTTTCAAGATATATGGCTGCCTCAAGTTAAATATTCAAACTGTGCACTATATAACTATAATATTTGTGATATTTAACTATGTGAAATCAATAATTCGATGAACCGGTTTTCCACATGTTTGACCCCGTGTAACTTGAAAACTGTCCATTTTTCTATCTCGCTTCTTTAAGACTTTTGATCGGGACATCATAAACTACATTATACCAAATTTTCATCCAATTCGACTGGGACCCATTTTCCCTCAGGATTAGTTCGGGGACCTTTCTGTTGTACTTGAATATCGTCAATGAAAATAGTTCCTAATTCCATTATTAGAGCATAGCATTTAACTATATACAAAATTTATGATAAAAACCATATATATATGGTTCTATTCCTTAGAGCAGGGATTCCCAACAAGATTTTTTTTCAAGGACCCCCTCATCGGTCGCTATACTGACAAGGACCCCTTAAAAGCTTAAATTCTTCTTAAAATGAAGATTATGTAGAATCTACCACTGCAAGTCAGGTAAAATACAAAACAATTGAATATCTCAGTGACATTTTGCGGACCCCTGAGATATCCTGTTGGGAAACCCTGCCTTAGAGCAATGGGACGTACCTCAAACTATTTTAAAGATTATACCATTTATGATTTTTTAAAATATTTATAACAAACCGAAAATAAACGCATATTTCCCTCTTACTCTGCAAAATCCTATCCTTAATGATTGCTTTAAAATTATTGTAGCTCAGATTTCTAACCTCTGCAGGTAATACGTTATAGAACTTAATTGCATAATACCTAGTTCCATTTCGAGTTTTACTAAGTCGTGAATAGTCGATGTTAATGTTATCATTGTGTCTGGTGGAGTAGGATGCAGGCCTGACGACAGGGGGGGGTAAGCGGGTCTTCTGCCCCGGGGCCCGGCACCGTCAATGTTAAATACATTTTTGTATTGATAAATCTTGAGAATCCAGACGAAAAATTAGAAAGCGAGACCCCCGATGATATTTTGGAATCCGATCCTGAAAATACTTTTAAACGAAATGTTTATTATACACTTTTGGACTGCGTAATAGGAAACATCAGTAGACGATATGAAGCTGTAAACAAAATTGATGCAGCTTTCAACTTTCTCTGGAAGTATAACCATTACGAAGAAGAAGAAATTCGTCAAAAGAGTCGTGATTTTGTGGAAAAATACCATGATGATGTTTCCGAAGAGCTGATTGATGAACTTTTACATTTAAAGGTTATTCACGACGTTAAAATTAAACATGATTTAGATCCTGTCATACTCTTAAACAAAATAAATGATCTAAAGCTTGGCTGTCTTTTTCCCAACATATGTATTGGTTTAAGAATATTTTGCACGATGCCAGTAACGGTAGCTGAAGCCGAAAGATCCTTTAGTAGACTGGCGCGTATAAAAAATGATCTTAGATCAACTATGACGCAAAGTAGGTTATCTGGTTTGGGAACTTTGGCACTCGAATGTGATTTGGCTAGACAGTTAAATTTTGACAGCCTAATTGAAGATTTTGCCAGTAGGAAGGCGAGGAAAGTTTTATGTTTCGTATTAGTGAAGTTATTATATTGTACTTATTACATTAAAAAAAAAATAAAAAATAAATATATTTCAAATTAAATATTATGTATTAAAAATTAGTACTTTTGATTTTTCACAGCCAGGAGGGGCCCGCCGATTTGATTTTACCCCTGGGCCCGTGCCGGCTCTCCACGGGCCTGGTAGGATGTATTTGTGAGTGTGCGGTGTAACAGTTGACATTGGTTCTTATGTGAAGGAAGCATTGCAGTATATAGATGCAAGACAGTGTTAGCACTCTTAGTTTTTGAAAAGCACCTCTACATCTCTGTAATTTAGTTATGCTACAATCCTTACTTCTCTCCTTTGTATACTAAAGAGATATGCACTGTGAACAGAGTGCCCCCAAGTTAGGATAGCATAAGAAATTGTGGAATGTATAACTTCAAAATAGGCTGTAATTACAGTTGTTTGTGATACTTGATTTGCTAGATTACGTAACAAGTATATATTCCTGGAAACATTTCCGCAAACGAAATTCGTGTGGTGTTCCCAAGTTTATTTACTATTTAAGTAAACTCCTAGGAACTTTTCACAATGAACATTTTCATTCTTTATATCAGCATTGACTTGATGCAGTGAAAAAACCATATTCTCCGTTTTAGATGCATTTAAGGTCAACTTATTTGTCAAAAACCATTCCTGGACTAACAACTGTGTGTTGAGCAAGGCTCGGGAGATTTATCTCGGCGCCAGAGGCGGCTATCATATAGACAGAATATTATACTGCAAACATCTACTGAAACATTCAGAAAAACGACTAAATGGTGAAATATTCATCATTGCCAGCTACAATGTATTTTTGGTGATAAATTTAACCTAAAAATGGTAATGATTATTACAAAAACGTAATGCATATCTAGCAAATAAATAAACAATTTTGAATCAAACACATACCTTCCTATTCTGTTTAATATGTGTGGCATGTTTATTATGTTTATTTTCATAATAATTATATATAAAAACCCAATAAGCTGCTGGCAACATAAAACATTTTTTTCCCAGTAAAATAAACCGTTGATTGAAAAGTCGTTATAGAAGTGCAACTATATGGCCAAAACCATTCCTATATCTTCATCTTACTCATCACGATTCCCCTCACGTCCCTATCCATATATTGTTTGTTGACTTGTGGTGCCGCCGTTCTTATTTTGCTGAAGCCGTCATAAACTCGCGAGTCGCGATACAAACACGTTGATGTCCAGCGAACGAGGGTCTTATGTTTATTAAAAGTTATAATTCTCTAGGCAGGTTGTAGACCAGCGCAATCAGTGCCGGTGCCAGGGCATTTGGAATGTGAAGCAAATATTTGTTTGCCGCCCTAAGAAAAAACATTTACAAGTCACTACTGTTAGGACAAATTTCTTAATAAAAACTTATAAACAAAAATCTCAGATAAATAATTCTTTCACTAGTTTCACTTAAAATTCAAAAATAAGAGAAACCTTTTAATTACCAATTGTCGCATTTCATATTTTAAGTCGCGCTGTAACAATCGTGTTTTGCTCGAAATTGCAATTGTTCCTTGTCCTCAAGACAAAAGCGGCCAACGGCCAGCGCGGCGTTGACATGTTTAGTACGAGTAACAAATAAGTACGGAGTACTGGCACGGTAGCTCAATCGGTTAAGGCGTATTGAGTGGCGAATACGCTGATCGACTCGCTACCCCGCTCTGGGTTCGACCCCTAGCCCTGGTATTGACAACACCGGTGGGTGTGGATGTATGTCTGCGTTTTTCCGAATGTGTAACCCCCTTCCGGACAGCCTTGGCTTTGGATTTGGGGGTTGTCTACTATCTGTGGTGTGGTGTGTGTACGGATTAGAATATGTAACGCTCCACAATAAAACACCCATTCGGGGTTCTAAAAAATGTTTTTTTGAGATTTTTGTGCAATTTTGAATTTCTGAAATTTATAAAAAGGTAATAATCAAGTCTTAAAATGCCGCCTAAAACATCTGCTTCGCTGTTTCACCCCTTCGCCGGCCCTGGAACGCAATTAGACGTAGGTAATTAAAAATATTTTATTTTGCCATTCGGTTCAGCTCCATGGAATAGTATTTATGAGTACGTTTAAGACCTCCTAATTTTTTTAAATAATGAGAAAAAAGAATATGCAAATGTCGAGGATGGTGTTTTTGATCTTTCAGCGCATACGTATCGAAAACGGTAATAAATACAACAAAAATGCACCGCACTTTTTTTTGTACAACATGGAATTTGTACATTTCTCCGCAAGGGCATATTCTTATCTATTGCTATATAGTTTTCGAGCTACGCAGGTGCCCACGTGTAAGCATAAAAATGCTACTCTGCAAGTAGCACAGGCGTGCGCTGATTAAGAAATTAAGAAAACGGCGATGCTAGTAGTCTAATTTAAATTACGCAAAATATAATGAGTAACTTCTGTTTAAAACTGTTTTTTATACAATGCATAATATTTAATAATGGGATTACAGGTATTAAGAAAATGTTGAAATAAAATAAAAAAATAGTAAAACATTATTTGTGTTATTGAAACGTACGTACAGAATACAGAAAAAACACTAATTAATAAAAATATGCGGCAAGTTCCAGTTATATAAAAATCGATGAAAATAAAAAACCGCTGCCCAAGGAATCACTACTTCCACATCCAGATTTTCTATCCAAGTCACTCACAACGAAAATATTTTGTATGTGGAAATAATTATTTATGGAACTTTAATAATATAATATTTGAAATCCTCTACCCCAAAAACCCATAAAACGATACCCCACATCGGTAGTGGGCCGGGGGTGGTAGTGGGGGGTGGTTGAAGTAAAAAAATATTTTGAGGTTTCTGGTTCTTGTACACACACTAAATCACAATTTTTTTTCATCCCCTTTAATAATGGGGTGGGGGTGGTAATGGGGGTGGCTAATGCCAAATTTTTTTTTGAGACCTCTGCTTCTCTTATATATACTAAATACCAATTTTATGGACTCTTTACCTGCTTGATTTACCTATTTACCCCAAATTTACCCCAATTTACCCCCCAACCCTTCGACAGAACAAGCTGAAAATATAATCTAGTTCTATATCTCGTTAAAGTACATAAGTGTACCAAATTTCAAGTCAATATCTCGAACGGTTCCTGAGTAAACGTGCGCACAAAAAAAAGTTACAGACAGACAGACCGACAGAAATTTTTTTTTCGCTCAAACTTAAAATCTCGACGTTTCATGACATTCTAAGCCTATTTGAACAATAAAAATTTTTTTGTCGTTACTATACTTCCACTGGATGTGGAAGTAAAATTACACTTTTCGGTACCTAATAATTATTGTTTATATGCAATAAATAAAAACAAAATGATATGTCAACAACAAATACATTTTTGAAGAAAGAAAATTGGGCTTGATTTTGTATCTTTAAGCCTCATCGACTGCTGAAATGCATTTTTTATGAACTGTTTGTAACAATTTTTAAATATTATTTTTTAAATCGATTTCTTCGCTGACCCATTAAAAGAGCATTTTTTAAAATCAATCGATTACATCCTAGAAGGGGTGGAAAAGTCCAAATTTACGATTTTTTAAATGTGTTTTGCATTAAAAAATGCATATTTAAGAAAAATAAAGGACGCCATCGTGTAGAGCGATCAGAAATTCATAATCTTAAGTAAAAAAATCGACCACAAATTCTCATTGGACAGCTAATATTTAACTGCTTGGAGAACAGTGCGAAAAACGATAATTGTGAGGTTCACGCGCGGGTGCCTTTAGCCTGTGACCTGTAATAGATAAAAATGTAACCAGTCTTTCAGCAGATATTCAAATTAAGTTAATTAAACTTTATTATGTTTACTCAGGGGCGTAGCGAAGGGGGCACCGTTACCCCTAAAGTTGGGTAAAAGTAGGAAATTCAAGATGCAAGTTGCCAATTTTTATTGGATTTTTTTTTTGGGATTTCTCCCCCTGCTCATCAATATTTTTATTTAGGGTAAAAGTTGGACATTTGAGATGGAAGCTGGCAATTTGCACTGAATTTTTTTTTAGAATTTCTCCCCCCTGCTCATCAATTTTTTTTGGAGGTATTACTATTTAATTATTTACAGAGTTGGCTATTTAAGTCTTAGGAAGTTGGCAAAAGTTGGCGCGGTACGCCCCTGTGTTTACTAATTATTACTCTTTTTCCCAATAAAAGCGCTTTTTCGTTTTAATTATAAAAAAAATGCAATTACAGAGAAAAACCTATAAACAAATAATGAACCCATCACTGCAGTAGCATATATTTGGGAGAAGATAAAAGAAAATATTTTTGTACCAATTAGGTTATATTTTGATCTTGGTCAATTGAAGGGTTGGGGTTAAATTGAGATAAATGGGGGTAAATAGTTAGGTCAAGCAAGTAAGAGTCCATAAAATTGGTATTTAGTATATACAAGAGAAGTCAAGGTCTCAAAAAAATTAACCATTGTCACTCCCATTATTAAAAGGGGTGAGAAAAATAAAATTGCGGGTTAGTGTGTGTGTACAAGAACCAAAGGCTTCAAACATTTTTTTACTTTATCCACTCCCTCCCCCACTACCGATGTGGCATATCGCTTTATGAGTTTTTGGGGTAGGCGATTTCAAATATTATATTATTAAAGTTCTATAAACAATTATTTCCACATATAGCAGAATGCAAATATAATATCAAAATATTTTTCGTTCTGAGAGACTTGAATAGAACGTCAGGATGTGGAAGTAGTGATTCCTTTTGGGCAGCGGTTTTAACATTTTAAAATGACAGCCACAGCCCAAGGAATCACTACTTCCACATCCAGATTTCCTATCTAGGTCTCACAATGAAAATACAATATTTGCACTCCACCATGTGGAAATAATTGTTTATGGAATTTTCTATTTGAAATCGTCTACCCCAAAAACCAAAAAACGATATGCCACATCGATAGAGGGGGTTGGGGTGGTGGTAGGAGGTGGTAGGCGGGTGGCTGAAGTGAAAAATTATTTGAGGCCTTTGGTTCCTGTACACACACTAAATCACTATTTTTTTTTCACCCCCTTTAATAATTGCGTGGGGGTGATAATGGGGGTAGTTAATGCCAAAAATTCTTCTGAGACCTTAACTTCTTTTATATAATAATAAACTAAATACCAATTTTATGAACTCTTGCTTAATTTACCTATTTACCCCCATTTATCCCAATTTACCACTCAATCCTTTAACGGAATACGATCAAAATGTAACCTAGTTCCAGATCTCGTTAAAATACCAAATTTCAAGTCAATATTTTAAACGGTTCCAGAGTAATCGTGCGCCCAAAACGTCACAGACCGACAAGATAGACATTATTTTTTGCTTAAACTTAAAATCTCGACATGTCATAACATTCTAAACCTATTTGAACAATAAACCCTACAAACACCGAAGGTTGACCCTTCAGCGGGCTGTCACTGGGCCAGAAATGAAACTTCTGGCCCAGTGATGGCCCGCTGATCTTCCGTGTTTGTTGGGAAAGTTTTCAATTTTTTTTTTTGCATTACCACACTTACACTGGAAGTGGGAGTAATGAATGAAGTAAAAAAATATGGTGAGGCCTTTGGTTCTTGTACACACACTAACTCACAATTTTATTTTTTCCACACCCCCCTCCCCATTAATATTGGGGTGGGGGTGGTAATGGGGGTAATGTTTTGAGACCTTAGCTTCACTTATATATACTAAATACCAATTTTATGGACTCTTACCTGCTTGATTTACCTATTTACCCCCATTCATCCCAATTTTTCCCCCAACCTTTCAATGGAATTAAGATGAAAATATAATCTAGTTCCAGGACTCGTTAAAATACATACGTGTATCAAATTTCAAGTCAATATCTTTGATGGTTCCAGAGTAAACATGCGCACAAAAAAGTTGGACAGACAGAAATTTTTTTCTTGCTCAAACTTAAAATCTCGGCGTCTTATAACATTCTAAGCCTATTTGAACAATAAAAAAAATTTTAATTTTTTTACCGTTACTATACTTCCACTGGATGTGAATGTAATAAAATTCACTTTATCACGTTGTGCGCATTTGTGATGCACACGGTACATGGCAGTTTTATGCCATTAATCCTTAATTTTCTTTGCTATGTATGATTTAATATTATATAAAAATGGTTTATTTTACTGGAAAAGAAATGGTTTATGTTGCCAGCAGCTCATTGGGTTTTATATTTAATTGTTATGAAAATAAACATAATAAACACGCTACACATATTAAACAGAAGAGGAAGGTATGTGTTTTGTTCAAAATTGTTTTTTATTTGCTGGGTATGCATTACATGTTTTTGTAAGAATCATTACCGTTTTTAGGTTAATTTTAAAAATACAATGTAGCCTGGCTATGATGAATATTTCACCATTTCGTCGTTTTTCTGAATGTTTCAGTATAATATAATAATATTATGTCTATATGACAGCCGCCTCTGGCGTATATACCTCCTAAGCCTTGTTTATCAAAAGTGACGATTCACGCGACGTGAACCATACGAGCACAGTATAGACTAATGTTTGTGCAACTGAATAATAAGATCTAGACCACAATGCCGGTGGCGCCGTACTGTATATCAGACCCTCCGCTGGCTACAGTCTTCAGTACACGGTTGCGCCTCTTGGTATAACTTTTCACTCAACGATCATACATAACAAACAAAGTTAAAGATTAATGGCATAAAACTGCCATATACCGTGAACATCACAAATGTGCACAATGTGATGAAGTGAATTTTATTTCATTTTAAAATGTTAAAATCGCTGCCCAAGGAATCACTACTTTCACATCCTGATGTTCTATCCAAGTCTCTAGCAAGGAAAAAAATTTTGATATATTTACACTCTACTATGTGGAAATCATTGTTAATGGAACTTTAATAATATAACATTTGAAATCACCTACCCAAAAACTCATAAAACGATATTCCACATCGGTAGTGGGGGTGGGGGTGGATGAAGTAAACAATTTTTTTGTAATTTGTAATTTTTTTGTACACACACTAAATCACAATTTTATTTTTTTCACCACCTTTAATAATGGGGGTGGCTAATGCCAAACATTTTTTTGAAATGTACTAAAAAATACCAGTTTGACTGATTTTTACTTGCTTGATTTACCTATTTACCCCAATTTACCGTCCAACCCTTCAACCGAATAAGATCCAAATATAATCTAGTTCCACAGATCTCGTTAAAATACATACGTGTACCAAATTTCAAGAAAAACATCTTAAACGGTTCCAGAGTCATCGTGCGCACCAAAAAAGTTAGACAGATAGACCGATAGACAGAAATTTTTTTTTCGCTCAAACTTAAAATCTGGACGTTTCATTCTAAGCCTATCTGAAGAATACAAATTTTCAAAAATGTTTTTGGCGTTACTGTACTTCCACTGGATGTGGAAGTAATGCGCAATCTACTTTTATCGGAAATCTACTATATTGGTGAAAGGTACTGACCTAAGGACTTGTTTCTTTTACAATTGCTGTGTTGAAGGCATTTGACCCTGACCGAGTGTCAACATTAAGGGGTCTAACTCATTCGTAAAAGTGAGCTGGTCTGCTGGAATTCCAGCAATCTTCAAAGCATACCGACAAGGTTGGCTTCACCAAGTATGTTTTTAATGCGGTTTTATTAACTACTTTAATTAGGGACGCCGCTGAAATTGTCAAACATTGCTTTGACAAAATCCCTTTAATTACAGATACACTCTGGCAATTCTGGGCATTTACGTCAACATTTAATAAAGGAAAAGGGTAGACCATCTGAGATCGCAGTTTTGCAATTGCCCAGTAGAAATCTAATCATAAGTATGTACGAATCTACAAACCTAGCGTGAAATTATACAGACTCGACAATATACAAAAATGTCTCGTGCTTTTCAGGCTGCGAAATATAAATAATATACTTTTATGTTCGTTATAGGTCGTGAAAAATTACCTTCATGTGTGTTACTTTATGGTAGTGAAAAATACATGTGTGTTAGTTCAATGTTACATCCCCCAATACCTCCTCTTCGAGTCAGTGTTTATAATAAACTGACCATTTTTTTTTTAATAGCCTCATTTATATTAATGTCCTGGCGGAGTTTAGCCGTAGGCCTGGCACACATGCACACATAGACAACATCACAACACCCATTCCTGCGACATTGCCATCTGCCGCAACTGAGACTTGAACTCAGGAGAGGAGAGCGACTAGACCGTATTGTCTCTCACACAACCACAGTCTCGGCAATATGTGAAAAATGCCATTACACATCCATATCCTAGCCAAGATTTGAACCCGGGACCCCATGGTCACAAGCCTAACACCTTAAGCACTGCGTCGAGCCGGTTAACTAACATTAACTTTTAATATTACGGAATTCACTAAAAAAAGTACAAGGTAAGATATATTAGATTTGTTCCAACAACAATCACGGACTAGTAAGACGTAATATGAATGGTTGTAAACAATTCCTAATTGGTCAGCTGATCACGTTAGACAGAGATTATTGGCTCGGACTAGTTTGTGATTTGTTGCTAGAACAAACCTATTGTGTCGTACTTGCATACAAATCTTTTCGCGTTGACTTAGACCTAATCCTGATTTTGACATCACAGAGATCAAATTCCCAAGTCTTGGTTATGAGCATCTGGTAACAGATTATTTAGGTGTTTGTTTTTTGATATAACAGTGGTGTCATCAGCATATAAAACAAAATCAGCACTAGGTGTAATATTAGGCAAATCTTTTACATAAATAAGAAAAAGTATAGGTCCCAGTACTTGAAAAAAATATCGTTCGTAATATTAATGAATGCCGATTACTGAACAAAACTTTATTATATTCACGAACATATTTATTAATACAATATACAATAAATAACTATGCACTAATAAACATTTTATTTCATTAATTTTTAATGGTATCAAGTTATCTAAATCTTTCTTCCCAGGCAGCAGACCGACGTTATTTTTTGGTCATTTTGTGACGTTAAATTGACGTCATTTGGCGACGTT
Organism: Rutpela maculata; assembly: GCA_936432065.2. NCBI lineage: Eukaryota > Metazoa > Arthropoda > Insecta > Coleoptera > Cerambycidae > Rutpela > Rutpela maculata. The sequence continues at coordinate 77,698,576 of OW386294.2, read as the reverse complement.
TATCTGACCATATGTAGGCTATTTCTGATTAATTGAAATAAATATACATTTGAGAAATATAATAAACCAATTTGGTGAAAAATGACGTGAATCTTGAGGGCTCTTAGGTCTCCATTTTCTAATGTATGATGGGTTACAGGACGAGCCGCCATGTAGATGAACACAATGAGATCCTTTTATTCTCTATTTTTTTTAATTATTAGGTTTTTACGGATTAGAAAATAAAAAGAGTAAACAAGTCAACATTTTACTTACGATCAAGTTTTCAAACGTCAATATGGTAAAGTAGATTGTTCAAGGGGTCGCCTGGCCCTGGGTATGGAGAAGTAAGTCTGAATAACTTTCTCGCTTCATATATACAAACTGGACAATATTTTACTTGCAAGAAAGAACTTCTATATGGAAAAGTATATAACTAGAGAATTATTAATAATATTAATAAATTAAGATATTATTAACAGGACTGGCGGAAGAGGTAGGTACGGTGGGTAGTACTACCCACCTGAAAAATCTGTAGGTGGGGAATTACCCACCTGAAAACTTATTATTCTACACTATTAACATATTTTTTTAAGAATTCCTCTGCACTACCCACCTGGATTGATCACGTTTTACCCACCTGGATTGATCACGTTTCGCCGGCCCTGATTATTAATATTAATAAATAAAAGGGGATCGATATAATTAAAAAAAAAAAAAAAAAACAAAAAAAATAGAGAAAAAAAGTCTAATTAGTCTATATTTTTAGACTTTAAAGGTTACTGGCGGCCGAACTATTGAATTTTGAGCATTGTGCCCATGAGAATTTTTATTCAGTGTAACCAGGAGAACTTTTTCCCGAAATTTCCATTTTAACCGAACGGCCTTTTCCTATATTTTTGTGCGAAGTTCTTTACACTGCACAATTCTGGCACGCTTTGTTTAAGCAATTTCTGTAGCACTTGTTAACAAGAATTCGAATAATTAGGCAGCACCTGAATCTAGAAATAATAAGCTTTCCATTGATTAGAAATTCATTGAATTTTAAAAAACAAGCCTGTAAATGCTGTGGGAACCTAGTAGACAATTTTCAGTAATTTTTGGAAAAAAATTTTTACGCCTCTGCAATGGACTTGTTGCACAAAATATTATTTTAGCATTTTTAGAATCTTTACTTAACACAAAATACAGTGTGTAAAGGATTTTTTCTTTTACAGACGGTATTCAACATTAAAGTTTGAATAAAGCCGTTAAGCGCGCAAACAACGTGTGACGTATGCATCAGGAGACGCCACAGCGCTATCATACGTTTTAAATTAATTCCATTCATGGAAGCTAATACAAGGGCATTAACTTGATAGTGGAGTAAAATAGACCATATAATAGACCAGACCTTATAGTTTTACTTCCACATCCAGTGGAAGTATAGTAACGACAAAAAAATTTTAAAAAATTTTTATTGTTCAAATAGGCTTAAAATATCATGAAACGTCGAGATTTTAAGTTTGAGCGAAAAAAAAATTTCTGTCTGTCGGTCTGTCCGTCTGTCTAACTTTTTTTGTGCGCACGTTTACTCTGGAACCGTTTAAGATATTGACTTGAAATTTGGTACAAATATGTACTTTTACGAGATCTGGAACTAGATTATATTTTCATCTTGTTCCGTCGAAGGGTTGGGGGATAAATTGGGGTAAATTTGGGGTAAATAGGTAAATCAAGCAGGTAAGAGTCCACAAAATTGGTATTTAGTATATACAAGAGAAGCTAAGGTCTCAAAAAAATGTTTGGCATTAGCCACCCCCATTACCATTATTAAAGGGGATGAAAAAAAATTGTGATTTAGTGTGTGTACAAGAACCAAAAACCTCAAAATATTTTTTTACTTCATCCACCTCACTACCACCACACCCACCCCACTACCGATGTGGGGTATCGTTTTATGGGTTTTTGGGGTAGAGGATTTCAAATATTATATCATTAAAGTTCCATAAACAATTATTTCCACATACAAAATTTTTTCGTTGTGAGTGACTTGGACAGAAAATCTAGATGTGGAAGTAGTAATTCCTTGGGCAGCGGTTTTATAAAGTGAACAATTCTACATACACACTAAAAAAAATTGTTCGGAGCAAACAAAATTTTTGTTTGCTCGGAACAATTTTTTTAGTGTGTAAGAAATGGCTATTTTTTTGTGGTACAGATATTTCTTATTTCGAAAAAACTTGAGAAACTGATTATAAAAATCGTGAATATTTTTTTAAATCCAAGTACACAAATAAGCGCTTCCAATGGTCTCTTTGTTTCTATCGATAATTGTTTATCATTTTCTTTAAACAACAATGAACTTATTACTTAACTATTACTTCGCTAAAAATGTACTCATATCGTAACAGCAAATTTTGCGGCTGCCCTATATATTGGCAAGTTGAGAATTGGTAGTTAGGATAAATTAACTAAGTGTAATGAATGTTGAAAACTTAATATTTTATTTAAGAAAGGGACAGGCAACGACATCTCTTAAACTCACTTACAGGTAATAAGGGTGGCGATACTTCCGGGGACCGGTAGGTGGCGTAAAAGTAGGACGCGTGGAAAAAGTTGTAAGATCAGTGTATAACAAACCAAATGTATATAATTTTTTTTTATGTTTTTACTAGTTTTTAGACATGTACCAAACAAAATTGTAAAATTGTTGTCTCTGGTACGCAATAAATTCTATTCTATTCTATTCTATTCTATTCTATTCTATTCTAATAAACATTATTTTATTTCATTAATTTTTAATGATATCAAGTTATCTAAATCTTTCTTCCCAGGCGATGTTAAATTGACGTCATTTGGCGACGTTTATCTGACCATATGTAGGCTATTTTTGATTAATTGAAATAAATGTACATTTGAGAAATATAATAATTTGGTGTAAAATGACGTGAATCTTTAGGCTCTTAGGTCTCCATTTTCTAATGTATGATGGGTTACAGGACGAGCCGCCATGTAGATGAATACACAATGAGATCCTTTTATTCTTTTTTTTTTTTTTTTAATTATTAGGTTTTTACGGATTAGAAAATAAAAAGAGTAAACAAGTCAACATTTTACTTACAATCAAGTTTTCAAACGTCAATATGGTAAAGTAGATTGTTTAAGGGGTCGCCTGGCCCTGGGTATGGTAAAGTAAGTCTGAATAACTTTCTCGCTTCATATATACAAACTGGGCAATATTTTACTTGCAAGAAAGAACTTCTATATGGAAAAGTATATAACTAGAGAATTATTAATAATATTAATACATTAAGATATTATTAACAGGACTGGCGGAAGAGGTAGGTACGGTGGGTAGTACTACTCACCTGAAAAATCTGTAGGTGGGGAATTACCCACCTGAAAACTTATTATTCTACAGTATTAACATATTTTTTTAAGAATTCCTCTGCACTACCCACCTGGATTGATCATGTTTTTAGTCACCTGGATTGATCACGTTTCGCCGGCCCTGATTATTAATATTAATAAATAAAAGGGGATCGATATAAAAAAAAAAAAATAGAGAAAAAGTCTAATTAATCTATTTTTGTTGCTCCAAACAAAATTGTTTGAAGCAACAAAAATTTATTAACATCAATCAAGAAATTGCTTTGTATATACGCAACAAAATTTTTGTTTGCTCCGAACAATTTTTTTTAGTGTGTAAGAAATGGCTATTACCGATATTTTTTTGTGGTACAGATATTTCTTATTTCAAAAAAACTTGAGAAACTGATTGATTATAAAAATCGTGAATATTTTTTTAAATCCAAGTATACAAATAAGCGCTTCCAATGGTCTCTTTGTTTCTATCGATAATTGTTTATTAATTTTCTTTAAACAACAATGAACTTATTACTTAACTATTACTTCGCTAAAAATGTACTCATACTGTAACAGCAAATTTTGCGGCTGCCCTATATAATTGGCAAGTTGAGAATTGGTAGTTAGAATAAATTAACTAAGTGTAATGAGTGTTGAAAACTTAATATTTTATTTAAGAAAGGGACAGGCAACGACATCTCTTAAACTCACTTTCAGGTAATAAGGGTGGCGATACTTCCGGGGACCGGTAGGTGGCGTAAAAGTAGGACGCGTGGAAAAAGTTGTAGGTGCGAATGGTATTAAAAAAAAACATATCTTTACTCTTTGGAAAGCGGGAGTCACTTTGATTGGGGTGTCCAAGTAATGTACGTGTCCAATGCTCCTGCTCGAGTTCCTTAACCCTTTCACTGCGGAGAGGTTCAACCTAACCTCTCCCGCTGTACGGGTTAAAATCTTCGCTTGCGAGTATAGTCGCCTAGAGTAGTCTGACGCAAATGGGACAAAGATCAAAATGGTCTCCCATTAATTATTTTTCTTTTATTCTCAAGTTATTTATTGTTCTCTTAATTATAAAAGAAAAAGAAACTAAAATCGGGAATAAAAAACTAAAATTAAAATATTTATTATTTTGTTTTATTGGGGCGCCATATTTTGTATTATAAATAAAATCAGGAATAAAGAATTAAAATTAAAATATTTATTAATTTTTTTAATTTTGCTTTATGGGGGTGCCATATTTTTGTATTATAAATAAAATCGGGAATAAAAAAACTAAAATTAAAATATTTATTAATTTTAAAAATTTTTTTTTATTGGGGCGCTATCACTGTTAGCTAGAATTTCTTCTAATTCCCTATCTGTATAATATTTACGAGACATATTAATTATAAAAATAAAACTTTACATAATATAAAACAAAGTCGTACTGGTATGTTAGTAAATATTAGGGGAGAACATTCTTCATGAGATGTTAAGTCACGCCTTCGGTGTAGCGCGCGCTACCAATAAATCGTTATTTATCTTTAGATCACGCCTACGCGAGTTGATGCGTCTAGAGCAGCTGGTACCAATTTTAAAATATTATGCGAGTTAACTCCCTTTGAGCAGTTGGTTGAACTGCGAGTATACTCGTCTTGAGCAGTGAAAGGGTTAAGGCTATTTGTTGGTACATGGTGTAGGCCATTCTTTGAGTAGAAGGTAATTAATCAATTAATTAATTATTGTTCTAGTCTCGTATGAATTTTTTGAGTGAAGTAAAGATATGTAAATCCTATCAGGAGCTAAGATATATTTCTATTTGTAGATCTGTCGGCTGTTATTTATTTATTTACTTCTGTGTCTAATGTTAAAAACCGCTGCCCAAGGAATCACTACTTCCACATCCAGATTCTCTATCCAAGTCACTCACAACGAAAAAAACTTTGTATGTCAAAATAATTGTTTATGGAACTTTAATAATATAATATTTGAAATCCTCTACCCCAAAAACCCATAAAACGATACCCCACATCGGTAGTGGTAGGGGTGGAGGTGATAGGGGGGTGGTAGTGGGGGTGGATGAAGTAAAAAAATATTTTGAGGTTTCTGGTTCCTGTACATAGGTACACTAAATCACAATTTTTTTTCATCCTCTTTAATAAGGGGGTGGGGGGTGGCTAATGCCAAAAATTTTTTTGAGACCTTAGCTTCTCTTGTATATACTAAATACAAATTTTATGGACTCTTACCTGCTTGATTGACCTATTTACCCCAAATTTACCCCAATTTACCCCCCAACCCTTCGACGGAACAAAATGAAAATATAATCTAGTTCTAGATCTCGTTAAAGTACATATGTGTACCAAATTTCAAGTCAATATCTTAAACGGTTCCAGAGTAAACGTGCGCACAAAAAAAGTTACAGAGACCGACAGACAGAAATTTTTTTTTCGCCCAAACTTAAAATCTAGACGTTTCATGACATTTTAAGCCTATTTGGACAATAAAAATTTTTAAAATTTTTTTAGTCGTTACTATACTTCCACTGGACGTGGAAGTAAAAATAGCTTTATTCTTGTCTTATACATTATAAACATTTTTGATACCATGGCCAACACTACAGTAAAATTTACATACCTTGACAGGAAACTTCAATTGTAGATACAGTTCACTGATGAGCAAGTTATGGCTAAGAGTCTTGCGCATTTTCATAATTCTCACAATAGCAGCATCAATTTGGTATTGTCTATCTTGGAAAACCCGTTCCTCAGTTGCCTTTTGCTCCTCAGTCTATAACAAAGAATATTAAACAAAATGCAGATATATTTTGCTGGTAAACTTACAGTCTCCTTCATCTGAATTTGGTTAATTTTAATTCTAAATAATTTATTGGTAAATTCGTTATTGAATCTGAACTTGTCGTTATCTTCAATATCACGTCCCTTCGGTATTTTGTTTAAAACTCTTGCTTTGCCACAAGCCAATGATTGCAACGTCCTCCTTAATTCACCATCTTCTATACTGGTAGCTGCTTTGATGTACTCGAAAGTAACTTCATCGTACTTGTTAAAAAGTAATATTACTAGAGTCTGAAATAAAGACACGACAAGTTCTTTAGGCCCAGTTTTAAAGGTAGCCTTCAAAACACAGTAGCCTAGAGTCGGCTGCCATTGCAACTTTCGTCCACTATGTTTACTGAGATAAAAGTCTTTAAATATATCTTGAAACTTAACCATCTGGTCTGGTAAAGTTACATCCATAGCTTGATAAGTAGGCCAATACCCCATAGTCAAAATATTAACTGTCATATCAATAGAAGCAAGATTTCGAGTATTAACATTCAAGTGTTGCTTGAAAGCAACATTAATATCTTTGCTAAGTTCCATATCTTTAAACATCCCTTCAAGCTTTGAGGTAAATCCCCCTCCACATTCTTGCTTTAATTTGCTTAACATACTTTTCTCAGCATCAACGCTGGCAGACTTACCGACCAACAGTCTTTTAGCCAAATCCTTCTTATAGAAAGCCTCAAATACATCTTTGCCATGGATGAAACGGAACAACACCATAATCTTATCTAAAAGTCTTTCCAACTCTTCCTCTGTAGCTTCTTTGTTGCCAGCACGCAGCTTTGAGTCCACAAACTTGGCTAAAAAACAAATAGAATTTAGTAGACTAGTAATGTCTCCATTTTCTTTTGATTTTAAATAGTGGCGAAGTAATATAACTTATGCATATAGAATGACAATAAATAATTAGTAAACAGATGATAATAAAAACTTAAAAAAAAAAGAAAAAAGGAAGAGGGCCTCTAGGGCCGGTATTTCGACCTAATTTATTTCTTGAGGAAAAAATTCGACAAAATTTTTTTAGTATCTACTAACAATATTTAATCGATTCCACCCCAAACGAAACTTTCCCCTACATTTCTTTTTACCCCCGTCACCCCCTCCGCCCCCCCCTCCATCTCTTTCGAAACAACAAAAATACATGTGTAATCTTATCTTTATCATTCATTGTCTGGTCTAATGGGTTCGCCCGTTTATATGAATAAATAAAATCAAAAATATCCTTATTCAGCAACAGTCATGTTAAAATGTTTCAATGACCTGCAAAAAAATCAACTGAATGCTGATTATTTAATAGTTTAGGGGGGTATAAATAGGGAAGGCGAGTGCGGGAAAGGTTCGTTTGGAGTGGAATCGATTAAATATTGTTAGTAGATACTAAAAAAATGATTTTCCTCGTGAAATAAATTAGGCCAAAATCCGACCTTAGAGACCCTCCTCCTTTAACTGAAACAAATCTTTCAAGTTTCATACTGATTTAACAATTCGGATTTAAACATAAAATATTGACTCAAAAAACAACACAGAATTTAAAAGAAAAATAAATAAATTTAATAAAAATATTCACAAAATGATAGAGCATTACAGAACACACAAATGGTTGGAATCATGCCACAAAATTAATGAACTTCAGGGAAGAAATTATTATCAGCAAATCAATAAACTGTCAAAATATAAAATAATACATTCTATTCCACCTTTGGTAGAAAATGGTAAGTAACATAATTCTGATGCAGATAAAGCCAAGCTATTCACTACACATTTTGAAAAAACGTATAAACAGGAAGACTCCTCTAATTTTAACCAACAACTGTATGAAGAAGTAAACGAATGGTATGACCAATATTTCAATTAAAATTTGGCACCTAGCAACCATAAATTAAATGAAGAAGAATATTTTCAGATATTGGCTGCGCAAAAAATACTTCGCCAGGATACGACAACGCTCCTTGGACAATAGTGAAAAAACTCGATTATGAAATAATAGATATATTATAACTATTTTTGAATATTGCGTAAACCACTGTTATTTTCCAGGCGACTGGAAAAAGGGACAAATAATAACAATTCCTAAACCAAATTCGGACAACACAATTGCAAATAATTATCGACCTATAACACTTTTGCCAGTGCTTGGAAAACTTTTTGAAAAAATAACGGGCTAAAATTCAGGAATTATTGCAGGACAATATACCAAAATTTCAATTTGGATTTAAGGAAAAGTGTGGAACAATTCATCCTTTGTCGATATTAACATCAAATGTGCAAACTGCAAAACACAAAAACTGGAAATCAACAGCAATTATTCTTGACATAATAAAGGCGTTTGACAGTGAGTGGCACATCGGTCTCTTATATAAATTAAAACATTTAGATGTACCAGATTACTTAATTCATATAGTAAAGAATTTTCTTGAAAACAAAGAGCTTCACATAAAACAACATGTCCGAAAAATTCACCTCTGAACAAGGAATTTTACAAAGCTCACCACTTTCACCACTTCTTTATAATATATACTGCTCGGATATCCTTCACCAACAAAATCGAAATGACACTAATTCCTACATTCTACAATACGCAGATGATACAGTATTGATTGCACATGGAAAATCTTTAAATAAAACTATAAAAAACCTTCAAACATTAATGACCGAAACAGAAACGTGGTTTAACAACTGGAGAATACATCCCATCATCGATCAGGAATCATCAAATAATGCCTTCCCTAACTGCTAAATACCTTGGAATTCTGCTAGATCACAAACTGAATTTAAAACACCACACCAAATTAATAAAAAGACAGTGGCGGAGCGTTGCTGTTACGGGCCTGGGTTCGAATGATTTTCCTGGGCCTCCGCGCCTAATAATTGATGAGCGAGGGGGAGAAATCTGAAAAAAAAAATGTTTGCCAAAATCTCTGGCGGGCCCCCTAAAGCTCCCGGGCCCGGGTTCCACGGAACCCCTGTAGATCCGCCACTGTAGAAAATGTACGATAACAAGAGCAACACTTCAGAGCTTTAACCTGCAAAAACAAAGGTATAAGTATCCGAATTTCTACAGAAATTTATGTCATCCGATACTTGAATATGGACGTGTTCTATACCTCAATTGTCGACTTCCAACTCTTAATAATATAAAAACAGCAGAAACTACAGCCCTGAGAATTATAACGAAAATTCGTCACCCCCACAAATCCACTTCATAATCCTTCAAACGAATTGCTTTACAGCAAAACAAATATTCAGCCTATTCTCGAAAGATTAAAAGAGCTATTCTTAAAGTTTGCCAATCATCATCATAATAAGGAAATAATGGAACATATGTTTATTACCAGACCAAGACATCAACCCTCCAAGTTCAAGTTTCCTGAAAAAACAATTCAAGAGATATTAATTACATTATCTGAAAATCCTTAATATTGTTTAAATTTAAGTATCCAATGGAAAAATTTTTTTTTTTACTATACAGTATGTATTTATAATTAGTACAACAGCTGTGTAAATTATTTATTTGTTATAAAAAAGACAGACTGAAGAACCTCGGTCGATGGCCTTTTGATATGTATGTATGTGTTATGTATAAATCAATAAAAAGCTTTTATTATTATTATTATTATTATTGAATCAAAGTTAATTAGAAATGTGAGAAATTGTCGGCAGCTGAATGATTTTGAAAGTATAAAAACTACAAAATATCAAAATAATTTGAATACGGCAAAAGTTAATGCCACATAGTTTACACTTTTGCTAGTAGGTCAACGATGCATTGAGTCATATTCTAACCCATAAAGTTTTATTTTTTTTTACAAAATAATGACTGATTACTAAAAGCAACAATATCTCCAATTGGCAATTGTGCAATGTAGACCAAGAGCGTGGCAACGAAGAACGTCAAAATGTGATGTGATATGTAATAGAGTAAAAATTTTCATGCATGTACATATTACCTTGTAGATTTTTTGGCACGTCAAAATTGCTGTGATACTATAATGTTACCGATAGACATTTCTTCATTGAGTTAAAATGGGCTCTGAGAAATGGGGTTTTTTAAATAATTTCGTGAAACATATGATTTGGTGCTTTAAGAGAAGCTCTCCTTACACTAGATATCAATTTACTAAAATTAGGCACTTCCAACTAGTCTCAACAATTCTATGAAGCCTATGTGCTAAGCATATACAGTTCGTCTCAAAGTTATAGCAACCTAAGTCGTAAAAGTGTCCGGTCGAACTGCGAAATGCCGTCAACAAGTGGATCCCTTCCTTTTACACTATCGGCATGCGGGCAATTACGATGACGTCTGTAATTAAACTGCTGTGCCTCCTTCTGTTTCATTTTAATGCAGCTGTACGACAAAGATAGAGAAGTGAAACACTGTCGAATGATTGGCTTGCACTTTTGGAGGAATTGTATTTCCACCACCGGTTTCTTCAGTGACTATTTTTCAATGGTTTTCTTAAGTTTGACATCACGTCGGTTGTCGTTTATCTGTATGGATCAAATTTAGTAATTGAAGTTTGACCATTTCCCCTTATCCAAATGAGCTGAAATTTGGCACACAGCTTTGGTTCTGATGACAATACAATATGAAAAATAAAAACGTTAAAAAAAAGGGTACGTCGCGGCCTTTCACCGCATACACTGGGAGAACCGTTGGAGATACGTTAAAATGTTATAGGATCAAAATTGTAGAGGATGAAATTCTCTAAAAGAAAGTCAGCAACAGCATATATCTATGTTTTATAGTTTAGTCATTATTTGTAAATTGAAAATAAAGAATGTAAGAAAACGGCCTCGATATTACATTATTGAGTGAGTCTCTCCGAAAAATTTGATGCCGGCACGTTTGACTCGAAACGCTGTCAAAACTGTTAGAGTTACAAAAAAAATGGACGTAAACGATTTTATAGAGAATTAAATTTTCTATAAAAACTTCATTGGTGGCATATGTCTATCTTAAATACTTTTGGCGAGAAGATGGTTGAAAGTCGCGCACTGGAAAACTGTAAGATTGTATTCAACTTTCAATCACTCTCACGCCTAAAGTATTGAAGATAGACATATGCCATCACTGACTTCTTTATAGCAAATTTAATTCTCCATAAAATTGTCTACGTCCATTTTTTCATAACTCCAACGGTATTGGCAGCGTTTCGAGTCAAAAGTTCCGGCGTCCAATTTTACTTATGGTTTTTTTTTTGGCACAGTAGCCGGCAATTTAGATCATAGTTTTTTAATAATTGTATTTACTTCAAAAGTGTACTATTTTGTTTACAAGTAAGTGCACATGCCTGTTGTCCAATAAGATTTAACTAACAAGAAGTATTTAATAAGACTTCAGCCAATCCAATTTAATCAGCGAGAGAAATTACTTGTGTCCCAAATTATTATCTTTATTATTTAGTTTTGGTGTAAAAGCAAAATTATAATATTTCAAGTTCTCGTCGAGCAGACGAACGTTATGTCTTTATTAGATCGAGCGCTTCTCTGTCTTACGACTTAGGTTGCTATAACTTTGAGACGAACTGTACTATGCATATGATGCACATTCTGGTATGTTTCCTTTTAAAATTTTCCAGCATCTCTTCCCGCTGTGCTGACAACAAACATAACAACTTATCCCTATTTTCTATGTATTTGTCGCCCCATAATTATCGTAGAGAGGGATCATTTATAAAACGCGTGATACATTTAATGGGGAGGGAGCTTACGAATACGTTACGAAATGTATCATGAAGAGGTCATAAGTAACGTGATGGAAGTCACATTTTGACTCCGTTTTCCGATTCTGTATAATAATTAAGTTCCACAGATATAGTGCCTGTCAAATTTCTTAGATAAATAAAGTTCAACATAATAACTTTAATGGTATCATGTATTTTATGTATTCCTAAAAAGACCTGCTAAATTATAACTGGTGGCGGACATGGGTGTTTCGTTTATTTATTTATTTAAGAAACAGGTCACCCAACAACAGTCGAGCTGCCTAATGACAGGGTGACACAAAGTACAAAAAAAAAAAAAACAAATTGCAGAATGCATGTTCTATAAAGCCTAAATATGGTACTTAAACCCTAACCTATACTTAACATTTGATCTCATGGAGTATTTATATGATGTTGGCAAGACTGACAGCAGAGAGTTTGTACACTGTGGAGAGATCGTGGAGCACACTGTGTTCGCATGCAACAGATGGGAGGGTAGAGAGATGAGACCAAGGGGCGTCGTTATTGTCTCGGGAAGATATGGTAGAGAGGATGCTAGTAACGGAGGAAAACTGGAGAAGGAAATAACCCGTATTATCAAAAAGAAGGAAGAGGAGGAAAGAGAGAGGGGTTTGAACCCATGGAGAAACTCCAATCATCACTGACAAACTTAAATGACCTGTGGGTTTGACGAAAAGCGAAAGCAGTCCCAGGCCAATAGGAAACACTGAAGAAAGGAAGGGGTTTTTTGCTGGTTGGAGTCCAGCACTATCCGTCCACAAAAAAAAAAAGAAAGATTATAACTGTGTCATCTCACGATCAAATCATAAATTGGTAGGTATTAAATTATTAAACTGGCCTTTCATAAAATTAGGGGCGCAGTCAGTTTAAATGTCGAATGTACTCAGCACAAAACGTCGTTCAGAATCAACACTGGGCAAATGTAACTATAAAGTGGTAGCGGGAACTTCCAACAAGCAATTTGTGGTAGTCACAACTTTGCCGGGACTTTAAAGTGATGCTACAGTCCCATTCGGCACTTCGTAATAAATATAACTTTAAAGTTACATATTTGCAGTTCCTGTCACTATCTCATCAAGTAGCAATTACTTTCAAATCGCATTTCACAGTGAACACAACTTCAAAGCGATTCTGTCTGAAATACGATATTTTGATGGCCAAAACTTATGACTCCATTATTATAACACATGAACCATAGCTATACAAATGACTCATATTTAATTTATCACCGCTTCTGCACCAAATATAATAAATTAATGGATAAAAATTAGTTCCAAGTTCCAAAAAACAACAAAAAAACTAGTTTTCAGCACATATAGTGTCTTATTCTTGCATGATGGTAAATATTTTAAAGATATATGTATGTTTTATATGTAAAAAAGCATATTTGTTTTTAGTGAATCTGTAATTGGGAATCTATTCCTGTAGATATGTTTTCAATAAATAAATAAATTCAATAAATAAAAAATTAACATAAAGCCTCGTGGTCAAATTCGGATGTTTTTTCAATATGTTTGCATATAAAATTGCATTCGTTTTAATTTTGACGCTTAGACCATTGGAAAGAAGTTCAAGTTTTGCTCTCTAATATTACTCTTCTAGTATTTTATTGAGTTTCTGAGTTAGGAAAATGAACAAGAATTATGTAGGAATGAAACATAAGTATGTCCGTGACCACGTAGTTTATAAAACTCAAGAAAGCATCATTAGCGATGATTAGATCGAGAATCTCTCCTCCGGTGGGCAGAACAAAATCCATTGAGAGTCTCTTAATGATTATACTAACAATAAACTTTGATTAGTTGATTACACGGTGTTAGATTACAGGACTAGTGGTTGGGGACTGCTAACTTATTAAAATGTATTCCTTGTGTTCTTTGTTCTAAACAATATAAACTATAAAAATAATATTATTTGACATTTATACATTTATCTGTAATTTAAATTTGTTTAGTAATTTGTAAAAATTCTTTTTCTTTTGTTATCTATTTATTTAACGTCGGTCTATTTCCGCTACCAGGGCCTATCACTGATGCCAGGAGATGGTCTACCCCCAAACTGGAAATTTTGCTGAACCCTTCTCTTTCGCCGTCTTAAAATTACATAGCTTCTGCTTATACGCTAATATACAAGCCGGTAGAAGATGGGACGAGATTGTGCATTTCCTAAGATGGATTTTACTGATCCAAGTACTAACCGCGCTGAATGTTGCTTCACTGAAGTATCGAAGTACATGCACAGTCAAGACACCTCTACGCTCGCCCCCGAATTTGCAAACTAAATTTGTTTTGTAAACTTGAGTGAATATATTGTGTTTGTCGACATGAGGCCTAAATCTACTAGATCTGCCCCTCGATCTGCCCTAAAAAGTATAATAAAATCAGTTGCAATACAAAGCAGGCAACACTGGTCTGAGTGAGTGGTGGGTGGTAAAATTCTCTGAAAGTCTCGGCTTCCACACCACGACGTCACCACTATGTACACACGACATTATAGGAACATAGCTGGAAGAATTGCGGTGTCCGAAAAAATATTCCTCATTTTGGCAAAACACTTCGCTACATTCTAGCAACTAATTGTGCTGGTTGGGTATGTTCTGCCGGAAAAACGGAGGAAATAGAAATTTTTAGAAGCAGAAATACAAAAAGAGGACCATAAATACTCCAAATCACAACGCAAGGCAGTAATGCATCTCATAAACACCCGCACTTCCTATACTATATTCCCGTACCATATGTCATGTGGCATTTGTTGCTGGCAACAGGCATGGGCCAGATCTAACACAGCATAGACGTAGCCGGCCCGGAGCTGTATTTCCCGAAAGGGCAGCAATGCCTAATCAATGAAATCAAAAGATCATATGTCAATTTGGAAGAGCTTAAGGAATTAACAAACATAAAGTGAGATAAAGGATATTTATAGTTGAAGCAATTGACGTACCGCCTATTTAGGCGGTGTTGTTGAGACACAATGGTTGCAGAACGCAGATCCGGATTATACTATATTGTTCGCTCGTTTACTTTTTATATTACCCTTGCAATATCCCAACAGCACTGCTATGAATTAGTAACAAAATTTACTAATCATTTTCAAAAACACCAAATAAAGAAATATAAAGTAATTATCAATTATCACCCCAACAGTATAAGCTCGACTGCGGTCCTGAGTTAAAAATAACAGTCTAACGGTTTACGCCTACACGCCACGTCAGATGCCTACTTGCCGGCCTATTCATTCCTCTCCTCTCATAATGTCATAACCCCTCACACTATTAAGACTGCTTCAACTATATTCCATTTCTATGCACATGCAAATGTTGCTTATGGTGGTCCCTGACAAACATTTGCCAAGTCTTTGTCAAATATCTCAAATCATTGAGAAAGTATTGAGATGCTTATTTTTATTTTTATCAACTTCCGATGTTAGAATAATGATGAATTTTTAAATTATCTACAAATAAACTGGGTTAAATGAATATTATTTAGATCTCAGATTATGTCGTACTTGTTGACGTAACTTTTAAGTGCACACAGAAAAGGATTTATACATTTTTAACAAACAGAAAATGGAGTACCTAGATAAAACATCAAAACAAAAGGAAATGCTTACCAATAAGTTCAGCCGGTTTATTAGTCCTTTGATTGATGAAATGCTCGAAAGCTTCTTTAAGCGAGTTACTAAATTTCTCATTTTTGTTAAAGCAAGTCACGACAATATTATCCATGGTATCTTTAAAATCCAACAATTCCTGAACCATAGTTTTATCCTTTTCAGGATCAATAACAATAGTCCTACCTCGTTTTTTAATGAAACCATTAAAGGCTGTACATAGCTCAGTAAGTCCATTTTTAACACGACTTAACAACTGATACAGTAAACTCAGGTCGTTAATTCTGTTTTCACTTAGCAATTGGTCGAGACCCTTCTGAAGAATATTAGAAACATGTTCACTCAGTAACTGTTTTTCCACTGTATGAACAAGTTGGTATTTTGTACCAGAATCGAGATAATGCAGAACACGTTCATTTTCTTCATTAATTCTCTTATCTACATGAGCTAGGTAGTCAGGAACTTCTAGTTCTTGCATTAACCTTTGACCTTCTGCAGCATAAAGTCGTTCAGTAGACTGCAAAAATTTTTGCTCAAAGGCTTTATCATAGATCTGCAGATCTGTCAACATCCGTAGTAGCGATTTCAACAGAGTACGATCAACTTTATCACCTTGTCTTTCTTTTTCAATAAGCATTAGTAGACCCTCCACAACTCGTGTTTGAACCAAAGTATTAAGGAGTATGTATTTGCTAAATAACTCCAAACCCATGTCCCAAATTGACGAAATATTAGGGTTTTGCAGTACATAAGTTCGATCTAGATATAGGAAAATACTCCTTATCATGATCATCTGATTACAGTGAGCCAACCAGGTCTCGTTCATTTTCTTCAAGAATAAAAAACGATCCATAGATTCAGCTAAAAATTGTTCTATATTATGTGAAACATGGTTTTCTGTCAAGTTATATAGTTTTGTATATAAAGTTGGGGCCATTTTATGATTGCACATATTTTCCACAGCCTGGTAGAGTTCTTCTAATGAATACTGATTAGGTTTTGACTGCTGTATTGCCAGTACGGCACTACGTAATTTTTCCCACGTTTGCTCTCGGTAATCATCTGGAAGCTTAGGTTCACCTAGAAATTCAAACTTGTGACAAAATGACTATGATAAATTAGACAAATACTTACTTCTGAGGTTCTTTATGACCAGCTTCTTGGCAGTTGTCGGTTTAATATTTAGGAGATTTAAATTCCGGTTTAATCCATTCTGTGGGAGATTGGAAAAATTGGCCCGCCGAGTACTGTTTACTGTATTTTCGGTCATTTTTTTCGTAGTGCTTCTAGTGGATGTGCAGCAATCCTGCAAATACGCTTACACACTTAAGAACGTGTTTGACTCTATGTTTTAATATAAATATCCATGCCAAATATTCATAATCAAACAACTATTAAAATGAGAAAGTCCAACATACTTTAATTATAACGAAACATGGTGAATTTAATAAAATATCACTAGCTGCACTACAAACAACACACTGTAGAATGCATAATATGTTTTGGTGGATGAAAGAATGTCAAAATTCAACAACGCGACATTGGTTGTATTTACGGTTAATTCCAGAAATAATAGAAATTAAGAAAAGGCAAAAGGCGAACAGTAATTCAATCTAAAATACAAGTACAGAGGCCATATGACTATATAAAAATTCTTGGCTTAAATAGACCTGCTTAGAAAATTTAAAAACAGTTTGAGGTCATACAGGTTTATGACCAATATGACGGTATAAACCAAAATTATCAAAACCAATCGTGCACCAATTACCGATGCCAAATAAGGCGGTTTATTCAAAATTTCAATAACTAATTTTAATTTTTTTTACATAGCTACATGATCAATTATGCCTGTATATATATAATTAATATTGTTTTAAGAAGTAATAACTACGAATTATAACAAATATAAAATGGACTATTCTAGAGTGTTGAAATTCTAGGTTATGTTTAAATTTGCTTTACCTACCTTTCTTTTAGAAATCGATTGGCTCTATTTTTCTATGTGGACGTACTGCAGAACAAACGAATATTTGTTTTATATAGTTACATTGATTAACGTTAATTATTTCATCAGCAACGAAACCATTTACTGTACAGATACTGCACTGGTATGATAGAGTACAAATACTTGAAAGATATTGTAAGACATATACATATATATATGTATATGTAGTAAGATACGAGTAAGTACACAGTTTGACTGAAATATTTTATTATACATTTTATATAAGGCATACATTTTGAAACATTAAAATAACAATTTTATAAATTAGCTAATTAAACTAAATTAATATTAAAACTCCACAATTAATTCATTCTCTCATGTCTGCAAATGTTAAGTGTTCCTAAAAAGATGTACTTAGGTACAGGGATTTCTAAAATATGGGAATGTTTTGAACCTTAGAACATTAATGTTAGAGCCAATTATAATAAACATTAAATTAAAAACATAAATATTGTTTAATTTGTGGAGTTCTTTGAAGAATGAAACAAAATATTTATGTTTTTAATTTAATGTTTATTATTGACTCAACATTGTTCTAATGTTTAATATTCCCTCATTTTAAAAATCCCTATATCTACATGCCTTTTTAGGAACACTTAATATTTACAAACATGGGAGCACTATTTAATTGGAAAGTTTTAATATTAACACCCCCATACATATCTTATGGAAAATGACTTTCGGTGGAATTGGCTGTAATTATAGTATGTTGTATATATTGACGTCCTGATGGTCAAATGTCTCGATGGGCACAACCTTAAAAAATTGCCAGTTTTCGAGTTAAATCTTCCTTCAGTCTAGTAATACCATACCGTAATATACAGGGGGATTCACAACACTTAACTGTGCCTAGTAAGAGTCAAAATATTAAGATTGAGCTGATTGACATGTTGATATGTAAAAGGATACAAGGTGTGTCATATTTTAAATTTTATTTTCCTTTGCAATTTAATGAGTTTTTAAAATTCTCTTTTGGAAATTGGTGAGTGGGTTTTATTTGGGGTGGGAAATCATAACATAACACATCCTCAATTTTGTTCTGGCTCTTAGAGGGCGCTATGTACGCTACGTTTAATGCGTTCAAACATACACATAACAGAATTCGTACTTAGGATGTAAAAGTATATATTAAGTACAAACTGTGATATGTGAGAAGGGCCGTAACATTTTTATCCTCATCTTTACGGCAGATTTCGCATAAAAATGGTATTCTTCTATCATTTTTTAATAAAAAAGGAATACTCGTTTGAAGTCTCTAAATACAAAAGTTTTTGAGAAATAAACTACAAATCAAAAAACTCTGCAACTTCTTTTGAAATAATAATTTTCAAAAGTTGAAGCAGTATTATCAGAGAAAATATAGAAACATATTTCTCTAACACTATGTCAGAAACTACAAATTCCACAGCTAAAAATTGTATCGGAACAAGTATTATTACAGTAAACTGTGATGGAATAATAGGTTTGTTTCTACAAGTCAGCAAACGGTTTGCAAACCATACTGAGTTTGCACACAATAATTTCCAAACAGTAAAATCGTTATACGTAAACTCAGTATGTTTTGCAAACCATTTGCTGACTTTTGGAAACACACCTATTCCATACACCATTCGGAATAATACTGCACGGTTTTCGACAAATCAGAAGCCGTTTAGCCACATTTAGCACAGTGCATCAAATCAAGTATCTTGGTTCAGTTGCTATGGTTACGTCGAACAAAAGGTATTTATTTCTAGCTTCACATTTGATGTTTTGAACAATTTTCTCAAACAATAATTAGTCGTTACAGAGAGTTTATTTGATTCAGATTTTTATTTGCTATTCCTAGTATTTTTATACAGAAACAAATATAAATGCTACGCTTATTTAAGTAACACTTTGTACTTTTCAAAATTATTATTTCATAAAGGCTATTAAAAAGTTGCATGGAACTTTTGAGTTGTACTTTTCTCAATAAATATTGTATTTAGAGACTTAAAACAAGTACACCTTTTTTTAAAAAATAACTGAAGAATACAATTTTAATGCGAAATCTGCCGTAAAGGTGCGGATAAAAAATTACGGTTCTTTTAACATATTAAGCATAGTGTACGTAGCGCCTTCTAGGAGCTGGACCAAAATTGTAGATGTACTGTGATTTCTCACCTCAAATAACCCCCACCCCCCAATTTCCAGAAGAAAATTTTAAGAACTCAATAAATTACAAAGGAAAATAAAGAATATAATTTAAAATATGACACCCTGTATCTTTTTACCTAACAACATTTCATTAAGCATGAATAGCTAGGGCTTGATATTTTGAATCTTACTATGCACAGCTAAGTGCTATACCAATACTGATAATTCACCATGTATACAGGGTGTCTGTGGTATACAAATATTTTGCAGGATGGCATGTTGGCCCAAAAGAAGTAAAATGTCCTTATAAATTTTTTTCTAACTCAAACCCATTTTTGATTAAAAATTTATTAGAAATAGGCAATGTTTTCAGTTTAGACAGTATAACTAAAAACAGAAGACGGAAGATACCGTAAATTACTGAGATCAGTGACATTTTTTCAATAAAGGCACAAGGAGCTTCAAAAAACTGACCTGGACGTCCTACTTTTTCTAATAAATCCTATGGAATAATTATGGTTTGTGAAAAATTGGCAAGATGGCAATGCGTAAATTAATATTAAATGTAAGTTAGTATCTTCATTTCAAAACTGATTAAACAACCCTACAAGCACTAAAGGTCGGCCTTCCAGCGGGCCATCACGGGGCCAGAAGTTTGATCTCCAGCCTAATGATGGCCCGCTGATGGGCCAACCTTAATGTTTGTTGGGAAGGTAAAAGTAAAACGGTTTTACTATTTCAACACTATTGCAACACTGTAAAACCCGCGTTATTGATACAAGTAGAAAAAAATGGGATGTCCAGGTCGGTTTTTTGAAGCTTCTTGTACCTTTATTGAAAAAATGCAAAAAATGTATTTTTACGATGAGATTAAAAAATTACCATTTTTTAAATTTATTATAAAAAATTTCTTTTACCACTGTGGTAATTAAATTAATACCGGTTAATTTAATTTCAATAAACACTTAATTCATCACCTCGTTCATTACAACATTTTATTATTTTTATTTTAAAACTAGATAAATCAAATACATTGACAACACTGTATGATTGGAAGCAGCAGAATACCTACGGTTAAACAACGAAGTATAAACATTTTCTTTGAACTCCAGATGCCGATAGCAGAGGATTCCTTTTATGAAAGAGACACCGACATTTTTTAAACAAAATTTTATGTCTCTTTATTAATACAATAAACAATAAAAAGGGAGATATAGGTCACAAGAAGACATTGAACTTGTTCTTAGTTTCCACTGCCAAACTGACCTACACAATATTTATATATAGTGTCTGGCCTGAAAATATCGTATTTTTAGAAAACAATTAATTTAAGCAAAACCGTTGGAGTAAAGCAAAAATTTCATAAGACTTTTTTGCTTCTTTTGGGTCAATATATTATGCAAAATATTTGTACGTATACAGCAGACACCGTGTATTAAGGTATGGTATTACACTAGACTAAAGGAAGATTTAACTCGAAAACTGGCTATTTTGTAAGGTTGTGCCCATTGAGACATTTGACTAGGACGACAATATCTATAACATACTGCAATTTCAGCCAATTCCACCGAAAGCCATCATCCGTAAGATTTGTGAGAGGTTCTTTCATTTCAACACATCTACGATCGATCCATCCACAACTTTATGCTTTCAGTTCTTCCCGGATATATCATCCCTCCATTAGATATGTTGCGTACCCCAAACTCGCATTGTAAAAGGTCTGTTAACTTCCAATACCTGCGTTAATAGAAATTAATTAAAATTGGTTAAATTAATATTAAATAAATAATAAAATTTAACTCCTATGCACCTAGTAGATTCTCAGATATATATAGTCTGAGCCCCAGACTATACTTCAGTGTTCAATAGTAGGTCGCCGAGATAACTTTGGTGGAAATGATAGAAAATAAACTCCACATCAAGAATATCTTGGTTGTTTTTTCAAAAAATGGCAGGTTTTCAAACAAAAAATTCAAAAATATCTTTATTTTTCTGTTTTTTTTTTTTGGCTTTCGCTGCCAATATCTCGCAACCAGTGCGAGATATGTTAAAACTTCAAGATAACAATTTGAAGCTCATGAAATTTTCTAAAAGTAAGTATGAAGTCACTTTTCTACAACTATCCAGTTTCGTGAAAAGTGCGCTCAAAGTTACGGCTTCTCGGTTGCCAGCGCCCGGCACACAGTGGTCTAAATCGAAGTTATTTGAAAAATGGCTAGAGAACTGAAATCTCAACCAAATCCATACTTTTTTTTTAAATAAAGAAATTTCGAACAAATCGTCGGAGCCTGTTTCCTGAAAAATAATTTAAATTTTTATGTATCTCAATTTAAAATATTAGAAAATGGTATTTTTGAATAAACAGCAATTGACTAATAACCCAACCAATATATATTGCTCGAACATGGGAAGGATTACACAGCCACACAAAAAGAAAAATTCTGAATCCGAGATGAAACATCATTTCTGATGTTTTTGGTTCTCTGTGATCACGAATCCGACGTCAGTTTTCCCCCTACACATCAGAATTTTCCGGAAAAAGTGTAGGGGGAAAACTGACGTCGAATTCGTGATCAAAGCGACCTAAAAAACGTCGGAAGTGATATGTTTCATCACGGATTCAGATTTTTTTTTTGGTGTGGCTGTGTGTGTAATCCTTGCCATGTTTGAGCCAGATACATATACAAAGGTCGATTTCAACATGCTTCTTGGAGATCATCGAATTGGATATCAAATTTTAAGCAGTACCACGATAAAGTACAGTTCGTAACAAGTATTCAAAAAAAAAAGAAATTATTCCAATCGGTTGAGATTTGACTTGTATCATTTTCTATCATTTCCACCAAAGTTGTCTCGTTGACCTACTATTGGAGACTGAACTACAAAGTAGAGCCTAGACTAATAGCCAGACTAACTGAAAGTCGCTTTCAACCAACAGCTACCTATATACGTTCAATTGATGTTCTAGAACCCGAACTCTCATAAACATTTTCATTTATTAGTCAGAAGAAGCACGCATTTTGTTCATAATTAAAGGGTATGTTCATTTGTATCTGCTCGAAACTCTCATTAGGACAATACTAATTTGAAGGTCAAATATTCTGCACTACATAATTTAGTGTGGATTTTTGAATGAACGTTTTAAATAATTTACGAGCCTATGCACTGAAAATCTTGTCTTGTAGCTTTTTCAGAAATATACAAGAGGGTAGTTTCTATTTCGTTATCGTTCGAGGAGATACTTTCATACTTAGCAACATTATTGAACCAAGAAAATTTTTTTGGTCATAACCTCGACAAACACATGATCAATGACCTTGTCCAAACCTACAGAATAAACAAAATGCGTGCTGCTTTAGAGTGATTCTGACATTCTGACTAACAAATGAACATATTTCTGACAGTACAGCATAGCTTTCTGGGAGTTATAATTGTCATTATAAATGAATATATCTAAAAATTACCTTCACTGCAATATCTACCCTTGGCAAGGAACACTAAGGATAGTTTTGGACTAAGTCACTGATGATTAAAAATGCATATTTCAAAAAAATATTATTTGAATCAAATGAATATTTGTGGACTTTCAGGAAAATGCTGTCTAGTATCAAGTCTGAAATGGCAAGAAGACAGTATTTTGATTAGCCACACTAAGTCAGTGCAAATCGTTTGATCTTGAAATGAGTGTTTTGCTGATTATTTCGAGCAGTTATGAATAAACGTACCTAATGCAACTTGGTACGCTACTAGTAGTCTCAGCTCCCGTGGCACAAAAAGGAACTCTATCGTACACCCCAAATTTAAAAGGCGAAAATGGGGAGAAAACATTTAAAAAACATGTTACGCCCACCAGACTAGTCAAAATTTGTTAATTGCTATTTCTAAAAAATTTTTGAAATTTGTTAAAAAAATTTTTTTTTTTTTCATGAAAGTAGCTTGGTTTTTTATTTTAAAATGAAGTTTGAGATCTTCCTTATCTATTAAAACTTGTCTGACGAAATTTTTGTTAATTAACATCTGACATACCCTTTTTATAAATTATTATTTTTAATAAACGTACATTTCACACACAACACAACACCTTTTTTTTTTAAGAAGTTTGAGATTTTCTCTATTTATCAAAACTTGTCTGACTGGAAATGTTTGTTAATTAATACCTAAAATATTTTTGATCAATTAATGATTTTAATAAAAGCACATTTCATACCACCTCCTTTGCTTTTTTTTTTAATGAAGTTTGATCTCTTTTATGCATAAAAATTGGTCTATCATCGAAAAAATATTATTTACTTTGTCAGACTGAATTTTGAATGCGCAGTAACCATGTGTATGTTGGAATGTAATGGTCGTCATTGAATTATTAGTTCAATATTTTCATTCATAATATTTCCCGATTTTTTTTTCCAATACAATACTAGCATACGACTGAGGTCATACCTCGGCACTTTAAAAAATTGAGTATGAAACCATTTTTTTCAATGACAGACTTATTTTAATACCTACAGAAGTTTCAAAGATAAAAAAAAATCATTTGGCAGTGGTCATACCTTACCTCATTTTTTTTAAATAAAAAACATGGCCGCGACAATTGAAAATTAGATCTCTGTCGTCATAAAAAATAATTTTTGGGAAAAAACCTTATAAAAGGGTTCTTAGACTTTGATTTAGAATTAGATGAAAAGCATTTTTTTAGTTGACAATGGTCATACCATTTTTAATTAAAAGATATGGTCGCGGCACTTAAAAAATTAAGTCTGTCATAGTAAAAAACATTTTTTCGCTGACAGACCAATTTTTATGCATAAAAGAAATCTCAAACTTAAGTTCATAAAAAAATTAAGATGGTGTTTTGATGCGGCCACTGTAGAAGCTTATTTAAAAGAAAAAAAAGTATGACATAGTAAAAAAATAATTTTTTCGATAACAGACCAATTTTTATGCGTAGAGTAAATCTTAAACTTTATTTAAAAAATAAAGGAGGTGTTATGAGATGCCAGCGGTTGAGCCTGACATCTATCTCATGCATGGATGCACATTCAAAATTAAGTCTGACAAGGTAATTAACAAAAATCTCCAGCCAGACCGGTTTTAATAGATAGGGGAGATCTCAAACTTCATTTTAAAACAAAAACCAAGAAGGCGTTGTGAAGTGTACTTTCATGAAAAAAATAATTTATAACAAAAAAGATGTTAATTAACAAAAATTGTCAGTCAGACAAATTATTTCAAAAATGATACATTATTTACCTTAAATTACCTTAACAAATTTTTACTAGTCTCGTGGGCATAACATGTTTTTTTTTCATGTTCTTCAATCATTTTCTTCTTTTAAATTTGAGGTGTTCGATGGGGTACCTTTTTATGCCATGGGAGCTGAGACTGTTGTAGAACCTCCATTGCATATAAATCTTTAGCGTTTCATGCCGAAAATAATATATGTGCTACTTGTAAGCATTATGTTAGCTTGGTTTACTTGAAACTACCTGTGACATTTAAATTTAAATACTCCTGGTAGTTCCAAGCAAATAGAGCTAATCCCATTCGGTAAAGACTGTAACATTTCACGCCGAAAATAATATTAGTGTTATTTGTAACCATTATATATGCTAGTATTATTTGCTTGGAACTGCTAGGGACATTAAATTAAATGCCCCTCGGGCCTCATTCTTGACTTGAGGGAGTAGAATTAGTAAGAGAAGAGAAAGAGAAGGAAATAGGGAATGTAATGGGATAAAGAGATATAAAATAGTTCGATTCTTTGCTCCCTGGTTCAGGAATAAGATCCCTGGGACCTAACACAGCTAACATAATGGGCTCACTTAGAACTTTTTTTTATTTGATTATCGGAGAGATCTTATAATTTTAAGACCCTGTGCAAAAAACTAGAATTTTGTGAGACCTGTAAATCATCTAAAAAAAATCATAAAAATGGACCGCCTTGTCGAGTATTGGCCATGACGTCACTTGATAGGAACCCGCTAGCCAAAGTGGCTAGCTACAATGCGTTATTATAGTTTCACAATATTACAAATTGTTAATTCAAGCAGTGTGTTTTGAAACTTATGCGTATCTGTGAAGAATTTCATTTTATCAACTATTTTCACTGATTTATGTTACTGTTCTCTGACATCACGATGTTGGTCGCACCGCACTTTCAACTCCCTCTTTAAAAGTCATATATTTCGAAAAACACATATCGGATTCATCTGAAATTTTCAATATCGTCTAATTTTAAGTAACACTTTATCCATAAGAAGTAACAACTACTAAATGAAATTCATTAAATGAGCCCATTCTTACAAGTAGCATAAATATTATTCTCGACGTGAAGTATACTAACAGTTTGCTACGTAATGGAGCTCCAATAGTAACACAGCAAATTGCTAACATTATTTGAAAGCTATTTTTATCTAGTCTGGCTATTTGGGTTGTAATAATTATTAAAATATTAATGGAAAGTATAAGTCAAAAGTAATAACTAAAAAAACTATTTTTTCAATTTCGACTTTATATCTATCATCAACATTCTACATAAATTCAAATTAAGAACCAATAAAGAGGTTCACAAAACGTACCGGATGCCACAGAGTAATGGCTCACCTCTATAACGTTTTTATTTTTGCACATATCGTAATAAAACTAGGGGGTTTAGAACCATTCATAAAACTGTATTTTTTGACATATCTGAGAATTATAATGTTCTAACTTCACTTTCTGCCGCCATTGAGTTTATGTAAAATATAGGTTCCTAGGCATTATTTTGTTCTATCTAAATGTTCTATCTGTTGATTTTCAACATTTCAACGGTTTAATGAAGATATTAGTTTAGTCTGTGTGCATAAAAAGCGATGTTATGACATTATATTGTTCCATTTGCCTAACCAATCAGAACCTTTCACTTTGCAGATAGAACATTATAATTCTCAGGTGACGTATGAACTAATTTTACACCACTTTCGGTTTCGCCCGAAAATATCTTAAACTTTTGATTTTCGAACGGAACACCCTGTATAATATTGCATTTATGAATTCAGGATGAGTTTTTGAAACTGTGTGGTGATTTTTATAAATTTTTGACCAGTTGTTATTTTTCATAAGCTATTATAAGATATGAAATAAAAAAAAATGTACCTTGTCATTTCAGTTTCTACAGAAAAAAAATAATTATGCATAGTTACTATTATTAACTATTTTGTAGGAGTTTTAATGCAAGTAATTTAGTTTTTTTTGAAATAACTCGTTTGTTTCAAATGGGTCGGTGGTGGTTGCTTGTGTCCATTAAATTGCATTTTTGTTATGAATCCTTAGGTTTTTATGGACATTTATTTAAAAAAAACTGTGAAAACAGATTGTACTTGTAGATTTTAAATCTACAGTTATTATTATTATACGGCTGTCAAAAAATTTCGCATCAAGTTACCTTTGCATTTTAAAAGAAAACAAGTAAGTATGTTCTAACAGAATTAAATCAAAATTAAAATATTTATAAGTAACAAAAGTTAAAGTATTGTTCAAAGTGGCTTCCTCCATGAGATATACACTCTCTTGTTCGATGTTCTGTCTCTCGCATGACGTTTTCCAACATTTCAGGTGTTATAGTATTGAATGCAGCTCTTATTCTATGTTCTAGATTTTCTAATGCCAAACGTGGTATTCCTTGGAATATTTATTTATTCACTACATTTGTCCAACAGTACAAGAGAACCAATTACAGGACAAGAAAGCGACAAAAAAAAAGAAAAATACATAGCTACATACATACATATAAATGACAAACAATATAAAATTAATTACATGTGCCCTACATGTTTATATTATTTTAACATTAACATTATGGGACGCTGCAATTCTTAAGAGAAGTATGAATTGTATTGACCGTGCAGTTGAATATATCACAAGTATCACAAATTGAATTGTAGCTAGTGCAAATAACGAATATAGGAGACTTCATCATTATATTGGTTCGTGCCGGTTGACAATAAAATGTGAGAGGGTTGTGACTGGCGGCTCTTGGCCCATAAATAAAAATCCAAACAGGTTAAGTCCGGGGATCTGGCAGGCCAACTTATGGGACTGTTGTAGAACTCTCCAAAATCGTCCTAAGTTGAAGACAGAATCAAAATTCGACTTAGGCAAAAATTTCATTTGAAGACATTTTTGGGAGTCTGCAGAGGCCCAGATCAGTCCATAAGAACCGTTTTGGGTTTTATAAGGCGTTGGAAATGACCAGGTGAAAATTCGAAGAAACACCGAATTTTCACTTAGGAAAAATGTTTTTGTTCAGAATATGAGAGTAGAAGTATATAATGACAAAGATTTATGAATAATATACTTTTTTAAAGGTACCACAATTGGACTGGAAAAATAATATTTTTGGAAGGGCGTCAAAATTTGGCTCAGGAATCGATTTATCGAAAGTACGCCAAAATTTCACTTGCAGACTAATTTTTCAAAACTGCATTGAAATTTGGCTTGAAGATCGATTTTTCAAAAGTACGCCAAAATTTCACCCGCAGATTAACTTTTCAAAAGTACCTTGAAATTTGGCTTGAAAATCGATTTTTCAAAAGTACGCCAAAATTTCACCCGCGGATTAACTTTTCAAAAGTACCCTGACATTTGGCTTGAAAATCGATTTTTCAAAAGTACGCCAAAATTTCACCCGCAGATTAGTTTTTCAAAAGTACCTTGAAATTTGGCTTGAGAGTTGATTTTTCAAAAGTACACCGAAATTGGTCTTAAAATAGATTTTTCAAAAGTACCACAAAGTCAGTTTAAAAAATACCACGAAAATATACTTTAAATTATTTTTTTATTTTTTATTCCTCAACCAAAGACTTTGACCTTTGAGGTACGGTCATTGAAAGCCCAATTCTAAAGTATGAGCATAAAATTTTAACGATGCACTGCATCCAAAAGGCAAAATAGAAGATTTTGTCAAAGTCGGCGTAGTGCCGATAAGCAAAAATTGATAAAAATCAATGCACATGTACAAGGGCGGTTTCTCACATAGAAAGAGTTTGGAGTGACTCAGCGGCTCGCAATTTGGTCGAGCGCGTTGAGTGGTCCAGACAAAGCAATGATAGAAAAGCCAATAACAGGGCTTTTCAAATGACAAAGTTATAGAGGAAAACGCCTTGTGCATAAAAATCCAAAAAATCAATTTTGCCTAAAAGTCGCTCGGAGGTGAGTAGCTGCCATATCGATAATATTGAACGACTGTGATAAGGGCTAGTAAGTCGTGGACTGATCGAACGCCATTCAACTTACGCAGTAATAAGTCCTCTGAATGTGTTCGAGTACGTGGCTCTTCACGATACAAGAACTTTAAAGCTAAGTAGTCTCTAGCGAACCTAAATTCAATGAGTAAAACTTTTTAAAGTTATTTTAGTCAGTCATAATTATTTATTTACCCAGAGTCTGAGACAACTCTAAAAATGCTCGCATTTTGATTCTGAGAAGGTATGTATGAATCTTTTCTACCTAATCGATCGTTAGCGTGAGCGCTCTCGCTTGTATGGTCTGAAAGTCATTACCTTGATTGGGGAAGGCACGATTCTTATCTTGAGGATTTTGTAAAACCAATTTTGTTAAATAACTGAACTAATGTTTCTTAATTGATCTTGAGGCCTGTTGACGGTCTATAATCCCTGGAACTTTCGTATAGAAAGCCGGATGTGTCGAGTTAATTCACATTAACGTTCGACCTTCTGGTTGCTTTACGGAGGGGTTTGAGAGGGATTTTTTTATGCGTTTTTTGAGAAATAGATTCCGTCATTAACGGACCAAAACGTGGTTTCCACGTACAAAAATTAATCCCTCCGCAGAGAAATTCTTCGGTTGGGATTTTTTTATGCAAAATTTCAGGAAAGTAAGAGGTGCCTAAACCCCTAACGAGGGAATTCAGGTCCAGAGAGAGCGTCATTTCCGATCTGTGGTAGTGCAGCCTTGGTCCATTACTCGGCTATCGAAGTGCATCTTATCTCGAACCCGCCTGGGAGGTAGAAGAACGGGGTAATACGCGACTCGCGCCCCCTGAGAAATAAATTGGTGTCGCGTCATTTTGACGCCCGGTAGTGCGTTCTTCTACAGGACCACAGGTTGCTATCACTTATTCGCCATACGTCTCAGTGAGATGATTTAAAAAAAATTCTGCTGTTGTGCGGACGAGCACCATCTTGTTGAAAGTATACGTTTCTAAATTGAGTTAATGGTAGCTCCGCAACTTCATGCCATATCTCATTTTGTAGCAACTTAAGGTATTTTTCACCCATTAATGTTTCTTGAAACAAAATAGGTCCAACTATGCGGTGTCCATAAATTTCAACCCATACATTTATGCCAAAATCTTCTTGAAATTTATTGGTTCTGACTAATCGCTGATTTTCTTGAGACCAGTATCTAGTGTTCTGTCGATTAAACATTCCATTATTCGTGAATCTAGTTATCACCTTTACAAAGATGCTGATGTAAGTTGTATTTGAAAGACTAATAATTTTATTTTTTAATATGTGTCTTACAGTTTCCTTATTTGAATCCAATTCCTCTGCGATTTGTCTCGTAGAAGAAGTTTGATCATAGTTTACAATGGCTTTCACATTAATTTTCATTTCCTCTCTTACTACCAACGTTGGGTTGCGCACCGTTGGTTCCTACCACATTTTCCTTTCTAGATTCTTACGATAATGTTGGGATGAATGTATCTTTTCGGAAATCTTGCTCTGTAAGTTTCGTGTGCACGCTTTCCATTTTTACGACTTAAATAAGAAGCATAAGCATTTTCCATTATTTGTATACACCATTGTAACAATTAGAGAACTGTCATATCAATTCCTTTGTTTTATAAAATGCAAAGGTAGCTTGATGCGAAATTCTTTGATAACTGTATATTAAAAATTATAGATTTGAAATACTACAAGTACAATCTGTTTTTTTAAATAAATGTTCATAAAATCCCAAGCATAAGGGTTAATGAATTCGTAAAAAAATGCAATTTAATGGACACAAGGAACCACCATCGTCCCATTTGAATAAAAACGATTTATTTCAGAAAAACTAAAATACCTGCATGAAAACACCTACAAAATGTTTAATAATGCTAATTACGCATAATTACGTTTTTTCGTAGAAACTGAAATGACAAGTTTTTCATTTCATAGCACTTTACGTCAAAATTTATAATTGCTTATAAAAAAATAACAATTCTTCAGAATTTTATAAAAATCACTACACGTGTTCAAAAATTCATCCTGAATTAAAAAATGCATAACATATAGGGCGTTCTATTTGAAAATGAAAAGTCAGGGTCATTTCCGGCGAAACCGGAAGTGGTGTAAAATTACTTCATATCTCAAAAAAATGCAGTTTTCTGAATGGCTCTAGGCCTCCTAGTTTCATTTCGATATGTTCAAAAACTAAAAAGTTATAGGGATGAGCCACTACTTTGTGGCATCCGGTATACCAATTTTAAAATATTGTTTTTTCTAATATACGTTTTGATACATCACTTCCAGACTTGAGATAAGAATGTGCGTTTTTCACTAGTCTGTTTTAAGTGATCACAAGTTTTTTCCCTGTCTAGTTTCAATTTTTTTTACAGTTCTGGAAATCTCAAAATGCCGTCATTTAAAATTGATTTTGTTAAGATCCTGCATATTTTTGGAGTCCAACGACGTTCAGTTTTTAAAATCTGTTCTACATTCATATGTCATTGAAAATCAATGAAATCATAAGCGTCGTCAGAAAACTCTACCGAATATACTCGACATCAACACATCTTTTCGTATTATGATTAAATTTTTAAGATCGTAATTATTTGTTTGTTGACGGTGTTATACGACAAGTTTAAAAAACGACTTAATACCTTATAAGTACAAGTTGTATGTTAAGTATATACACAGTTGTCCAAGTGGTGATGGAGGTGTTTATTGCAAACATATTTGTGATGCTGAGCTAGGTTAGGTTGATATGTGAGTGGGCTAGTAACAAACCCTCCACTGCGACCATCTGGTCTATTGTGGCTCACTCCTAATTATATTTCACCCAATAGGTTCAGCTTTTTGAGAAAGCCGACTACCTTATTGGGTGAGAGGTTGACCAGGTCCTATGGCAGCAGTTGCCCTTTCCCTTTGCCAAAAAGTGAGAACCTGGTTCTTTCTACAGCAGGACAGGTACATAAAACGTGCGCTGCCGTTTCATCTTTCTTCAAACACAGTCGGCATTCAGTGTTGTCCGCTATTCCGAGTCTGTGTAGGTGGTGATTAAGTCTGCAGTGCCCAGTGTATAGGCCAACTAGAGTTCTTAGGTGTAACCTGTTGAGCTCTAATAGTTTTTTAGTTCTTGATTTCAAAGAGTATGTGATAAAATCCTTTGAATGAACTAATCCTGGTAGTTCTTGCCAGTACTGGAGTACTTTCCCCTCAGTCCAGGCTAAGATGGTTGTTTTCGCAGTGCTTGCCGATATGCCAAGCACTGGTTTCGGTCCGATAAATTTTGATACCTGGCTAAGGAGTCGGTGATTTCGTTGCCCTCCATGCCAGAATGGCCCGGTATCCAGACCAGACCAGAGTTAATTTGTTGTATCTGCCCAATCGGGCTAGAGTCTTTTGGCAGTTCCAGACCAATTTAGAATTGCAGCGATGCGAGCCAAGAGCTTTGAGAGCTGCTGGGCTGTCTGAAAATATTTTTATTGATCTGCGTCTAGGATGCATCTGCTCAGGCCTCCTTGTACA
Organism: Rutpela maculata; assembly: GCA_936432065.2. NCBI lineage: Eukaryota > Metazoa > Arthropoda > Insecta > Coleoptera > Cerambycidae > Rutpela > Rutpela maculata. Next base: position 77,666,232 of record OW386294.2, on the reverse strand, counting down.
CAGTTTAATGGCATGAACTTCTGCCTGAAAGACAGTCACATAGTTACCCAGGCTCGAAGTGATTCTTACCTTTGGGTTCCGACTGTATGCTCCAGCTCCAACTCCTTCAGGAGTTTTGGAGCCGTCTGTAAACCAACAGATGTCTGGTCTTTGTAGGTCAGTTTTGTTCCGATCCCATTCGTCTCTTCCAGGAAAAAAGACGGTAAAGGGCAGTTCATAGTTGGTCACGGTAGGCATCACATCTGAAAGCATTCCCAGGATGTCATGACACTCCATGTCATCTGACAGCCTGTTGCTTTCCATAATGCTAGCCTGCGGCATATTATTTACCGCTTGTTGAAGTCTGTATGTTGCCCACCTGGCCTCTCTCTCCAAAAAGATGTGGAGAGGGGGTAGATCCAGGAGGATTTCCAGAGCTGCTGACGATGTGGTACTTATCGCACCAGTTATCGCCAGGCATGCTTGTCTCTGTAGACCAGAGAGTTTGGCTTTGGTCGTTTGTTGTACCCCTTTCGACCACTAAACGCATACGCTACCATTGGCCTTATGACCATAACGTATATCCAGTATATTTGTTGGGGACCTATGCCCCAGGACTTTCCACAAATTCTGCGACATGTCCACAAGGAGAGTCGTGCTTTGTGGATTACCTTTTCAAGATGGGAGTTCCAGTTGAGTGATTTATCTAGTGTAACACCTACATATTTCACTTCCCCTGCAAATGGAATAGTTTCACCTGCTAAGGAAGACGGCACTAAATTGTTCATCTTCCTTTTTCTGGTGAAGGGTACTATTACAGTTTTGTGGGGGTTCACAGTCATCTGCTCCCTCTCACACTAAATGAGGACTGTATTTAGCACCTCCTGAAGGGTATTAGAGAGTATCTCTTCAGATTTTCTTCTAACCATAATGACTAAATCGTCTGCATACGCCTGAACCTCGACTTCCCACAGAGAGAGAATGGCCAGCAGGTCATCCACAAGCAGTGACCACAGAAGGGGGGAAAGAACCCCGCCTTGTGGGCACCCTCTTGCGGCCTTAAATCTGACCGTCCCTCCCTGTAGAGAAGTCGTTATGATTCTGTTTTCAAGCGTAGCTTGAATCCAGCCAGTTTAAGTTAGCTCAACCCCTCTAGCAGCCGCCGCTGTATATAAGGAGTTGGGCAGTGCATTGTTGTGTGCTCCTTCAATGTCGAGAAATGCCGCCACCGCATGCTGAGCTAAGAGTTATCGTATTATTAGAAAATTGTCCATTATGATCAGAAAATTATATACTAAAATTTTCATATATGGTAGTAGAATCAAACGTATCGCAAAATTTCTTTACGATTATATTTCCGCAAGAAAGAACCAACCTACTAAATATTTCACAGTCTGCAAAATTATGTGGAACGCCAGTACTACTGCAAAACTTTCCCAGACTATTCACCTATTATAAATTCTCTAAAAGCCGAATTTAATAAAGTTGTCGAAAAAATATAAGTGAATAAAATAAAAATGTCGTTATCAAATACATAAAGGCACTTACACTGATCACAGCTGTGTCACTTTTCTGAAACGTGGAAAGAAACTTGTGAGTTTGAAAATAGATAGAAAGAGATTCATGGTAGTGTCCAAATAATGAAGAAATTATGTTCAAACGCAAGAGGACAAAAGTAAACAATATTTAATAGGCAATATTAATAAACATCCCCCAAATGCCAAAATCCATTAAAAGCATGAAATTATATATTTTTTTAACTTCGTAATGGAAAGTACAAGACCTGTTGATATATAGAGTTTATTTAACTTTTCTAGACATTTGTCTTATTGCTTTTAGAAAAAAAGAAAATATAAATTCGTGCTTGTGCTGATGACGAGTACATTTAGTAGCAGAATCTGCAGTTTCACTGTGACATATGAATGTGTGTGCCTTGTGCTATCAGGTGTATTTACTAAAGTCACTATACTATAAACACTGAAAGAATTTTTAAAATAAAAAATAATTACTTCTGGTCTAATTCATATAACCAGTTAATAAACTGTTTCATCAGGCCTATGATATTCGGTTCTACGGAGTTAACATGGTGTTTAATTGTGGTGGTCACTTCTACTTGGGGAGGTATGAATTTTCCAGGACTTGCTACTAGCTCCAGTGTTCCTGTGACCAATAACACTCTGTAAGTCTCTGTAAGACAAATTCCTCGTTCCCTTATAAATTTTTTAATGTAGACAACATGTCGATATTGACTCTCCTCCCTAAAAACATTGCTTGTATTCTTGTTGTCAACCTTCACCGTTGTAGACTGAGCAGGCCCTGCTGTTGCTGCATCCTCGGTATCTTCCCAGTCTGATGGATCTCCATCAGATCCCCGGTGGCGAAGTTCCACACTATGTGGCATCAGAGGTCCTACGAATATCTCATTCTCTCTAATTTCTCTGAAAAACAGTATTAGCAAGATTAGTTTTCTTTTCCTTCATGGAAATTAAATGGTAGATGCTAGGAATGGGAATTAAATGATCGAGGCTAGGAGGATATTTTTGTAGTTTGCTTCCTAACGGACAAGACGTGATTGATTTTAAGATAAGATAGTTGTACTCACAAAAAAATGACTAATATAAAAAAAAGTGTGCTGAAAATGGCAAATACTTTATTAGAGGTGATTTAATAATTAATACCTGCATCATGAACAATGATCGGAATTTGGGTTTAATTCCTGTGGTGCATATAGGTAGGTATATAAAATTTTACATCAAAAACCGCTGCCGAAGGAATCACTACTTCCACATCCAATTCTCTATCCAAGTCACTCACAACGAAAAAACTTTGTATGTGGAAATAATTGTTTATGGAACTTTAATAATATAGTATTTGAAATCCTCTACCCCAAAAACCCATAAAACGATACCCCACATCGGTATAGGGGTGGGGGTTGTGATAGAGGGGTGGTAGTGGGGGTGGATGAAGTAAAAAAATTTTTTGAGGTTTCTGGTTCTTGTACATACACTAAATCATAATTTTTTTTCATCCCCTTTAATAAGGGGATGGGGGTTGGTAATGGGGGTGGCTAATGCCAAAACTTTTTTTGAGACCTTAGCTTTTCTTGTATATACTAAATACCAATTTTATGGACTCTTACCTGCTTGATTTACCCATTTACCCCAAATTTATCCCAATTTACCCCCCAACCCTTCGACGGAACAAGATGAAAATATAATCTAGTTCTAAATCTCGTTAAAGTACATATGTGTACCAAATTTCAAGTCAATATCTCAAACGGTTCCAGAGTAAACGTGCGCACAAAAAGAAGTTACAGACAGACCGACAGAAAGACAGACCCGATAGACAGACAGACAGACAGACAGAAATTTTTTTTCGCTCAAACTTAAAATCTCGACGTTTCATGACATTTTAAGCCTATTTGAACAATAAAAATTTTTAAAAATTTTTTTGTCGTTACTATACTTCCACTAGATGTGGAAGGAAAACTTAAAGTTTGTCCTTTCTTACAAAATTAAATCGAAATTAAATATAATACGAACCTACCTTACAAGTTTCTCATTTATTTTGGCATAATAGAATACACATATACATATTTACAACTAATAATGTATGCATATTTTAATAAACCCTTGTAACGACGCACCTGAAATTAAACCCAAATTCCAATCACTGATCATGAAATAAATATTTTGTCCTACCGAAAGATATGCTCTTAAATCAGTTACTAGCTCAACCCGTCGAAATTCGATGGAATGGAGATGTTAAAAATAATAATAATAATAATATTTTTATTTACCGTAAGAAGAAAAAAACATGGTAAATAGGTACCATTTCACCTAGATGGTGATCTTCTAATGGCCCTAACGAAAAAGAAAGTTAGTCTTCGACTTAAACTTAATTTAGAGTAAGCTTAAATGGTGCATGCAGTCAGGGTATCGCTGATTTTAAGTGGCAACATTTTGGTTGGCAAGCAGCATACTTTTTATTTTACAATTAAATTTTTCTATAGATAACTTTTTAATGTTTGGATCCAGCGTGTTCCACATATGGATTGGATTATATGTGAATGACTTTTGGAAAGAGGATGATTTATATTTCGATATTCTAAAATCTTGCATATGCCTTGTATTTTGATCATGATTGTAGGTTGTTTAAGGGGTCGCTTGGCCCTGGGTTGGCCTTTCTTCACCTCCCTGCAACTAGTTGTTGCCCAGGATTCCAAGACTTTTTGCAAAGCTTGCAATTTTCCTGGGAACTAATTTCCCTGTGTCTTCAGGCGTTAATTCCGCCTGTTCTAGGTACTTTAGCCTAATGCAGATTAGTACCTTGCATTCACAAAGTATATGTTCCGCAGACTCAGTTGCAGCTTCACAGTATCTGCATTTGTCATCTTCTGCCATGCCCATGTTCTTGAGATGATATCTCAACGGGCAATGGCCAGTTAGAAGGCCTGTGATCAGCTTTAGGTCGGAGTTTTCAAATTCGAGAAGCCTTGTGGCATTCTTTGTTGAATAGGTTATAAACCTTTTCGCTTGTCTTTGGCCTGGAGTATTCCTCCAGTAGGACTTCTTTTGTTCCTTTTCCCATTTTAGGACCTCCTCCGTTATGTGTCCCTTAAATAAGCCACAGGCAACGGTTCGGGTCCAAAAAATAGACTTCAGCCCCTTTTCTTGCAAGGCTATCAGCCAATTCGTTGCATTCTATTCCCTCATGCCCTGGCACCCACATCAAGGTAACCTTGTTGTTTTTTGCCAGTTTCTTGAGGGATTGGCTGCATTCCCAGGCAATTTTTGACTCTAAGGTATAGGACCTGAGAGCTTTTAATGCTGCCTGACTATCTGAAAGTATATAGATCTTTGCCCTTCGAGTGTCCCTATTTAGGCATTCCTGGGCACATTGATCTATAGCATAGATTTCTGCCTGGAAGATGGTTTTGGTATTACCAAGGGCTTTAGATAGCTTGCATTTAGGCCCTGCTACACCCACACCAACCCCTTCGTCTATCTTGGATCCATCTGTGTACCAGATGTGTGACTCTTTCTCCAACCGCAGTACTTCGACCCTGCCCGCCTGATGGCTTTCAATCAGCGCATCAAACGGGCAGTCAAAGTCACGCTTGATTAGCATTGGGTCAGTGGGTTTGGTCATGAATTCGAATTGGATTAGCTGCAGAATCCTTAAGTGACCAACCAGGTCGCCTGGTCTGAATTTAAGTGCCTGATGCAGCCTTAAGGCACTAAGTGCTACCTTCTTCCTTACGTGCAAATGCAGAGGAAGCGAGTCCAGCATTGCCTCCATAGCTGCTGTGGGACACGAGCGCATTGCTCTTGTAGTTCTAGACAGGCAAGGCGTTGCGATTTCTGCAACTTTCCTTGTGCTATTTTCTCTTCTGTTTTTGGCCACCATACACATGATGCGTAGGTAACCATGGGTCTCACAACCGGAAGGTAGGACCAATGTATCATTTTCGGCTTCAGACCCCAAGTCTTAACAAACAGCCTACGGCACGTCCAAATAGCCGTCGTTGCTGTGGTAAGTGTGCTTTCTAAGTGTGAGTTCCAGGTAAGTTTTTGGTCCAGGATTACTCCTAGATACTTGACTTCACTGGAAAAATTCAGTACTGTTCTATTTAACATAGGAGCTCTCAAATTTAGTTTTCTCCTTTTGGTGAATGGAACAATAATGGTTTTGCTCGGATTGACATTAAGGCCCTCTGACGAGCACCATTTAGATATTATGTTTAAGGCAATTTGCATGTGGTTTGAGATCATAACCTCATGCCTGCCTCTAACAGTAACGACCAGGTCATCAGCGTAGCCCTGAACGTTGAGGCCAGAATTACTCAGCTTATGGAGGAGATCGTCGACCACCATTGACCACAGCAAGGGTGCTAAGACTCCACCTTGTGGACAGCCCCTAACTGCAGTCACGGTGGCCGAGTCGTTCCCCATATATGTGGTAATTATTCTGCTTCTTAGCATGGATGGTATCTATTTGATTGTTGGGGACTGTATTCCCCTTTTTTCCGCGGCTCTTTGTATGGATTCATAGGAGGTGTTGTCAAAAGCACCCTCTATATCTATGAAAGCACACAGAGCCAGTTCCTTTGCTGTAAATGTTTTTTCAATAACCAGGCCATGTAGAGCATTTATTGATGATTTGTCAGGTTGAGAGGCAAATTGTTTCGAGTGAAGCGGTTTCTCTGTAATGATTTCGCTTCTAATCTGTTGATCTAGTATTCTCTCCATTGTTTTAAGGAGAAAAGAGGTTAAGCTAATGAAATAAGATTTAGGCTCGTCTGGTGGAAGTCTGCCTATTTTTGGGATAAACGCCACATTAACTTCCCTCCAAGCTTGGGGAATATACTCAAGAGTATAGCTTGCTATGAATATGCTTCTCAGGCTTGAGATAATGTTGAAGCAGGGCAGGAAAAATACCATCCCTGCCTGGTGATTTAAAGGGCTTGAAGGTCGATACTGCCCATTTAATTCTGCTAGTGGTGAATATTTTCCCAGCTAGCCTTTTTCCTTCCCTGGTAGGACGGCGTGCATCCTCTGATCATGATTATAGACTAGGAATTTGTTTCGTAAGTAGCGGGGCTCACCAGTAGTCATCACTTTATAAATAAGACCCTGTGATATACGTCTCTGTTTCATATTTAGGAAAGGATTTTGATTTAAGGATAGAATTTTGCAGAGTGAGAGGGAAATATGCGTTTATTTTCGGTCTATTATAAATATTTAAAAAATCATAAGTCTTTAAAATAGTTTCAGGTACTTTCCTTTGCTCTAAAGAATACAACCGTATATAGTTTTACTTCCACATCTAGTGGAAGTATAGTAACGACAAAAAAATTTTTAAAAAATTTTTATTGTTCAAATAGGCTTAGAATGTCATGAAACGTCGAGATGTCAAGTTTGAGCGAAAAAAAAATTTCTGTCTGTCTGTCGGTCTGTAACTTTTTTTGTGCGCACGTTTACTCTGGAACCGTTTGAGATATTGACTTGAAATTTGGTACACATATGTACTTTAACGAGATCTAGAACTAGATTATATTTTCATCCTGTTCCGTTGAAGGGTTGGGGGGTAAATTGGGGTAAATTTGGAGTAAATAAGTAAATCAAGCAGGTAAGAGTTCATAAAATTGATACTTAATATAGACAAGAGAAGCTAAGGTCTCAAAAAAATTTTTGGTATTAGCCACCCCCATTACCACCCCCACCCCATTATTAAAGGGGATGAAAAAAATGTGATTTAGTGTATGTACAAGAACCAGAAACCTCAAAATATTTTTTTATTTATCTATCCCCCACTCCCACCCCCTGTCACCACCCCCACCCCACTACCGATGTGGGGTACCGTTTTATGGGTTTTTGGGGTAGAGGATTTCAAATATTATATTATTAAAGTTCCATAAACAATTATTTCCAGATACAAAATTTTTTCGTTGTGTGACTTGGATAGAAAATCCGGATGTGGAAGTAGTGATTCCTTGGGCAGCGGTTTTTATCATAGATTTTGTATATAGTTAAATGCCATGCTCTAATAATGAAACTAGGAACTATTTTCATTGACAAACTGGATATTCAAGTACAACAGAAATTTACAATAAAAAATATATATAGTTGTATTCGTTAGAACAAAAGAAATTATGTAAAACAGTTTTAAAGTCTATACTAAAGACTAACCCAAAATAAACGCATATTTCCCTCACACTCTACAAAATCCTATCCTTAAGTAAGAGTAATGTGATTTCTATATTGTACGCAAAGCGCATGCAAGCATTTTGAACTATCTGTATTAGACGATATGTTTCGGCACTAATGAAGTTATTATATGATATATCACCATAAACAAGGATTGAGAATACAAGACTGTTATATAAGCAATATTTGACAGTGGGTGACATGCAAGTTTCATATGGATACAAACTTTTTAAGCGACTAAATGCCAATCTTAATTTATTAGAAATGTGTGATTGAGAAATGAGCACACCATCCACGATTACGCCTAGATTTTTTGCTTCACTTAATTTAGGTATCTCAGCGTTACCAATCTTAACAACAAAATCAGACAGTTTATTCGTGTAATATTTTAAGCTTGCTATCAATAAAGATTTAGATGCATTAATTTTTAATTTATGATCCAAGAAAAATTTTGGATTTTTTTTGTAAATCTGTCGAAATATCTTCTTGTGCAACATTTTATTACTTGGGCAAACATCGAGAATTAACTGAGATCATCTGCATACTGCATTACACTAGAATGTTAAATTTCACCATTCATGTCTGTGACGTATATTAAAAATAGTAGAGGTCCTAAAATGGACCCTTGAGGCACCCCTTGATATAGTGGTGCCAATTTGGATTCAATAGTTTTATTGACTATTGCTACAGCTACACATTGTTCCCTGCTGGTTAAGTAAAATTTAAAGAAATAATGCAATCATTAGAAAAACCGAAATAATGCAATTTAGAGAGCAAAATAAGTGGATTTAACGTATTGAAGGCTATACTAAAATCGAGTAGAGTTAAACAAGTTGCTTTACTGTTATCTGTATTTTGACAAATATCATCAGCTACTTTTATAAATGCACTGGAAGTGCTATGATTTCTTCGAAAGCCCGATTATGTCGAGGTCAAATAATTTTCATTGAAATAAGAGAAAATTTGGTTGTGAATGTCTTTCTAAAATTTTAGAAACTACAGATAAGATACTAATAGGTCTGAGACCTTTTAATTCTGTAGGGTTGGCTATTCTTGCGAGGAACTTAACTATTGCTTTTTTCCAGCAGTTGGGAAATACGCCATCGAGAATGCGGTTATTTAAAATATTTATAAGATGGTCCATTCCATACAAAATGGCAAACAGAGTTTAAGATCTTTGATAGAGATACCATCAGCCCCAACACTGCAAGTTCTAATAATATTAATTATGTTATAAACATCATTCCTTGTCAATAATTTGATATTAAATTTACCTTTATTATGATGTAAATTAGAATTGTAAAAAAATTTTTTTTCATTTGAAGGATCTTTGTCGGGGTTACGGAAGATATAAAATAATTATTAATTTTTTCTGGACCAGCAGCTCATTTAGAATGTTATTGCTTGTTTTATTTTTTGTTAAACTTAGTTTGTTTACCTCTGATGACCAAAATAATTGACCATCATTATTTCTAGACAATGCATCAAAATAAGCAGACTTTTTCCGCTGTATGGCATGCTTTACATAGTATTCTAGACTCTGAGGACTTTTGTTTTTTAAATATTTTATTTTATATTTCATAAGAAGCTTAACCTTGTCAGTAACCCATGGTGTAAAAGGTTTTTCTTTAATTAATTTATGTTTTTGTGGAGCATATCCATTTAATAAACACAGAACATTGCTACTGAGAACATTTAGCTTCTCATTCACATCTTTTACATAATATATAGCGTCCTAATTTAACTTATTGGAATCTTTTTCAAAATTTTTCACATTAATTTTACTATATTCTTTAAAACAAATATATTTTAATTCAGATTTAACTTTAAGTATTTTAACCACAGAAAGAATTAAGTTATGATCAGATATTTTATCTGAAATGGGCACTGAATTGTATTCCAAGACTTCTATACCATTTTTTTTGTCGTTACTATACTTCCACTGGATGTGAAAGTAAAACTAAAAAAGCTCGACCTTTAGTGGTATTATTAGGGCATGTGGTAGCTGAAGTAAGTATATCATATTACAGACCATTCGAAAGAGAATTTTAATCTGCATAAATTGTCTATCTAATTTTTAGATTGCATTTAAATCCACATTTTTTGAGAAAGAATGGATATCGATATGCGATTTTCAGGATTTAAGAGATAATTTATTTGTGAAACAACAAGTTTTGTCCATTTCTTTTATTTTGAAACACGTTACCATCTACAGAGTGTGAAAGAAAATCGTGTTTTATAACTACCGAGATTTCACAAAAATATTTTATAGTTTTTTGATACGCATTTTTTTAGTAACAGGTTTATGGGGAAAAAACCATTTTCTCAAATTTTTGATACCTGTTATTTTTTAAAGTACTGGTCACTTTCCCATCTTTCAGTTCATGGTGATTAAATATCTTTTTCTTCGTTAATACATATTTTTATTTTTATTGCTCCATTTATAATAAAAAGTTTGGTTCTCCCCTTTTTTTTTTGGTTGACATTTTATATAATAATAGTGCTTATAAACATAGATAAATAAATGTTTTCTTATTGTTTATTTAGATTCTCTTTTACAGGGTTCATAGCAATTTTTCAAACTTAAATTCCCTGCTTTTCCAGGTTTTCCAGGTCTAATAATCTAATAATTGATAAGCGGCGTCACTAAATAATCGGGACGAAACTAGAAGTACAAAACTCAATTTTTTTTTGATGAGCGAAGGGGGTGAAAAAATATTTTCAAATTCCCTGACTTTTTATGAAAATTACTAAAATTCGCTGACTTTTCCCTGACATTTTTATCAACTTCAAATTCCCTGACTTTTTCAGGTCACTAGGACCCTGTTTTATTCCATTAAAAGATCTACATACAATTTTTCGTATATTTTTGTATTTTTGGTGTGAAAAATACATCAACGTAATTTGGAAAAACATTTTTTGTATCTACAGGTAAAGCCATTTAGTCCCTTTACATGTGGACCAAATTGCAGCTTGATATCTTTATGCATTCCGGAGATAAGTGGGGTGCTGTATTTTATAATTTGATGTAGGAAAACCCAAAAAAGGTGAACGTATACCAGATTTTGGGTACTCCACTAATTATCATTAAAAAATGTACTTATTACAAACCACAATAAGGCCTAACTGCAAAAAAATTGCAAATGACAGTTTTTTAGATAAAAATCGGAATCTTACAAAATAAGAGAGATATCAAAATTTTGAGAAATTGGTTTTTCCCCATAAACCAGTGATAAAAAAAGGCATCAAGAAAATATAAAACATTTTTTGTAGAATCTCAGTAGTAATTTGACAAAAAACACGTTTTTTTACAGCCCGTAGATAGTAACGTGCTTAAAATAAACGAATTGGGGAAAACTCTCTGTTAAACAAATAAATTATCTCCTAAATCCTGAAAACCGCGTATTGATATCTATTCTCCTTCTCAAAAAATGTGGATTTAAATTCAACCTTAAAATTCGTTTGGTCTGTTTTAATTGGCCAGCAGTTTAGATCTAGATATTTTGGTCTAAAACCGTTAATTTCAAATTTTTAACTGAATAATCGTACTACTATTAGTAATTTTATGGATGAGCCCTGCGTGTGGGAGACGGTAGGTTTTTATGTTGTTAATAATGCCATAAAGATAATATTTTAAAAAAGAGGAGGGTCTCTAAGGCCGGTTTTCGGCCTAATTTATTTTTTGAGGAAAAAACTCGAAAAACATTTTTTTAGTATCTACTAACAGTATTTAATCGATTCCACCCCAAACGAAACATTCCCCCACCCTCCCTTTTTACCTCCTCTCACCCCCTCCTCCCACCTCATCAATCATGTTAAAATGTTTGAATGACCTGTAAAAAAATCAACTGAATGCTGATTATTTAATAGTTTAGGGGGGTATAAATAGAGGCGGTGAGTGCGGGAAAGTTTCGTTTGGGGTGAAATCGATTCGATATTGATAGTAAATAATAAAAAAATGTTTCTCAGTTTTTTTTTTGTTTCAAAAATAAATTAGGCCGAAAACCGACCTTATGGAGGACCCTTTTCCTTTCAGCTAGATGTTAATTTTTCCGTACCACTTGCCACATTCACACAGTAGAGTTAAAATAGAGCAACGTCGATATTTTAAATCTGAACAAAAAAAAAAATCACTCTGTCGTTGTGATTTATGATATTGACTTGAAAGAACAATGTTAAAAAAGGGTCTTTTTTGACCCATCCGTGGTAAAGTGTGGAAGCCATCTTTTTTACTAATTTTATAGGGTGCTGAAAACGAATCCGTCATCCGGCGAAAAATCTCGGGAGCACATTAAAAACAACCCTTATTTGGGGGTGACATTGGAATTGATATTAGTCTAAATACTAAGTTTCGATAACTAAGTAGAAAAAGAAGTAAAAAAACCAAATTTATCCATTCAACCCTCCTGGCCATTTCCTCACCACCCCTAAAAAGGTATACTGTAGAAGCTACTATAACTACTACAAAGGGCTTTTTTGGCCCATCCATGGTGAAGTGTGTGAACCATCTTTTTTTACTAATTTTGAGGTGCTAAATACGAATTTCTCATTCGTTTTGGCGAAAAATCTCAGGAACACATTAAAAAACAACCCTTATTTGGGGGTGACATTAAAATCACCACCCCCAAGAAGGTTGTAAGCTACTATAACTACTATATATTATTTACATATTTTTTAAAAAACCAGAACACCTCATTAAGTGGTTAGTATCAGAATATAATAATCTGATTACTTCTGAGCACACTCATATGCCTCCTCACCCCCAAAAAGGGGATATTGATTGGTTTTAATTACAAAAAAAAAATCCTAATACTCAGTTGGATGTTTTTTTATCATATTAAGGTGACTTGGCCAATTCAGATCACTTGTGAATATTTCTTACCTCTAGGGAGTGGTGGGATTAGGGATTTCTCTTGCAATTAAAACCAATAAAAACTCTAAAAAGATAAAATCCACCACCTTAATTGGTGGGGATGGGTGTAAGAGTATTCAGAAGTAATCACATTATAACCTGATAGCCATTTAACGAGTCTTTTTTTTTTTAAATAAATAAATAACCGTATATTAGATATTGCAACTTACACTGTTCTTATGGGCGGTGAAGGGCAGTGGTGGATTTAGGGGAGGGATATAGGGGCTAAAGCCCATGGCGGCAAAATCCAGGAGCGGCAAATTTTTTGAAAAATACCGAAGGCACATAAAAACAAATAAATATTATTATTAGTATGTACTATCAGAACATTTTTAATTTATTTGAGAACGTGTTTTTTATTTTAACTAGACTAGAGTTCCTTATTATAGTCAACTGTACGGGGGTCGCGCAAACGTTAGAACCTCATTTAACTTCGTTATTTTTGGAGTTACATAAAAAGTTCAAAAATGAAAATTGAGAAATCACATGTATTTTCCAAAAATCATTTCAGAAAAACAAAAATCTAATTTCGGAAATATGAGCTTTACTTTGGTTTTTTTAAATGGAACACCCCATATATTTTTACACCATTTGAAAGACCATAGAAAAACCTGTTCAATGATGGTATTTTTCTTAAAAACTACAACAGATATTAAGTTTTATATTTTCTTACATTAAGTCATGGTAGTCCAAAAAATATTGAAATTCTTCATTTTATTTCACTTTATTAACTACAACAGATATTAAGTTTTATATTTTCTTACATTAAGTCATGGTAGTCCAAAAAATATTGAAATTCTCCATTTTATTTAAATTAAAGTGAAATTGGATACTAACAGGTATTTTGACGGAACTAACATATTGTTTATTTTAATTTACATACTTTGTTTTCCATGGCTAATTTAATAAATTGCAAATTTATAGTAAATTAGACAATTTTTTTTTAAGATAAATACCATATATATTATATTTAATTAAAAAGCTTTTTTTATGGCCTTTCAAATGGTGTAAATATGTATGGAGTGTTCCATTTAAAAAAAACCAAAGTAAAGTTCATATCTCCGAAATGCGACTTTCAATTGCTACTCTGAATTTTTGGAAAATACGTGTGATTTTCTATAACTTTTATTTTTGTACTTTTTTACGTAACTCCAAAAATAACGAAGTTAAATGAGGTTCTAACGTTCGCGCCACCACCCTGTACAAATAATTTTCTCAATATCTGTTATAGAACTTGTTTTGCTAATTGCTGATAAGCCTATCTGGCCCAGGTCTATTTGGCCTATGTCTAAATGAATAACATTTTAAATGTATAACAAAGTTTATTTCAAATTTTATCTTGTTCTCGTTCTCATATGATAAAATAAACAATGTTATGTATCGATCTGGTTTTTAATTTATCCAAAACCACTGTTGCAAGTACTAGTGATTTTGTGCTTTGTGCTATTGACAAACCTATGGGAAGAAAGCGTAAAAGAGAGTGAGCGAGAAGGGAATTGACCCTTTAAGAGGGGAGGTGAGGTGTAGAGGGAATTTCATTTTTTACTGCTGAGGCAAGAAGCAGAGAGTGGGAGGGCGGCATGTTTCCGATACCCCCTAAGCGGCAAAGGTATAAATCCGCCACTGGTGAAGGGTGGGGGAAACGGGGGGGGGGGGAATTTAGAATGTTTGCTTCTTTTTTTACTTACCTAACGAAACTGAGTATTTTGAAAGAATTTCCTGCACTAGATAATAACCTTTTGTTGTTGTTTCAATGCCACCCCCAAAGGGTTGTTTTTTACTATCTTCCCGATATTTTTTGCCAATTTTGATGACAGATTCGTTTTCAGCACCCCAACATTAGTAAAAAAAAGATGGCTTCCACACTTTACCACGGATGTTTTAAAAAAACCCCTATTTTAACATTGTTCTTTGGTACACCTGAGTATTATAACGAGATTTGGAACTGAATTATATTTTGATCTTATTCTGTCAATAAGGGTAAATACAAAGCAAGCAAATAAGAGTTCATAAAACTGAGATTTAGTGTACGCACAAGAAGCCAAGGTCATCAGCCACCCTTACTACTGATGTGGCATATCGTTTTTTGGGAGGTCTTTCAAATATTATATTATATTGTTCTATGAACAATTATTTCCACATGGTAGAGTACCAATATAGTCTCAAAATTTTTTCCGTTCCAAAACTTGGATACTAGGATATCTGGATGTGGAAATATTGATCTTTTAGGCAGCAATTTTTTATTGTATAATGCTAAAATTATATTTATTCACTTACATGTCAGCATGCCAAGTCATCTCAATAACGGTATACATCAGGTTTTTGCAAAATTTTTCCATGTATTTTCTCATCGGATCATAGAGGCGACAAGGAAATACCTCGTCGAATTCTGCTGCAGCCAATGGTCCCGGCGGCGGCATGCTTGCACTGTCTTCGATCTGGGAAAATGGAAACGGCTCTGGTGTTGCATAGTCAGTCACATTTGGGTGGCCTACAATAGAGTCTGCTGATCCACGAATTGAGGATGATTCATCACTGTCCTCTTCCAGCGTTGGATTAAATTCTCGCGACAGTGGCAAGTCCAAGAGACCTGTCTGAGACGTGACAGGCGACGGCGGTGGCGCTGAAGGAGAAGAATAGGATTGAGAAACCGGGGACGATCTTTGTGGTGTGGCACGGGATGTACTGGGTATGGGGTTAGCATAGATATCCTTCGTTGAGGAGGAGGAAGTGGAAGATGAAGAGGAAGTTGAGGAATCTGGATGTGGTCTCTTGGGCATTTTGTTGGTGATCTCTGAAAAATGAACATTCATAAATAGAGTGCTTCCAATATAGCAAGCGGTGCACGTCACTCTTAAACTGACGTCACAGTTTTACTTTGTTTACAAGAAGGCAAAGTTGCTACTTATTACATTTAATCTTTAATTATACTATTCACAATAATATCAATATTGAAAAACACACTAACTAAACTTGACCTAATTATATCGATGAAATGTACAATAAAATGATAATATGATGCAGGCTATTCGAAGCAACGCGTGGCAATATACCATGTAAACGTAGTTGTAGTGCAATGCGAACTTAAATATTCCATATGTGCATGCAGAATCTGTATGCTGATATATATTTAAGTTGGTACTTGATGGCGTCAAAATGACGTACACCGCTTGATATACTGGAAATAGTTTAGTTTGTTATTTCTTATTTGTATGTCTCAAGGTACTCAAAGTTACATGCTTTGATCTTTAGCAAATATCTACATTGGATAGTTTAGATGTATAGGGGGTACTGATGCAGATTTCCGGGCAAAATGTTCAAGAAAATATTAGAGCTATTTTAATTATGTATACAGGCCAACTAATACAGTCAACCTGTCGTGTGTAGTGCCGGTTTTAGGTCAGGGCGAGTCGGTCGCCATCGGCTCTACAACTGAACAATAGTTTGGGAAAAAAGATGCAAAAATTAACTGTATTTATCATTTTTTCCCCATTTTGTGCTCCCCGCTCATCAAAATTTTTTTTGCCATTTTGCGCACCCCACTCATAAAAAAATATATCCTATCCTATGCCCCCTACGCCCCAAACTGCTGGGTAATACGCCACTGGGAAGGGGCGCTATCAAAAGATCTCACCTCTCCGTAAAAAATCCTTAGAACCTGCACTCATCATGTGACCCGTGAGTAATTCCTACAAGAATTTTTTTGTGTGTTTAATATAGGGGAGTTGCCACAATCTTTAATTACCGTTTTCCATAAAAATATCGTTGCCGCCATGTTGAGAAAATGACAAGTTTTCTCGATTATCTCTTGTCAGTTCCAGGGGCGGATTAAAGGGGGGGCTTGGTGAAATAGAGCAATATGTTAAAATATTGCAAATAGCAATGAGACAAGCTTTTGAGACATCCTGCCCCTTGAGGTCCTCGCAACAGTCCAATGAGGCCACCAAGTGGTGGTGTCAGGGGCTGACTGACCTCAAGAAGAAGGTTAGGGCCTCGTTCAACAAAGCAAAATTAACTAGACAGGAATCAGATTGGGAGTCATACAAAACCAACCTGAAAGAGTTTAAGAAACTAGTCAGACAAAGACAAAGAGAAGCGTGGAGAACCTACTGTGAGGAAATCGAAGACTACTCACAGACCGCTAGGCTTTGCAAAATCCTCGCCAAAGATAAAGACATGACCTTTGCCTATTAAAAAAGGACGATGACACAAGAACTACCGACCTTCGTGGAAGCCTAGAGTTACTTATGGAAACTCACTTCCCGGAATCTGTGATAACAGAACGGAAGGAATGGCCAAACGAAGTCGACATTCAGCCCTCAGATTTGGATTGGCAAATGGCCAACCAAGTAGTGAGCGAAGATAGGATAAGATGGGCAATACAGAGCTTCTCTCCGTTCAAATCACCAGGCATTGACGGCATCTATCCCGCCCTACTGCAATGGGGACTAAATGAACTATTGCCGCACCTGGTCGGAGCATTTAGGGCGAGCCTGGCGCACCTTCATATTCCAGAGATATGGAGAGAAGTAAAAGTTGTGTTCATTCCAAAGACAGGGTGGATGGATTATACCACCCCCAAAGCATATAGGCCTGTCAGCCTAACCTCGTTTCTTCTCAAGACGATGGAGAAGCTATGTGAACGATACATAAGGGATGTCGTAGTGAAAGACAACCCTTTGCATCCCAATCAACATGCATACACATTGGGAAGATCCACCGACACCGCCCTCCATGCGGTCGCGAGTCGGATTGAGAAATCCCTGGACAATAAAGAGTCCACCCTAGGTGTCTTCATAGACATAGAAGGTGCGTTTGATAAAACCACCTTCCCAAAAATCACGGCAGCCCTAGTGGAGAGAAACATCCCCACGATTATGAGAAGCTGGATATCCAGCATGCTCTCCAAAAGAGCTGTACAAATAAGTGTGGGAGACGCTTCTGTGCGAGGGATGGTCGCGAGAGGCTGCCCACAGGGAGGTGTAATATCACCACTGCTATGGAACTTAGTTCTCGACAGCCTCTTGCGCCACCTCAACTCAGAGGGTTTCCACACAATCGCCTACGCAGATGATGTAACAATACTACTCAACGGAAAATTTGAAGGAGTCCTCTGTGAAAGGATGCAGGGGGCTCTAAGAATAATTGAAAAATGGTGCAGAGAACACTCTCTGTCTGTTAATCCCAGGAAGACGGAGATGGTTCTCTTCACAAGAAAAAGGAAACCAGGAGCACTCAAAGTACCAGTTCTCCTGGACACAACACTAAGTTTCGCATCAGAAGTGAAATACCTTGGGGTAACCTTTGACGCCAAACTAGCATGGAATCTTCACTTAGACAGAAGACTAAAAAAGGCTTATATTTCTTATGAGCAGTGTCGCAGGACCGTGGGGAAAACCTGGGGAATGAAACCCAAAGTGGTCATGTGGATATACACTGCCATCATAAGAACAATGATAACCTATGGAGCTGTGGTCTGGTGGCCTAAGAGTAAACAGACTACAGCGAGAGCCAAGTGCAGAGAGTTGCCTGCCTAAGCGTAACAGGAGCTATGCGAACAACGCCAACGAGAGCAATGGAGGTAATGCTGTGTCTGCCACCACTGGATCTATATCTAGGAGAAGTGGCCTTAATAACAATGGCACGCCTCAAGTCCGTTGGCCTACAACCAAATGTAGGCTGTGGGGAGACCAGAAGTCGCTTGTGGAACGAGGCTGTCAGGAAGACGCCTCTTCTACAGGCATGCACAGATGGTATCTCCCCCCGATTTGTCTTTGACAGACCCTACACAATACAGACAAATAGTGACCGCTGGTGAAGGTGTGATAAACATTTTCACAGATGGATCAAGGAGGAAGGAGGGGGCAGGATGTGGAATATATTCCAGAAGCCTGCAAATCCAATATAAATGGACTATGGATGAGCGAGCCAGCATAGTACAAACTGAACTGGCGGGCATAACCATAGCCGCAAAAGAGATTGTCCGCAGACAAACTACGGGCAAAACAATCAGGTTCTACACAGACTGTAGACAATCACTACTAGCCCTGAGAAGTTACAAAATAACCACAGGAGCAGTATGGGAATGTCATCAAGCACTTGTGGGTGCCTCCAGTACGAACAACATCTCGGTATGCTGGGTGAAAGGACACGCACAGTGCAGTGGCAACAAAAAAGCCGACAAACTGGCCAAGAAGGCAGCAGGCCAACTTATCTTTGGACCAGGCCCGGCCAGTTTGTTACCGATTACGGCGACAATACAATTAATTAAGGAGAACACCCACAACGAATTTAAGAAGCTGTGGGATGAAACAAGCAGCTGTCAGCTCGCTAGGGAACTACTCACGTATCCCAACAAGAAAACAGCAATGGACTACCTGGCAATGACCAGAAGGAATCTACGTTTTATAACAGGAATCCAGACTGGACACTGTCCGCTAAGGAAACACCTATACAATATGAGATTAAGCGAAACACCTCTTTGCAGAGGTTGTGAACAAGAAGATGAGACGGTTCAACATGTACTCTGTGACTGTTCAGCCGTCTCATCAATCAGAGAATCCATCTTGGGAGAGCGTTGGCCTACCTTGGCCAATGTAAGGGAGATGCCCCTAGGCAACATCACCACCTACTTCGAAAGATTAGGTTGGTTGAAGGCCTAGGCGAGTGTCTGCCTAGAGGGAGGATGTACAAGGGGTCCAATGGGGCCTAAGTGCTGTGGTTTTTGACCTCCCTCCTGCTAATTCCATACTCCAAGGGGGGGCTTTAGGGGCTTAAGCCCAGGGCCCCGGATGCTCAAGGGGCCCCCGAACGCTAAAAACCAAATCCGATATGATTATGACTATTCTCTGTACTGTATTATTATTATAGTTTAGTTCAGTATTTAGCCAAAACAAAGTGAAACGTGTCTTGGTGGTGCGTAATCTGATCTGATCTTAAAAAAAAATGTTATCTTCTGAGATGGGAAGGGCCCCAAAGCATTAATAGCCCGGGGCCCCGCAGTCTGTTAGTCCGCCCCAGGTCAGTTCTACTCTAAAATTAGGTGTTATCAGTTCAGTATTGTAGGAAACAGAAAACCTTTTACTTAAATTGTTTTTCTCTATTGGTAATGCTTTACGATTTACAACCGCCGCCGAATTTTGTATATAGGTAAATGCCATACTTTAATAATGGGATCAGGAACTATTTTCATTGGCAAACTATGATATTCAAATACAACACAAATTTACAATAAATAAAAAATAGTTGTATTCGTTAGAACAATAGCAAGAATCTAAAACAGTTTTAAAGATTATATATACTATGTTTGGTTTTTTTAATATTTACAATAGATCGAAAATACGCATGTTTCCCTCTCACTCTGCAAAATCCTACCCTTAAATTAATTTTGATTTTGACATCTATGTAATTTTTGAAATTCTGGCACTGTCCTAGATAACAGATCTTAAATAAACGATACATTCAATGAACAACATTATAAAAACTGTCTAGGTATGTCCCAGAATTTCGAAAACTATATAGACGTCAAAATCGAAATTAATTTGCCCTGAAGTTACACCCACTACACCTAACGTTAATGTAAAAGCAATTTAGAAAAATGATCTTAGATTTAAAAAAAACTGATCCCGGTATCCACTAAATAGCAACAACAATAATATTTCTGAATCACTAAAATAGTGACTATACTAGAAGAAATTTTATTCCATAATTTTTAGTTACCTTTTATTAAAATTGGTCGCATTTAAAAAAAAATACCTTTTAGTTCGCACAAGGTTAGTGAACTTTTCCTCAAAATCGCTTTTTTTTAGTCGGATAATAAAATATGTAGGCCGGTGTATATCGAATAAGTAAAGTGTACCTAGACTTGGAGGAACTAATTCGAGGTAGAAAGTAATTAAAAATGGAAAAACCGGTAATTTTTTTCACTTTTTGTGATATAACACGAAAGCAATGTCATAGAAAGCATATTTTATTTTTGTTTCTAGATTTTATAATTAAAAAAATTAGTGCCGCTGAACTTTGTATGACTATACTAATACAATGTGTGATATTGCATTTCAAAGTTAAGGTGGAAAAAGTGTAAAAAATGCCAAAAAAAAAACTACTGTTTACATGTTGGCTTTGAAAAAAGAGACATTAAGATAGAGAATAAAAATTAATAGTTTAAAAAACTAAAAAAACATGCTTTTATAAATACTGCACTAAAAAGCAAAAAATAATAATCGAACCTGTTCTCTCTGTCTACCCCGTAAGGGCCTTAGTGTAAGCCGTTTACAAGTGTAATATTTCAGTATAAAACGGACCTGTTCAAAATAGCGTTCGAAAAGCGCCCCATACTTTTATACTTAAATATTATACTTAATTACAAACACGGCTTACACTAAGCCCCTTACGGGGTAGACAGAGAGAATAAGTTTGATGATTATTTTTTGTTTTTTAGTGCAGTATTTATAAAAGCATGTTTTTTTAGTTTTTTAAACTATTAATTTATTTTTTTACTTTTTGGTCTCATATTTAAGGAGATAATTTTGACACTTTCGAAAAAAAAGCAATTTGTTAAATTTGGACCGTATAATTGTAATCTGCAACCTCGATAACCCACAGATACCGATTTTCAGTCGAATCCGACGATAATTGATAAAACCTATATACGCCATGTTGACGCCGTTATTTTGGATTTTTAATTTTTGATCACATATTTGCTTTCTACTTATCAAGCCCTTTCTTTTGATACTCATATCAAGGGAATCCGACGATAATTAATAAAACCTACCCGCCATGTTGAATTTTTAAGTTTTGATCACATATTTGCTTTCTACTTATCAACCCCTTCCTTTTGATATCCATATCAAGAGAATCCGACGATAATTTATAAAACCCACCCGCCATGTTGACGCCGCCATTTTGCATTTTTAAGTTTTGATCACATATTCGCTTTCTACTTATCAAGCCCTTTCTTTTGATACCCATATCAAGGGAATCCGACCATAATTGATAAAACCTATGTTGACGCCGCCATTTTTAATTTTTAAGTTTTGATCATATATTTGTTTTCTACTTATCAAACCCTTTCTTTTGATATCCATAACAAGGGGGTTGTAAAGAAAATGATAATCCGCCATCTTGGGACGGTGGTCATTTTGAACATATTATAATATTGAGTATACTATATTGTGTTGTCATCAGAGCTACATACAGTTGCCAATTAGAAGTGGGTGAAATTCAGTTCCTTAGGCCTTATTACATAGATACATAGATAGTTAGATACAGGTCGATCTAATAAAAGCATGTTAAAAAAATCAAAATGTCCCTCAAGCTATCCTACCATATAGAGAAAAAAATGAGCCCCGTAGAAGTTTGTAATTGTAAGGTCTGATGGACCGGATATACAGATTCAGAAAGTATTTGTTTTTGGTATTGCACTAGTTTCAACGATTTAACCGACCGCCCACAATAAAGACGTCTACCAGTACCTACTCTAGCAGAGCTAAAGAATGACACGCCCATGCACACACGATTGCATGCTTCGCTCTCGCTTTACCGCTCTCGCTTGTTCTTATTGCCAACCCAATACCAACACTTTCCGATACTGTATGAAGTCCTAAATTAGGGACTTTTTTACTTTTTCACTGATTTCTTTGTAATCAAAAATCGACAAAGTAACGACATATTATTACAGAAATGTTTATTTTTACCACTAACTATAAAATATATGATTTTTCTCTAATAAAGTGAATCAAAACAGTATTTTACAATGTGTCCACGGATGTACTTATGACTATTTTTTTTTAATTTTGATTTTTTGTAATGGACACCACGTCCACCACGACACACGGACAAACATAATCGAACTGAGAATCTCCTTTTTGAAGTTAATTAAAAATGGCCGGTCTATAGAAACATGGTTTAGTATTTTCGATATGTAATCATATTTGAAATCCTCTTTAACTCTGCTAAGTGTTATCATGTACACCTAAAGTTAATACTTTACAAGCAGGTCCGCCTTCTCGATCCTAAACTTCACCGAATGTGGAAGGTTTTCACTTTTATGCTTCTGCTATTTAGGTTTTTTTCTTTCTAGCTAAGTAGTTTTTCAGTCACGCCTGATGACGAGTAAAATATTCGTGTACCACAGTTTGCGTGTGACATTAAAACTACTTAGCTTAGCTAAGATTGTTGGTAGAAAGAAAACACCTATTATGAATTGAAAAAGTGACGTTGATTTTTACCGCGGGCGCGGCGGTAGTTTGACAGCAGCACAGATCAAACTTCGGGGCTTTGTCGGCCTTTTTTTATGATTTTTCAACTGACTTTGGCAAGAGTCAAGAGTTTACTCTGTGTCTGTTTCTTACCCAAAGTTGTCGAATAGAAAAGTAAAAATAAAATATAACTTGGTAGGTAGGTACATTTAAAAAACTGAACTCGTTTTAGAATATTTCACCTTACTTGAAATGTTGATGATACAACAGACATTTGATCATAAACGCGTTAACAATGATGTTCTCAAATACCAAAATTAAGTGCTATTTGATTTGCTAAATTTGTTTACTGGAGGTAATACAACTAGATTTTATATACTTAACTAGCTGACCCAGCAAACGTTGTTTTGCCATATAAATTATAAATTTTTGTCCACAAAATAAAAATAAAATTTCTGGATAGGGCCACCCTTATCACCTAGGGGTATAAAAAAATAGCCTACGACCTATTCTCAGACCTACCAAATATCCACCAAAAATTTCATTGAAATCGGTCAAGCCGTTTCTGAGGAGTTCGATAACAAACACTGTGACGTGAGATTTTTATATATTAGATATTCTGTTACTTGGAAGCATTCTTCAAATTTAATTTTTACCTAAACCAAAAGAGCACTAAAATTATAAATTTCCCACATCTAATTACTTCGTACCCTAGCACGTGTTAGGTTACTCGAAGTAAACTGTTGAGGTTTAGGTACCCTATAATTTGTTGGTGATATTCTTTAGGTGTGTTAATTAAGTATAAAATATGAATAAATAATATCGTGAACACATTTTTTTATGAAATACCAGTCCGGTAGTTATTTTAATAGTTCTTATGCAATTTCATCACTTAAATACAATTGGTTACATAGCCATTTTTTTCCTAATATACCTCTATAGGTACTCATTAAATTATAAACAAGAAATTATTTGCATTCCGCAAAGTATAAAAATATGTATATTTGATTTCTTATATATTAAAAATAATATAAACAAAAGCAAACATCTATATCAAAGTAAATAAAACTCATTTATCGTTACATTCCAAACCGCTTATGTATGAATGCAAATGGCCTCTTTACTTTACCGCTTATGTATGAATGCAAATGGCGGCTTTACTTTATAAGTCCTCGCACTTTTCATATAAAAATTTACTGTTAATTTATGTACATCATGAATATCTTAATACATTGAATGAAATACATTTAATAACAAATGTAATATAACGCATGAAACAGTCCCATTCTTAAAGTCTGAAAGTAATTTTTCACCGACATCAAAATGGCGTCATTACGACTTGGGCATAGAATTGAAAATAATAGACATTTCATGAAGTACAGATATTTGTTATATACCAAAAGGCAACCAGAGTATTATTACAAAATTTAATTTACCTGTTCTTGCAATGGAATTTAACTCAAATTTGTATTTTTTCACAAATAGAGCAGAACTCGAGGGACGCGATGGAGTTTATCACTAGACAGTAGTCACTGCATTGCGGCTCAGGTCAGGTGACTCTCGGCTTAACCAATAGTAGCGTGACAAAATTCAGTTGTCTCAGGAAATAGAAAAATTTGGCGGCTAATTTAAATTATTTGCTACACTCATTTTAATACAAGATACGAGTATAAACCAAGTAATTATTTTGGAATAGAATGAAACAAAATAGATTTTATTATAGCGATATGTAAAATATATCTTTGGTTTAAAACTAAACCATTACTATGAAAAAAACACTCGCTGAAATCAAATACATATAAGAATTAGCCTCCAAGCTTAAGTGCTATTTGATATGCTGTATTGTACTTAAACCAACAGAGCACTAAAATTTTAAATTTTTCACATATCTTCATATCTAATTGCCTAGTCCCAGAAAGCCCTCAATTTGGTCATATGAGTGTTTATTTCCACATCCAGTGGAAGTATAGTACCTAACGACAAACATTTAAAAAAAAATGTTTATCGTTCGAATAGGCTTAGAACGCCGTGAACGTCGAGATCTTAAATTTGATAAAAAAAATATGTCGGTCTGTCTGTAACTTTTTTTTGTGCGCACGATTACTTCGGAACCGTGTAAGATATTGACTTGAAATTTGGTACACGTTTGTATTTTAACGAGATTTGGATCTGGATTATATTTTCATCTTATTCCGTTGAAGTGTTGGGGGGGTAAATGGGGGTAAATATGTAAATCAAGCAGGTAAAAGTCCATAAAATTGGTAATTGGTATATACAAGAGAAGCTAATGTCTCAAAAATTTTTGGCATTAGTCACCCCCGTTACTACCCACGCCCTCATTATAAATGGGAGTGAAAAAAGAAATTGTAATTTAGTGTGTACAAGAATCAAAGGCCTCAAAATATTTTTTTTACTTCATCCATTTCCACTAACCCCCCCTATCACTACCCCCACCCCACTACCAATGTGGGATATCGTTTTATGGGTTTTTGGGGTAGACGATTTTAAATATTATATTATTATTAAAGTTCCATAAAAAATTATTTCCACATACAATTTTTTCGTGAGAGACTTGGGGAACAAATCTGGTAGTGATCGCTTGGGCAGCGGTTTTTTTGATGACTTGCTGTTGTGTTACTCGAGGTCTTTTGGGAATTCTTGGAATTTAGTATAATTTGTCGGTTATATTATTACTTCCACATCCAGTGGAAGTATAGTAACGACAAAAAAAATTTAAAAAATTTTTATTGTTCAAATAGGCTTAGAATGTCACGAAACGTCGAGATTTTAAGTTTGAGCGAAAAAAAACTTTCTGTCTGTCGGTCTGTCTGTAACTTTTTTGTGCGCACGTTTATTCTGGAACCGTTTGAGATATTGACTTGAAATTTGGTACACATATGTACTTTAACGAGATCTAGAACTAGATTATATTTTCATCTTGTTCCGTCGAAGGGTTAGGGGGTAAATTGGGGTAAATTTGGGGAAAATAGGTAAATTAAGCAGGTAAGAGTCCATAAAATTGGTATTTAGTATATACAAGAGAAGCTAAGGTCTCAAAAAAAATTTTGGCATTAGCCACCCCCATTACCACCCCCACCCCATTATTAAAGGGGATGAAAAAAAAATTGTGATTTAGTGTGTGTACAAGAACCAGAAACCTCAAAATGTTTTTTTACTTCATCCACCCCCGTTACCACCCCCTATCGCCACCCCCACCCCGCTACCGATGTGGGGTATCGTTTTATGGGTTTTTGGGGTAGAGGATTTCAAATATTATATTATTAAAGTTCCATAAACAATTACTTCCACATACAAAATGTTTTCGTTGTGAGTGACTTGGATAAAAAATCTGGATGTGGAAGTAGTGATTCCTTGGGCAGCGGTTTTTAAGAAGGTATCTAATTTGTGTTAATTAAGTATAAAATACGATTAAATAATATCATAAACGTACACTTTTTAGAAAATGCCAATGCGGTAGTTCTTTTAAAAGTTTTTGTGCAATACACTTAAATACAAATACATTTTAATCTATAATAATAGAAATATTGCAATAGCAAATATCTCGCCGTGTAAGCCACCAATTAAGAATGACCTCTACAAAAGTTGTTGGATTCTAAGGGGGGCGTCTGATTCTGTGGTCGGGCACCGGGTCCGTGACCTTGGTGGGGCCCTGTGATCCCCTATTTTTTATTGCAGAATCAATTTCTACGGAAAAAAATACGTTTAATCATGATTTTCAAAAATTTTTACCAGTGAGCCTTACTCGGGCCCAGTACCAACAATTGAAATCACAAGAACCCAATTATCTCGCCGGTGAAGCTAACAATTGAAAAATGACTTAAATAAAAGTTGTAGGACTCGATGGGGTTATCTCCCATATAGCATTCGACATGATATGTATATACCGTTTAGGTCCATAATATGAAAAATATATACCGTATTAGAATGGTATATCTATAAAATATACATGGGGGTATATTCTGTTCTGTATGTACTTATAATATACACATATGTATTTTTACTTTGTTGGATATACCTACAATATACTTGTATATGAATATCTTTTTACGTATATACATACGACCTGCCATTATGTATATGTTCCATATGTACATACCCAGTACAGACCAACAAGTATATATTCTGTATATGCCTAAAACATATATACCTAAGACATACTTGCGTGTATATATTTAATATGTATATACCTACTACATACAAACATGCATATATTCCGCATATGCCTACCACCCACATAGTTAGGACATACTTGTATGTATATGTTTTGTATGTATATAATGGCTGTTAGTTTGAACTCTTGGAAGTTACATCTATAATCCGCTAGATGGCACCATCGATTTAATTTGCAAGCTGCAGATTTACATCGAACTAACTTTATCGAATAGACAACATTGGCAAATAGAAAGCATACTAATATAACTCAAGGCAGGCATCTACTGATGGAGAGCCTTAGCTAGAAGAGGCAACATACTACGAAGGTAGAAAGCATACTTACCTGGCATAGAGGTTACCATGATCAACAAGATGGTCCCTCCAGGGCGAGGTCCCTCCATTACACTACGGATGGGCTCAAAACATAATATTTCTTTAATTGTGTGCGACAGTGCGACGTTTCTCACTCTCAGAGATGCCTAATGGCGACTGATTACTCGTAATATACCTTATATGTACTTGACAAATATGTCGTTATACTGTATATACCTCCAAAAGTAAATCAGAGGTACATTTATATCTGGATGTTTTATGCATGTACATGCGCGTATATACATATCATACTTTAAAAACGTGCGTATATATTTTGGACATACATAGTACATATGTAATGTACTCAAATATAATATATTTTATTCATAGGTATCTGCTAAGTACGTATATAGGATCCGCAGGGGTGAGACAAATGACATCTGTTTTGCAGACAATGTGAACCTTATTTGCATATACTAAGTACATCCCATATACTTAGAGGAATGTGATATGTATATGTTAAGAATCTCCTTCTGCTGTGTGGGCTAATGCATGGTTCAGTACCCGGTTCGGGCCCTTGATACGGCCTTGGGGCCCTCAACTTTTTTTTTTAATGGAAATATCAATTTATTATTGCAGATTTGCATTCTACGGAAAAAAATACGTTCAAATATGGTTTTCAAAAATTTTTTCCAGTGGGCCTTACCAATTGACCCCTAAAAAGGGTAAAAAAGATGTCTTGTCCTAAGGTTCTGATCTAAATTTTCTGAAGTATTTTGACGTGCTGAAGCTAATTTTGGGCAAAAAAAATTCTATCGTGTGTTTCCCTCTGCCACCCCTAGGAGATAATAGTTGGTTGTAGAGGGAAAACAGACAAGATAGAATTTTTTTTTGTTCTAAATTGACTTCAGCCCGTCAAAATACTTCAGAAAAATTAGATCAGAATCTTAGAACTAGACATTTTTTTGCCCTTTTTAGGGGATAAATGGGGTGGTAAACAAAAACTGACGAGGTAAATTTTTTTTTAATATCGGAGTCGGTTTTAGCATGTCAAAAAACATAGGATAACGTTTTTCTGATCAGAAGAAGAGCCCCTTTTTTGTTGGCCCGTGTTATTGGTAGTGTTAATAAATTGCGGATGACCCCGTCTTACCTTCCTCTTTTACTATATCGGTTGCTGCTACTGGTATATCCCAGATAGCACAATCTAATTCCTAGTATAATCATAGATTACATGTTTGGAAGATTTGATTATTCCTTTCAGGAAATCTTTTCATGAAGAAAAATTTAAATACGTACTTACATGTTAGAGACACCCACCACTTTTTTATTAATTGTACACCATACAATAAGCTACAACATATATTTTTCATATCGAAGGGGTAACGTAGTCAAATTGGAAAGGATATTGTCAGGAACATATAAGGATTTTAATGCCATGGGCGTATGAAGAACTTTATGAAGCTTTTAGCTTCAGTTTCTAAGCCCTTAAAAGATATTTTGACGAATTAATTTTTTAATATTGCACAAAAGGAATTTATGGAACTGATAATTCGAGGTTTGCCGGAGGTGCCGCGTGTAACAACATGTCTTTAATTTTTATATTTTGAAGTTCATGATATATTATGGGGCCATTCAAAAAATACGTTCGCTTTCAGAGGGGGGGGGGGGGGGTATGTGACAAAATTAACGATAGGGGGGTATATGAAAAGTTTTCACAAAAAAAATGAAAAAATAACTAAAATAAGTAACGTGTATAGTTGTCTTCAACTATGCACTCAAAATATGTCGACGCATTTGATCTTTACCGCATCGACAAAGACGCCGATATTGTTTACACGAATAATAAGTATGTAGTTACGAAGGCTAGAAGGGCCACCGAAATATATTTTATCTCGGAATTCCGAGATTAAAGTCGGATTTATGATTTCATTTGAAAAACGTTCATGTAGCGATGAAGCAACCCCCAATACCATCACCACCCCCTTCGCTACTATACCAACGTGGCATATCGTTTTATTGGTTTTTGAGGTAGACGATTTCAAATATTATATTATTAAAGTCCTATGAACTATAATTTTCGTATAGTGGAGTGAAAATATAGTATCAATTTTTTCCGTTCTAAGAGGCTTGGATAGGAATCTGGATGTGGAAGTAGTGATTCCTTAGGCAGCGGTTCTTGCCCAATGGGCACACGTACGTTTAATAAACGTTTTTAAAACAGTGTAGTTGTTGATTAAACGTTTTACGTTGAAATTTTCAACGTTGTATTTGGTTGAAAATTTCAACGTTTAAATAAGACGTTTAAAATACGGTACTACTACACGCATTTTTAACCACTAGTAGAAGAAAATACTGGAATAAAACGTTTTAGTGAGTACGTCTTTTTCACAAATATGTAATGACGTATAAAACACGTTTATATTGTAAAGAGTTTTAACGACTCGCTAAAAGTAACGTTTGTGAAACGAAAAAGTTTAACGTTTTTTATTACTTATGTTTAATACGGAGACTCAAATGTTTTATTTCAACAAAAAAAAAACGTATTTTTTACAAAGTCAAAATGACTGTTGTTGCCAACTTACTAAATGCAAGGGGATTTCCACAGGTGAAATAAATGGTAGAAAATTACGTTTTTTAAACGTTTTTCTACGAATCTATATCAACGCATAAAATTCGGTTGTAAAATTTCATATTTACATAAAACTTATAAAATACGTTACTCCCACACACATTCCCAACCAGTAGTGGAAGGGAATACTGAAGTAAAATGTTTTGATCAGAACGTTTCTTTTACTGATATATTAACGTATAATAGACGTTCATAAGTAAGTTGTAACAACCTTCTAAATGTAACGTTTGTGAAACTAGAAAATTAAACATGTTTTATTGCATTAATCTAATATAGCAATTGAAATATGTTTCATTTAAAGGAGAAAAATGTTTTTTACAACGTTAAAATAACTGATGCTTTCAACTTGTTTAAATTCACTGGCATTCTAAATCTACAGGTGAAATAAATGGTAGATGATGACGTTTTTTTAACGTTTTTCTACTCATTTATATTAATGCATAAAATTTGCTTGGTTACCACGTAGTTTTTTTCCAGAAATGGCGCCACATACAAACCACTGACAATAATTAGTCATGCTTTATCTTATACTTTTATGAATTTATAGAAAATAAATAACATTAATTGCAATGTTCAAATTCTTTCAGGGAACATCAATGTGTTTGAATGGATCTTATAACGATCAGGTTAAGGATCATTATTCTATGGCTGGGCCGAGGTAGCATAAAAGTTTTATGCTATCTGTTTAGGGCCAGTTTTACAATATCGCATTAAACCGCGGAGTGCGGATTAAACTACGGCCTTGAAAAAACGTCTGTTATAGAATGTCGTTAATTTTGTTTTTATATGTAATATGATGGATATAATCGAAATATTTGATTAGTTATTATTTATTTATTATTATTTACTGTCTAATGACGACGAAGAAATTATATTAATGTAATAGAAGGTGTTCGAAGTTCTAAGTTTAAACTGCACAGTTTAATCTAACATTATAATACTGGCCCTTAGTAGGTTAAGCACCCACTGGTTTTATGATAAAACCAGTGCGGATGCTTAACCTATTAATTGTCCATTCATCTTCATAGCGGCTCATCGTATATTGAAAAATGGAGACCTCCTAGAGTCTAACTAACGTACATAATTAGTGAATATTTAACATTATTTAAACCTTTAATAAAACGTTTATATTCTACGTTTACTTTCGTTTCGTAAACGTTGAGAATTAACGTATATTTATCGTTTTCTTGATGTTATTTAATCGTTATCTATGACGTTTAAAAGACGTTTATATTAGGTCAATAAAAACGTTTTTTCACGCGACATTTTTTCTTTGAATCAACTCGTTTCTAAAAACTCTATAACAACGTGTGGTTTTCAATCCCTTTTTAACGTTTTTAAGCGTACCTGTGCCCATTGGGTGAACACATCAATGACAATAAAATAATTTCTTTCTGACGATTACACGATCGCCCTCACCTTCATACTAACAAAATGGCACGGAAACTAAGTTTATTTTTGCTATTTAGTTTCTATTACCTCCTAGACGAAACTTAGTTAATATTAAAGATGCAGAGAATCAAATTTTCAATAACTAACTCTAGTTTTAAACTTTTTTAAAATAAATATTAAAATCCATGTAGGGAAATGACCGTTCCTAGTTTAACAATTCAAAGAAATTTATATTGTTTTTATTGTTAATTTATTTCTTGATTCACTGTACCCTGGTTGATCTGTCTGTGTATACGCGGTTATTCAGATTTTTATTAGAAAAAACTGTTTGGGAATGTACAGGGTGCTCTCACTAATATTAAAACTTCATTTAACTTCATTATTTTTGGAGTTGGGGGAAAAAGTTTATAAATGAAAGTTAAAGTAGAAAATGACATGTATTTTCCAAAAATCTTGTCAGAAAAACTAGCGAACATCTCATTTTGGAAATATGAGCTTTACTTAGGTTTTATGTAATTTAACACCCCGTATATTTTTACATCATCTGAAATGTCGTAAAAAAGTTTTTGAATGATACAGTGCGTGTAATTGCGGACTGGGCATGTACTTCCACGTACCGCGAGAGATATGACAACCCAGGCACATATAAACCCAGGTAACAGCAAGGGTCGGCGCTACACAGGTAGCAGGGTGACGTCATTATGACGTCTTTTAAAGGTGATTTTTCGTCGCCGACGTCATTGTCCCAATAAATGACGTACCAGAGACGTGATATTTACAACGTACTTCTGACGTCATCATGAAGACGTCAAATACACGCTTCTTTTAGGTCATTATTTTGACGTCATTAATAAATGACGTACCAGAGACGTGATATTTAATACGTACTTTTGATGTCATCATGAAGACGTCAAATATGCGTTTCATTTAGGTCATTATTTTGACGTCATTAAAATGACGTGAAATAAATCATTATAAAATAAAAATAAATAGAAGTATTTAGTGACAAGTTCAATTTTTGCCACATAGTAATAATAATTTTGTTTTACTATTTCTAACTAGGTATACAGCTTTTAAACATATTTAAATAAAGATGTTCGATGGTTCAGTGAATTAAGTGTTAGGTTGCGAGTCAAAAGGTCTGCGGTTCGATCCCTGCACATTCCGGGTTTTTTTTCGTCAAAAACTTTATTAATAATTGTGGAAAAATATTATAATGAGAGGTTTGCATCCCTTATCGCAAAGTTCACTGATTAACCAATACGTCATATTGGCGTCCTATGTATGACGTCATTGGGCTGTGACATTGTGCCGTCTTTTTCACGTCATTTTTACATCATGCTGGAGGTGAAATTGACGTAATTAATGCCGAAAAAACGACGTCATAATGACGGCGCCTTGCTGCCGTTCTCAGTTATTTCATTTTAGTCAGCTGGCACGCGCGATGTTGCAATTCTTACTCCCTATGCCCAGTCCGCCACTACACACACTGTATATAAAACATAGTATTTATCTTACAAACTGTTTGTCCTATTTACTCTATATTTACAATATATCAAATTAGCAAAATGGAAAACAAAAGTATGTCATTTAAAATAAACAATACGTTAGTTCTGTCAAGACACGTGTGGTAATTAATTTCACTTTGTTTTAAATAAAATGGGAAATCTGAATGATTAATATACAATGTGTCCCACTTTCCACGGTAACATCTTCGTAGCTAAGTTTATTAGTCATCCAATTTCAACTAAATATGAATGGTATCAAAGATCTCTACTATATCTTTCTTGAGTAAAACAAAATGTATTTCAGTAATTGACGTGCATTTTTAATAACAAAAACAGGATGAATTTTTCGAGAGGTCATAATAGCGATCTTTTCATCTTCATCTTTACACCGACGCATTTCAAACGTTAGTCTCATGTTTTCAATTCTAATCTACGAACTGCGAGATTAAACTCGGAATTCCGAGATTAAAGTCAGTATTCCGAAATTAAAGTCGGAATTCCGAGATTAAATTCGGAATAAAAAAAAATATTTCAATGGCCCTTCTACGCTTTCGTATGTAGTCAACTTTAAGTATGTATTTAAATTTTTCCAAAAATTCAATGGTATCAATTTTTTTTTCTTCATGAAAAGATTTCCTAAAAATATTATTAATAAATTGTTACGAGTAGATTTACAATATATAATCCGGTAAACGTATGTATGAGTTGGTAACACGTCGTACGATTTGATATGCGATGCGCATAACGCTATCGCAGTGACATAGAGATGAACTAGTTGCGTATGTCTTATTCTCTTAGTTTATATGATGAAGCGACCTTTGGACGCGCCAGCTCAGAGTTTACTCGACTATATGTGAAATACAAACTAATTGATTCACTTGATTAAGAACAAAAAACTAAAAAACTAAAAATTATTCAAAAACAGTGTAAAATTGGTTTCAATGACGTGGGATTGGCTTTAACGCCACTGCCGTTAAATATTTACAATTGATGAACAGAAACAAGAACTATGATAAACAAGAAGCACGTTAAATATGATTTTTTATTTTGAGCTTAAAAACAATGTTAAAATCGGCCAATTAAGAACGTCATTACTCTTAATATTACTTACGCTTATAACATTTGTGAAACATACCATTAAACGAACTTTCGTCTGCAAACCTTCCCCCTCCGATGAAACTTAAAAATAAATTCTGTTGAATAGATTGCCACGAGACAACGAAATTGAAATACTAAATATAAGTTATTTAAATTTTCTTGTGAGAACTTTTCATGTACTCTATCGTTCATTTTGTTACATTTTTCCCCTCCCCTCTGAAAGCGAACGTATTTTTTGAATGGCCCCATAATATATCATGAACTTCAAAATATGAAAATTAAGGACATGTTACACGCGGCGCCTCCGCCAAAACCTCGAATTACACAGCCCCACAAAAAAAAAAGTTCTGTACCAGAGACGTGAATACAGATTTTGTGTATTTTTTTATGCTGAATCCGAATCCGCAGCCAAAAATATGGGTTACCCAGGTAGTTTTTTAGTAAAATGCAAAAACATCCCCTAAAATAGAAGTGATACGGTAAAGCTTTATAATGAAATGCAACAATTTGTAAATATTTTGAGAAAACATTTTAAAATAAGATTTTGAGCATTAGAAAGAATTATATGCAAATTAAATCCATACCCACCCCTACGAGGGGTAGTCTATGTAATGAAGCATTATTTGACGAGTTTTTTGTAAATATTTCGTGCAAAGACGAGATTACCTTCCCCCCCGTTTTCGAGGGTGCTGAACAGGATGGAAGTGGTAGGAGAAGTTTTTGACTGCCGCAACCCCCTGAAACGGCAAAAACCCTTTTATGGGGATCTCTTTATGTCTTCATATATAATCGGGTCTGGGGAGTGATTTATCGACGGGTTATACTTGAAACAACATGGAATGGGGTTATAGAGTAAGTCTAATCCAGAGAGCATGCCTAGGGGGTTGATTAAACCCTCCCGAGGGGTGGAATGTGTTCTTTTTCAAATGATTCGGTTCAAACGCTTATCCCCGTTTTCGGGGTTGGTGATCACGGGAAAAATATTCATTTTTAGCTCCAACCCCCCCCCCCCCCCCCCCCCCATCTTTCAAACGGGGAGAAATCATCCCTCGCTCACCAGAAAGCATGCTATCCAGGATTTACAGGCTTTTCGGCACATGATCGTTATTCCTGTGCATATCCCTTAATTTTTCATGGAAGAGAAGGTGGTAGTGACCTCGGGGGTTGCTTCAACCCTTCCAAGAGGTGTAAAATTCATTAATTATGCTTTGGATCGCCAATACGCCTTTCCCCGTTTTCGCAGGCGCTGATCACGATAAAAATATAATCAACGAATTTTACACCCCTTGGAAGGGTTAAAACAACTCCCGAGGTCGCTACCACCTTCTCTTCCGTGAAAACTGAAGGGATATGCACAGGAATAACGATCATGTGCCGAAAACCTGTAAATCCTGGATAACATGCTTTCTGGTGAGTGAGTGGTGATTTCTGCCCCCCGTTTGAGGGATGATGAGGGGTTGGAGCTAAAAATGAGTATTTTTCTCGTGATCAGCAACCCCGAAAACGAGGGATAAGCGTTTGAACCGAATCAAAAAAGATTTTCCACCCCTCGGGAGTGTTTAATCAACCCCCTAGCGGTCAACCCCCGGCGGTCAAAAACTTCTCCCACCACTTCCATCGTGTTTAGCACCCTCAAAAACGGGGGGGAAGGTAATCTCGTCTTTGCACGAAATATTTACTTGTCAAATAATGCTTCATTACATAGACTACCCCTCGTAGGGGTGGGTATGGATTTAATTTGCATATATTTCTTTCTAATGCTCAAAATCTTATTTTAAAATGTTTTCTCAAAGTATTTACAAATTGTTGCATTTCATTATAAAGCTTTACCGTATCACTCTATTTTAGGGGATGCTTTTGCGTTTTACTAAAAAACTTCCTGGGTAACCCGTATTTTTGGCTGCGGATTCGGATTCAGCAAAAAAAATATAGAAAACCTATGTATTCACGTCTCTGGTACAGAACTTTTTTGTGGGGCTGTGTTATCAGTTCCATAAATTCCTTTTGTGCAATATTAAAAAATTAATTCAGAGCGGCAAATTGAACAAAATAGAACGTCAAAATATCTTTTACGGGTTTAGAAACTGAATTAAAGCTAAAACCTTCATAAAGTTCTTTATACGCCCATGGCATTAAAATCCTTTCATGTTCCTGACATTATCTTTTCCAATTTGACTACGTTACCTCTTCGATAGAGTTTTGTGAAAAATATGTTGTAGCTTATTGTATGGTGTATATTAGTAAAAAATGGTGGGTGTCTCTAACATGTAAGTACTTACGTAACTGTTTAAAATTTTCAAAGAATTTAATAGCATCAAAATTGTCACGAGTAGATTTACAATATATGTGAAATTCAAACAAACTTGATTAAGAAAACATTTTTTTTAGGATTTTCAAAAAAAAAAATTTCCCAGGTATTATGAAGTTTTTGAGGTCAAAACTTTTTGTGGTAGCGTCTTACGCAAAGATACATCACTGGAAGGAACCACACGCAAAAAGGTTGCAAAGGCACGGACACTTATCTTAACCTGCCATGGCCTTTTGAAATTTATTTGTCCAAATATGGAAATTGAGGACTGTGGTAGAAGAAATATTGTATGAAACTCATGCATAAAGGGCCTCTTTTTCACTCATGGGATTTTCATTTTTTTCAAAATTTCGTTCTGGAAACTTTCATATGGAGAATTTCCTTTACCCATCTCTGATTTTTATTAAAAAACACCGGAAACACCTGAAAATTTCTTGGAAACGTTTATTGGAAAGTTTTCTTTACCCATCTCTGTGAAGAATACAACTAGTTTTAATAATAATGTCATCGAGTTCGCCGAAAGTCAAAAACTGTGGGCTCGCATTCTCGATTTCGCCGGTGCGATTCACGATGTGCATCAAATGCAATTCTCCCTCTTTCTATAATGACATCTTATGGCCCTTCAACTCATGTATTAAAAAGATATGAACGTTTAAAGATTTCCAGTTTTGCCTTCTTTGCGGATTGCGAAAATGGGCGCCTCAACAGGCTTTTTGTTGAATAACTTCGTAGTATCACTCCTAGCTCAATAATAAATAATCTCAATGGGAAAGTTAATAAACAGGGATACAATTTGCTATTTTTAAAATCTCCGGTTTTTTTTTTGAAGATAGGTATAGAAACTATGGCAGTAGCGCCAAAACTGTTAAAAATCAAATTAAAAATCATCAACTAAGCTAAAAGTCCTTTTTATATTTTTCTTCCTAAATAAAAAAGTTATCACCGATACAATGTGCCCCAGGTAGTAAAGGCATGTGAAAAAATGGTCAGTGAGTGAAGAGAAATGACGAGTTAGATGACGTAAATGAAACGTGTAAATGACTTCCTAATGTCTCAGATGAATGACGTCTTATGCTAGACGTTAATTTGACGTCTTTTTCAGGTTTTATTTACGTTCATTAAACGAAATTAAACAGGCTCTAGGAGGTCTCCATTTTCCAATATATGATAGGTTACAGGATAAGCCGCTATGTAGATGAATGGACAATTCATAGGTTGAGCACCCACTGGTTTTATCATAAAATCAGTGAGTGCTTAACCCATTAAACATAGAGGTGGGTAGTACTCGTATGATTCGTATCATTGGTACGAATCCTTGCAGTGGTACGAATGGTACGAATCCCACAAAAATAAAAGATTCGTACATTTCGTATCGCTGATACGATTAATACATTTCGTATTACCGATACGATTGGTACGAATATGGAATTTCGGTACCGGTATTGCGATGCGAT
Organism: Rutpela maculata; assembly: GCA_936432065.2. Lineage (NCBI taxonomy): Eukaryota > Metazoa > Arthropoda > Insecta > Coleoptera > Cerambycidae > Rutpela > Rutpela maculata. The sequence continues at coordinate 77,628,556 of OW386294.2, read as the reverse complement.
ACTGGGCCAGCTGTATAAGGTTAAACTTCAAACGGTGGATGGGGACCGCGCGTTTAAACTGGAGATTTCAGATTTTAAAATACTCAAAATCTCATAATTGAAAAAATTCCCTGTTTTTATATGTAATATGATGGATATATTCGAAATATTTGATTATTACTGTATGATTATTATCAATGTATCTACTGCAAGATATCATTCATTTTATACAACGTACTGAATACAAAATCTGTGATATATTACCCTTTTTTGCTTTTTTGTTATTGTTTTTTGTTTAGTTGACTTGCTACAAATGTACAAATATGTATATAATATGGTTAAATAAACGCTATCTATCTATCTTTTTACTGATGTCTAATGACGACGACGAAATTATTAATGTAATAGAAAGTGCTCGAAGTCCTAAGTTTAAACTGTACGGTTAATATAACATTATAATACTCTGGCCCTAACTCCCAAAGTAGCACAAGAAGCTGTAATAAAGCTGCGCCAACATTACGGCAACAAGAACTGGCAGTTATTTAGCTATAGCAGCTACCGCGGAAACTTTATAATAAGGTTGCGACAGCGCTGTAACAGTCAAAGTGGTACAACATTTTCTTGCTTTGAAAATGTTGCTAAAGCTTTATAGCTGTAGCCATTTGGCTGGTGGAAGAACCAGATTACAGCCATTGAGCTGTATACTTTTGGAACTACATATGATAAACAATTTGGCTACGCAATTATTACCTTTAATAGACATTATTGGATACTAATATGAAAATGGGTGCATATACTTTATACCTAGTACATGTACTTATAAAAATTTCAAAACGATTTTGACGACGAATCGTGCATAAAATTGCGTGCGGTTTTCACTTTTTCGTTAAATGTGTATGTGATACTTCTGTATGTTCGAAGGGCTTCAGATATTTTCAATTTTTACTAAACTATTAATCTCCTCAGAATTATAATTTTTTATGTATTTCTCCAGAAAATTGTATAACATCACTAAATTCTTAATGTTGTGTCCACTAGAGAATATTACAGCACTTTTTTATTACAAAAATTACAGTAAATGGTAATAAATGTAAAAAAATATATATTGTTCAAAATGGCTGCCCTTCTCAATTCTCGTCGTTTACACGAAATATGGCCGCTAATTTACATTATAGTTGACAGTAAATTGGCTGTTAAATGCAGCTGTAAATACCAATCACCAGTCATAAATGTGGAAAATATAGTTTAGCCGTCAAACCGCATTTTTTTAGCTTTAAAGTATATATTATAATCAAGAGTCACTACTAGTTGTTCCAGCTGCTATTGAGTTGTTGCAAAAGCTCTAGAAGGCATATTGCAGCTGACCAGAAATCTAAATAGCAATTGCAGCGATTTTATTGTATAATTATGTTACAGCGATGTTATAGCAGTAAAAATATTTGGAATAAAACGCTTTGAGATTACAAATCCAAATTACAGCTAAACGCCAGTTATCCCAACGTTTTTGCAGACAAAATTTAGTTGTGAAAACTTTATGGTCCACACTGTGCTACTTGGGTAACACCACATATAATATTCTATAATCTATGCTGAACACTGTGGAGTGGAAGTGTGGGTACGAATAGTACGAATGGTACGAAATCAGTACATGATACTGTTTCGTATCATGGAATCAGTAGTACGAAACATACGAATAGTACGAATGGTACGAATCGTACGAGTCTCTCGATACGAATCTTTTCTTGGTACGAATCCTTAAAAAGAGTCGAATCACCCAACTCTAATTAAACAGATAGCATAAAACTTGTATGCTGCCGCAGCCCAGCTATAGAATAAATAATAATATAATAATAATAATAATATTTATTTATTTACAACTTTACAAGTATCAAATATACAATGTAAATAATAAAAAATAATGGTAAATAAATAAAGTTACTCGATAAGTATAATGATCCTTAACACCTGATTGTTATAAGATCCATCCAAATAAATCAATGTTCCCTGAAAGATTTGAACATTGCAATCGAATCGATGTTATTTATTTTCTGTAAGAGTATAAGATAAAGTATGACTAATTATCGTCAGTGGTGTGTATGTGGCGCCATCTAGAAATGATTTCTGTAACAAACTACGTGGTAAGCAAGCAAGTTTTATGCATTAACATAGATGAGTAGAAAAACGTTTAAAAAACGACATCATCTACCATTTATTTCACCTGTAGATTTAGAATGTTTGTAATCCGATAAAATATAAATAAATTTAACACCAATAGAAGACGACAATATGACGTGATATGTAGCACGTCATTATAATGTCATTTATGAGACGTCATTATGTTGTAATTTTTAGTCCACTGACGTCTTTCTGACCAGTATCACTAGATTTTGACGTCATTATAACGTACCCTTACTACCTGGGGCGTCTTTGCATTTTTCCATAAAAATCTCGCTATTTCTCAAGGCGCGTGGCGAGGCGAACAATGCTACGGTCGAACAGAGTTCGAACCGAGCTAAATTTTGTCGGTTTTTGGTGGCGCATCAAAGAATATTCAAAGCGATCGCCGCACGAAATATGGACGAGTATTCTACCTTGATCAGTCGACGTTCGTTTGTAATAAATTTGACAATGGTAAAGTGTTGAAACAAAGTATGGATAACGTGATTATAAGTTGATTATTGCATTGTCCTCGCCTTCGATACATTTCTTTCATCCACCGCACCGACACTTTTGTTTATTTTCTTTTCGTTTTTTTTTCAAAATGCTGTGAATCAAAATAGAGGCAGCAGCGGCACGTGCATCTTCCATTTGGACTCTAAATACCTGAATAAACTTAACTACAACACACCGTGCCTTGAACAAAATAGCTCGAGTTGCCGCGCCAACTGTTCATCATCATCCATCATGAATAACAGTGCGACTGCCGTGGGAGCCAGGCGACCGCGCGCGGCATCCCCGTCAAATGGATACGCGCCTTCACGCAAAACCTTATTTTCTGCAAAATTACCTTAAAATGCAACTTCCTGTTGAGTAGTCGTAGAAAAAGTACGGTGTTCTTGTAGAAGAACTCACTACCAGGCGTCTAGGTGACGCGACACCAATTTATATTTAGAAGGGCGCCAGCCGCGTTCTGCTCCGTTCTTCCACTCCCAAGCGGGTTCAAGATAAGATATACTTCGATAGACGAGTAATGGGTCGAGGCAGCACTACCTCAGAGCATTAACGACGCTCTCTCAGGACGTGATTTCAATTATTCACTGACAATAAGGGCTTTTACGTCTTTGGATTATTGCGATTTTTGCATAAAAAAATCCCTATCGAAGATTTCTCTCTGACGGGATTGGAATTTGACGTGATTTTGATCTGTTTATAGAGTAATAAGTGGTCTGAAGTCTTTTGGTTTCTGCTATTTTTGCATAAAGATTTCTCTCCTAGATTGGAATTTGACGTGATTTGTATGTATTTACCTACTAATAATGGTCTCTGTACTTAAAGATTTCTGGAGAAATCGCATTAAAAAATCCCTATCAAGCTCCCGTAAGGCGATCAGAACACTGAGTATCAGACTTAGGGAATTACGAGATCCCGATTAACTCAGTTATTTAGGTCTTCCAAATGAAAACTCCAGGGATTAAGACTAGCAACAAGTCCTTACATCAATAAAATGCAATTAGTTTAAAGAATATCATTTATTTAATAAGTATAAAATAATGCAGTATAATGTGAAAGAATCACGCCTCCCCAACTAAGGCAAATTACTTTTTACTATACAAGTGAGAGCGTGCGCTAACAATCGATTTGGCAGAAAAGATTCATTTAACCTCCTCAGGATTTAATGCAAGCCTTTTAAAAATAATTTAAAAATGTTGTATTTTGGTAATTATGACTGAAAATAATATAAAAATATTTTACTTAAAAAAATTTTGGTTCGCCTATGAATAGCTTAAAGGTCCCAGATCGTGATTTTATCATTCACGGGACGGAGTTCGACTAATACATGAGTTTAATAACATAACTTTCGGCCAGTCTTACGACGTACTTGCCCCCATGCAGGAAATATGGCAACGAGTCGCCTTCGGACGACTTTTAGGCAAAATGAACTTTTGAGTCCTTTGTGCACAAGGTGGTTTTCTCTATAACTTTATTATTCGGAAAGCCCTGCAGTTTGCTTTCCTACCATCGCTTTGTATTGACCACCCAACGCACTCGACCAAATTACGAGTCCACTGTGCCACCATGGTCAATGTCTTCGGAGGAATTAAAGTTGAAAATATTTTGAATATTTTTGAGTACTTTTTTAGCGTACTTCTTAAAAAGTATGTGATTCATTTTTCCATGACTACCATACACTATCCCTCTTCTACTCGCGTATAATAGTTATATTACTCCCTCGGATGAATTACGGTACGAGCCGAAGGCTGAGTAAAATCCGTTATTACACGCTGGTTGAATAATATATACTATTACTACTTCGAGTATTGTACTTATTTATTTCATTGCATTTTGGTAATTGATTAATATTTTTTACAAGCTTTTATTTCTTTGTATGTATGCTAGTATGATTATTTCAAATCTTTCCAGTCAATTTTGAACCACTTAACGACGTCCAGTTGAGCTGAAATATTGTGTACACGAGTAGTTCTGGTGACAATACAATAATATGGTACCAAAAAGTGTGTTTTTTAGTTTTAAAAGTATAATTTGATCGTATAGTGTATTCACTCAGACGTTGTATTCTAAGAAATAACGATCCGGTATTAGAACAAGCTTTTCTTATTATTTAGATGTACTAAAATGAAAAAAATAAATTATATTGAATTAATTTTCCTAAAAGCTTATCGCGTGAATAAAAAAAATGCTTACTTAGATTCTTAAAACCTCTGTCAAACAAAATTAATACCTGTATGAACTTCTCGTGCAACAAGCTTTTAAGACAATTAATTGAACATAACTATTTTTTTTCGTTTTAGTACAACTAAATAATAATAGAGTTTTAAAAAAGTTTTTTCTACATTACACACTGCCTGCAAGATATGCATACAGTAAACAGTAAGCATGCCATGCTGCCTAAGTACACGATGTGGTGTTACCAAGATTAAACATACTTCATAGTTCTGCATAATGAAGACTTTGTGTACTAATAAACTGTATAGTATGGAATGATCGATAATATGGTACCAATGCAATACAATGTCGTTATTACTAGCAACTGAGTTTCTTAATCATAAAATTGTAAAATGTTTACTAGCTAATTTTTTTATGACAGTGCCAATTAGTTTTTCAGTTTCCAACTAATTCTTCTGTAAATTGTCTATTTCTGATATTCTGATCTACATTAATTAATATATCAAATAATAAAAGGTTAGATTTAAGAACAATTTTATTAATATTTCTTATTTACTAATACATAAAATATACTTAAATGGTATTTTAACTTTAAAAGAATAACAAAATAAATGCATATTCATTTACATTTAAAACTATAAATAAGAAAAGCAGAAAAATGTACCGTAAAACGGGATCAACAGAGAGGTGTGCTAAATACAGATAAAACCCTGTAAAGTAACTTTATATTCAGTAACTTTTTTCTCTTAAAAGTGGATCGGTCCTTGCTGTGGTTTGTTGGTCACTGATGTACAGAGACTTGTTTAGAGTTGCTGCATATGCCTAACTTTACGCCGCACAGTGGCACAAATCGTGATTTTCTCGTTCAAAATCAATCAATATCTACAGCACTTGTTTCGCAACCGATTGGGATAATTTTTTTTTTAATATTCGTTATCTAGTTTTCAAAAAACGTAAGAGAGCCGATTCTTTTATTATGCTAACCAAAATTATTGAGTTTAGCCACAATGGCCATTTTTTATTTAAATTTTTATATAACTTACAAATGAAAACTTTTTTCTTATCCAATTTACATAAATCTTGTTATTCAGGGGGTTTTGAGGTCGCTGATTACGAATCTGATATCCAAATTGTCATAAATCAACGTGTAAGATGGCGGAATCAATGGAGCCTATAAAGTGCTAAAAAATGATGAAAAATGAAATGTTTTTGTTAAAGTTTATGCCGAGAAGTTTTGAATATTTCTGATAAGTAGTTTTAAGTTAAAATAGACTAAATTTTAAGTTCCAAGGAGAAATTCAAGATAGCAAATCCAATATGGCGGCAATAAGGTTATAAAACTAATTTAAAAATATATTAAATACATTAAATTAAACCCTTAAGGATTATTAAAAAATTTAAAAAAGAACAAATTTTATAATATGGCTGCCATACATTAATTATTATCAATCATAAATATACCATTCAGTCCTCCATTAATTTCGAACATAACCTTAAGTGTAGGTGATATTAATATTTCTTTTTTTTATCTGCTGATAATATAATAAATACCTAACACCAAAAACTTTAAAACAAGAATATTAAGCCTAACATAACCTAAGGCAAGAGTTTTACACCATGATGTTTAAACCTAAATAGTGCAAAAAATTTTCGTCATTATTTAAATGTTAAATTTCTCTATTTAATTTGTGTTGTTTAAATAATATTAATACTCCAATTGAGTTGATAATTTTTTTAATTTTTGATTATCCTAAATAATTTAAATAATATTATTAGCAGATTAATATGACCTACTTAAGGTTATGTTCAAAATTAATGGAGGACTGAATCGCATATTTATGATTGATAATTAATGTATGACAGCCATATTGGATATATTTGAAAATTTCAGGAAATTTGTTCCTTCTTAAATTTTTTAATAATTCTTAGGAATAGCCTATCTAGATCAATGCATTTAATTTATTTTTAAGTTAGTTTTATCATCTTATTGCCGCCATATTGGATCCGCCATCTTGAATTTCCTCCTGGAACTAAACCATTTTAACTTAAAAGTACTTATCATAAATATTCAAAACTTCTCGGCATAAACAAAATATTTCAATTTTCATCATTTTTTAGCATTTTATACCCGCTATTGATTCCGACATCTTGCAGGTTGGTTTATGACAATTTGGGTATCAGATTCGTAATTAGCGACCTCAAAAACCCCCGAGTAACAAGATTTATGTAAACTGGATAAGAAACAAGTTTTTATTTGAATATTTAAATAAAAAATGACCATTTTGGCTAAGCTCAATAATTTTGGTTAGTATAATTCAAAAATCGACTCCCTTACGTTTTTTGGAAATTAAATAAAATTATCTCAATCGGTTGCGAAACGAGTGTTCTAGATAATTTTGAACGAACAAATCACGATTCGTGCCACTGTGCAGTTGAAAATGTCATAATTCAATTGACACCCTATACTACTTTTGAGACTAGAAATGTAAGTAACTTAAAAGTTAATTATTAACTCACGGTTTTCAGTTTCAAATAGAGGTAATTTTTTTTTTAGATTATAAGTTGATGTATACTCTACCAACTGGCGCCAATTGTTTCCCAGTTATCGTTATGGAAAAAAATATGATTTTTTTTTCCAAATGTTGCTTATTTTCAGAAAATTCCGAGTAAACAGACGCAATGCCCAGGGGCTCAATTCTCGAATCTCTATTAGTAAAAGTAGCATTTGATTTTGGGAAAATATCTACCGCTTGCACGACTCTAAAAAATAAGCATTATCGAATGTCACATTCTACAATTTTCAGCAGAATGTTCAACGAATGGGTAAAAAAATTTTGAGTCTTGCTAACTACGGTAGACATTTTCCCAAAGTCGACAGTGGCGGATGGAGAAATTTCAATATTTTCTTTCTCGTCTGTGGCGCATGGGACCCATACGAAATATGGGAAATAATATCTAGAGAAGCACTCCTTTAACGACCTCTAAAAAATTTTGAAAAAGCAGTTTGCGAAAAAATGTTTCAAAATTCTTGCGCCATCCCCTGGTCTAGGGACTCCTGTTTAAAATTATTCTTTTTTGTCATATACATTTTGCTTTTCATAAAAATGCAACAATAGGTTTTGGAGTTTATGAAAATATTTTCATTACTAACTGAAATACAATGAACTGAAATTTTGTAATTTACAATTTAACAAATTACAAAATTTCAATTCGTTGTACCTCAGATAGTAATGAAAATATTTTCATGAACTCCAAAACCTATCGTTGCATTTTTATGAAAAGTAAAACGTATATGACAAAAAAGAATAATTTTAAACGGGAGTCCCTAGACCGGGGGGGCGCAAGAATTTTGAAAAATGTTTTCGCAAACTGCTTTTTTAAAATTTTTTATTGGGTCGTTAAAGGAGTGCTTCTCTAGATGTTGTTTCCCATATTTCGCAATTTCGTATGGGTCCCATGCGCCACAGACGAGAAAAAAATTATTGAAATTTCCCCATCCGCCACTGAAAGTCGAATGCGACTTTTATTAATAGAGATTCGAGAATTGAGCCCCAGGAGACGAAAATTGAATCGTAATGTGAAAATATGCAGTTATACTCCAGATCCTATGAAAATAAAAAACGCAATTACAGATATAATTAATGGAATGTCCCACAGAAGGGCTGAAAAAAAGTACGACATACACCGGTCTGTTTTATTTCGCCACAAACATAACCAGAACATGAAAAGCCACGGCGGCCAACCTGTATTGAGCGACAGTGTTGAAGCATCAATTGTAAAACACTTAAGAAAATCAGGGCCTTATATATTTCAAAATTCTTTTCATGTGGTATAGGTTGTAAAGCCCGATGGATTTCAAAATTGAAAAATTAGAACTTCCATTTTGTATTTTTTTGTGTAGTCTCTATTCACAAGGTTTGTTAATGAACAGAGACAACATAATTTTAAAGCAAAAAGTCCGTGAACTCAGAAATAACAAAAAAAAGTTATATTCTATATGTTCAAATTATATTCCATTTAATTATCAAAATAGGATAAAAATACAAATCTCTTAGTACTAAAAAATAAAATCAGATATGCTTTATTCAAAAAAAGCAAACGGGTTACCTATGACTTAAAAAGCTTAAAAATAAATATGAATATTTCAAGTTTCTTTTAACTTAGGAGTAAATGAATATAAAATTGGTAACAAAAATAAATGGAACCAAACCTCACAATAACAGTTTCAGAGCTTGGTTTACAGCCATTCTATATAATTTACATTAAACTTACACAGTCCCCTTTTTAAAGAGGGTGGATCAAGCTTGCCTATTATCTGATCCAATCGAATTTGGCATAAATCCGCATTCTGCTTCTATTTTAATATCAACCGAGATATTTATCTTCAAATCCGAAAACTGTCTCTGTTGACCCCTAAACAAATTGTATTTTTCGTTACTATTGAACTCGTTTTTTGTTTTCAATATCTTGCATGCCTTATCACTAAAGTACAAAAATATAAATATTTTATTTTATTAATAAATTTACTAAAATTGTAGCGATTAACTAGCGCTCGCTTGTCTGCTAAGATTAAGAATGTAGTCGCTCTAACCACATCTGTATTGTCACGGTTCTTCCGGGATACACGATGCCTCCGTTTGCGATATGGCGTGCACCAAATTCGCATTTTATCAGATCCAATAGCTTCCAGTACCTGTGGATGGAATTATCGAAATTAACTAATTAAAATTGGTTAAACTAATATTAAATAAATAATAAAATTGAACTGCTATGTACCTAGTAGGTTCCCAGATATAGTCAAACTGACTGAAAGTCGCTTTCAACCAATAGCATTTGATAATCCAGAATCCAAAAATAATAGGTAAATTCGGGTTCTGAAAATTACCGCCCGAGAACTGTCAGGAGTTTGCGTAGTTTCCAAATCCGAACGCGTCAAATGCAACTGCGCAAACTCCTGACAGTTCTCAGACAGTAATTTTCAGAACCTGAATTTACCTATCATGTTACCTAATTTATAAGTGAGAATCAGTCAGAAGAACCACCTATCTTGTTCATTATTAAAGGGTATGTATATTTGTAACTGCCCGAAACTATCAGTAGGACGATACTAATTTGAAAGTCAAATATTCTGAACTAATTTACTCTTTTTGAATGAATACTTTTCATGCCAATGCACGAGCATGCGCATTGAAAAATTTTGTCTAGTAGCTTTTGCAGAATTAAACTAGAGGACAGTATCTATTTCGTTATCGTTCGAGGAAATACTTTGCTACTTAGCAAGCAGCATTATTGGAGTAAGGAGTTTCGAATAATACATGTTTTTCCCATAACCTAGGACTATACGTACGGAATTTCGCTGTACTGTCCGGAATTTTAATGGCATGTACAGCATGCTTGGATGTATGCAAAACGTATAGCATTACGTTTTGGTTTGAATTTTTTTTTTTTTTTGGATATCCCCCCGCTTATCAAAAATGTTGGGAGTAAAAATTTTTTTTTTCGGATTTCCTCCTTCCCCCGCTCATCAATTTTCAAAAAAAAATCCCTCCCACCGGACCCGTATTTTCTGTCTAAGTGTACAGCATTCAAACTGCAAACATCTGGTCACCCTACCATAACCCCGATTTAAACACATGATCAATGACCTTGTCCAAACCTTCACTTCTTCTGGCTAAAGGTGTAGATTTTGCAATTTCAGTGTAGGCAAATTTTGACTAATGAACAAAATGCATGCTGCTTTAGAGGGATCTGACTAGCGAATGAACATCTTTCTGAGAGTATAGTATAGCTTTCTAGGTCACTAAATAAACATATCTAAAGATTACCTCCACTGAAACTGCAATCTCAACCCTTGATCAGGAGTCAGTGTAGTTTTGAACCAAGTCATTGATTGTTAAAAATGTATTTAAAAAAAATAATTTTAATCACATAAAGGGGGCGAGCATAGATGCGCCTTCACTGTGTATGTATCTCGATACTCCAGTGAAGCAACGTGCAGCGCGGTTAGTACTTGGGAAATACAGCGATCTCGTCCCACCTTCTAGCGGCTTGTATATCGCGGAAGCTATGTAATTTCTAGACGAGGATTACGTAGTGGATATACCATCCTTCGGAGGGGATGTAAACCAGGCGGTCCCTTGTCTATTAAATGTTAGGCAAGTAAAAGATCCCCACTCTTCTTACGAGAAGAGGTTCGGCAAAATTTCCAGGTTGGGGGTAGCTCGTCTCGTGGCGTCGGTGATAGGCCCTGGTAGCGGAAATAGGCCGACTTTAAATAAATAGATAAAAAAAAAATCACATGTACATTCGTTGGCTTTTTGCTGCTAAGTAGGGATGACAAAAATGTCGTCAAGTATAAAGTCTAAAAAGACAAGAAGAATAGCCACATTAAGTCAGATAAATTATTTGACCTTCATATTAGTGATGCAGTAAGGTGTTCTGCTGATAGTATCGACCAGTGTGTCCCAGGATGGGGTACTCCACTCTTGTAAACTTTCTTACTTTTGATTTGCCGAGAAAAAGTCATTCTTTATAAAAGTTTTACTTGTCTTAGGAAGGCATTTGGTGTCCAACTTACATGAAATATATCGAGGCATTAGAAACACACAACTATAAATCCTTATTGATTTGTCGTAACATGCATTCTGTATTCTGTAATGTTCCTGTTTAATATGGTAAATTTTGTTCATGATGCAAGTGAAATATTAAGTAAAATCAATTTATACGGTCGTTGCTGCGAAACTTTTATATGAAGACGGCTAATATTAATATATTGCATTACTCTCCTTCGTACCTGATGTACCGTAATTATTCCACAGCGCAAGACAACATTGATATATACAGGGTGTTTCATTAATAATTGGACATACGCTAACTGGAAAATCCTTAGTCCAAAATATGAAGATTTAACATGAAACACTTAGATAAAATGTGCCTCCTTACTGAGATACAGGATGTCAAAGTTGTGATTTTTTTCTTTTTTTTGCAATATCTCAACTACCTCTTGACCGTACTTCTCCCTATTTGGTAAGGAAACATTTTTTAAGCTAAGAAACAATAATTTATGTATTACATCACCCGTAGAGGGCGCCTCATAAGCTATACCTGATGATGAATATTTTTTCTGTTTCTTTTTACGAAACGTAGTGGCACTTTTGACTAGAAAATCGCATGCAGAAGTCACTTCTACGTAAAAAAGGTACACTTGATAGAACTTGATAATTCGAACCGTTTTTGAGAAAACTGCCGCATAGATCTCAAAAATTTTTCGAAGACAAACTCAATTTGAAAAGGAAAAATTATATTTATTGAAAAGTGTGCTTTGGTGACGTCTTAGTTCTGTCATTTACGTATATTTTCATTAGTTTGACATTTTGACAGAACTAAGACGTCACCAAAGCACACTTTTCAATAAATACAATTTTTCCTTTCCAAATTGTTTGCTTTCAAAGAATTTTTGAGATCTATGCGGCAGTTTTCTCGAAAACGGTTGGAATTATCAAGTTCTATCAAGTGTATCTTTTTTTACGTAGAAATGACTCCTGCATGAGATTTTCTAGTCAAAAGTGCCACTACGTTTCGTAAAAAAAAAGAAAAAATATACATCATCAGGTATAGCTCATGAGGCGCCCTCCACGGGCTAGCGTGATGTAATACATAAATAATTGCTTCTTAGCTTAAAAAATGTTTCCTTACCAAATGTGGAGAAGATCGGTCAAGAGGTACTTGAGGTATTGCAAAAAAAAAGAAAAAAAAATTACAACTTTGACACCCTGTATCTCAGTAAGGAGGCACACTTTATCTAAGTGTTTCAGGTTAAATCTTCAAATTTTGGACTAAGGATTCTCCAGTTAGCGTATGTCCAATTATTAATGAAACACCCTGTATAATTCTAGCAATGTATGTACATATAAAAAACATTTTATCGTAATTTTGTTAATTTTGTTTTATATTTATTTTGTTATTCACCTTACTTACTTACTTAGACATGCTTGTCCTTTTATGCGATGTTATTGTATTTCTATTTTGCATTTTTTTGTTTTAATTTGTATCCAGTTTTTAACATCATATAGTTGTTGTTGTTGTTGTTGTTCCCTATCCTGTAACTGGGATATAATCCCGTTGGATAGTGGTATGTAAAATAAATAAATAAATAAATAAACAGTTGTCAAAATTAAGATAAATTATATAAGTTTTTCTAAAAATTAGAAAATATGATATCGACTTTAAGGAAACTACTTTTTTTTTACATTAAGTTTTTCAAGTATGAAGAAAAGCTTAAATACGGAGTTTAGTTGCAAAGTAAGGAAATAATAATTTTAAAAAAAATTTGTTCAACTGAGTCGAAAACTATTCCTAGTACACTTTTTTCTAATCTCTTTCTAAATTCGTCATAGACAGATGAGATCACATCTTCATTTATGGTTGCAACAGCATTCACAATTTTTTGTTTTAATAAATCTACGTCGTCTTCGAAATCAAATGGGGTTGAACGGTGAATCTGGTGAACGGACTGGCCATGCTCTTGGTCTATGGCGGCCATTCACCTATCGTGGAAGTGATTATCTAACCATTGTCTGACTAGAATTGTAGAGTGTGTTGGGCATCCATCTTGCTGAAAAATTGTTTTTCTTCTAAATTCTAAATTTTCATTGTCCAGTTCGCCCAAAACAAAATTATTTAAAATTTCTAAATAAGTATTTTGATTCATATTTCCATCCATAAAATAAGGATCGATTATTCTGTGATGCATTACGCCGCACCAAACATTTACTTTTTTAAACTTTTGACTATTAGTGGTAATTCGGAAATTAGAATTTTCCTGAGCCCAGTACCTACAATTTCGAGAAGAGACTACGCCATTAGTCGTAAAAGTAGATTCGTCCGTGAATAAAATGTTTCGAGAAATGATCTATCTGCTACATTTTTTTCACCCATAGTTAAACAAAAGTCCAAACGACGAGCATCATCCCTAACTTGAAGTCTGGGAATAAATTTAGGTGTGACTGCATAAAATTTGTTGCTGACTAAAATCCTCTGAATATGAGAGTTGCTAATAATAAATTTAATGACTGGGGAGCTGCTAGATTACCAGCACAAAATATAAATTTATTGATTTTTTCCTTAACGACCATCTTGGGTATACTCCCATGTATTTTTGACCGCTGAACGTGATCCCGATGTCAATTTTGCTCCATCAGGTCAGGATTTTTTTTAACCACGAAAAACAGGGGAAAACAGTCCAGAATGGGGTTTAAAATATAAATTAAAGATTTTAAATAAGTAGATCATGTATTCGATGTGTTTTTGACCGCTGAACATGATCCCGATGTCAGTTTTGTTCCATCAGGTCAGGATTTTGACACCGGGATCGTGTTCAGCGGCCAAAAATACATCGAATACATGGTCTACTTATTTAAAATCTTTAATTTATATTTTAAACCCTATTCTGGCCTGTTTTTCCCTGTTTTTAGTGGTTAAAAAAATCCTGACCTGATGGAGCAAAACACACTGGGATCGTATTCAGCGGCCAAAAATACATCGATACGTGGTCTACTTATTTAAAATCTTTAATATATATTTTAAATCCTATTCTGGCCTGTTTTCCCCTGTTTTTCGTGGTTAAAAAAAAACCTGACCTGATGGAGCAAAAATGACATCGGGATCGTGTTCATCGGTCAAAAATACATCAAATACATGGTCTGCTTATTTAAAGTATTTAATTTATATTTTAAACCCCATTCTGGCCTGTTTTCCCCTGTTTTTCGTAGTTTAAAAATATCCTGACCTGATGGAGCAAAACTTTATAGAAAACACAAAATACGGATGAATATCTATTCCTTGACATTGACATTAATCCATGTCATTACTTTATGTAATCTCATGTGTCTATGAAGAATTTAGAAAAAGATTAGAAAAATGTGTACTAACTAGTAGGTCTACATGTGGAATGGTATTTAACTTAGTTGAATAAAATGTTATTTTTTTTGTTAATTGTTATTTCCTTATTTTGCAACTAACCTCCGTATTTAAGCTTTTCTTCATCATAACTGAAAAAACTTGGTTAAATAAAATTTTCAATAAATATATAAAAAAAGTTAGTTTGCTTAAAGTCGATTTCATGTTTTCTAATTTTTAGAATACCCTGTACAATTTATCTTAAATTTGACAATTGTTTATGACTTCCTAAGACAGTAAAACAAGCAAGACTTTTATAAAGAATGATTTTTTCTCGGCAAATCAAAAATAATTAAGTTTTCAAGACTACGGTACCCCATCCGGGGACACTGTATCTAATGCAACTTACTAGTCTACTAAATCCTCCATTGCATAGCAAATTAACGTTATATACCGAAAATAATATTTGTGCTACTTGTAGCATTCAGGGGTGGATGGGGTCAGTTCAACGGCCGCAGGCGAAAATTTTGCATTTTTCAAGGTCAAACGCTCTAAAATGAAAAGTTAGAGAGTAGCAAAAACATTTTCTTCGAAAAATAGGTTTTTTCAAACGAATTTTCCTTTTTTTCGTGCAATTGCAAAAATTACTTAAAGGTTCAAAGTACTAACTCGTAGTCTGACTTAACCACGGTCTAAAGCAGACTGCTACTGTCTTGGTAACATTTTTAAAAACGCCACTAAACATCTATACTCTTTATAAAAATTTAAACATTTTAACAGTATAACAATAAATAATAAATCAATAATAATTATGACGAATATTGTCTACAGAATCATAAAAAAAAAAAAAAAAAAGATAATTCTATTCAGAGAAAGAAGACCCCCTCAATACATCAGAACTTTCTTAAGCAAACTTGCAGAATTTGAGACGAACATGCAAAATTAAGTTATTAAGTTAATAACTTTTTATAAATGACATCAGGCATTTATGTCAGTGGCCGAGTTTTTAAGATAGCAGCCTGAAAATCACATCTGAGACTTCTTTCGTTCTCAGTAAGGATTAAGGAGGGAAAAGAGCTACCCTTTCAATTCCCTTTGGCCGTTGGGTTTTTTATCCGCCTTAACAAATGCCTATTTACCTCGGACCGGCCCTGCCCGGCCTCAGAGCCATCGGCCCGACGGGCATTTGCCCGTTTGCCCCCCCTTCCCATCCACCCCTGGTAGCATTATGTTAGCATAGTTTACTTGAAACTACCTGTAGTCGGAGAGCAGCCAATCTAGCTATTTTCTTTCGTGCTGAACAAACTGAACACGATCAGTAAGCAACCAATAGAGATCGAGGATTTCAAAAATTCCTCGATTTGATTGGCTGTTTAGTGATTGCAATCAGTTCGTTCAGCACGAAAGAAAACAGCTTCTGTAGGAAGCATTTTAAAAGTAGTCTATACAACTCGCGAACACCTACCTAAAAAACAGATGATATTATGTAAAATGACCTTCTAGATTTTATTTTTGAGTTCGCCCGTTAATTTGATATTGCCTAATCGGTCAATTCGTAAATTTGTTGAAAAATTTTAAAATTATGTGTTAATTTTTGTTTTGTACATAACACATCATATCTTTTTTATTTTAATTCCGATTTAGACCAATATTTTACACATTATCCCTCCAATATTCTTGGACAGGCTGACGGCAAAGAATATAGTGTAACTAATAATATAGTGCCTAAAAAAATATAATTACCCTCTATTGTCGCGGTTTTTTAAAATTTGCGTTGAAAAATACCCGATCGAGGTAACTTTTTTATTTTTAAAGAGAGAGTTATAGTTCCATATACTGTAAAAAAACTTTTTTATAAAGAGATTTTTTTGAAATTCGGTTCATGTAATGAGATGACGCTGTTGAATGCGGCCGCGCAACTCGTCCGCATTAATTTAAAGCATAACTTCTGTTAACGTCGCCCATCTGTGGTGTCGTTTAAGCGATCAAGTGAGTCTACGGATTATTTAGTTTCTATTTGCAATTAAATGTTATAAAACTATGTAGATAATCTCGAAACAAACACATTAAAAAATACTTTTTCATTAATTATAACAGCAAGTGGGTACTAAAGAATACATTTTTCTTCGCATAAACAACTTATGTTACATTGCACGTTTGCTTTGCTACACTTGCAGCTTGTAGTTATATAGTTTACATTTACAAAATGGAGTTAACTTAATAAAATTCTATTTTGGGCTTTTTGAAATCATATTTGGAAATAAGATTTCTTCCTTTAGGTATGTACCATCCAAAATCTAAAACATTTAGAATTCTGAGCTTAATTTGGTAGGCTGTCTTGTAAATAGCACATTGCAGAAATGTCCTTTTTACTTGCATTCTCTGTACTAGGATTTACAATTTCTAATTTTCTTTTATAAGCAGTTCGGGTATACGATCTTCTACATTGTGCATGGTAAACTGGATTTAGTGATAAAAATAAATCTTTCTGTTCTAAATATTGTTTTAGAGCCACAGAAATGTCATCGGATTTTTCGGACGCTGCTTGCAATAAATAGTGGAATGCATCTGCTGTGACAGCTTGAACTGTTTCACAACTGCTTCTCTGGCACAAAATACGTTGTTCAAAACTTAATTGTCGATACATATTCTCTATATTGTATCACTCTATTGCTTGTATGAAAAAAAGTAACTACTTATTATACTCTTCGCAAATACGAAAACGAAGAGTATATTGCATTTGGTCGGTACATTTCTAAAACCGTAAATATCGCTCGCAGACAAAAAATTTTCATACCATCGTGTTAGTGAACGAATTCTGAACAACGTTCAAAATGTCCGTCTGTCCGTCCGTCACTTTTCTTGTAAGCACGATAACTCAAGAAAGAAAATTCCGATTGTACTGAAATTTGGACAGTAAATTAGTGTTAGCTAGAGGAAGAACAAAATCAATCGGTAAATAAAAATGTTATTAATGATTTAAATTTGGATTTTTTTTTTGATTTTTATGTTTTCATAATTGAATAGAAATGGAATGATATTTCACTTTAATATCTAAATATTTATGTATTTTACAAATATACATTTCATAATGTAATATACAACCGTGAAAATATGATTTTAGCTCGTGTCTTATAATGTAAAAATTTACATTTTTTTACGTGTAAGGTGGTGGTGTAGTTCTTACGCTTTTGACTCGGAATCCAAGGGTCCCGGGTTCGAAATCCAAATTGTACCCAATTATTATATAATTATATCGGCTCGGTGGCACAGTGCTTAGGATGTTAGGCTTGCGACCACGGAGTCCCGGGTTCGAATCCTGGCTAGGGTATGGATGTGTAGTGGCGTTTTTCACGTGTTACCGAGATGGTAGCAGTGGGCTAGACTGCGGTTGTGTGAGAGACAACATGGTCTAGTCGCTCTCCTCTCCTGAGTTCGAGTCTCAGCTGCGGCAGATGGCAATGTCGCAGGGAATGGGTGTTGTGATGTTGTCTATGTGTGAGTGTCTGTCCTGGTAGAGTGGAAGATCAGCCTACGGCTGAACTCCGCCAGAACATTAATATAAATAAGACTAATAAAAAAAAAATAAAAAAAAAATAATTCGTATTTGCGAAGAGTATAATAAGTAGTTACTTTTTTTTTATTTTTACTTAATTTAACACTGAGTCTTTTACCAACTAAGTTCTTAGTATAAAATTAAAAATGTCTAAAAGTAACATGATTTACAAAAAACTGCGAAGAGTATCCTATAGAATGTAAACCAATTATATAAAAATCCAGTGAAGAGTACGTTTTTAGCTTGTTTCCTTTGATTTCCTATCCGAGTAATTATGATTTATTATGCCAAACTATGTGTTTATAACGCACTAAATATAAGGACTGAGACAAAAAACACTTTCAACGTAACATAAATGGACACTGGAAAATAATAATCACCCGGCAGCCCGGCACGTGCCTGCATTTAGCTCTAATCAATAAATATTTCGATCAGGGAGCAAAATTTCAAAAAAAACTTCTTATAAAAAATTTTATTTAGTTCATTCGGAACATTTTCTTCGGTTATAGTAGGCACCTAACTTTAAAAATAAAAAAGATACCTCGATCGGACATTTTCCTCTGCAAATTTTGAAGATTTTGCGTCAAAGAAAAGTTGTTATTTTTTTTTGCCAACTAATTATTTTTTAGGTAAAGTTTTTTACTTTCAACATATCAAAGAACAGTTAGAGAATATTATGTAAAAAATTTAAATTATTCTGAAGTAAAATAAAAAATATATGATGTGTTATATGAAAAACAAAAAATAACACGTAATTTTTATTTTTTTTAGAAAATTGCCAATTTGGTCATTTTGGCAATCTCAAATCAGTGGGTGAATTCAAAAATCAAGTTTAGCAGTTTACATCAGATTACCTATTTTTTAGGTGGGTGTTCGCGAGTTGTATAGAGGGTGTCGAATTCAGAGGGTCTGGTCTTCCACTACTGTGGCATTTCATTTTAAATACCAAATTCCAAGCAAATAGTGCCAATTCCATTACGTAAAAAACTGTTGGCTTTCACGCCGAAAAACTTTGCTGAACAGTAGTGTAGCCAATTGATAACATTATTTGAAAGTAATTTTCAATCAGTATGGCTATCTGGGTTTACAACCTGTAATTATTAAAATATTAGTGGTAAGTAGAAATCAAAAGTAAACAATATAAAAAACTATTTTTTCATGCGAGACGTAATCGTATGCAATTTTTATCATTAACATCCTCTAAAATATAAATTAAGATTAAGAGCCACCAAAGAGATTCACTAAACGTATCAATTTAAAAATGTTGTTTTTTGTATTCTACATTTTGACACATCACTTATCCACTCTGTTAAATATGTAAAATTTAATAGGTAGGTACTGCTATTAACTAATAGACAGCTGGTGAAAGATTTGTTTGAAATTTTATACCTTTTTAAATAATTTTATTTTCGGAAATGTCAATGTAGCTTTAACTTTGTATCGTTACCATGGCAACCATAAGAATTTCCGGAATTTTTTTGCCTAGTGGGTACCCTAAGTCAAACTACACTGGACTTTTTCTTGACATTTGCAAAGCGCTTCCATACGCATGACATTACTACAGTAAAATAGGTAGGTATACTTTTATCACCTTTATTTAAATAAAATGTTCGGAAAACGATAGTGTGGGTTCCTATTAGCTTACTTCTTATTATTTTGTGTAATTAAAGTTGATAACTTGTACATTACGTAAAACTGACTTTGGATTCAATCGACATTACTTTGAATTACTTGCAAAAAATATACTTCTACCGCCTTTAGTTAAATACAAATTTCTTAAACGATAGTTTGGGTCTTTATTAACTTACCATTTAATCTTTTTTACAACTAAAATTGGCAATTTGCATAGTATTTAACACTAATATTGGATTGGATTAACATGTCATCACACACTTGTCAGGTTTTGACATTTTTAAATTTTGGTGTGAAATTTTCTTACCGAATATATGTACCTTAAATTACTGTCCAGAATTTTTTTCTCACTAACGAATATTTTCAAAATATTGGCGAGCTCGAAAAAATTTCCGGAAATAATTTAGGCACTAGTGGTATTATACGTAAAAATTAAGGGTGCAATTTGGGACTGGGTTGCCCAGCCAGATGGTCGATATCTTTTCAGGTATGAAAAAAATATCATTCTACAAAATTTCAGCGGGTATAAACCATATTTAACAAATCTTTCACCATCTCTTAGATCATAATATTATTATGTGTTTCAACCCTCCAGAGACATGTAGAAAAATCTAGAAGATTACAGACATCCTTTGGAACATTGTAGAATGTACCCAATAACTTAGGGTATATAAAGGAATGACAAGCTGTGTGTGGGGACAGCTGAGTTAGTATAGTTTTAATGGTCAGTTGAATAAGCAGTTTAGTACAGTAAACACATAACAATATTACGAGCGTCATCCAAAAATATCTTGAACCTAATGATGAACGCAAGCGGTCTGTACAGTAACTCTTTGGGTCATTTGGAAGGATTTGGCCTGCAATATCTAATTGAGGCTCATTACATAATATTTTACTTAAATAAATAATCCAGTCCCCAGAAGAAAATAACGGCCAAAACTGAGATTAAGTAATCATGCGAAATTTTGCGCAGATCTAGGTTTTTGGTAGTGGAAAAATATAAAAAAATATTCTCAAGGCTACTGTGATTACATCACAAACTAAAATGGTGTCAAATTTTTTAAATTAAGTTAAACATCCAAAATACAAAAAATTTGTAGAGGTGAAAATTAAAGAGCACAATATTTTACGCAAAAGAAATCCTCACCAAAAATTTCCTACATACAGTCGTTTTCGCATAAACTCGAGAGCTAACGCTCGAACGTAAAAATTACCTTTCTTCCATGCTCTTCGACATAGAAACTTTAATAACTTTGAAGAAATGATCGGATCGTAATAAAAAACAATTTAAAGGGAAGAGCACAGCTTTCATTATCATACAAATTTTTAATAGTAATATTTGCTGCTTGATTTGAAAACAAATTCAAACTTTTTGTCATTTTTAGAGTCTGCTCGATATCATGGTAGTCAAAAATATGCAAATTTCCCTTGATAGAAAATGAGTTGACTGTTTTTATTTCAAAATATTCGCAACTGAAAAATTAACATTTACACATAAAAAAATTTCAAACTCAAAGCCAAGGGTATCATGTTTTAATTAGGAATGTCCACATTTTCATAATAACACGAAATTGTAATAGAGCGCATGTATCTTAAAATCGGGTCTATTTTTGTAAGGATATTTTCAGTATTGAATACTCAACGACAAATATTCGTTCTTTCGGTTGTATATAATGAAATTTTTTGTAGCGGTCGAAACATAAAATAAGCAAGTATAAAATTTGCTCGAAAAATGAAAAAAAATTGAATTTGTTTTTCAGGCACGAGCATAGAGGCGTTTTGAATGTACACGTATTTCAATACTTACATTGAAGCAACGTTTATAGCGGTTGGTACTTGGAAACACGGCGATCTGGGGAAACACGGCGATCTCATCTCAAACTTTGACTTTTATATTACGGGAAAACGATTGCATATACGAAATTTTTGATAAGGACATTTTTTCCGTAGAATTATGTGCTCTTCAACTGCCACCTCTACGATTTTTTTGTATTTTGCGTGTTTTTAGAATTATTTAAAAAAGAAACGATTTTTGGGAGTTTGTCGCCATTTTGTTTTATGTTGCAATCCTGAAAACTTTTTTAAATATTTTTCTACTAGTAAAGTCCTATTTCTATGCAGAAGTTCACATAAGGATTATTGACCCCCAGGTTTTAATACCTGGGAACTGGAACAAAACATATTTGCAGTAATTTGATACAACAGAATGACAATATCATTAAGTGTTAATCTTAGACTTGTTGCTTATTTTTAAGTAAAATAATTAGAAATAGTTGTAGATTGCAGCGGGGTCTAATTGCAGGCTCTCCAGAGCACTAGGCAAAACGCCAACCATCTTCCAAGCAAAAATCTGTGCAATAGGCCTATGTGTCCAGGAATGAATAAATATAGGCATTCGAAGGGCAAAGATATATTTTTAGACAGCCGGGCAGTGTTAAAAGCTGTCAGGTCCTACACCTTTGAGTCTAAAATTGCCTGGCAATGTAGACAATCCCTGAAGCAACTGACAAGAAAACAAGGTTACCTTGATGTGGGTTCCAGGGCATGAGGGGATAGAAGGAAATGAATTAGCTGTCGCAAAAAAGTTGCTGAAGCCCCATTTTTTGGGCCGAACCGTTTTGTGACTTACCCAAGGGACACATAACCGAGGAAATCCAAGAGTGGGAAAAGGAGCAGAAAGAGTGCTACTGGAGGAATACTCCCGGCCAAAGACAAGCGAAAAAGTTCATCACTTATTCGCCAAAGAATGCCACAAGGCTTCTCGAACTCGAAAAGTCCGACCCAAGGTTGGTGACAGGCCTTTTAATAGGCCGTTGTCCCTTGAGATATCATCTTAAGAATATTGGCAAGGCAAATAATGATACGTGCAAATACTGTGATACGGCAATAGAAACTTCGGAACATATTCTTTGCGACTGCAAGATGCTAATCCGCACTGGGCTAAAGTACCCAGAAAAGATGAAATTAACGCCTAAAGGCATAGGAAAATTATCCCCCAGGAAAATCACAAGCCTTGTAAAAATCCTGAAAGCCCTAGGCAACAACTAATGGTAGAGTAATTGAAAAAAATCTCAAGGTCGATCTGAAGAAGGCCCCTAAAACAATCTACAATCTAGAAATAGTAGTTCATCGACCAGAAATCGCAGTTTATTAAAAACAGTGAAAATAACAAACAATCAAACAAACAAAAATAAAATTTTGGCCGCCATTTTGAATTCTAAAGGCCTAAATGGTCTTAACTGTAACTGTATAAAACCGCTGTCTTTTGTCATTAAGTGCAGGATTATAGAAATATATGTAGTGTACCGCTAGTACCGCGTGCCCCACTATATTTCCCCATATTTTAATATACTATATTTTTCAAACGTACTTTCACTTTCCTGTCTACTTTTCATTTTTTTCACAGTTCTCGAAATCTCAAAATGACGTCATTTCAAATAACTTTTTTAAATGCATATTTTTGAATTTTTTGGAAAGCTATATTCTTTAGCTGTCTAACGACGTTTAGTTTTTGAAATCGATAAAGAACTGACTGATGAATTAATTTCTAAAGAAAACCCAGCGGGATTAATGGCAGTAACGATTTCAAGTAGGCTTTGACATAAACGTCAAAGTTATTGAGTTTATATCGGTCCGATTGCAGTTAACAGCAACGTCTGTAAGAAAGTGACTCGATAGTTTCAAAAATTGTGGATCACTAACATATAAAAAATAGCGTATGTAACAATAACGTTCTTAATGACACTACAGCTGTGTATGAATTGTCATTTTCATATGAAAATTAAATTTCGATCAAATTGGCTGAATGTTGAATTCTAATTAAAAGCTCTCATAGATCCAACTCGATCCCATTTCTAGCTTCTGAGAACACTAGTGATCATTTAAAACAGTGTAGTGAAAACCGTTCATTCTTGTCTCAATCCATTTAAATAGTAAATGGTAATAAAATACAGTAGAAAATAATGGAACACCCGGCAAAAGCAAAAGATTCAGCATTAGTTTATACGTCTTTGAAAAGCAACGAAATCATACGCGTGGTCAGAAAACTCTACTGAATATACTCGATATCAGCACATCTTTGCGTATGATTACATTTTTAAAATCGTGATCATTGTTTACTCGCGGGGATGTTGTATGCTATACATTTACTTCAAATTACCAAAGGTGTCCAAATGGTGGTGGAGGTGTTTATATTATCAGAAAATTGCCAATTATTATTATCAGAAAATGATAAAGGAAAATTGGCATATATGGCAGTAAACTAAATATTACAGACTAAATATTTCATAGCCTAAAAAATTATGTGGAACGCCAGTACTACCGCTAAATAATGAACAAGATAGAACACAGGAAAATTTACCAGACTGTTCACCCATTATAAATGATCTAAAAGCCGAATTAGCCAGGCATTAGAGTTGTGGAAAAAATATTAATTAAGAAAATAAAATGTCGTTCTCAAATACATAAAGGCACTTAAATAGATCAAAACGTCATCACAACTGTGTCACTGTTTTGTATATAGAATAGCAATCAGAAGCAAATGGATCGGAGTTCAATCTACAGCAATAAGTCGACGAAAGAAACGTACGGGTTTCAAATAGGTGGAAAGAGATGCATGGCAGGACGTTCGAATAATCGAATCATGAAGAAATAATGTTCAAACGCAAGAGGACAAAAAGTAAACATTATTTAATAGACGATATTAATAAACATCGCCCATATGCCAAAAACCATTAAAAGTATTAAATTATATATTAAAAAAAATTCAAGAAACGTTGATGTATAAACTTCTCTTTTCTAGCCATTTGTCTTACTGCTTGTAGAGAAAAGAACATATAAATTCGTGTATGTGCTGATGGTGAGTATGTTTAGTAGAATACGCTGACGCCGCCTATGATTCTGTAGTTGTGGACGTGCCTTGTGCTAGTATTAAGTATATTTAGTAAAGTCGCCATACTATAAACACTGAAAGAATTTTAACATGAAAAGTAATTACTTTTGCTCCAGTTGGTATAGCCAATGAACGAACTGCCGCATCAAACTTCTTATATTTGGTTCTACTGTATCTGTGTGGTGTTTTATAGCTGTCGTCACTTGTACTGTAAGAGGCACGACATTGATCTGAGTCGGTACCAGCACCTGCTTTGACGTTGCTAAGAACACCCGGTAAACTTCTGTTAGTCCAATTCCTCGCTCCCTTATAAACTTCTTAAGGTAGATAACGTGTCTGTATTTACTTTCCTCTCTAAATTTTGTTTCCAGATAACTTACATCACAGTTATCAACCCTAAGGCGCGCAGATTGCGAAGGTCCTGCTGCCGCTGCATCTTCCTCTATTACTTCACAGTCTGATGACTGACCGTCAGATTCTCGGCGGGATAGCTCAACGCCGTAAGCAAGAATGGGTCCTACATATACTTCCTGCCCACTGACTGACCTGAAAAAAAGTTTTAACATGATAAGTTTTATTTTCCTTCGTGGTAATTAAATGGTAGAGGCTAGGAGGATATTTTTGTAGTTCGTTTCCTAGCGAACAAGACGAGATTGATTTAGGCGTATAGTATAAGCAAAGATAATTGGACTCGCAAAATAATCACTAATGTAAAAAAAGCGTGCCGAAAGTTGTTACTTTAGTAAAGGTGATTTAATAATTAGTGCTTGCATCATGAAATAAATATTTTGTCCTACCGAATGGTATGGCTTTTAAATGGTTATCCCGTAGGAATTCAATTATGGTAAATGTATTTGAATGAAACCTTTTGTATCGTCTTTGCTTTTGCTTAAATATGAAAGTTAAAGTGTGCGCTCTTAATTTTTCAATTATTTAAATGAACAAATTGTTTAAATGAACAAATTAACAAAAAAAATCGTAGAGAACTTTCAATTTTCAAGATACAGCGGAAAAATATGCACCACACTGGTTCGATGGTCCTGAATTTTCCGAAATTATCGAGGATAATTTGGAGCATGAGGAAAATCTTGAAGATGAAGTTGACGATTTACAAACCATTGATTATGACTGCGATGACAGCAATGATGAACCTGGTAGAAAATAAGTTAAGTATATGAAATTGGGCCCAGCGCCTTATTGCGCTATTCATTCACGTTAATGTTGCTTATGACTAGGAATGCTCAATAAAATATATAATAAACCTCTATCCCCTATATTACCCGAGTTATGGGGGTAACAACCCTCAACTTTAAAATTAACTTTTTTCAAAACTATTGAAGATAATTAATTGAAATTAATAGGAGACGTTGATATAAAATAGCTATTTATTTTACACTTTTTTTACATTCCTATTACGTCATTCTATATTTTAAAATATAATTTAATTTTTAAGGGCTGTTTTTATATCAACTCCTTGAGTGACACCTACGAAATTAATCTATATTATTTAGCACTATCATAATTATCATGTGTAAAAATTACTTCAAGGTCAGATTGGTGGAAGATTCTTAAAAATATAAATCTAGGTAATGAACACAGGCACACAAAAAAAATGTGGGAAACTAGTGCGAAGACCACTTAATTCCTACTGTTTTTTTTTTGCTTAAGAAATATTGATTTTATTAGACAATATGGTTAGGCCATTTTAATTAATCCACAGTAATATCTCCTCAGGAAGGGACAATAGCGAAAAATGTTTCAGACAAAAGTTGTTCTTCTCAAAGGGGGGCATATTTTGGGTAGAACAATTTTCCACCTCACACCCTCTGATGAGCGGGTGGTGGTGCTAACTTTTGAATTTTTAATGGCACCCTAAATTTTTTATCACGTATTCTGATTCTACGGAAGAAATTAGATAACTTTTGTGCTAAGTATTTTTTTCTCCCTCCCACCCTGATGAGCGAGGATGGGGGTGTATCTTTGGAATTTTCAAAAACCTGCAGGCGAACATCTCTGAACTAGACCATTTTTAGGAAAAATGTTTCATATTAAAGATGTCCCTTTCTGAACTAAACAACTTTTGTTTTAAACATTTTTCCTAAAAATGCCCTAGTTCAGGGATGTTCCCCTGCAGGTTTTTGAAAATTCAAAAGTTACCTCATTCATCCCCGCTCATCGGGAGAAAAAAATGTTTGGTACAAAAGTTATATAATTTTTTCCGTAGAATCAGTATACGTGATAAAAAGCATAGGGTGCCATTAAAAATTCAAAAGTTAACTGCAGCCCCGCTCATCAGGAGTGGGGTGTGGAAAACTGTTCTGCCGAAAAGATGTCTCCCTCTGAGCGGAGCAACTTTTGTCTGAAACATTTTTCGCTAGTGTTCCTTCCTGAGGAGATATTACTGTGGAATGATCAAAATGGCCTAACCATATTTCTAGGTTAAGTGGTAGAACAAATCTATAATCTGATTATAGATTTGAACTTCGCCTAATGCCATATGTAAATTAATATTTTATTGTAAAACCATAGCTGGCAAATAAAGACGTATATTATTACTATTATTATTATTATTTTTTTTTTTCTTTTTTTTTTTTAGCGAGCTAAAAACCAGTCACCCTTCTCTGTGGCTCCGACCCTCACAGAGGGGAGCTGGTAGTACCGGTAGCCACTCCCCACGCCCGTGGGGTAAGTGACTACTGGGTCCGGGAATCGTGTGCCCTGAGCAGACGTAATGAACCGAGAATGACGGCCTTCTGCATTTTGCCGGCTAAGATCTCTGCCGAATTTCGACATGCCGGTATGGTCTTGAGTTCCGAAAGCAGTGTGTGTCTCGTTCCACCGAGGGCTCCTATAATCAGTACCACTATCTTAACAGTATGGTCTGGATAGAGTCTGCGGAGTTCGAAGAGCAGATCTCGATATTTTGTCCGTTTTTCCTCCTCCAAGACAATGTTGTTCTCCGCGGGAGCCGAGAACTCCACGACGAACATTGTCTTGAGTTGATGGTCGAGGAGTACTACGTCAGGCTTGTTGGCTTGTATTTGCCTGACGGTGGGAAAAGAGTAGTTCCAATAAATTAGACACTTCTCATTTCCTACAACGGACTCAATATCCTCCGGAGCGTAAGGCAGCACTGGTGTTTCGTCTATCCCATACGAGTGCCTTAAATGGTAATAAAGCACTCGTAATGCTCCGTCGTGCCTTTGGATATAGGCCGAGACTGCATATGTCGGGCAAGCCGACAGCAAGTGCTGCGGCCCTGCGGCAGGCCCTGCAGCTGACATCAGGGACCTCTATACCCATGACACGACTACGATAGACGAGGGTGTTAAATACACCATCCTGGCAAGCCATTATGAATCCCTCGGTCTCAGACTTCAGCCCGGCTGACCTTAAGAAAGCAAAGGTCAGCCTTTCAGATAAGCCAAGGTTTTCTATATTTTTATAGAAAACTCCATGCATTGGCTTATCCGTGTGCAGCTGCAGAAAGCTGTTGTGTTCTGCAGCTTTAATTTCGGCTTTTCGCCGAGCAGGTTCCAACTTGGTGACAGAGTCGCGATTTACCCGCTTGACGTCGAAGGAGAGACCAAGTTCATCGGCTGCTCTCTGTGCTGCCTTAAACAGAAAGGCTCCTACCCCTGCATTTTCATGGTCTCGGACCATACAGAGGAGGGGATCCGAACTCCTGATGACCTTACAGGCTCCATCCAGAACCATCCTATTATCCATCCTATTATGATATTATTATTATTATTATTATTTTTTTTTTGTTTTTTTTTTTTTGTTAAAAACCAGTCACCCTTCTCTGTGGCTCCGACCCTCACAGAGGGGAGCTGGTAGTACCGGCAGCCACTCCCCACACCCGTGGGGTAAGTGACTACTGGGTCCGAGAATCGTGTGCCCTCTGCCGAATTTCTGCATGCCGGTATGATCTTAAGTTCCGAAAGCAGTGTGTGTCTCGTTCCACCGAGGGCTCCTATAATCAGTACCACTATCTTGATAGTATGGTCTGGATAGAGTCTGCGGAGTTCGAAGAGCAAATCTCGATATTTTGTCCGTTTTTCCTCCTCCTTCAAGACAATGTTGTTCTCCGCGGGTGCCGAGAACTCCACGACAAACATTGTCTTGAGTTGGTGGTCGAGGAGGACTATGTCAGGCTTGTTGGCTTGTATTTGCCTGACGGTGGGAAACGAGTAGTTCCAATAAATTAGACACTTCTCATTTCCCACAACGGACTCAATATCCCCCGGAGCGTAAGGCAGCACTGGTGTTTCGTCTATCCCATACGAGTGCCTTAGATGGTAATAAAGCACTCGTAATGCTCCGTCGTGCCTCTGGATATAGGCCGAGACTGCATATGTCGGACAAGCCGACAACAAGTGCATCAGAGTCTCTGGCGCCCTGCGGCAGGCCCTGCAGCTAACATCAGGGACCTCTATACCCATGACACGACTTCGATAGACGAGGGTATTAAATACACCGTCCTGGCAAGCCATTATGAATCCCTCCGTCTTAGACTTCAGCCCGGCTGACCTTAAGAATTTAAAAGTCAGCCTTTCGGATAAGCCAAGATTTTCTATATTTTTATAGAAAACTCCATGCATTGGCTTATCCGTGTCAAGCTGCAGAAAGATGTTGTGTTCTGCAGCTTTTATTTGGGCTTTTCGTCGAGCAGGTTCCAACTCGGTGACAGAGTCGGGATTTACCCGCTCGACGTCGAAGAAGAGACCAAGTTCATCGGCTGCTCTCTGTGCTGCCTTTAACAAAAAGCATTTTCATGGTCCCGGACCATGCAGAGGATTGGATCCGAACTCCTGATGACCTTACAGGCTCCATCCAGAACCATCCTATTATGGAGACTCTCCAAACTCAAGAGTCCACGGCCTCCCCGATGTCGCGGGAGGTATAGCCGTGGAACGGACGATTTAGGATGCAAGCTCCTATTGAGATGCATTTTCTTGCGGGTTCCTACATCGAGTTGACGCAACTCTTCTCGACTCCATTTCACTACCCCAAAGGAGAAGAGAAGGATCGGAACGGCAAGCATATTGATAGCAGACACCTTGTTCTTCCCCGACAGTTCTGAAGACCAGATCTGTCGGAGTCGGTGCTGATACTTGCCGCGGAGAGCGTTTTTCACTACACTCACTTCTTGGGTGGAGCGTTGCTCGACACCCAAGTAAGTGTACGACTCTCCGGCATCTAGATGATGTAAGATGCTTCCGTCCACGAGCTGCGCGTCCTCTCCGTAGTTCCCGCATTGTCCTCTCTTGAGATGGACCAGTGCACATTTGTCCAGCCCGAACTCCACGACGACAGCCTGCGTGTACTCCTGTACCACCCTGAGGGACTGGTGTAGGTCCCTCTCTCCGGAGGCATAAAGTTTAAGGTCATCCATGTAGAACAGATGGGTGACCTTATGCCTCCTATCACCGGGGGTACCGCAGTTGTATCCACGGGTTTTCCGGAGCGAAACGGATAATGGCAGTAGTGAGATGCAAAACAGAAGGGGGCTGAGGAAGTCTCCCTGAAATACTCCCCTTCTGAAAGTTACCGACTCCGTCTGGACTCTATCATTACCCGATGTAATAGTAAAGCGAGTCCTCCAGAGCGGCATCAGTTCTTCGATGCATCTCACTACGGGACCGGATACCGCAAGACATTGGAGCAAGTGAACAATAAGCTCATGCGATGTCATATCAAATGCCTTACGGTAGTCGATCCAGGCCATGGAGAGGTTCCGCTTAGACTGCACGGAGTCCTGTGTGACACATCTGTCAATCAACAGGTTCTCCTTGCAGCCAGCGACACCTCTCTTCGACCCTCGTTGCTCATATATCCGTTCGTAAACCGGTTCAACTGCGTGGAGCACTCGCATGTACAAGATGCGCGTAAACACCTTGTAACATGCGTTTAAACAGGTTATCGGTCGGTAGTTCCTTGGGTTGGACAAATCTCCGTTCTTGGGATCAGCACTGTCCGCCCTTCAACCACCCAAGAAGGAATTTGCTGCTCCCCATTTAGCCAGGCATTAAAAATTCTGGCCAAATGGTGGTGGGTGCTCGGTAACTTTTTCCACCAAAAGTTATTTATCCCATCGGGACCTGGAGCAGCAAAGTTCTTAGAGCCCTCGAGAGCTCTTCGAACCTCTTCTGGGGTTATTGGTTGGCACACTTCCTGTGGTTGTTGAAACCTTTGACAAAAGGTTTCAAAGTGTGCAAGGGCTGGAGAGTCTCGATTGAGTGGAAGCTTCTCCTCGTAAAGCGTTTTCCAGAAATTTTCCACCTGATCTACAGTCGGCGGATTCTCTGCAACACGTGGAGGCGGTTCGAAAAGGCGCGAGGGTTTTTGGCGGAAGAGTTTATTTTCCGCCAGCCCCCTCGCCCGCCTCACTAGTGATTTTTTACAAACCACTAGCATCCGTATCCTGTCGAGACAGTGCTGTTTGGTGGTTCGCAGCACTGCCTCATTGAGTGTGTGATGGACGCGTCTTAAGTTGGCGGCTATTCGACGCACTTTAGGCGTAAACGGCCTATTGGCCGCCATGTAGTCCATCACACATTGGATACGGGATGCGTGTTGCCTCGCCGACCGGATCTTGGCTTCCATCTTTTGTATGCGCCGCTTCGCCCTCTCCTGTGGGGAGGCAGTATTACGCCTCTCCGTCCGAGAAAAGCGTTGAACAGCGGCATACACGGCACAGTTAATGTGCCAGATGTCAGCCCGTTCTGGTAGCGCATCACGAAGTTCTTCATCCACTCTGGCCAGGTCTTGTGGCCCGGGGACTTTTATGTGATGTAGCCCCCGTCTGGTACTGAGGCCCTCTGGTACTGGTGGAACAGGTAGAACCACTTCCTCAACCGGTGAATGCGGCGGTCTTTCGGCCACCTCATTCACCGGTCCAGGAGCAGCCCTCACGTAGCCCCTTCTACGAAGATGGGATACATAGTCACGCAGATTTTGTAGCGTGAAGGCGCCATGCTCTGGATGCCTGTCACACCACAGAGCATGCATCCGCTCCATGTATCCCCTTCGTGCGGGCTCACTGCTTTCGTAGCATTGCAGAAGGTCGTCCCTTAGCTCATCCGTCCACTCAAAGCGTCCTTGTCCATAGCGTTCGTCATCAACGGGCGCTCCATCCGGTTGGGCCCCACCACCTTGCCCTTGACCCCTATCCGGACGAGGTCGATTGTGGGGGCCCTCTCTTCGGTTTACTGGAACCAGAAGTCAGGGCTTGTGGGTGGTTAGCCCAACAAGCCCACGACCGACACCAGAGGGGAATGAGCTTTCCCCTCCCGGGTGCACTAGGGCTGCCGGTTCGGGTTTGCACCCCCAGCTGGAGTAATTGGTGGCGCTACTCACCAAAGGCTTGATAGATGAAAGTCAGCCCCTCCTGCTTTATTATTATTGTTATTATTATTATTATTATTATTATTTTTCTTTTAGTTAAAAACCAGTCACACTTCTCTGTGGCTCCGACTCTCACAGAGGGGAGCTGGTAGTACCAGCAGCCACTCCCCACACCCGTGGGGTAAGTGACTACTGGGTCCGAGAATCGTGTGCCCTCTGCCGAATTTCTGCATGCCGGTATGATCTTAAGTTCTGAAAGCAGTGTGCGTCTTGTTCCACCGAGGGCTCCTATAATCAGTACCACTATATTAACAGTATGGTCTGGATAGTCTGCGGAGTTCGAAGAGCAAATCTCGATATTATTATTATTATTATTATATTGTCTAATAAAATCAATACTTGTAAAGCAAAGAAAAAAAAATTGAGAGCCTAACTAAAAGTAGTATATTTTTTCGATTGTTAGCATCCAATGAGTAGGAATTCAGTGGTCTAGGCTCCTATGTTATATTGTTCATTACTTAGGTTTACATTTTTTAAGCACCTTCCACCAATCTGACCTTGCAGTAATTTTTACACACGATAATTATGTCAATGTTAAATAATATATATTTTTGTCGGTGAAGGTGTCACTCAAGGGGGTTGATATAAAAACAGCACCCTCAAAAATTAAACTATTTTTTTAATACACTAAATGACGTAATAAGAATATAAAAAAAATATAAAGCTATTTTATATCAACGTCACCTATTAATTTCTTTTAATTATTTTCAATAGTTTTAAAAAACATTAATTTTAAAGTTGAGGGTTGTTACCGCCACAACTCTGGTAATGTAGGGGATAGAGGTTTATTATATATTTTATTGAGCATTCCTAGTCATAAGCAACATTCATGTGAATGAATAGCCCAATAAGCCATCGGGCCCAATTCCATATACTTAACCGGCGAGATCCTTTGTTTATAACCATAATACCTACACGTCAGTATTTAATACTTACTTTACCTACGAATATATTTTTAACTATATTAAATAAAGATATTTTTATAACTCAATAATTTGATACCATTCGCACATTACGTTAATAAATCCAAATTCAAAATCAGATTTTATGCATTCGTACAAATAACTCGTGGTATGTACAAATTCGCATTTTATTGACACTTCATTTATAAACTTTACTTCACATTCTTAAATAAATATATTTTATAATTAAACCAAATGGAGCTTATAGAAATTATGAAAGCTCCCCCAGTCAAATGGTTCATTTTCGTTCTCGGTTAAAAGCTTTTTTTTTTCTATAACAATTTAATTTGTTCGAAGGTTCGTAAACAAGAACTTTTAAGTTTATTTTGATATACTCATGTTTGGCTAACTTAAAGCCAACAAACTATTAAGGTTTCATTCATTTTGCTGATGAGGTAAGAAAATACTTTTTTTTCAAATTGTGTCTGATGGACCCTAAACAAGAGCTTTATTAGTCAGATTTAATATATTCATGTTTGGCTAACCAAAATAAAGTAAAAGTTGGAAAAATTTTTGAGGCCTTTGGTTCTTATACACACACTAAATGACAATTTTATTTTTTTCACCCCCTTTAATAATGGGGTGGGGTGGTAATGTGGGTGGCTAATGCCAAAAAAATTGTTGACACCTTAGTTTATCTTATATATACTAAATACCAATTTTCTGGATTCTTGCTTGATTTATCCCTTCAACGGAATAAGATCAAAATATAATCTAGTTCCAGACCTAGTTAATATACATACGTGTACCAAAGGACAAGGGTAGATAAGGGCCTTTTTCCGCCCATCGGCCATGTTGTATGTCATTATATTTTCCGAGTAGTATATGTCTTGACGAGTAATAAAAAACTGTTCTTTGGAATAGTAGATTATTCAGTGAGCGTATAATGATGGCTGTTACTCGCGAGGGTGATGTTTACGGCACGAGACGAAGGCGTGTCGTAAATCATCCGAGTGTGTAATAGCCATTATACACGAACTGAATACTAAAATTTATCCACTACTATCGCATATTTTAACTGTTTTAATCGTTTAAAACTGAAAAAATAAATTTCATTTACAGTAAAACGTTGACGTGTTAAACGCCAAACACGAAAATATGCACGACAACATGGAAAAATGGATTCGCCGTTTCCTTATGAAAGTTGCTAATTCCTGATTGGTCAAAGGTGCGTTAGAATGGAAACAACTAGTTCCTGGTTGGTTAAATATGTGTTAGAACCAGATTATGTTCATTATACGTTTGGTTGGAATAATGACTATCATTATTTGACAATTGTTAAATGTAGAATGCAATGATTATACGATGGTCGTGGATAAACATATTCTTATTCAATACATACCACAATATGTGGTTTTGAGCGCTGACACGTTTAAATTCGCACGCAACGTCGACACTACTACGACTCCCGCGGAAACGATTTTGTTTTTTATACATTGAAGCGTTTGATGAAACAATATAAATTAACCATTATTTAAAAGCTTAAATGCTCAACAATGAAATGAGGTATAGTTTATTTTGTTTCATCGAGCGCATCTAACTGAGATACATTAAAAGTTCGGAAAAAGGTCAAAAATTACTAAAAAACTGCAAACATGCCCACTTTGAAATGATATTACTATGACCTACTGTTGTTTTTCAAATGTAAAACATATAGAAACATAAAGATCATATGTTCAACTATAAATAAATAACGCTTAATGACTTTAAGGAGAACTTTTCTTTTTTATGAAATTAGTGGGCGAAAATTATATAGCTTATCTACCCTTGTCTTTTCAAGTCAATATCTTAAATGGTTCCAGAGTAAACGTGCGCACAAAAAAGTTACAGACAGACCGACCGACAGACAGATTTTTTTTTTTTTTAACTTAAAATCTCGACATTTCATGACATTATAAGCCTATCCCAACAAACACTAAAGGTTGGCCCATCAGCGGGCCATCATTAGGCCGGAAATCAAACTTCTGGCCCCGTGATGGCCCGCTGGAAGGCCGACCTTTAGTGTTTGTGGGATATTTGAACAATAAAAATTTTCAAAAATTTTATTTGCGTTACTATACTTCCACACTTCCACTGGATGTGGAAGTAAAATTTTATCACATTCAGATTTGTCAGATTTGGTGTATTTGTGTCTCTGGGTAATACAGCTTTATAACAGAGCAGATTTTACCCATTTTCCTCATGCCGTAGTTAAATGTAAAATATAATGTTTTTTTACCCTCCGGCCTGTGATAATACAAGATGTGCAGCCATCAGACAAAACTAATTATTGTATTGTGAAACAACCTGTGCATATTTGGAGTCACAGCGTATTTTGCATATGAGGTAAATAAATCGTTGGCAGCTCTTGGCCTATATTGTAGTTTGGAAATGCCCTGGCACTCCCTGCGATTTACAGCGAACTTTTTAGTCGCAAAATATTAATCGAAGTATTTTGTCTAAAGCAACATTTTTTGTCATCATAACTGGAGGCAATAGAGAAACTTTAACTTGCCGCCCCCACATTCTCAGTCTACAGGATATTTATTAGTATTTACTAACCAATGTTGTACTTGCAAGTAGCACCCAAAATTTCGAGGAGCCTCATTATTTAGTACCAGGACTTCTTCCACTTTTGTTAGTTAATCTGCTGTGGCGTGATTATCACAGAAAATTTCTTCGGTCCTTCGAAAGACGTAAATATTTGTCGAAAATTTGATGAAATAAATGTATCGTGTCATATATACTGCCCGAAAGGGCATTTAATTTTCTATGAATTATTTATTTTGAAATTTTCGCCTTAAACAAATTCCTAAATAATAAGCTAAAAATTAAGGGTATGGACATGCCTTGCGGTGGATGTGATCGTGGTTGAGGCTGCGATCTCGGTCGATGCCACGATGATGGGTGGACATACCAGGGACCCTATTCTCCAGTCGAGAGAATGATCATTTCGGGAGAAAGGAAAGAGAAAGAAATAGGAAATATAATGATATAGAGAGAGAAAAAATACCCCGATTCACTTCTCCTAAGCTGGAGAATAGGTCCCCAGAGAGGTTCATCCTTTCAGTGTTAGAAGCTCGAGAAGCGTGAAGTCAAGTTAAAGGATACCACGTGATCTAAATGAACCAACCTGATGCAATAAGCTACCGCGATGCCTTCCTGTCTACCGCGATGTAAAAAAAGGTAAATTCGGGTTTTGAAAAGAACCGTCCGAGAACTGAGTTTGCGCAGTTGCTCTTGACATGTTCGGGTTTGGTCGAACTGTTTTTGAACCAGTGTTAAGAATTTAAGAACTGTATTCTGTATTCGGACGGTTCTAAAACTATCAAAATCAATCCGAGATTTAGAGCAAATATTGGCTTCGGATTTTTTTCACGCATGTTCTTTAAGGGAGTGCCCAGAGTAAACAAAAGCAAAGTGCCGCCATTTTGTTTCTTTCGTTCTTCTTTTGGATGTGTATATCTTACCTTCATTACTCACTGTAATATCTTAATGAAATGTAAACGAAAATCCGTCGAAATTCGAAAATATTGGTTAGGTTAGAAGTACTCCCCACCTCTTTTGTATCACGGTCACTGTACGAATAAACAGTAACCCAAGTTCTGGTTCATTCCTAACGCTGATCAATTTTGAACAGTCCCAGAACTGTCCTCAAATTTTTGAAACTGCGCAAGTAGTTCTACGCAGTCCGAGGATCGTTCTTGAACCGTCCGAAAATTAGAACCCGAATTTATTTAAAAACAAATTATTTTGTATCGCGGTAGACCTCGATGTAAACGGCTACAGTAAACTGCTGCGAGCATCCTCGGTCTGTGTGGTCACATTTAAATGTACAGGTTTGTTTTACAAATTGATGGCATCGATGTAACGACCGCGGTCGCGACTTACACCTCTAGCGACGTAGCATTTTCGGCAAGTCCATACCCTAAAAGAAATCTACCTTTAGTGGTATTATTGGGGTATGTGGTAGACGAAGAGAAAAAATTTTTGTACTGTATGCATTGTCTATCTAGAAATCTAGATATAGATATCTTACTCTAAAACACTTAATTTCAAATTTGTGAGTAAAAATCTGAATAATTGTACCAAAGGGTAATTTTATGGATGAAGCCTGCTTGTGGGAGACGCACAGAGACCCCAAAGTTTTTCAACTCAGTCTGCAGGTCTTACAGGGTTGGCAAAAACCCAGTATTTGTAGAATCATAGACGGGTTTTTGTAGTGGGTTTTTGTGTTTTTGATGGGTAAGTGAATTTTTGTACATTTTTCCTCATGAATTCTAACCTAAGAAATTGCTTAATCCTCTAGATTTTTATTTTGATCTTGAGTATTCCTGCTTTCTGGGTGGTCTTACTTCTAAGTTGTCTTTTTTCGTAGAAAGAGCAAGTGTTTATTGAAATTTTCATAGATTTTAGTTACTATTACGTAAGTGTTGATATTTTGCAATTTATTATTTCCTGAAATAAAAAAAATCATCATGTTTCATATTATACTATTGTTGCTGTACATTATGATTATGAATCATAATTTAGAAACAATATAATAATATATTTATTTTAAACATTTATTTTTTATATATAGACAGAAAAATGACCGAGCTAGTTGAACTAGGCCAAGATACTGTAGAGGTGTCAGAGGTGGAAGAAGTTCCATATAGTAATGCCATAGAAGATGAGGACGATTGGCAAACTGTATCTCCTATTTTCACCATAACTGAATCAGATCCACCATTTTGTAGAAACCATGAGGCAAAATGAAAAATAAGACGAAAATTATATTCCAGATCCAGATAATGATACTAGTGATAGTGAAGAAAATTATGAAGAAAATCTAGAGGAAGGAGAAAAAAATAAGACAAATAGAAATAATAAAAAAGTAAACAGAAATGAGAAGAGAGAAAAAGTGGACAAAGTAAAAGAAAATATTATGGTGGTGGTCGTCAAAAGGCGCAGGAATGGGAGTATGAGGTTCGCATATTAAATAAAAACAGATGCAGGTTTTGTAACCAAGAGGTAAGCTTGAAAATTGAAAGAATACGAACACATTTGAGGAAATGCTATGCAAATTTTAAAGAAAATGGAACCGTTGAGTATGAAATTTTGGAAGTAGAAGGAGAAGTTATGGAGGACAGTAATATTGTAAATGTTCCTTATGAGACAGATAAAATCGATCAGAAAATATAAATAGATGTAAATCAAAAGCAGAAACGCAACTTAGAGGAACAAATAAATAAAGAAAAATATATTTACACCAAAAACTACTCGTAAAAGAAAAAGAGGAAGCACTTCGAGCACATCGTTCAGTCAAGCTGCAACTCCCAACTCTTGGTACTCTCACTGTAAACAAAAACAAAAAATCATTGATGATTATCGTTCCATTATAAAAACATCTAAAAAGCAACAGCATCAGATTGACATAAACATCGCCCATTCGTTGTTGCTGAGCATCCTATTTTTTTGAAAATGATTAGAACACTGGATATATACCACCAAATAGAAAAAACTCTCTGATCAGTTGTTAGATGATGTCTATACTAATATATATCAGGACAAAATAAACGAAGTCATTAGGGAAACTGAGGTTAATCGACCTATTACTTTAATGCTCGACGGATGGTCCAGCTGCAAGGAATGTAAAGAAATCGTGTTCGCTATAGTCAGTGACAACGAAAACAGAATGAAAAGCTTTAGAAGAAAAATTTGTGAAGATTACCCTAAAATATTAACATATGGCTGTACGCACATTTCCTGAATATTTTAGAAAAACAAGTATCTCCATAAACAGTACTCAAACATATAGTGGCAATTCAGACATACATGCGACCTCATGGTTTCTTAGGAAAAAAACAAGTGGGCTTATGCCACAAATCCTAAATGACACCCGATGGAATTCACAGGTAGCTTGCGTACATACATTTAATAAAAATTATTTATTATATAGAGATATAGTGAAAGAAAACCCAGATATAGAACAAAGAATTTCTAATAAAATAAATGATATTAACCTATATAAGAATTCCGTAGATTTAGAGTTGCAACTAGAGGCAATTGGAAAGGCTCTTGATAAATTTCAAAGCGATGAGGTCACTTTATCAGATGCAGTCCAAATCTGGATCGATTTAATAAATAATAAAACTTTGGACCCCTATAAAGATATAATTTTATCAAAATTCAAAGAAGCAATGGAACCATTTCATTATATTGCTTATTTAACTGATCCAAGATATTTAGATAAACCTACTTTGGAAAAAAATCTTGAGAAAGATGCTGATACAGAATATTGCGAGGACTACTTGACAAGGTTCTTACTATTTAGGATAAAGGACAATGAACTCTATCCAGATTCAATGTTCAACCAGACCATTTTAAAAAACATATCTGCCCATAAGTGGTGGCAAATTGTTAAATCAAAATTTTTAGCTCATAAGCACAGTTCAAAATTAGTACAAATGGCAGAATTTGCATGGTCGGATATACGAAACAGACTTCAGCCCGAAAAAGTTCAGAAGTTAGTACAAATCATAAAATTTTCAAATTATGAGAAGAATCAAAATTTAACTATTTTATTCATTTCTTTAGATATAGTTAAGAAATTTTTATTGTTTTTCGATTATTCATTTTATTAGAATTAAACGGCTGATTTTTTATTTTAAAATGTAACAAGTTATTATTATTTATTTTTATATTTTATCTTCTTTTATAATAAATATAAAAAAAATAACCTTATTTTCTGTTTTTATCCCATATTTTGTCCTATTTCAAATAATAAATATCTTTCTCGAGCATGAGTTTTTGTGAGGTTTTTGACACAAAGACCCATATCAATTTTCTTCAAAATTTTGGCTGGCGGGTATTTGATTCAAAAACACATACAAACGTACCAGTGGATTTTATTTTGTGCCAAACCTGAGATCTTAGTATTTAAGCAACCGGAAAGTTTGAATTTTCATCAAAAATTTTGAAAAATCAGGGACAAAAATCAAAAATCTGGCTTGACAGAGCGATAGGCAATTAAAAGACGAAGATTTCAAAAAAAAATTTTCTGGTTGCTCATGTATTAACCCATTACCTCCCACTGTACTTATTTGATTACACCGTGAAATTTTGCCTCCCAGCGGCATGTATTGAAATATTTCTACAAACTTATGTCTTGAACTCTGAAATATTTAGGAAGCACGTAGTTTCAAGGTTTTTTTATGGATGGGGCATTTGTAGTAAATGACAGCTTAAGAGATTGAGTAAACAAGTTGTGCTAAAACCTGTGCTTTTAATAATTAGTTTTTATAACCTGAAAATTAAAATATTTCATTTGAGGTGGTAAATTAGGTTTTAAGGTATGTATTTTAGTTGTTTATAATATCGGGACATACCATTTTGCATTATTTAAAAAAAATATATGAGAAAAATGGCAGTGTACCCATTTGAGTACAATGGGAAGATAAGTATAAGTAAATTCGGAATATCTTTTCAGAACTTCCTCCGACATTGATTCTGATTTCCAGCCAATCGCTTCCAAAAGTTTTTACGGTAAACATTTCAAAACAATGGGAGAAACAATGGAAGAAGTTTCTTCTGCAAAGCACGACCCAGAAATAGTTATAATCCCGCCTGAGGTAGATATGCAAACAGATGGGTATTTTCAACTTTCCTGTTCAAATAGTAATAATAAAAAGGAGGAGCCTAAGTGGACAAAGAATTATGAAGATGTTAGTATGCAGGATAAAACTATGGGCTACGAAGAAAGACTAAGGACAATGATAGAAGATGTGAAGAATGATAATCCAGTTCAAATGTTTGAAAGATTGTTTGACGATAAGGTTATGATCGTTAAGCAATCAAATCTTTATGCATCATAAAAAAATAACCACGGTTTTGCGGTCGGGAGGCAGAAGTAAAAATATTTTTAGGAATTTTATTACTTTCTGGCTACCATAAATCACCCCGTGAACCCATGTATTGGTACGTTGACGAAGATGTTTCTGTACCTTTTGTAGCTTCCAATATGTCTATAAATAAATTCCAGGAAATCAAAATTGCTGGCAATAGTAAACTTGATATGTCTGATAAAATGTATAAGCTACGTCCGTCGTCCATTGATGAACTTGCTAAATACTAATTTTCGTCAGTGGGGTTGACCTGCTCGACCAAGCATCTATTCGTGGAAAGAAATGGTGATGGTATTCATTTATTAAACATTGGAATCGTAAATGCATGGAGACTGCACCTACTAGCCCATAATGATAAAATTGATTTACTTGGTTTTATTAGAGATGTTGCTCGCCATTACCTAAAATCTTTTGGGAAGACGACTTTTTCGAAAAAGCGACCTGCTTCTCGTCCAAGAAGAATCGCGGAGGGCGGTGAGGGTCATTTTCCGAAAAAAATCGATGTCACCTTCGAGCAAGATGAAGTGTAACGTCACTTTATGTATTGAGCGTGATTGTCTCATATCATTTTATTCAAAGAATTAAATAATATTCATCTGTAATTCATTTCTACAACAAATAAAAACTTTTATGACTTTTAAAATTTCACACTATTTTCTTATACATTATCCCATTGTACCCATTTAAGTACACCATTTTTTTTTTTCAAAAACTTGCAAAATAAAAATTTTTGTAATAATTTTTCTAGTATAAGTTTGCGTATGAGTGGCCAACTAAAACAAAAAACTCATAAGAATAAAGAAAAAATATTCGTGGGAGCTAATGAATTAAGACCTGCAGACTGATTTAAAAACGAAAGTCACATTGGGGCCACTGTGAGACAGTGGGGTTTTATGTGTTGTTACTAATAACATACAGATAATATTCTGCAAAGGGCATAGCCGGGTAAGCATGGTGTGACTGCCCCCAAGCGTCTGGCGCTTATATTTGTGCAGTAGGAAGCAATCTTGGAAAGTAGCAATTTCACAAAATATTAGCCCGAAAAAGGGACCGGTTTGGGGTGAGTAAGGGAGGGTTGATTTTAGCAAAACTATTTTTTTTCTAAGAAACGGCGCATTCAATCGTTTTGTAAAAAATATATGTTAAAGACCTACTGAGAAAGAACTAAATGAAAAATCATGCTCAAATTCCGAAAACAAATAGAGTAAAAAAAACATATATATTATTTTCAAATTTTTTTTAGGGTAACTTATCCCTGGGGTACCAGCCTGAATTTTTTTCTGTAGCATGTCTGGGGACTCACTTATGTTATGTTTTTTTCCCAGTCTTGTGCGAAGATTACGTCATACTTAAAAACAATGCCGAAGTGTGCAGTGTCGTATGCATATTTTGTCAACAATTAACCCCTTGCACGTAAAGAAGGCCAAAATGCAAAGTAAATATGGATACCTGAGTAGTGTATACATACTAGTGATTAGTGATTATGGAAATGGTGAACGTTCTAAGAGAAACCAATATAACGCTGCAACGCTGACAGTTAATTAGGTGATCAATAGAGTTTAACTCTCTTGCGCCGCAAAAATCAGTTTATGGCCGGAATGTTAAATATCATTAAGGGTAAAAACTAAAGTCAGCGGTACTATCGATATTACCGTCGGCGGGGATAAGAGCTTGGTCTTAACAGTCATGTGTTGTTAATAATTTGCAGCACTAAATCGTAGCATTACTAACCTGTGATGGATATGGATGTTAATCTTCCTCACTGTCATCTGCAATCACTGCACTCATGCTATCCTTCTGAAACAATGGAGAAAGAACTTCCGCCGGTTTAGTATGCTTGATAGATATCGTCCTTGCGAAAGATAATGCACGACAGCAGCTACATGGGAACAACATCCAACAGTTCGATTCCCACTGGCACATTCAAAGAAATTGCAAAACTGCCTTTTGTAGATATTTCCAGCAAAGATGTACTGGACTTCCCAGAAATGACGGATCTATTTTTACCGGATCGTATCAATATAAACAAACTATTTCGTACCTCGAAGTCATAAATGAAGACGGAACACTTAATCTTCAGTACGCTAAGGACCAGTCCAATGTACTCAAAATACAAGTTTGTTCACGTCACATCAAAACGAAGGTTTACCGATGTTTCCTCGACTATATTCTCCACAGTGTCGGCGTTAGAAGACATTTCTGTGAATGTGCCAATGGGTATCAAACTGTTGGATGTTGTTCCCATGTAGCTGCTGTCGTGTATTACCTTTCGTACGGATGATATCTAGCAAGCATACCTAAACCGGCAGAAGTTCTCTCCCTATTGTTCCAGAAGGATAGCATGAGTACAGTGATTGCAGATGACAATGAGGAAGATTAACATCTATATCCTTCTCAGGTTAGTAATGCTACGATTTAGTGCTGCAAATTGTTAACAACCAAACTCTTATCCCCGCCGACGGTAATATGTGAATAATGACAGTCTTTGACAAGGTACTCCATAGTACCGCTGACTTTAGGTTTTACCCTTAATGATATTTAACATTACGGCTATAAACTGATTTTTGCGGCGCAAGAGTCAACTCTATTGAGCACCTAATTAACTGTCAGCGTTGCAGCTTTATGTTGGTTTCTCTTACAACGTTCACCATCTCCATAATCACTAGTCACTAATATGTATACACTACTCAGATATCCATATTTACTTTGCAGTTTGGCCTTTTTTACTTGCAAGGAGTTAATTGTCCACAAAATATGCATACGGCACTGCACACTTCGGCATTTTTTTTAAGTATGGCGTAATCTTCGGACAAGACTGGGAAAAAAATATAACATAAGTGAGTCCATAGACATGCTACAGAAAAAAATTCAGGCTGGTACCCCAGGGATAAGTTACCCTAAAAAAAATTTGAAAATAATATATATGTTTTCTTTACTGTATCTGTTTTCGGAATTTGGGCATGATTTTTTATTTAGTACTTTCTCAGTAGGTCTTTAACATATATTTTTTACAAAACGATTGAATGCGCCGTTTCTTAGAAAAAAAATAGTTTTGCTAAAATCAACCCTCCCTTACTCACCCCAAACCGGTCCCTTTTTCGGGCTAATATTTTGTGAAATTGCTACTTTCCAAGATTGCTTCCTACTGCACAAATATAAGCGCCAGACGCTTGGGGGCAGTCACACCATGCTTACCCGGCTATGCCCTTTTAGCTTGTTGTTAATTTTGTCCGAGCTAGGCCATTATTTTCCCTATTACTTACCACATTCGCGAGGTGAACTGGCAGTCTAGTAACGTCAATATTTAAAGATTCAGCAAAGAAATCTTTCTGTTCCGTTCTATCTGTAACTGTTTTTGTTCGCGTGATTACTCTGGAACGGAAATTTGGTACACCTATTTCTTATGAGATTTAGAAACTAAGAGTTCATACAATTGAGATTTAGTGTATGTTTGAGAAGC
Organism: Rutpela maculata; assembly: GCA_936432065.2. Lineage (NCBI taxonomy): Eukaryota > Metazoa > Arthropoda > Insecta > Coleoptera > Cerambycidae > Rutpela > Rutpela maculata. The sequence goes on along the minus strand of OW386294.2, from coordinate 77,584,059 downwards.
CAAGGTCTCAATTTCTTTTTGGCATCAGTCCTCACTGCTATCGTGGCATATCGCTTTATGGTTTTTTGGGTAGGCGATTTCAAACATTATATTAAAGTTCTAAGTATATAAAGTTCTATGAATAAAGATTTCCACGTGGTGGAGTACAAATATAGTCTCAAAATTGTTTTCGTTGTAAAAAACTTAGGTAGGAAATCTAGAAGTTCAAGTAGTGATCCCTCAGGCAGGGGTTTTTTAACTGTAATATGCTAAAATTATATTTATTGACTTACATATCTGCATGCCAGGTCATCTCCAAAGATATGTACATAGGATCATTTCTAAATTTTTCGATATATTCCCTCATTGGATCATAAAGGCGACAAGGAAAAAAATCATCGTCGTCTGCTGGGCCCCACGGTATCGGTGGCGGCATCCTTATAATTCGCTCGAATTGGGCATCAAGATCCGGCTCTGATATTACTGGGTCACTAGCAATTGAGTACGCCGGATTGGAGCTTGACGATCCATTGACCGATGATGATTCATCACTATCTTCTTGCAGCATTACATTATATTCACTCGACAGTGGTATATCAAAGGAGCCTGTCTGGGACATGACAGGAGTTGGCGGTTCTACAGTCATGGATGACTGTGAAACGGTGGCCGCAGTTGGTGGCGTGGTACGCGATGTACTGGGTATGGGGTTAGCGTAGATATCCTTCATTGAGGAGGAGGAGGAAGCGGAAGAGGAAGTTGAAGTGGAAGTAGAAGTGGATGAGTCTGGGTGAGGTCGTTTACGCTTATTGGGATTATCCATCGTCGAGGAGGCGGATGATGAGCTAGATGTATCTGGGCGCGGCCGTTTCTTCATTTTGCTGGTGATCTCTGAAAAATGAACATTCATAACTAGTTTGTTATTTCTCATTTGTATGCTTTAACTAGTAGGTAGGTACTTAGGACCGGCCCGATGGGCAGGCGAGCCAGGCGATCGCCTGGGGCGCTGGATCCTGGGGGGTGCCAAAACGCAAAAGGCACGTGATTTGACGCAAGTGGGTTGTGGTTTCCGAACAATGGGCTCATTTATATTTAATTTACAATTTATTTTTACATTTTCTATAAATATTTAACCCTTCAAGTATATAGTGAAAAAATTAGGCCGCTAGCGTTAATATTAACTGTAATATTTGATTTCCAATTCGTAACATATTTGAAACGCCCGATAGCCCGCGGATGATGTCACGGCACCCGCTCGACTGGCTTTATGAGCAGCGTTGCCAGTGTCAGTACATTTGTATTGAAATCAATACTTTTAGAGCACAATCAGTACAACGTCAGTCGTCAGTGCTGGTTTCATTGTATCGCTACATTTTTTTGTATGACGTCCTATTTACTTATTTTGCAACTTTGACGACAAATTTTAAAATAATTTATCATGATCCGTGAAATGAAATACGGCCCGATCAAAAGAACACCATGTCTTTGTTCGGATTTTCCATTCTGTTTCTCTGTATCTCGCTTGAATAAGGTGTTATCTTTGCATTTAAAAAATGTCTAATGCATGCATGCTAATAGGAACCAACCTGGGTTATCCGCAAGGAAGTTAAGTATTTACAGTCTATAGGAATTGTAAAAATGTTTGTGGTCTTTAAGAAGTTATAGTGCACTGAGGGACATTTAAAAATTCAACACTTATTGCATACACTAATAAAAATTTAACATGTGATTACAGGACACTGAAAGTATTTTGCATAGAATATGCACTGGCTCTTTTTGCAGCAACAGTTCAAGTGAATATTGCGAACATATTTTTTATACACAAAACAAATAAAAACTATCTGAGTGGCGAAGTATTTTTTTATATTCACTAAAATTCCTATATCGTATAAAAGATTTAATTAACATCTGTACTTTTTTCATAAGATCATTATATTTTTGTTTCAATACCAGTACGTTAATTTTTTATCCACTGGCAACGCTGTTTATGAGTTATTCGGTCTGTTGTGCTTACCGTATCAAACTATGTGGGTGCAGGCTAGCGGTCGACTCACAGATGGTCGACCGTTAGCTGGAGTGCGGGTGGCTTGACGTCACACTGCGTTTTCGCGCGCTCTATGTTTATTACTTACTTTGAGGGAGAAGGAGTTGAAAAAAAAATCTAATATTTTGCGCATTTACTAACTATAAGGTGTACTTTCGAAATATGAATTTAAAAAAAAATGCTAAATGAGCCCATTAAATTTAAAATTTTAAACAAAACCACGCACTCCAAATAAGTCCGCCCCTGCCCGCTTGTCGGTAAGCGTGCTGGGTGATTATGATTACAAAAAATCAAAGTAATTCCGCACGGCCAGCGGTCGGCAGAGTACAAAGTTTGCGACGTGTCTTCCTGTCTATGATATTTGCATTTTATCGTTTTTACATGGAGCGCCGACGCCGCCGCCTGCCGGTCTTTTTTGACCGAGTTTTGAGTTTTTAACTAACTAAAAAAGCAAATTGTTCCAATCAGTCTATTATAGACATAGTGTTGGTAAGACCAGTAGCGCGGTAGCTTGTAAAAATTTAATTTGTATTGTGTTTGTTCACGTTCAATATTGACAATATTCAATAGTAATAATTTATAGTAGAGTAACAAATAATAAAAATGTCTTCGAAATTGTCTGGGGCGCAAAATCGTAAAAGAAAAATGGTAGTTCTGAAAGAAGCTGAAAAAAGTTCGGCATTTATGTGAAAATTTATAAAAACTTCTAACTTCGTCTTCAAATGAACCACAAATAAATTTTAGCAAAAGTGAAGTGTTCGAAGAATTTGAGAAGTGTGAAAAATGTGTAACAGTGCAGATGCTTGACAATAAGAACGTTGGTTGTGCTAAAAGTGCTGAAATGGAAACTGAAACTACGAAAAATAACGATAAAATAAACAAAGGAAATGAAAAAAATTATAATACACCGATAAGTTATGACTTTTCAGATATGGGAAATGGGCCAAGATTTTTAACTGCTTCAGTTCGAGATGAAATAGTTATTTCACGATTTCCCAATGATGCTAATCCAAATAATTCAAAAAACAAAGGCAGGCACCTTTCTCTCTTTCATCGCAACATGGGAACCACTTTGGATACAAGTAGTTTTAATAAATGTTCCCTGACTTTTTTTTATAAATTTATAATTTCTTTCTAGGTTTTCCCTGTTTCCCAGAAAGTGTACACCCTGATGATAGTATTAATTTTAAAGAAGTGTTACTAAAATTTGTATAATTTACCTAAGAAAGTATTGAAAATTGGGAAGGGGGTCGCAAAACTTAGAACTGGCCTGGGGCGAGAAATTTCATTGGGGCGGCCCTGTAGATACTCAAAGTTATTTGGTTTGATCCTTCACAATATCTGCATTGAATAGTTTAGATATACAAGGTGGATTGATAAAAATTTCCGGACAAAATATTCTGGAGAAAAATAGAGATATTTGAATTATATATAGTAAATCTGTCGTGTGACCCGTGTGCTCCTATGTAGTAATTAATCATTATTAGTATTGTAAATTATATGATTTTCTAAATAATGAGTTTAAATCATTTCCTTCCATGGTCAATTGATTTGAAAAATTTTCTGTATTAGAAACATGTTTACCTCCGTTGTTCTAACACCATTGTTAATTTTGCATAATCAATAAAATTGAGTTACAGTAGTATTATTTGTTTAAAACAATGTATTTTATCATAATTCTTTCGAGTTTTATGGGGCTGTCGCGCAGAAATATTCCTCTATTCCAGTACTTTACAATTTACACACGCCGCAGATTTTGCAATTACCTCTGTACCGTTGTTTCTATGTAATAATTAGCTATTATCAATATTGTACATTATAAAATTTCCTTAAATATATGTTTAACAGTTTTCTTCCACATTCAATCGTTTAAAAATTACAGCAGCCCGCTTTCATATTTTTTCAAAACTCGAGCGACTGTAATTTTAAAAAATTAACCGTGGAAGAAAATTGTTTAAACAAACGTTTTATTTAGCACATTTTATAACATAAAATATTGGACTAATTACTACTTAGTTAAGAAACATCGGGAACAGAGATAATTGCAGAAATCTGCAGTGAAGCACAATTTTTCACCTTTCTGGCGGCTGTAAATAATTGCAAAGTGTTGACAATAGAGAAAAATAGTTTAAACAAAAATTGTAGCTTTTTTACTCTCTATAATATTGGTAATAACTAATTTTGGAGTAAAAATGACGGGAAAGGATATAATCTAGGAACACCTATTTTAACCGTAATTTTTCCAACATGAGGCCGCAGCGGAACAGATATTTTTGTGGAACATTTTCCTCAATGATTGTTGCAACCCCCCTACACTACACAATTAAAAAAATTCTGTAGAATTTATTCATGAGTTCTGACCTCTACAGATTGTATTACATTGTTAGGCTAGAATATATTTAAATGACTTCAGTGTTGGGTAAACTTCGTTTTTTAATATGTTAAAACGTGCACTACAAAGAAATGTTTAGATGACGGAAACTTTGAAATGTGTGTGCCAAGGAATATTTTTTTATCAAATTTCGATACATAAAAATTTTTCGAAAAATATAACGAAATAAATGAGCCTCATAGAAGTCTGTAAGGTTTGATATGAATTTCTTATGTTTGTTGGGTATTTTGCCACTGTAAAAATATTTAAAAAATTTGATGAAATAAACCTCTGCGCCAAAAGGATCAGACAGAGGCTGGTTTTTAATACTTCTAGTACAAAATGTCTCACACCTAAAAATATATAAAATGAAACAAAAATATTAAATGATAAATACAACAATCGAAGGCAGTTGACGTTTCGGAAAATATTTCTTTTTCCGTTATCAGACCTTTCACAGAGATTATGCTTGAAAGGGAGAATTTCAGAAATCAAAAATTTGTGAACACAAGGAATCCGCTATTTTGTTATGAGGATAAATGTGTTTCTAATTATTCTATAGATTTCTGTACTAGCTGGTTGCCGATCCTCAGAGACGAACTAAGTAAAAATAAAATAAATGTAATTTAATGTCTCACGTGACTATGGAAATACATACACAACGCACTGCCTTGTTTGACATGCTTAAAAGTGAAAGTTGTGAAAGTTTTGATAACGGAAAAAGAAATATTTTCCGAAACGTCAACTGCCTTCGATTTAATTTTTGTACTAATTATTTAACATTTTTGTTTCAGTTTATATATTTTTAGGTGTGAGACATTTTGTAATAGAAGTATAAAAATCAGCCTCTGTCTGATCCTTTTGGCGCGGAGGTTTATTTCATCAAATTTTTTAAATATTTTTACAGTGGCAAAATACCCAACAAACATAAGAAATTATAAATATGCCACAAATAATAAATTATAAACAATAGTTTGATATGAAGTTCTGAAGCAGGGTATAAAATTTCCATGTTTTACTTTTCCGGTAATATCTAATTTTCATATAGAAAATCAACAAAGCAATGATATATTGATTATAAAACATATGATCTTTTTCTAACAATGTGAAAAAAAATCTTGTGTTATACAGTGTGTTCACAGATGGACTTAGCTAACTATCTAAATTTTACCTACTCACTTGAAAATGCATTTTATTCTTTCGGTGACTTTTTAAATGCATAAAAAATTAATAATTTTATTAGTAGTTAATTATAATTGATAGGCAATAGTATAGTATTCTTTACCTTTTAGTTTTAGGCATATTTTAGTCGTACATTTTTCCTTCTGCTGCTCTACTTTTATATATTTTGTATACTTTAATGTGTGTAATATTTAATTTTTTTGTAGTAACTTTTAAATAATTACTCTGAAAATGATTGTTTTGTAAGATTCATAGCAATAAAGTTTATTCTATTCTATTCTATACTTGTAAACATTTTCATTTTTTATTTTTGTTGAAAAGTCATTCGTGATGAAAATTTCTACTGATTCTGAAAAGTTCTTAGAATTACGGTTTACTAATATTCATAGTGAGAGCAAATTAATGAAGTTATTAATAACACATCCAAGTGCAGTCCCAATAGTGTCACCTGCATAGTCAATAATTTATTTTCTTGCCAAAGGATGAGAAATATAATTTTTACTATTTTATTTAAGGTAGTACTGTCGATACTGCAAGAGTCAAAAGTAAGACGTTTGACTTACGCTGTATTTTGACTAGGCAACGTCGCGAATGATTTATCAAAATAGTCATCGTCGCTTCAACTGCTTTCGTAATCACTAAACGTCAATAAAATGCCACTTTCGAATTTTCCAATTTCGATGTGTGATTCACGATCAGGTTTAACTGGAAGTCTTGCTTTTACGTCGCGACATCGTACGGCCGCCCCGCTGGTGTTTTTCCAAAAATATGAACGTGTCAAGATCGCCAAGATGTTTTTGCAATTTTTCCGGTTCTGAAATGCGAGCTGTTCTTTGCTACCATGAGAGCTAGCTCGAAGTTAAAAATAAGGTCAAAGGAGTATTTTCCACTAAGAATCTTTTGCTACCATCCGAATTTCGATTTTTTTTTTTCGTTTCGGAGATAACACTGAAATGTCGGCCATGTACGGCAAAAAATCGCAAATTTTTTGCTTCAACAGTTGGCAACTTCTTAAATTTGGCTCCTACGCCAAAAGACTACTCTAGCTAATTTAAACAGAATTAAATTTGCTAATTTTTTTTTTATTTTTTGAATTCCGACAAAAATGAGGGAATTAAATTGGGCGGAAGTTGGGAGTTTTTCCTTTTAGGTAAAATTTCGCTATTTTGTCAACGTAATTAATCTGTAAACTGAAATCGATCGCATATACGAAGTCCACTTAATATCATGTATTACCTAGACGCTCCATTAATCTCGGTCCTTCAAAACAAAAGTTTCTGGGAAAAATGATTTTTTTAAGATGAAATGGTTGAAGATGCATATAAAAGAAATAAATATAATGATTTATTAAACATTTTAGGGAAATATGATAATGGTGTTTTTAAAGTTACCGAAACAAAAAAACGTTACAGAAAATTTTTAATTTTTTAGAAAATAAAGAAAAAAATAACCAAGAAATCGTTATTATAAAATTAATTACTAACAAAATGAAATATTATTATCACTAACATGATTAGTCATTTATATTTTATTATATTTAATAAATATGGCTGTGCTAATAAAACATCGTTCATGTTATTTTTAATAAAGAATTTTTATGAAACCTACATTCTCATAGTTCATGCATTTTCCAATTTCGCGCGCGTTGTAACCTCTTTTACGACGTCGCCACGTCTAATGTAGTAAGATATAAAAAGTACACTTTTGACATTTATTCGCTAATTACTACTATCACATGCTTTAAAGCTGTACTTTTAAGTGTCTAAAATGTTTTATATATTATTTTCTCTCCTTTTCTCCTTTGTTATTGAAATCTGAATGGTACTTTTTGTAAAATATGATAAAACCTTTGATTTGCCATAAGGCTCAATGTTAAAGCATAAAATTCAAATGTCAATATTTTTTTACTGGTTCTCTGTAGCTCTTCAAAAATTTAATTGGATCATTATCTTACCATAATCTACTAATATGCCGACTTTTATTAAATTCTGAACATTAATTCCAAGACCGACAGTACTAGTCAACCATCCTAAGTTGGCAAGTAGCTGCGCAGAGAGAGAAGAAATATCGTCACTGTTGGGCAGAGACAAACAAGCTTTTTAAGCGTCTTAAGCTTTTTCAGCTAGCTAGCTAGCTGGCTAGCTGAAGAAGCTTGTTTGTCTCTGTCCAACAGTGACGATATTTCTTCTTTCTCTGCGCGGCTACTTGTCAACTTAGGATGGTTGACTAGTACTACCTTAACCTTGATAGTAGCCAAATTTTCAATGTTGTAAATAATATTAATTTAATTACACAGGCCGACAAAAAAAAAGTTATTTGAACTCGCCATCTGAATATACTTTCTTTAGTATTTTCCCGCTGATTACGAATCTGAAGTCAGAATGGGGGGTTAATGCGTATATTACAGAGAAAAACCCGAAAAACTGTCAAAAAATGCGTTTTTTATGGTTTTTTGGGCGGTAAAATATGCATGTGGTCCCACTGACCTCGAATCTATTGTTAGAACCCAGGGCTAATTGTCAAAATGTTGAGGAAAATTTAAAAAAACGTCAACAATCGCGTTTTTCACAGATCACGTTTTTTTCATGAATACATAGCGTGTTACGATGGCCTGAGTGCACCTTTTTTAGTAATTTTTCCCGCTGATCACAAATGTTGAGTCAAATTTGAAGGTCAGTGATGAAAATACTGAGAAAAAAATCAGAAAAACTATCAAAAATCGGATTTTTCATGGATGTCGCGTTTTTTCATGAACGCATAGCGTGTTCCAATGGTCTGCATATACCTTTATCTTGTAATTTTTTTCCGCTGATCACGAATCTGGAGTCAAATTTTGGGGTCAGTGATGAAAACACTGAGAAAAATCAAAAAAACTCTCAAAAATCTGTTTTTTTCAGAATACCCAATCATTGTGCGTGATATATAGTATTTCAATTTTATATGGGTTTTCGTTTACGAACGCGCTTATCTTCAAACGTTCTCTATAAGGGGTTTCTTCTTCGTTTCGTTCCTTTTGGTTTCACTTCTCTTTGTAGCATCCAGCAGTAACCTGCTAACATCCCATTTACCCTGAAATCGACATTCAAAGTCTTTTAAATCTTGGTGGAATCTTTCTCCTTGCTCTTCGCTGAAGTCGCCTTTATTTTCTGGAAACTCATCCAGGTGTGAATCGAGAAAGTGCAATTTCAAACTCATCATACAACCTAACTTTTCGTAATTCTTTATCATTTTTGATACAATGTTTCTGTAGCCTGGATCTTTGGTATTACCAGAAATTTTGTGGACACATCTTTAAAACTTAACCATGCCGCCTTTTCTACTTCATTCATAGAATCAACGAATTCTTGGTCCCTAAATAAAGTTCGAATCTCAGGCCCAACGAAGATACCTTCCTTCAATTTAGCATCAGATTTGTGACTCATCAAATGACTCAGATATTTAAAGCATTGACCATCTTTGTTAAGAGCTTTCGCAAATTGTTTCATTAGCCCAAGCTTAATGTGCAAGGGAGGAATGAGAATTTTAGAAGTGCTAACAAGCGGTTCATTTATAATATTCTTGGATCCAGACGCGAGAGACATTCTGCAGGAATGTTAAAGGACTTGTACACGAATTGAAGCCTGGCCTTTATAAACCTGAAGACTGGAGGTTGAACATTAACCCTTCAAAGCGAAGTCTAAAGGCGGTTCTCCTTCATAATACAAATAAATTTGCTCCCTTACCATTAGCACATTCGACTGCATTGAAAGAAGAATATGAGAACTTGGAAATGCTCAAAAAAAAATAAATTATGAAGATCATAAATGGCTTATTTATGGAGATTTCAAAATTTTGTCCATGATACTTGGGCAGCAAACTGGTTTCACAAAATATCCTTGTTATTTGTGCATGTTCGATAGCAGGGACAGATTAAATCATTACAAAAAGAAGGTGTGGGAACCCAGAACTTCTCTCGTCCGTGGATCCAAAAATACTATAAATGAACCACTTGTCAGCACTTCTAAAATTTTCATTTCTCTCTTGCACATTAAGCTTGGGCTAATGAAACAATATGCGAAAGCTCTTAACAAAGATGTTGACCAACTAAATAAAAACTTACTTATTTAACCATTTTTTTTTGTTATTTCCACGAATGATGAACATAAGTTTTTATTTTGTTTATGAATTTAATTGTTTATTTACTGTTCACGAATTCAATATGCATGTAACTTCGAAACAAGTAAGAATAGACCTACCACTTTTGTATTTTTCAGTTTTACAATTAAGTCCCTTTACGCTCCCCAAAGGACCCCGCAATAATCTTATGGAAATTGGGTTTCGGTCAAATCGTCTGAATTTTGGATATGTTTTAGGTTTCGTCATCCCAAGCAAAAGTCTCAATGGGCACAAAGCTCGAAAATCAATACTTTGGCTGCTACGGAGCTTGAAAGCTCCAAAGCTCCACCACAGATTTATTTATTCGTGCAGTCTTTATAGATTTTTAAATAACTTATTTTTTCGATTTTAATGTCTAGGTCTATGTTTTTGAGGTTGCTGAATTCAAATCCGATGTCAAATTGTCCAAATTGACACTTGACAGCTGTCAATTAGCTGTCAAAGTGCCTTAACAAAGTGCAAATCTTATTTTTATGTTATGAGTTTATGCTGTTTAGGTAACTCAGTTCATGTATGATGTGAATACAATAATTCGACAATTGACAGCTGTCAACAGGCTGTCAGCTAGCTGTCAAAGTGCAATAACAAAGTGCAAATCTTATTTTTTTGTTATGAATTTATGCTTTTTAGGTAACTCAGTTCATACATGATGTGAATACAATAATTCGACAATTGGCAGCTGTCAACAGGCTGTCAGCTAGCTGTCAAAATGCAATAACAAAGTGCAAATCTTATTTTTTTGTTATGACTTTATGCTTTTTAGTAACTCAGTTATTGCACTTTGACAGCTAGCTGACAGCCTGTTGACAGCTGCCAATTGTCTAATTATTGTATTCACATCATGTATGAACTGAGTTACCTAAAAAGCATAGTCATAACAAAAAAATAAGATTTGCACTTTGTTATTGCACTTTGACAGCTAGCTGACAGCCTGTTGACAGCTGCCAATTGTCGAATTATTGTATTCACATCATACATGAACTGAGTTAGCTAAACAGCATAAACTCATAACATAAAAATAAGATTTGCACTTTGTTAAGGCACTTTGACTGCTAATTGACAGCTGTCAGTTGTCAATTTGGACAATGTGACATCGGATTTGAATACAGCAACCTCAAAAACATAAACCTAGACATTAAAATCGAAAAAATAAGTTATTTAAAAATCTATAAAGACTGCACGAATAAATAAATCTGTGGTGGAGCTTTGGAGCTTTCAAGCTCCGTAGCAGCCAAAGTATTAATTTTCGAGCTTTGTGCCTATCGAGACTTTTGCTTGGGATGACGAAACCTAAAACATATCCAAAATTCAGACGATTTGACCGAAACCCAATTTCCATAAGATTATTGCGGGGTCCTTTGAACATAACGATATGGAATACTTGTATAATGGAGAAAAAAGTGAAGAAAACGTCTTGTTCTGTCATTTTTGATTGGTTTCTGCAAATCTTTATGCACGTCGAAATAAATGTGAAAATGCAAAAAAATTACTCTCATTCGATTTTTACCAGGCCACCTTATGGTAATTATTTGCATTTATTCAGATCTTAAATTCTATGAAATGGCGGAGGATCCGGTCACACTTGAACACTATTTTAAAAACTTTTTTTTATTTTGCTTCTCCTGCTTACTCCTGTACTTTGTGGTCGTGATGGTACATCAGATACCTTTCCTAGCTTATACAGGATGCTCCAGAGACAGTGGTAAAAATGAAACATGGTAATAGGGGACATCACTATCAATCCTCTGAATGCGACATCTGTCAACAATTTAAAAGTTATTCGAATTTTTGTGATTTTTAAACAATTTCCTATCTCTTCTGACAAAACCTTACCACCATGGTGGTAAAACTACTCAGCGTATTGACCTGAAGTTCGGCACAGGCATACTTTGGTAATGTAGAAACCAGGTAAAGTATTAAATTTGGATTTATGACTAATGTAAATAGTTTTTTTTTTGTTTTTTTGCTAAAATTTTTGTTTATGAATAAAAATCACAAAAGTCCGATTTATATTGGCTTTCGAATAACCTTATATCGTGGTTGATAATGATGTCTCCTGTCAAGTTTCATTTTGAACACTGTCTCTGGGACACTCCACATTAGTGAGAGTAAAGTTCAAATCGGATTAGTAATTTTGAAGTTATGAGGACACGGTCAAAGACAGCCGAGAACTGAACTGAGAGAATCTTCTCCTTATAGTTAATTAAAAATGACAGGTCTAGAAACATGGTTTAGTATTTTCACGCCTAAAAATTTTGTACACCAGATTTCTCTTTGACGTAGGTTACGCAGATTTCCTCGTATTTTCCTAGATAATAGTGCTTTCAGTTACTATTTGTCTATTTCTTACACAAAGTTGTCGAATAAAATTGTAAAAATGAAAAATTACTACATGTATAAAAGAACTGGTCTATCATTTTACAATATTTCAGCTTAATTAAAACCGTGGATGATACAACAGACAGTTGACCTTCATAAACTTGTGTTCTCAAATACTATATGATATGCTACATTTGTTTGTTGGGGGTAATTGAATTAAAGGGCTTAGCAGGATAAGCATGTGAAATCCACCCCCAAACAAAATTTTGTTTGTTATCAAGTATTTGAAGGGGCTTACCCTAAATATGATTTTCCCAAAATTTCAAGCCTGCAGCCGCCATATTGGAGGAGTGGTGTGGGGTTTTTTGATTTTCGTTTTTTAAAATTTTCTCGGATACCGTTGTACGAAAAAATCCGAAAATTTTCACAGTTGTTAAGTACTTACATGTTGGACTATTTACCCCATTTTTTTCATAATTTTTAAATGCAAATTTCGTTTGCAAAAAAAATTTGCAAATAATTTTTTGACACTTTAAGAAAAAAGGCTACTCTGAATTTTTCGTCATAAATTACTCATTTATCAAGGCCTATTCTCAAGTTATTTTCATATTTTTAAAAAATGTGGAAAATAGTTAAAAAAACGAAAAACTGCATTAACGACCATTCTCTTATACGCGCCTCACTATCATTTGGACGCATAACTTGTTAAAAAATATACAGGATGTTTCATTAATACGCTAACTGGAGAATTCTTAGTCCAAAATATGAAGATTTAACCTGAAACACTTAGATAAAATGTGTCTCCTTACTGAGATACAGGGTGTCAAAGTTTTTTTTCTTTTTTTTGCAATATCTCAACTACCTCTTGACCGATCTTCTCCCAATTTGGTAAGGAAACATTTTTTAAGCTAAGAAACAATAATTTATGTACTACATCACGCTAGTTCGTGCAGGGCGCCTCATGAGCTATGCCTGATGATGAATATTTTTTCTCTTTCTTTTTACGAAACGTAGTAGCACTTTTGACTAGAAAATCTCATGCAGGGGTCATTTCTACGTAAAAAAGGTACACTTGATAGAACTTGATAATTCCAACCGTTTTCGAGAAAACTGCCGTATAGATCTTAAAAATTCTTTGAAAACAAACTCAATTTGAAAGAGAAAAATTGTATTTATTGAAAAGTGTGCTTTGGTGACGTCTTAGTTCTGTCAAAATGTCAAACTGATGAAATTATACGTAAATGACAGAACTAAGACGTCAACAAAGCACACTTTTCAATAAATACAATTTTTCCTCTTCAAATTGAGCTTGTTTTCAAAGAATTTTTGAGATCTATGCGGCAGTTTTCTCGAAAACGGTTGGAATTATCAAGTTCTATCAAGTGTATCTTTTTTACGTAGAAATAACTCCTGCATGAGATTTTCTAGTCAAAAGTGCCACTACGTTTCGTAAAAAAAAGAGAAAAAGTATTCAGAAGTATCAGATATAGCTCTTCAGGCGCCCTCCACGGCATAGTGTGACGTAATACATAAATTATTGTTTCTTAGCTTAAAAAATGTTTCCTTACCAAATTGGAAGAAGATCGGTCAAGAGGTAGTTGAGATATTGCAAAAAATAAGAAAGAAAACTTTGACACCCTGTAACTCAGTAAGGAGGCACATTTTTCTAAGTGTTTCAGGTTAAATCTTCATATTTTGGACTAAGGATTCTCCAGTTAGCGTACGTCCAATTATTAATGAAACATCCTGTATATTTGTTAACAAGACATGCGTCCAAATGATAGTGAGGCGCGTATAAGAGAATGGTCGGTAATGCAGTTTTTCGTTTTTTAATTATCTTCCACATTTTTAAAAAATATGAAAATAATTTGAGAATAGGCCTTGATAAATGAGTAATTTACGATGAATAACACACACAGAGTGGCCTTCTTTCTTAAAGTGCCAAAAAATTGTATGCAAAAATTTGCAAATTTTTTTTTGTATACCAAATTTGAGTTTAAAAATTATGAAAAAAATTGGGTAATTAGTCCAACATGTAAGTAACAACTGTGAATGTTTTCGGATTTTTTCGTTCAGCGGTATCCGAGAAAATTTTAAAAAACGAAAATCAAAAAATCCCGCACCACTCCTCCAATATGGAGGCTGCAGGCTTGAAATTTTGGGAAAATCATATTTCATATTCAAATAATTGATAACAAACAAAATTTTGTTTGGGGGCAAATTTTACATCCTTATCCTGCTATGCCCTTTTACATAATGTTCTGTTACTTGGAAGCTAGCATTGCGTTTTTCAAATTTTATTTTTACCTAAACCAAAACAGCACTAAAATTTTTCACATAGGTATCTAATTACCTCATACCCTAGCATCTGTTAGAATACTCAAGGTCAACTGTTGAGATTTAGGTATGATTTGTTAATTATATTGTTTAAGTACCTAATTTGTGTTAATAAGTATAAAATATGGGTAAATAATATCTTGAACACATATAGAAAATACCAATGCTGTAGTTATTTCAAAAGTTTTTGTGCAATTTGATCACTTAAATATAGTTTGGTTACACCACCATTTTTTTTTTCGTTAAATTATAAGCAAAAAATTATTTGTAAATATTAATATACTATAAACACAGGCAAACAGCTATTTCAAAGTAACTAAAACTAATTTATTGTTACGTTCTAAACCGCTTATGTACCTATGAATGCAAATGGCGACTTTCTGTTAATAGCACTTTTCATCAAAATTTACTGTTAATTTATTCACTTATTCATTTATTCAATATTTTAGTACATTGAATCGAATATATTTAAAAATAAATGTAATATAACGCATAAAACAGTACCATTCTTAAAATCTAAAAGTAATTTTCTACCGACATCAAAATGGCGTCATCTCGATTTGTGTAGGAAATTACAAATAATAAGACATTACATGAATTATAGATATATGTTATATACCGAAAGGCAATCAGAGTATTATTGAAAAATTTAATTTACCTGTTCTTGCAATAATATTTATCTAAAATTTGTATTTTTTCACTAAAACATGGCAAAACCCGAGGGACGCCATGAAGTTTTTCACTACACTACATGCACGGGAAATAGCGGGATGGCGGTTGACGAAGCTCTCGGCTTAACCAATAGCAGCATGACAAGATTCAGTTGGCTCAGCCAATAGGAAAATGTGGCGGGAAATTTAAATTATTTGCTACACATATTTTATTACAAAATACGAGTATAAACCAGGTAATTATTTTGGAATGGAACAAAACAAAATAGATTTTATTATAGTGACATTTAAAATATATCTTGGTTTCATTCTAAATTATTATTATGAAGCAACACTCACTGATATCGGTATTTAGATCGGTATTAGATATAATTCAAGTAAATAAGAGTTAGCTTCCAGAGACCTTTGCGTCTAAGTACTTATTATAAGTGCTATTTGATATCCTGAATTTTGCCAAACCAAAGCAGCACTAAAACTTTACATTTCTCACATACCTAGCCTAGCCTTGCACCAGAAGCCCTTAATTTGGTCGTATGAGAAGTTCATTTTTAATGACTTGCTGTTGGGTTACTCGAGGTCAACTTTTGAGATTAAGTATAAATTGTCAGTAAAATTCTTTAAGTACCTAATTTGTATTAATTTAGTATAAAATGCGAATAAACAATATCGTAAACGTAAATTCTTAGAAAATGCGAAGGCTGTAGTTGTTTTAAAAGTTTTTGTGCAATAGGATCACACAATTGGTTATTTACACCGCCATTGTTAGGGAGTTTCAAAAACTCGTTAAATTATAAACAAGAAATTATTTGTAAGTATTGAGCAGATTCCTTATATACTAAATAGGCATACCATAAATTAATGTAAATAGCTGTAGCTACCAAAGCAAACAAAACACATTTATTGTTACATTTCTAACTGACTTATGAAATGCTTATGCACGGCCGACTCTAGTAACTAGAGTCGGCCGTGGCTTATGACTTAGAAAATGGCGGCTTTACTTTCAATAGCCTTTCTCGTATTTTGCATATAATGATTTACTGTAAATTTATATACATCCTGATTATCTTAATACATTAAATCGAATAAAAAATAATATAACGCATTGGATAATAGCATTCCTAAAATCTAGAAGCAGTTTTTCGCCGACAAGAAAATGGCGTCGGTACGATTTGGGTAGAAAATTAAAAATAATGTACATTTTATGCATTATAGATATATGTTATATATCAAATGGCAACCTAAAAATTATAATAAATTTTAATTTACCTTCTTTCCTATCAAAATGTTGTATTTTTTGACAAATAGAACATGATTCGAACAACGCGATGTGGTGCCATGCAGAATCTCACTAAATATAACGGCAAATCACGTGACTCGACTTAACCAATAGCAACATAAAGAGAGAAATTTGACTCAACCAATAGGAAAACGTGGCGGGTAATTTAACTGAGTTGTTAGAAGCATTTATTACAAAATACCAGTATAAACTAGGTAATTTGATCGTGTCCGTCATAACATCCTCCCGCAAAAACTCCCACTATATGGTATTAACGGTACATTACTGCAATGGATAAAGAATTCAAATTGAGAAAGTAGGCAAAATAAGTCAAAAAGAATCAAGGCAACTTCTGGAGTTCCACAAGGTGATCAACAAGATTCAGTTGGCTCAGCCAATAGGAAAATGTGGCGGGTAATTTAAATTATTTGCTACACATATTTTATTACAAAATAAGAGTATAACCAGGTAATTATTTTGGAATGGAACAAAACAAAATAGATTTTATTATAGTGACATTTAAAACATATCCTTGGTTTCATTCTAAACTATTGTTATGAAGCAACACTCACTGATATCGGTATTTAGATCAGTATTAGATATAATTCAAGTAAATAAGGGTTAATTTCCAGAGACCTTTGCATTTAAATACTTATTACAAATGCTATTTGATATGCTGAATATTGCCTAAACCAAAGCAGCACTAAAACTTTAAATTTCTCACATACCTAGCCTAGCCTTGCACCGGAAAACCCTTAATTTGGTCATATGAGTTCATTTTTAATGACTTGCTGTTGGGTTACTCGAGGTCAACTTTTGGGATTAAGTATAATTTGTCGGTAAAATTCTTTAAGTACCTAATTTGTATTAATTCAATATAAAATGCGAATAAACAATATCATAAACATATATTTTTTAGAAAATGCGAAGGCTGTAGTTGTTTTAAAAGTTTTTGTGCAATAGGATCACATATAGGTACCTACCTACCTATACAAATTGGTTATTTACACCGTCATTGTTAGGGAGTTTCAAATACTCGTTAAATTATAAACAACAAATTATTTGTAAGTATTGAGCAGATTTCTTATATACTAAATAGGCATACCATAAATTAATGTAAATAGCTGTAGCTACAAACAAAACTCATTTATTGTTACATTCCTAACCGACTTATGAATGCTTATGACTTAGAAAATGGCGGCTTATTTTCAATAGCTCTTCTCGTATTTTTCATATAATAATTTACTGTAAATTTATATACATCCTGATTATCTTAATACAATAAATCGAATAAAAAATAATATAGTGCATTAGATAATACCATTCCTAAAATCTAAAAGCAGTTTTTCGCCGACAAGAAAATGGCGTCGTTACGATTTGGGTAGAAAATTAAAAAATAATGTACATTTAATGCATTATAGATATATGTTATATATCAAATGGCAATCTGAAAATTATAATAAATTTTAATTTACCTTCTTTCCTATCAAAATGTTGTATTTTTGGATAAATATAACATGATTCGAACAACGCGATGTGGTGCCATGCAGAATATCACTAAATATAACGGCAAATCACGTGACTCAACTTAACCAATAGCAACATCAAGAGAGAAAATTGATTCAACCAATAGGAAAACGTGGGGGGTAATTTAAATGAGTTGTTAGAAGTTAGAAGTATTTATTACAAAATACCAGTATAAACTAGGTAATTTGATCGTGTCCGACATAACATCCTCCCGCAAAAACTCCCACTATATGGTATTAACGGTACATTACTGCAATGGATAAAGAATTCAAATTGAGAAAGTAGGCAAAATAAGTCAAAAAGAATCAACGCAACTTCTGGAGTTCCACAAGGTGATCATCTTTCTCCGATTTTGTTTTCACTTTTTAACAATCAACCTTCAATTATTGTTCCCTTATTATCAATCTGACATTAGTCCGAGATCCGGCCGTACCATATATACCTTCATTTTTTTTCATCATAAAAAGTTTTATACAAGCTGCTAGTATTGTGCCTTTGATGAAACGGCCGGGTTACCTATCAAAAACCTGGCCCTAATAATAACAATTAAATAAAATAATGAACAATAATTTCAATAAACTATCGCTATATATTTCCATAAAAAATTAGCATGCCATTTCGTAGATAATGTTGAGCGAAGTGGAAAAATATAGGGTTGTCTACGAATCTTACCTTATCTCGAACACAAATTTTCATCCTTCACAATAGTAGTGAGGAAACTAGCGCCTTATACCCCAAACAGCAAACACGAAGCAGCTACGGACACGTGTTTCGGAATTATTGTCCCTCACCAGCGTAGCGTAGCAACAAAAAGAATCTGGAAAGGACAGATAGTAACAATAATTGAAGGTTGAAAGCACAGTACACAGTACTCTTATTTGTGCATTCATATCTAGATCGGTCTATTTAAGACCTTCACCGACAGTCGGCACATAGAGCCCTAAGTGGACTGCTCAATTTCAACCTGGCGAGTGGCGGTATATGGCGCTATTTTCCTCACTATTTGTTTTTGACCCTATTAATTCCTTCCTATTTTATTTGACTCGCCAGGTTGAAATTGAGCAGTCCACATAGGGCTCTATGTGCCGACTGTCGGTGAAGGTCTTAAATAGGCTGATCTAGATATGAATGCACAAATAAGAGTACTGTGTACTGTGCTTTCAACCTTCAATTATTGTTCCCATCTGTCCTTTCCAGATCCATTTTGTTGCTACGCTACGCTGATGAGGAACAATAATTCCGAAACACGTGTCCGTAGCTGCTTCGTGTTTTCTCTTTGGGGTGTAAGGCGCTATTTTCCTCACTATTTGCTTTTGACCCTACTAATTCCTTCCTACTTCACAATAGTTCCAGTTAGTTAAAAATGTGTGTTTTAACCACCTTCTATGACACCTCAATGACCCTCTTAAGTCTAGGAGATATAGATTTGTCTGAGTAGAGGCCTTTGAGACATGAAAATAAAATTAAAAGGTGCCAAACACACACGAAATTTTTCTGCAAATACTACGAATATGGCAACTTGTTTCTTATTCTTATCTTATGTCATGCATTTGTGGAGAATTGAAAACCAAAATCACAGCAATATGAGAACTTGCAAACCGGTCCACTCTCTTTTCCATACCACTTGTGATCTAGTCAATAACAGGATAGCTTTATATATCAGAAATTTCATTAAAATCACTCTTAGCAAATGTTGGGCCAGAAATTCACGACTCTGGTGAATTTGGAGTAAACCGCACTTCCCAAGATCTTTCCAACTATTCGCCTCTTATGGTTGTTGAATTTAGTGTTACCTCGCTAACAAAAAAATAGCACAGGCACAGAAAAAAAAATGTTTTTCAAAGGTGAAAGACGAAATCCTTATGTTTTTTGAGCTGTTGATTCCAAATATCATGTCAGAAATATATGTTTCACTGCTCAATTTTTCGCAAATTGACATCTCATCCCTAAATTCGGGGTTAAATGACTATTAAATCGACAAGCGTTGAAATGAAACTTCTGAATCATTTAAAATAGCTCTAATCACATACTCCCAACGTTCTATCGTACCACGGAAATGATAGTGGTGTACTCCCCCCCCCCCAAAAAAAAAACTACTACTGCCTCTTGTTCTGATTATTCCATGATACGCTTGTGAGGGCTTGACAGATCGGGGTTATTACAGAGAATATTGATAAGTCGAGTATCTTTTGACCAGTAGACGTCAAAACAATCCCCGGGAGTTGGAACCACCCCTTACCTGAATGACAAAATATTCCGAAAATACTGCGAAAGGGCTGAAGAAATAGTTTCGTCCAGTTTTCGAGGGAGAGTAATACGATAATTGCAATACTGCCCCCCCACTCTACTACCACTAAATGAAGAAAACTTCTCCTTGTTCTGATTTTTCCGTGCTACGCTTGTGAGGGCTTGACAGATCTGGAAAGGAAATATTAATAAATTGAACATCTTTTGACGAGGAGACGCCAAAACAACCCCGGGGATTGTAACCACTTCCTCCCTGAAGAACGGTTTCTCCCATTATTGAGGCGAGGAACACAATGGTTGCAATATTTCCCCCGCCCTACCCTTCTGAAACTACCCCTAAATGGAAGAAAACTACCCACGTTGTTTTTCCGTACTATGCTATGTTATTACAGGGGTTATTACTGGGAATATTAATAAATCAAACACCTTTTGACCAGAAGACGCCAAAACAACTCCGGGGGTTGTAACTACTCCCTCCCTAAATGACAGAACATTCGGAAAATACTGCGAAAGGGCTGAAGAATGGTTTTCCCCAGTTATCGAGGCGAGGAACACAATGATTGCAATATTTTCCCCCACCCTTCTGAAATGGAAGAAAACTACCCCTTTATCCAAACTACGCTTGTGGGGGCTTGACAGATCGGGGTTATTACAGGACATATTGATAAATCAAATATCTTCTTACCAGGAGACGACAAACAACCCCGAGCGAAAACCGTTCTTCAGCCCTTTCGCAGTATTTTCGGAATGTTTTGCATTCAGGGATGATTCCAACCCGCAGGAGTTGTCTTGGCGTTTCCTGGTCAAAAGATACTCGTTTTATCAATATTCTCTGTAATGACTTCGATCTGTCAAGCCCTCACAAGCATAGTATGGAAAAATCAGATCAAGGGGTTGTTTTTTCCCATTTAGTAGTTCCAGAAGGGTGGGAAAAAGGCACTGCAATCATCGTGTTCCTCGTCCTTGAAAACGAAAGAAGACCGTTCTTCAGCCCTTTTGCAGTATTTACGGAATGTATTGTCATTTAGTGAGAGGGTGCTTTCAACCTTCGGGAGTGGTCTTGGCATCTTCTGATCAAACGATACTCGATTTATCAGTATTCCCTCTAATAACCTCAATCTGTTAATCCCTCACAAACATTATACGGGGTAGTTCCAGAAGGGTGGAGAAAAAGTACTGCAACCATCGTGATCCTCGCCCTCGAAAACGAGGGAAGTCCGTTCTTCAGCCCTTTCGCAGTATTTTCGGAATGTTCTGTTAATCAGGGAGAGAGTAGCTTTGGAGTATTCTGGTTAAAAGATGTTCGATCTATCAACATTCTCTGTAATAACCCCGATCTGTCAAGCCCGCACAAGTATAATACGGAAAAATCAGGACAAGGGGTAGCTGTTTCCCATTTAAGGGTAGTTCCAGAAGTGTGGGGAAAAACGCGTTCCTCGCCCCTCGAAAATGAGAGAAGACCGTTCTTCAGCCCTTTCGCGGTATTTTCGGAATGTTTTGTCATTCAAGGATGGGGGTGGTTCCGATCCCCGGGGGTTATTTTGGCGTCTCCTGGTCAAAAGATACTCGACTTATCAATATTCCCTGTAATAACCCCGATTTGTCCTCACAAGCTTATTATGAAGAAATCAAGTTTTTTTGGGGGAAAAGTACACCACCATCATTTCTAGAGCCATTTTAAACATTTCATTTCAGCGCGTGTCGTTCTATTAGATTTAATAGCCATTTAACCCCGAATTTAGGGATGAAATGTCAATTTGCGAAAAATTGAGCAGTGGAACATATATTTTTGACATGATATTTGGAATCAGCAGCGGCTCAAAAAACATAAGGATAGATGTCTTTGACCTTTGGAAAATATATATTTTTTTGTGTGTGGCTATGTAGTCAGTCGTCTAATGTATTAATTGACTTCTGGTAGATCCAGGTCTTCTGTTGTTATTGTCAATCATTTACAGATTTTTCAAAAGCCTTTGACAAGGTGAGTCACGACGTCATATTGGAGAAATTACATAACTTCGGATTCACATTCACAATGCTCAATTTTTTTGCCTCAGCAAGAACTTTTTACGTTAAATACAATGCTTCGGTGTCGAATGAATTTAATGCTCCATAAGGGGAGTCCCAAGGGTCGAACCTCGGCCTACTGTTATTTGTCATATTTGTAAATGCTATGCCCGATGTTATAAAACACTTGTCTCCTGTTTGCTGATGATATGAAATTCTACGTGAAAATAAAAATTCTATAGATTGTTTGAATTTGGAAAAGGACAGTATATATAAAGTTTTTCTCTTGTAAGAAGGCTTACCTCCTTTTGAAGAAATAAATAAATAAATACCGCTGCCCAAGCAATCACTACTTCCACATCCAGATTCTCTAGGGTGGTGGTAGTGGGGGTGGATGAGGTAAAAAAATATTTTGAGGTTTCTTGTTCTTGTACATGCACTAAATCACATTTTTTTTCATCCCCTTTAATAGGGGGTGGGGGTGGCTAATGCCAAAAATTTTTTTGAGACCCTAGCTTCTCTTGTATATACTAAAAACCAATTTTATCGACTCTTACCTGCTTGATTTAACCATTTACCCCAAATTTACCCTCCAACACTTCGTCGGAACAACATGAAAATATAATCTAGTTCCAGATCTCGTTAAAGTACATACGTGTACCAAATTTCAAGTCAATATCTTAAACGGTTCCAGAGTAAACGTGCGCACAAAAAAAGTTACAGACAGACCGACAGACAGACAGACAGAAATTTTTTTTCGCTCAAACTTAAAATCTCGGCGTTTCATGACAATTTAAGCCTATTTGAACAATAAAAATTTTTAAAAATTTTTTGTCGTTACTATACTTGGATGTGGAAGTAATAAATAAATAAATAAATAGATAGATAAGTAAAATGTTCTACTGACCTGTGTAATCTTGGGAACATTCTTCTTACACCAAGCGCACCAGCTTTGGGAATTTGATACTAACGTAGGAAAAAAAAACGATACAAAGTCAAATATTAAACTCCATTATTCTTACGCGCTCGCACTAGAGCTAGAGGTAGAAAAACTAATACTTGTATTACTTCCACGTCCAGTGGAAGTATAGTAACGACAAAAAAATTTAAAAAAATATTTATAGTCCAAATAGGCTTAAAATGTCATGAAACGTCGAGATTTTAAGTTTGAGAGAAAAAATTTCTGTCTGTCTGTCTGTAACTTTTTTTTGTGCGCACGTTTACTCTGGAACCGTTTAAGATATTGACTTGAAATTTGGTACACGTATGTACTTTAACGAGATCTAGAACTAGATTATATTTTCATCTTGTTCCGTCGAAGGGTTGGGGGGTAAATTGGGGTAAATTTGGGGTAAATGGGTAAATCAAGCAGGTAAGAGTCCATGAAATTGGTATTTAGTATATACAATAGAAGCTAAGGTCTCAAAAAAATTTTTGGCATTAGCCACCCCCATTACCACGACCACCTCCTTATTAAAGGGGATGAAAAAAGATTGTGATTTAGTGTATGTACAGGAACCAGTGTATGTACAGAAACCTCAAAATATTTTTTTACTTCATCCACCCCCCCCCATCACCACCCCCACCCCACTACCGATGTGGGGTATCGTTTTATGGGTTTTTGAGGTAGAGGATTTCAAATAATATGTTATTAAAGTTCCATAAACAATTATTTTCAAAGTTTTTTCGTTGTGAGTGACTTGGATAAAGAATCTGGATATGGAAGTATAGTGATTCCTTGGGCAGCGGTTTTACAAAAAGACATTAATATTGTGAGTAGCTGCTAATTACCATATTTAACCAATTTAATTCTTTAATTTTATGGGATGTGCTCTCTTCTATTTGTTACAAATTCAGGCAAACACAAGAGTTTTGAATTCTTTGAATTTCTCTTAATGTGACAATATCCAAACACAACATACACAACATCACAATAATTAAAATGTGATAATACCAAGCAACTACAAAGCAACTTCAAGGTATACTTATCTGGCAGATATTTACTGGCATAGATATTCCATAAAATATGCTTTTCTGATACAGTTCTTCATATGGTCTTTAACTCCTAGATCCAAGTCAATGGTAAGTTCAAAGTTTTTACCTCATTTGGGGTTTATACACATATGATTAGCAGAAGCCGTTCTATTAACTCAGCAATATCGTTATTGATTATGGTGCAGAGACATTGCTTTCCAAGAAAGATTTCCTCCGGATTTTTGATTAGGTCTCTTAGGGACTAAAGTCATTGCGCCTTATTTTTAAAATGGCAAATTAATCGCTCGTAGATATCTCAATTTCCTGTAAAACGAATTTCAAGATTTCGTTCATGAATTATCAGTTGCACATCGGGTCGATTATTTATTTATATCTTCAACAAGATGGGGCTCCATCTCACACTACTGGAGTATGTTAAAATTATTTAGACGGAGTTATGCCGGAGAGCTGGATGTGCATCTATACACAGTGGCTCCGAGTATATATAAGATGCGGTAAAAAATAGATAACTTCGTAAATATGCGATTACCTAGAATGAGAACTATCAACTTTCATATAAAATATGTGTATTAATAAAAAAGAATAATTCCCTTCGCTAAACGAGGAAAGTAATAAACTGGAAAATACCATAAACCATGTATAATCAAACTACTTTAAAGTAGATATAAGAGATAACGCCCACCAGCCCAAGACGCCTCTTTACCTGCTCTCTTGGAAGTTTAGTTCTGACCATAGTGCAAGATATTAATTTAAAATGACATGAGCATTGAACACACACTTTGGTCACAGCTAGTTAGTTCCGATTCTTTAAAGGAGGTTTAAAGTAGATAGACTAATGCCAAAGTTCCTCGATTTTTTGTTTTTGTTTATACACGAAATTATCAGTTTAAAAGAAATAAAAAATCAGTCGAGTGGGAGACGCTGGGTACTTAGGAAAAGAAAACACTTTGAATTTTAGATATGTATATTTATTTAAATTGTTATTTTTAATTTTCAAATTGGCGCTCCTTGTACTCGGCACCCCGGGCGCATATTTCATAAACATACGAAGCCATAGAACCAGATACTCCCACCAATATTTTTATTGGTCTTTGAAAAATCACATTTCTAACAATGTAAAAATATACTAGGTTACAAATCTTATTTCCAAATTATACTCGATTACAGAATTGGCTTATAAAATTAAGCTATAAATTTAGAGAGTCTGATAAATTCTTTCAAGGTATTTAAGTATTCGTAAAGTAAGTAGTCACTAAATAATAACCTGGCTGCTGGTTTCCGGGTCTTCTTCCGCGTAGACTTGGTTGAGTGCTTGACGTTTCGACCATCTTGTCGTGGTTCTTCTGAAGCGAAGTGAGCTCTGCTGGACTGAGCTCCTCTATTTATACAGGTTATCAGGAGGCGTGTTGTGGAGCATTGCTCATGCGGAACATTGACTTCCACGTTATTGGTAATTGTAATCCAGTGTCACGGTTATAGTTATTCGGATGTTTATTTATTTCAGTGGCTTCTCTGTATCTTCTTGGCCAATAATTCTTGATGTTGGCTAATTTCTTTGTTTTGTCGAATTTTATCAAATGGCCGGTTTCTTCTGAATGTTCGGCAACTGCTGATTTTGTAGAATTTCCCTTCTTTGTATTTCTAATGTGTTCTCTGAGTCTGGTGTTTATACGTCGTTTGGTCTCTCCGATGTAAACTTGTGAGCAGGAACATGGAATGCTATATACTCCTGGCGTTTCTAGTTCTTCTGGACCTTGGTATTTGGAAAAATGTTGTGCCACCTTCTGTTTCGCATTATATATTACTTTGACGTTCTTTTTCTCAAAAACTCTTTCGATTCTATCCGTACATCCTTGTATATACGGTAGGTAAGCTGTTGCCGTGTATTTCTTTTCTTCTTTTTCTTCTTCTATTCTGGTTGTATCTTATCTATTTATTGCGTTGTCTATGTCCTTCGGTTTGTATCCATTTTTCTGTAGTGATGTTTTTAAGGTCCGATATTCTTCTTGCAGATGTTCTGTCTCGCAAAGAGCAATGTTAAAAAAGGGCTTTTTTGGCCCATCCGTGGTAAAGTGTGGAAGCCATCTTTTTTTACTAAGTTTGGGATGCTGAAAACGAATCCGTCACCCGTTCTGGCGAAAGATCTCAGGAACATATTAAAAAACCCCTTATTTGGGTGTGACATTGGAATTTTGCAGGAAATTCTCTTAAAATACTAAGTTTCGACAACTAAATAGAAAAAGAAGTAAAAAAAATCAAATTCACCCCTTCAACCCTCCTCCTCATTCTTTCACCACCCTGAGAAGGTTGTAAGCTATTATAACTACTATATAGTTATTTACATATTTTTAAAAAACCAGAACACCTCATTGAGTGGTTGCTATCAGAATTGAATAATCTGATTACTTCTGAGTACACTCATACGCCTTCTCACCCCTAAAGGGGTGGGTCTCACCTTCTCAGGGATATTGATCGGTTTTAATTGCAAAAAAAATCGTAATACACAGTATGATGTTTTTTTTTATCATATTAAGCTAACTTAATCAATTTAATCTGGATAACATAAAAATCACACATCACTAACCAAAGTCTATAGTCATCCTAAAAAATTAATCAGAGATTATGGTATTAAAAGTTCTGTCACGATTTGCAGAAATACCAGCCATATTAATTGTGTAATTGTTATTATCGATTTGTCTATAAGCATTACCAGATAATTATAGATTAGCTTGTTAACCTGAAGACAGTCGATTAATTATTATGCGGGGTATTTAAATTGCCTCAGGAACTTTAAAATGATAAGTCACTAACGTATTTGTGTCGGTATAATGTGGACTTTCGGTGTCTCCTGTTAAACAGAGCTATTGGAACATAGCAACCTAGAAAAAACAGTATAATCCGGTGATTTTTGCTTCAAAAATAACGATTTTTCGGAAAGTTTTGGGACTAGCCAAAAATTAGTCTACTCCCTACCGAATTTCCTCAGAAAACCGACCGGCTTTAATTGTTATTTAACTTTTTGTAAACAAAATGAATTTTGCAACTTAGTTTTTTGCTTATATCTTCGCTTCTGAAAGTCGTAGAAAAACGTTCGACCTATTAATTTCTCCGTCATGAGCTCCCCTGTAAGGTAGGTATACCCAAAGAACGAATCTTTGATTGTTAATAAGATCACTCCTGAATATTTCTTACCCCTCCCGTGTTACGGTGTCAATATCCCCTTTAAAAAATGTTGCTTGATTTTTATAGTAAAAAATTATTTAGTTATTTAAATAATTTTTGCTTGTTAGAATGGGAATCTTTTTTCATTTTATGGCCCCCTCAAATTCCAAATCTACCCACGAAAGGGGTGGGAGTAACTATTTAGGGATAATTTTTTGAAGTCATTAAGTTACTCTATTATGATAAAAATCCATGTAAGAGGTAATGAAGGATTTCTGTTGTAATAAAAACGAATCGAAAGTCCCAAAATAGTTACTCCCACCCGTTTCGTGGGTAGATTTGGAATTTGAATATAAAATGAAAAAAGATTCTCATTCTAACAAAGAAAAATTATTTAAATAACTAAATAATTTTTTACTATAAAAATCGAGCAACATTTTTTAAAGGGGATATTGACACCCTATACCCCCTCCTTAGAGGAGGGGGTGATCTGAATTGGCCAGGTCACCTTAATATGATAAAAAAACATCCAACTGTGTATTAGGATCTTTTTTGTAGTTAAAATTGATCAATATCCCCGAGAAGGTGAGACCCACCCCTAGGGGTGAGGAGGCGTATGAGTGTACGCAGAAGTAATCAGATTATTATATTCTGATAGCAACCACTCAATGAGGTGTTCTGGTTTTTTTAAAAATATGTAAATAACTACATAGTAGTTATAGTAGCTAAACAATCTTCTTAGAGGTGGTGAAAGAATGGCGAGGAGGCTTGAAAGGATGAATTTGATTTTTTTACTTTTTGTTCTACTTAGTTATCGAAACTTAGTATTTTAAGAGAATTTCTTGAAAAATTCCAATGTCACCCTCAAATAAGGGTAGCTTTTTAATGTGTTCCGGAGATTTCGCCAAAACGGGTGACGGATTCGTTTTCAGCACCCCAATATTAGTAAAAAAAAGATGGATTCCACACTTTACCACGGATGTTTTTGTGCTGGGTGGTGGTGAGAATTAGCGTGTAAGTATCTGTCGGTGTGCGTCGGATTTCTGTATACCTTGTGTCCTAATCCTCCATTATCCTTCTTGAACACGAGGACGTCCAGAAATTGAAGTTGGCTCTCTGTTTATATTTCCATGGTTTAGATAGTCCTTGAAATTCTCCAGTTCCTCACGGCCATGTTGCCATTGCATGAAAGTGTCGTCCACATATCTAAACCAACATTGAAATTGAAGTAGGTCGAATTGGAGCTTTGTGTCAACTAGATCTACTTCGACTTCAATGGAAGCCTATATAAACAAAAAGATGGAGCAGAATCACCAGTACTCGTCAACTTATTTATGGAAGCATTCGAAATATACGCCTTGGGCAACTACCAATTAAAACCAAAATGTTGGTTTAGATACGACACTTTCATTATATGGCAACATGGCCGTGAGGAACTGAAGAATTTCAAGGACTACCTAAACAGCTTAAAATCAAATTCATAATGGAAATAGAAACAGAGAGCAAACTTCCATTTCTGGAC
Source organism: Rutpela maculata (assembly GCA_936432065.2). Classification (NCBI taxonomy): domain Eukaryota; kingdom Metazoa; phylum Arthropoda; class Insecta; order Coleoptera; family Cerambycidae; genus Rutpela; species Rutpela maculata. The sequence continues at coordinate 77,555,268 of OW386294.2, read as the reverse complement.
GTCCTCATGTTCCAGAAGGATAATGGAGGATTAGGACACAAGGTATACAGAAAACCGACGCACACCGACAGATACTTACATGCTAATTCTCACCACCACCCAACACAAAAACAGACAGTCGTTAACACACTAGTACATAGAGCAAAGCAAATTTGCGAGACAGAACATCTGCAAGAAAAATATCGGACCTTAAAAGCATCACTACAGAAAAATGGATACAAACCGAAGGACACAGACAACGCAATAAAGAGACAAAACACAACCAGAATAGAAGAAGAAAAGAAATACACGGCAACAGCTTACCCACCATATATATAAGGATATACGGATAGAATCGGAAGAATTTTGGAGAAAAAGAACGCCAAAGCAGGCGCGGATTTATGGGGGGGGGGGTAACGGGGTAATTACCCCCCCCCCCCCCCAAGATTCTGTAAATCATCAATTTTTGTTTTAAAATGGTATGATTCTTGTTAATTTTGGGAAGAAAAAATTTTTTAACAGGGTAATTCCCTCCCCAAGAAATTTTCATTTTAAATTTTTTAGAATGGAAAAATATTTTTTTTTGGATTTCTCCCCTCCGCTTTTCAAAAAATTTTAAAGTGAAAATTTTTTTTTTCGGATTTCTCCCCTCTGCTCTACAAAAAAATTTTAGAGCGAAAAATTTTTTTTTGGATTTCTCCCCCCGCTCTTCAAAAAAAATTTTAGAGTGAAAATTTTTTTTTCGGATTTCTCCCCCCCCCTCTTCAAAAAAATTTTAAAGCGAAAAATTTTTTTTTTGGATTTTTCCCCTCCCCGCTCATCAAAAAAATTTTGGGTTCAGTGTTACCCCCCCCAAGGTCAAGGTCCAGATCCGCCCTTGCGCCAAAGTAATATATAATACGAAACAGAAGGTGGCACAACATTTTTCCAAATACCAAGGTCCAGAAGAACTAGAAACACCAGGTGTATATAGCATTCCATGTTCCTGCGGACAACTTTACATCGGAGAGATCAAACGACGTATAAACACCACACTCAGAGAACATATTAGAAATACAAAGAAGGGAAATTCTACAAAATCAGCAGTTGCCGAACATTCAGAAGAAACCGGCCAATTAATAAAATTTGACAAAACAAAGAAATTAGCCAACACCAAGAATTATTGGCCAAGAAAATACAGAGAAGCCACTGAAATAAATAAACATCCGAATAACTATAACCGTGACTATACTGATAACCTGTATAAATAGAGGAGCTCAGTCCAGCAGAACTCACTTCTCTTCCGAAGAATACCACGACAAGATGGTCGAAACGTCAAGCACTCAACCAAGTCTACGAGGAAGAAGACCCGGAGACCAGCAGCCAGATCACCAGCTCCGCGAAATCCTTAGCACCAAGATAACACTAAATAATAAGTTTGTTTTTTTCACTAGAAATATTAAAAAGTGAATTATTCCGCATTATACCAATAGTAATGATCGTGTAGGGTGAGAGCGTCATTACTCAGTTCGTATTGTGAAAAGATGGAAGGATTTTCTGCTGGTGAACATTTCGAAAACGAAGTGAGACCATTTTATTGATTGTGGTAGCTGGATGCCTAATGTACAGAGAAGATGCTCAACTTCAAGGCTTACCGAATAAAATTACCATTGATTACTTAAACATTGAGTTTGTGGTAGCAAAGATCTTTCATTTCAATTTTCAGAGGAAGGGAGAACAATCACGAATCCCAAATGTTAGACGTGCTGCAAATGACGATGCTGCACATTCTATATGGGAAATTACAGTTCATCTCAAACTTATAGCAACATGAGGTCCAGTGTTCTAATGCAAAGTTAAGCACTTTATCCTACAAATAAATTAGATAGAAGTTTAGAATATGCTTTTATTAAACACTTTAATATTGCAACTTCATATTCTAAACTTCTAGCTAATTTATTTGTAGGATAAAGTGCTTAACTTTGCATTGAAACACTGGGCCTCATGTTGCTATAAGTTTGAGATGAACTGTACTTTCGGTTAAATTGGCTGAATTTTTAATATAGTGTAGATTTCGACTTTCTTGTCCAACTCGATCCTATGTCTAGTTTCCGAGATACAGGTCAAGAAATGTACAAGAATGACCTCCTTTACAGTTAAAAAAATTTCGAATTTATGATTTTTTTTTCATACAATTTATACTGTGATACGTTCTAATAGCCCTTTATAATATTTTTTCCTAAAAAGATTTGTTGTTTTAATAAAAGTAGCATAGAAAAAAATTAAAGTTTGAAAAATGTTGGCGAAGGCGCCGGGAAATCTATATAAAAATAACAGTTGAGAAGATATTCAGTCAAATTGGCTAAAACATTTTTTTACATAAAGTATATGTCTTCCTGATCAAAAAACTTTAATTGAAAAACTTTCGGAAATTGCTCTTTTGGCCTCTAACACCCCATCAATAAATTAAAAGTTCGAGAAGATACAGTATTTTACAAGAATTTATAGCTGTATCTCAGAAACTAGACATAGGATCGAGTTGAGCCCATTAAAGCTTTTGATCAGAAAGTAAAATTAAAATTAAAAATTCAGTCAATTTCACCGAAAGTAATTTTCCATGTAGAATGTGCCAGATCCTTTGCAACTTCGAAGACCAATCATTGACCTGACTTTTAAAAACAAAAAACAAAAATGCCGATCAAAGATTAGAAATTCTGGGTGCAAAAATTGATATTGAGACACCGCATGAGAAATTCTTCTTCGTTGTTAAATTGAGAGAAATTGCTTCCTTCAATTCCGTAAAAAGTAGTTTGTTGTAACGTTTGTACTTATCATTACAAATAAAATATTTTTGAAAAATATTGTCTTTGTTAGCGATATAGTCCCAAAGTGTCATATGAAACCTAATTTTTTGCAAAAAGCGAGAGGTACAAATATTTTTCATTTTAACCAATTCTTATCTAAGTGTTTTTTTGGAATTCGCCGGTATGTTGAATAAGAAATTAAAAACGAGGTTATTTTCACTTGTCGACGTTCCGAATAATATTTTATTCTTCCTCAGGACTACAATAAAATACAAATGTAGTAACTTACAATATTACATGAAATTAATAAAAAGAAATAAAAAGACAAAAAGTACATTTCTTTTTATTAATTTCATGTTATAGTATTGTAAGTTACAACATTTGTATTTTATTGTAGTCCTGAGGAAGAATAAAATATTATTCGAAACGTGAACAAGTGAAAATAACCTCGTATTTATTTTCTTATCTGCCATACAGACGAATTCCAAATAAACATTTTTCATTTTAATGTTTCTTTGTTCGTTATGTCCCATTTAGTGACAAAAATGGCCAGGGTCATAAATTTTTTACTGGTGTATGTTTGGGTTCGAAGAGGTTAAAATTGGTTTGACCATTCGCAATAATTTATTAAAAGTCTATTTGTCCATGCGAAAATAACTTTTATAATCACTCATTTCCTTCTTATCACTTATTTCCCTCAATAAAATTAGATGTGAGTAATTTTCGCGTTATTTCAACCATTCCTTGATCCAATAACGACGTTTAATTTAACATTTCATACCTAATGCAATCATTATAGCTAAATATGCTTTTTCAACTTTCAACTTTTTCCGATAAAGATAAAATCGGTATGCTTTCTTTCGCCACTTGAAGTGCATTGATGGAAAATAACAACACAGGTACACAAAATAAAAAAAGTAGTCTTTTTCTGGTACCTACTCCATTGGGTATGTGTTTCGACGTGCTGAACTCGAATTAGGTGTCCATTTAGCTCCATTAGCCACCATTTTTTTGTAAATCGTGAAATAACCTAAAAAGAAACTCATAATTTAGGTTATTTACGCGATTTACTAAAAATTGGTGGGTAACGGAGCTAAACGGATAACTGATTCGTATTCAACATGTCGAAATACATAGAGGTTGTCCAGTGGAGTTCCAGAAAGAGATCTTTTTTGTGTGTGTGTCTGTGTAATATATGAATAGCATCGGATCCTCCGCTATTTTCTAGAAAATCGTGTATGCAAATATATTACAGACACAAAAAAAAGTGAACAGTGATCTGTTTCTGGGACTCCATTGGGTAACTCCTATGTATTTCGACATGCTGAATACGAATCAGGTATCCGTTTAGCTCCTTTACTCAGCAATTTTTTGTAAATAGCGAAAGTAACACATTCGCGGACAGTAACTTCTATAGCAGTAAATTTCAGATGATTTTATAGGACACTACTGCTATAGCAGTGCATATTTGAGAGGCCAGAAAACACACTACTGTTGTAGCAGTACATTTTTAGGTAAGAATAAATGAAGTTGCCTCTTTACTGTCCCACAGCAGCATTATACAATTTTGGGCACTGCCCTCTTAGGTCTTGTTGTCTTGTAAATGCCTCATTGGTAACAAGTCATTTTCGAACTACTTGGGTATATCGCAGGGCAGCTATTGCATATGCAGTAATATTGCCATTGTGATCTATGCAAGTGTAGCGGGTAGTGTCCTCTCGTTTGTACTCACTTTATTTTTTATGCTTATAAGTTAATCAAATTTGCTAAGCTAACGTAATTGAGATAGTATGGAGTTTTTGTAAACTTATGCTAATACAACTGTATTGAATAACTTGAAATATTGTGCGTTAGTTTATGCAATTTATTAGCCAGGACCGTTCCTAGATGTTTGTGCAACATTATGTGAAAAAATTTTCATAAAAATCGCACCAGTACTTACTTCAAAAGTGTGTTTCTGAGGTCCTCCACAATTTCAGTACTGTCCGAGAATGTAGTAACCTAAATTATGAGTTTTTTTAGATCATTTTCGCGATTTACAAAAAAAAATGTGGCCAATGGAGCTAATCGGACACTTGTTTTGTGTTCAGCACGTCGAAATACATATTTGTTACTCAATGGAGTACCAGAAAAAGACCACTTTTTTAATTTTGTGTGGCTGTGTAATGACAGTAATAATGAACATGGAAAATTCAAATAGTAATGAGGGGGAAATTTTTAATAATGTAATTTTCTGTAATGATATGCTGAAAGGACATTATTACTAAACGTCTACTTTACCCTAAAGAAGTTACAACCAGTCAAATGAATGTGTTTTTAGCTGACCAGTTGAAACCTTTTAATAAGTGTACTAGTCAACTATCGTAGGTTGACCTTTGAAATTTGAAAGCGCTGTAGACAAGTCTCCTCCCACCAGCAGAAACTCATTTATGAAAGTGTATACGTGCTATTCTCATCGGTACAGTCTCGAAAAAAGCGATATTATTTTGTTCACTTAGTGTTTAGTGTATTTTTTTAAACATACCATCTACGAACATTTGTAAATTCATTTGTATAATCCTAAAGTGTTTATGGTTATTGCACCGTACTTTTCATTGTAAAATGTATTCTTAAACATTTGGTAAACTTAAATTCGGTAATAAAATAATTTATAAATACCCGCATCACCTGTAAATTCATTCATTTGAATCCATTGTTGCAGTAAAGTTTTAAGTTACAATAAATTGGTGATAAAATGATAAATAACAAAGTACCTCCGATTGTACTTTCTATGGATAGCCACTAGTCTGTCCTCGTTACACAACGACGTTCTCTATTCATCTTGTGCGCATCTCAGAGGCCAACCTACAATAGTTGACTAGTAAATACATTAATGTTCAACATACAGCAACAAGCTGAAAAAAGTGACCTGAAGTTAGGCGGAAAGCAAGTACAAATCAGAGGCATTCAAATGTCAGATGTTGTCTATATGTGTCCGTCCGTCCTGGTTGAATGGTAGAATAGCCTATGGCTAAATTCCGCTAGGAGATTAATCTAAATAAGACAATAAAAAATATATATATTTAAAGAGTAAAATAAAACTCGAAGTCAGTCAACGAAAAGAAGTCATTCGTTAATTAATTATACTTTACAAAACAAACTTAATGTAAAAAACATTAGGCATTATTATATTTAATCATTATCATCAAAATAAATATAGGTATACAGGGTGTTTCAGGTAGAAGTCTCCGGGTCATTATCTCTAAAAATAATAAAGATATTTGAAATTTGTAAATGGCGCAAGATTGGCACCAAAAAAATACAGAAAGTAATTGCAGCTAGAATTTTTCTTTTGCAGTTCATAGAGATGGCGAAGTGTGGTGCTAAAAAGTGCTTGAAACATGATTTATATGATGAAGGACAGTTCGTAACAAGTATTTAAAAAAAAATCATTCAAATCGGTTGAGATTTGACTTGTAGGCAGATTTTTTACCAATAATCTGAATTTCTGCTCGCTGTGCTCTATCTTTGTGCACTGCGAAGGAAAAATTCTAGCTACAATTATTTAATGCTTTTTTTGATATCAGGTATGTGCCATTTACTTTCACATATTTTTATTATATTTCGAGATATTTTGGAAATATAATCTGTAACCTAGTATCTTTTTAGGAGTCTTATTTAGCGATATCCATAAATTAGTATATTTGGAAAAGTACCTGTGCTGGAATGTATTTTCAAAGAGTAATAAAAATAGTGGTGGATGTGTCTGATTCTGTGGCCTAATATACTAAGTAAATCTGCATCCCGGACGGGTGACCTGCCCTTCCACCGTCCCTGTCTACATAGCTCGTGTCATGTTTGTTGAGCTAACGGTATGATAATCGTAATTTATGATTGTGGTACATCAATAAACTATCCTTCTCCGGGACAAGTAAATGATATGATACATTGTGGAGCCATTGATGCCATAACAATTTATGTAATATGAAAAAAATTTGAAATATGAAAGTTTCAGGTCTGGTTTTAGTCCGTTGAATGGTGGGTCACGTATGCAATCGAAATACAACCAAGTCTATGGCCTCAGCTGTGCCAGGATATACCAGACCTCCACTGGCAATGTGGTGGACGGCAAATTCACATCTCATTAGGTCCTCCAGCTTCCAGAATCTGCGTCAATGGAAATTAATTAAAATTGGTTAAGCTAATATTAAATAAGTAATAAAATTTAACTCATATGTACCTAGTAGCCAGACTGACTGAAAGTCGCTTTTAACCAATAGCTACCTATATACGTTAATTTCATGTTCCAGAATCCGAATTTCCAGAAACATGTTTATTTATTCAAATTCAAATTCTTTATTCGCTTTGCTGCTACAAACTACAGTTGTGGATTAGCTTCGTCATAGTAATTGTGAGGACACAATATTAAGAATTACAAGTCTATGTAAAAAAAAATAAATGCATAAATTTTCTTTCCTATATAATAGAGAAAAGAGAATTTAAAAAGAGTGTAAAAGAAAACGTATATACAGTGTGTCCCCGGATGCAGTTGACGAGGAAAAACATTTTACGACGAAGTCATTCTTTATAAAAAATTCTGCTTGTCGAAAAAATGAATTTACCATATAAAAATCTTAGATCAGATGTACCGGCTGTTAATAAATTAAGAAAACATCAAAATGCTTCAAGAGAGAAGTACCTTTATTTATTATTTTGGACAAAATGTTTATAACACAAAGTTGTTTATAATCCAAAATAAAGCCTAAATACAAATTATGAAGTCTAAATTTTGACTTTCATGTTTGAAAATGGAGATGAAGAGAAGTGTTTGGATTTTTGTTTACGGGTCGGTGAGAATTACCTCGTAGATAGAAGTTTACACAGAATGTTTTTTTTTTTACTGACGAAGCAACATTTTGTACAAATGGCCACGTTTCATCACAAAACAGTCGTTATTGGGCTTTTGAAAATCCAAACCATGTCATTTACAAAGTTAACGTTATAAAAAAGTGAATATATGGAGGGGCATTTTTTATGATCGAATCGTTGGTCCATATTTGTAACGAAGCATTCTTTAAATTCCTGCTCCATTACTAAAGTTTTAGGATTTACACACGACACCAGTGTGCACACGGCACGCAAATCTACCTAGCTCCCGTCTAGAGGCACGGATTTGCACCCGACACCAATCTATACGCAACTCTACGTCACCAGTAAGCGAGAATTCTCGGATATAAAAGCCCGGCCACAAATCAACAAAATTCAGTGTGGACAACTCGACAATCTGTCTTCAGGGTGGTGAGCTGGACATATTACAGTTTTGTGCATCTCCCGACGCAAACATGACGGAACGAATGAAATCTGACCTAGGGAATCCTTCAGCATGGTGAGCTGGGTCGATAGTCATTCCCCTCTACGCCATTTCGCCGCCAGAACCAGAGCGGATAAGCCTGACCTGGAGACCTTCTACAGCGTGTTGAGCTGGGAAACTTCTTGAGTCGACGATATTCGCCCGACGCCCGATGCCACTCCAGTAGCAGCAACTAACGTCGCATCGCATCGCTACACACACTCTCTCTCTCTCTCAGATAACAGAAAATGTTATCCTAAGAACCGTAAAAGATACGGACCTGTATAACCTGTACCTGTATGTTATATAACTCTGTCAGACATTACCTGTTTGAAGAAGAAAATAAACTGTTTATATTTTTATTGGGCTGTCTTATTAACTAATCTGGACCTTGATTAATCTCCAAACCAGCTACCCGACAACAAACCGTTACATATTTCTCAGGAGAAAATTTAAATCGGCATGTTTATTTGGACCTTTTGGAAAACTTTGTATTGCCATTTATAAACACACTGCAACCGGAAGTAAGGCGTAACATTTTTTGGCAGCAGACGGTTGTCCAGCTCATTCCTCAGTTTTGGTACGGCAGTGGTTGACAGATCACTTCGGAGCCAGGTGGATGGAAAGATATGCTCAAATTAATTTTTCTGTAAGATCACCACACCTTACACCAATGGATTTTTTTCTGTGGGGTGTTTTAAAACAGAAAGTTTATGCAGATGACCTGCCGCATGAACGAGAAACACTAAAAGCACGAATACAAGACGCAGTGAATGTACCCTCAACCGTTCGTAAGGTCTACGGTGAATTTATTAAAAGGATGGAGAAATGTGTTGGGGTTGGAGGAGGATATGTAGAATAAATTGTTTTTCCGCAATCGTTGAATTAATGTTATTATGTTATGTTAATGTTTGAAAAAAAAAAATGTAAGTTGACATACCTAAATGTAAAAGTCAAAATTTAGACTTCATAATTTATATTTAGGCTTTATTTTGAATTATAAACAACTTTGTTTTATAAACATTTCGTCCAAAATAATAAATAAAGGTACTTCTCTCTTGAGGCATTTTGATGTTTTTTTAATTTATTAACACCCGGTACATCTGATCTAAGATTTTTATATGGTAAATTTTTTCGACAAGCAGAATTTTTTATAAAGAATGACTTTTCGTCGTAAAATCAATAGATGTTTTTTCTCTTGTCAACTCCATCCGGGGACACACTGTATATGCCTAGGTTGTACAGAAAGTTGACAAAAAACATAGAAGGAATAAAAAGTCTAGTTAAGATTACCACCTACTAATATTAGCACTTATCAACATTATATATATAAAAGCATGGAGACAAATAAAAAGCAGTGGCGGCTGGTGAAATTTCAATATTTTTTTTCTCGTCTGTGGCGCATGGGACCCATACAAAATTTGGGAAATAACATCTAGAGAAGCACTTCTCTAATAATCCCTAAAAAATTTTGAAAAAGCAGTTTGCGAAAAAATTTTTGAAAATTCGGTAGCCTCCCCTGGGTCTAGGGACTCCTGTTTATTTTCATTTTTTTTTTGTCATATGCATTTGACTTTTCATAAAAATACAACAATAGATTTTGGAGTTTATGAAAATATTTTCATTACTAACTGAGATACAACGAATTGAAATATTGTAATTTGTTAAATTGTAAATTACAAAATTTTAGTTCATTGTATTTCAGTTAGTAATGAAAATATTTTCACAAACTCCAAAATCTATTGTTGTATTTTTATGAAAAGTCAAGTGCATATGACAAAAAAAAAAAATAAAAATAAACAGGAGTTCCTAGACCCAGGGGAGGCTAACGAATTTTCAAAAATTTTTTCGCAAACTGCTTTTTCAAAATTTTTTAGGGGTCAATAGAGAAGTGCCTCTCTAGATGTTATTTCCCATATTTTGTATGGGTCCCATGCGCCACAGACGAGAAAAAAAATATTGAAATTTCACCAGCCACCACTGATAAAAAGACAAGTACCAATACATCATTAATATTGAGAATGTCTAACTGAGTTACAGTATTCTTCGAATTCTTTGAGGCTATAAAAGCATTTCTCTAACAGTAAGTTCTTTATTTTGGTTTTAAATATATTAGCTGATTTGCTATCTTTAATTTCGTGTGGAAGCAAGTTATAGTACTTGTGACCGGCATAGAATGGAGATTTTTTATAATATCTGAATTTATCAATGTATATATTATTTTTACTTCGTATAGAGTACGTATGATATTTATGTTTTTTTATAGTTGTTAATGTTTTGATGGATATATACCATTAGTTTTTCGGTTGCCTGTCCCCAGGATATTATATTAAATGACAGAGTAGAATACACACAAGCATAATAAAAGTTTAGCAAAAAGTTTTCATTCAAAGTATTTTTTAAAGTTTTTAGGGCAAAGAACGATTTATTTAATTTGGAACATACATGCTTAATTTGCTCACTTCAACTCACTGAGCTGTCTACGAAAGTACCTAGGAACTTGGTGGATGTATTCATTTTAATATCGTCTGAGCTGTTGCCATTACTAATACGTAGGTCTAAAGATTTTTTATATAAACCGGTAAATTCAATGTACACTGTTTTGTCTAAGTTGTTTATTATTGTAAATTTCCGTGTTACCTGTTCAACTTTGTAGGTTATTTCCTCATTAGTTTTACCCGAGACTAGGATAGTGGTATCGTCAGCATACATAAACACTCTTCCGTCATGTATATAGTTTGTAAGTCATTTATATATAATATGAATAGTAGTGGCCCCAGAACACTACCTTGGGGAGTGCCTAATTCGACATCATATAGTTTCGAGATACAATATTCTACCTTAACTGCCAACTGTCGATTTGTAGTGTAGGATATTATCCAGTCATTTATGTTTCCCCTTATACCTAAGTAGTCTGAATTCTGAGCTAGGAATACAGAATCTAGGGTATCGAAAGCCCGTGACAGGTCAAAGAACACACCAATCACAGTTTCCCCTTTGTCTATACTACATAATACATGTTGTACAAGTTCCGTGGTGGCTGTCTCGGTTGAGTAACCACTTCTGAATCCGTGTTGACATTTGCTTATTTGGTTATGTTTTAATAAAAATTCTATTAAACGAATGTAAACAGCTTTTTCAATTATTTTTGAAAAGGGGCTTAGTGTAACAATAGCTCTGTAATTTTGGACCATTTGAGGGTCACCCTTTTTATATATAGGTGTAGTTTTTGCTACTTTTAGCTTGTTTGGAAATTTACCACTAGTGACCGACTTATTTATTATATCTGTTATGTAAGGGCTTAATTCCTTGTTACATTCCTTTATTAGGCGCGTGGGTACCTCGTCAAATCCTATTGATGGTTTATTATTTAGCTGGGAAATTATTTTTTCAGTATCATCTTGAATAAGGGGCCTAAAGAACATAGTGTAATTATTTCTAGCCGGTAAAGTACATTGTACACTACTTTCGGAGAACATTATTTTGACCTGTTCGGCCACCGAGCTGGCGAAATATTTTCCGAAGTGATTTACTACATCATTGGTGTCTGTAATAAGGTCATCATTAATTTTAGTATTTATTTTGTTCGTATGAGTGTTTTTTCGATTTAATTTCATATTTACTAGCTCCCATAACTTTTTGTTTTGTTTTCGGAATTATTTATTACAGAATTATAATACATTTTTTTCTCTAAATCAATTTTTTTGCTTAGTTGTTTCTTAAGGTTTTTATTATTAGTCAGAATCAGTCAGAAGAAGCACGCATTTTGTTAATTATCCAAGGGTGTGTTCGTTTGTAACTGCCCGAAACTCTCACAGAGCTGGGCAGAGTACCGTAGAGTACTCACGAGTACATCGCAACAAGTACCTTTGAAAAGTACTCGTGAACATTGAGTACGAGTACTTGTTTTTGAAGTACTCTAAAAAATGAGTACTTTTGCAAAATTTGGAGAGTACTCTTCTAAAAATGAGTAACGAGTACGAGTACTTCGAAAGATACCAAATTGAAATAGGTAACAGACAAAAAATTAGAATACCGCTTACACCATTACCAGTAAATAAAAATAGATCGACATCAGCAAAAACAATTACATTTAAGGTAAAGGTAAAAATTGTTAGTTGAGTTTTGTAGGCACATTAATTAAATGGATTCTAGTATGCTAAAACGTTTAGTCCCACAGTAAACTTGGCCCTTCAATAAATGCGTGAATATAGGATTTTTTAAAAATTTTCACACATTTTTTATTTAGATCCAAAGAAAATGTGTCATGTGGTTACACTTACCCCCGTCAGTTGGGGCAAGTGTAACCAGAGCTTGCTATAAACGTATGAAACATGTGTATTTGTATCTGGAGCAAGTGGACAATTTTTTTATGGCAAAACTGAAAACGTTGGGAAAACTTATCCTAGAAGGCATCTTTCTTTTTATATTTAACCATACCCAATACTTTTTACATAATATTAATTTATTAATTAGACACTTGACTTTCATGTTAAATACACGGACATTTTAAAAAAATTCTAAATATTTTATTGCCTTCACATTTCTTGAAAAATTATTGATTTATGAAGAAAAGCCTTTACCACTGAAAAATATTAATAAAGAATATCATTATCTAACATACAAAGAAAATTGTTAGTTGCGATTACACTAACCCCTCAATTACACTTACCCCACTTCAAATTATTCAAAATGTACAGGTATACAAAAATGAACACGACCAAAAAAATCGTTGCCCAAAGAATCACTACTTCCGCATCCAGATTTTCTATCCAAGTCTCTCACAACGAGTGGGGTTGGATGAAGTAAAAAAATTTTGAAGCCTTTGATTCTTGTACATGCACTAAATCACAATTTTATTTTTTTTCACCACCTTTAATAATCCGGTGTGGGTGGTAATGGAGGTGGCTAATGCCAAAAATTTTTTTGAGACCTTAGCTTCTTCTTATATATACTAAATACCAATTATATATACCAATTTTACTTGCTTGATTTACCTATTTACCCTCATTTATCTCAGTTTACCCCCCAACCCTTCAACGGAAGAAGATCAAAATATAATCTAATTCCAGTTCTCGTTAAAATACATACGTGCACCAAATTTCAAGTCAATATCTTAAACGGTTCCAGGGTAATCGTGCGCACAAAAAAATTTACAGACAGACCGACCGACAGACAGATGTATGAAAAAAGACAAGCTGAGACTTGCCTGTGTTGCACACCGGTACTTGTACTCGTTACTCGTCAGTCGTGGCCACCAAAAGTACTCGAGTACTTGTACTTGAAAATTTCGAGTACAGAGTGCCATCCAAATAAAAGTACTCGCGAGTACTTGTTACTGAGTACTTTGGATACTCAGTACAATTACGAGTACAATTTACTCGAGTACTGCCCAGCTCCGAACTCTCAGCAGAATAATACCAATTTGACTATTCTGGACTAATTTAGAGTGGTCTTTTGAATGAACGCTTTTTATACTAATCACGAGCATAAGCATAGAAAAAATCTTCTCTTGTAGCTTTTTCAGAATTATACTAGAGGGCAGTTTCTATTTCGTTATCGTTCGAGGAGACTTTGCTATTTAGCAACATTACTGGAGCAAGGAGTTCTCATTTATTTCCTCTAGGTAGGGCTACAGATACTAGAAAAAATGCCTCGTAAGGGAGATTTTTTATAGTATATTGGTATGATCAGACTTAGATCGTCAGTATATAGAAGGAATGTTTATTTTCTTGTTTTTCATACTGAATGTTAGATATGGTAACTGGACGAAAGAAGTTGACAAGTCGGTTCGTATTTTTTTTTGCCTTAAAATGCTAGGAATCCTATCATGTAATTCCGTCCTTCGTCAGTATTAGCTAGAAGAGTAGTTGTTTTGATTAGTTCTCCAATTATGAGAGTTTTAAAGTGTATTCCTATGTGGTATATTAGCGTGATCAGATTAAGGTACCAATATACAGAAAGTAGATAATTTCATATTAAATAAAAAAAGTGTAAATGAGTGAATTTAAATAAATGATTTAAGTATTTGCAATATATTTTTTCTCTTTAAAATGCTAGGAAGCTTATCAGGTAATTCAATACTTCGTTAGTATTAGCTAGAAGAGTAGTTGTTTCGATTGGTTCACTAATAATGAGTGTTTTAAAGTATTTACCTAACTAGTATACAGGGTCCGCCAACTTAAAACTCCCCAGGCTTGTAACTTTCTTATTTTTTAAGCGATGACCATGTTAGGCACATCAAATTGTAGATATTTTTAAGGCATTTAAACATATGTACAGAGTGATTTAAAAGAAAATTTTTTGAAAAATTGTTAAAAAATGAAACTTAATTTCTTTGAATATTTTTTTACCTCACCTTGTACATGAACTGCGTTAATGTTTTCTTATAAAGGTTTTAATTAGCTTCAATTTATGTTATTACGTCATATCGGATATTTTTTTTGGTTTTAAAGAAATAAATTAAAAACGCTCTTTCCGATTCCAAACTGAAATTTTTAAAAATAACTTTGAGAAGAATGTAAATAATAATTTTGTGCTTTATTTTTGTAAAAGACATATCACAAACAATATTCAACGTAAAAAAACAGCAACAAGAAACAAAAGAAATAAATATTTTTAAAAACAAACGTATATTAAAATGTAGGTACTAAATAGGAAATTGCAAAATTTTTATAATTTTTTTTTTTTTTAATAACATGAATTGAAGCTAATTAAAACCTTTATAGATAAGATAACTATTCTAATAACGATTTTCGTGGGACCGAGTAGTTTTATACCGACAAGTGGTATTATCGCAAACAACGTGATCTCCTGAACAGCAAAAAGTCTGTTGTCGCGTTCTCAACTGGTGGAGTTAGTAGCTGTGACGTCACAAAAATGGCGGCCCTTGGTATCCTATTTTGTCAATTATCTCAATAACTACTTAAGCAATTTATCCGAGTAAGGTATCATATGATAGT
Source organism: Rutpela maculata (assembly GCA_936432065.2). NCBI lineage: Eukaryota > Metazoa > Arthropoda > Insecta > Coleoptera > Cerambycidae > Rutpela > Rutpela maculata. The sequence goes on along the minus strand of OW386294.2, from coordinate 77,540,215 downwards.
CTATATATATGCCTAATAAAAAATGTCTTAAAATCTTATAAAGAGGCTTTAATTTAAAAAGATATTTAAAAAAACTAATTATTTTCAAGGATCTATTAATTATTATTTTTAAAATAACGCAATAAATAACAATCGTATGAAAAATATTCTGTTAACAAAAATCTTACTGCATTTGTCATCCACATTGCAAAATTTCAATTTTTCAATTTGCATCAAAAACGAATGAATTATTGCTATTTTACTATGCGCAAGTGCCTGACCGTCTGTCGTGCGCGTGTATTCATAATACACTTTTCTTTGGCTTCGCTTCGTATTTTACTTTATATGTGTAATAATAGTAAATAAGATGAATGAAGTGCTGTTAAGAGTTTATCTTTAGTGAGACAAAGGGTTAACATCAATTGGAATCTTTGCTTTGTTAGTAAAGCTACAGAAAGTGGTTTACAACGTTTCAAAGAAACATTATATACACGTAAAAAATAAGAGTTCTTCTTAAAGTAAAATCGAAAACATTCAAGCACTTGCAAGCTACCTAACAAAAAAAACAAACAAAGGTATCGCAATAGATACAAATGTTTTAGTTCGTGATATGTTCTCTGCTAAAAAAATATTACAAAATGAAGTACGCAATCCACCTCCATCTCTTTTTGATTATAATGGAGAACTCAGACAAACTACGAAATCTTTATTAGCTAACCTGTTACAAGAGACAGGAAATAGATTGGAAACATTAGCTAATGAACCAAAAATAAAATCTGCTACTTTATTCGATGGTCAATGTACTGATTCAGGCTATTGGGAAACTGAAAGGTGCGAACACTTTTGGTGATCTTAGTGATGTATTTTTACGAGCTGTCATGTCTAATTTCAACCAAAATGAGTGTCTTCTTTGAGACAGTCAGTACTAATATTCCCCGAAACGTTGGCCACTTTCATTTCGGGTCACGAGGAAGTTGATGCAGCTGAAGCTGTCCTCTATGGAATAGATTGCAACTTAACTGGATTCGGATGTGCAATTACTGATGATTCATTTTTATGGAAAGCTATCGTCTACTGCACGGATAAAATATGGAACACGTAAGAAATCAAAATTTATGACATTGCAAGAAAAATAGATCTTGCTGTGAGGAATTCTTTACTTAACTACCATGCTATAACCGGATGCGATAGCACCAGTGTCTTCTCTTGCCATGCAAAAAAATCTAGTTGGCCGGTATTTAAAAAGCACTTTAAGCTGCTGATTGATTTTGGCCGTTATTCTCATCTCCGCGACGAGCAACTCGAGAAGGCAGAGGCATTCGTCATTCAAATGTATCTATTTAAAACACCGACGTTTAAAGATATTTACAATATCGACGACTTGAAGGCAGCCATGTTCCAACATATTAAGGAACTTGACAAACTACCACCATCAAGATATGTTCTCAGCCTCCACCTTCAACGGGCAAATTATCAAGCGTTTTGCTGGAACACTATTGATATAGCTATTCAAAGTTTACCTCTGCCTGTCGATGGCAGTTGGATGATGCATAGTAAGCAACTATGTAAGATCGTTAAAGGAACCAATATCGTTTGGCGTTAATCTCTTGCAGTTGCAAGACAGATTGTAAGACATCCCGTTATGATTGTGCTGATAGAAAACAGAAATATATAAACGATATTTGCCATGTCGCGATGGTGTGAAATGTTTTAATAAATATAATTATGAAAGTCAAGATAATGCCGATTTGCTGTAATACAGTTTAGTAATAAGTCTAGTATACTTTAACTTTGCGTGTGTATGGGTTGATACTGCGCGTACAATTTAATTTTCTCTTGCGTACAAAGTTAAAGCAATATACCAAGGAAAAGAAGCAATGTTTTTTGGCTTTAATTTTGTGTGCAAGAGAAAATGAAATTGTACGCACAGTATCAACTCATACACATGCCAAGTTAAAGTATACTAGACTTTAACTTACTCATTTGCTTTTTTCTTAAAAATTGTGTTTTATAATACTTATTTACTTCCTAAAAAAGCTTTATTAGAAGGCTTTGCATTTCATTTGACTTCCATTCCTATTAGGATACCTTACTTTCGTAAATCGGTTAATTTTTGTTGAGATGAAATCATGCTTTTGTCGAATCACGTGGCGCCTCAGTACATTTGCTACAACTTTTTCAATTTTAATCCGATTCTAGAAATTCAAAATTCGTATATAGCTAAGAAACACAACAATATTTTCAATACTATAGCATTTTTCAGATGCTTGTTACTACATTTTGAAAAATATGCAGTATAGGTTTTGCATTTTTCCAGTGGACTATCGAAACCCGAAAAAAACGTCGGATCGAAATGAAAGTCATATCTATCGACTCGAGAGTGAATTTAGAAAATTCCATCAGTCGGTCTGTCTGTCTGTCACGCTCAGCCCCCTAATCCGATTTCGGATTTTCTGATTTCGATGAAACTTGGGTGGTTAATAGGAGGCCTTTAGAAAACCTTAACGCTGGAAGTACCCGATATAGACGTTTCAAGTTTTTCGGGAAAAATTGAATAACTCGGTAACAGGCAGTCGGATCGAGATATTTCAAAAAAGAAATGGTGCCGCTGGCAACGATCTACAGATAAGTATACCAGAGACTATGTCAAAAAAGAAACAGAGTTTTTTTTGCAAAAAACTGGTTTTCTCGAAATCGGGCCAGGAAGCACGATAACTGTCCAGGATATTGATCGATTTCGATCAGACTTGGTGAGATTAAAGGTACACGTCCACAAATGAAGCCTATTGCTGGCAACCCGAATCCGTTCACCAAAAGTATTTTTTCCAAGGCCGAGTATGATTTTCCAAAGAAATTAATAACTCCCGAACCGAAGGTCCGATTTTGATTTAAAAAAATGGCGATTGTAGGGGTTGATTAAGTCTATTAGGTGACGTTTGTGAGAAATTTGACAAAACAAAAGCGAATCTACAAATCCTGGAAAACTTGATTTTTTTTATAAATTCTACAAATACCGAACAGTTTCCTAATAAAAATCGAAAAACGAAGTATTTCGTCGATCAATCTCTATAATCGGTATAAGGCACGGACCTTTTTGGATAAAAAAATCTGAAATAGAGTTTTTTTGAAAAATTAAAAATAAACGAGTTATTTACAAAGATGCATGACCACGTCCGGTATATCAGTATATCAGAGTGGCATTTTATAACTTTCTATTGCTATATTCTTGAGTGAAATTTTTGAAAATTAAGTAATAAAAATATAAATAATATATAATTGTCCATAGAATTATTTAAAAAAATATTACAAATTGATAAATTCTCCGTGCGATATAGGAGGCCTTTAGAAAAATAATGTAATGTTGTACTTAAAATATCATCATTCATTCATTATTTAGTTAAGTAATGGTATTAATTTAAGAATTTACTTATAATCTTTACTTGTATGATGAAATTAAAATTTGGTAATGGATTGAGGTGTGTGGAAGCATTGTTTACCGGGGAAAATTCTATCACTATAAATATTCGACCGATTTTCATTTACTAAATAACAATATAACCGGTGCCCTTTCTGTATTTCAAAATGTAGTTAGCCTTTACTTTAGTCAATGCAAAAAGAAAAAAAAAAAGAAAAATAAAACATGTCAAAATGTACTGAGTCATCCTACGACCCTCTGCTGAAAAGGTATTGAATCATCCCAACAGGGCTAAAAAGCATATATTTTTTTAATTAATTTATTTATTTAACGTCGGCCTATTTCCGCTACCAGGGCCTATCACCGACATCAGGTGACGAGCTACCCCCAACCTGGAAATTTTGCCGAACCTCTTCCCTTAAGAAGAGTAGGCGTCTTTCACTTGCCTAACATTTAATAGACAAGGGACCGCCTGCTTTACATCCCCTCCGAAGGATGGTATATCCACTACGTAATCCTCGTCTGAAATTACGTAGCTTCCGCGTATACACTAATATACAAGCGGCTAGAAGGTGGGACGAGAACGCTGTATTTCCCAAGATGGGTCATCCATCCAAGTACTAACCGCGCTCGACGTTGCTTCAACGGAATAACGACTAACGACGACGAAGAATATCAAAATGTAGTTTTTAGCTTGTTATTTTTGCGTTATTTTAAAAAAATTAAAGATAAATCCTTGTAAATAATAATTTTTTGTGAATATCTTTTTAAATTAAAATCATCATATGATACCTTTCTCACATAAATCGGTTAAGTAGTTATTGAGATAATCGACGAAATCTGATATCAAGAGCCGCCATCTTTGTAACCTCATAGCTACCTCACTCCACCAGTTGAGAAAGCGACAACAGGCTTTTTGCTGTCCAGGAGACCATGCTGATTACTATGATATCACTTGTCGGTATAAAACTGTTCAGTCCCACGAAATTAATTTTTAATTAATTTGGCCTCTCTACTATTATAAGAAAACATTAACACAGTTCATGTACAGGGTAAAGTAAAAAATATTCAAAGAAATTAAGTTTCATTTCTTAACAATTATTTCAAACATTTTTTTTTTAAATCACTTTGTATGCATGTTTAAAGGCTTTAAAAATGTCTACAATTTGATGTGCCCAACATGGTCATCGCTTCAAAAATAAGAAAGTTACAAGCCTGAGGAATTTTAAGTGGCGGACCCTGTATTTGCGTACCCAGATTAGGGCAACAATATACAGAAAGTAGGTAATTTCATAATAAATAAAAAAGTGTATAAGTTGTGATATGCTAGCATGGTCAGATTTAGATCCATGGTATATGAAAGGAATGAATGGAAAGTTATCTGCTGAAAACCCAAAATAATATTTTTTAACAATAATGTAAGCAGAAATTCAAGATATTTATTTTTAAATAAATTTTATTGCCACACCTCGACCTATACTTCTTCTGGCTAAAGGTGTAACAGAGCAAATTGCTAATGTTTGAAAGCAATTTTAGTCAGTCTGGTTATCTGGGCTGTAATAATTATTAAAATGTTAATGGTAAAAATAAGTCAAAAGTAAACTATAAAATAATTATTTTTTTAATTGCGACATCACATGTAATCTAATGAACAACATACTATAAATATACAAATAGAAATTCAAATTAAGAGCCACTAAACGGGTTTACAAAACACATACCAATTTCAAATGTTGTTCATTCTAATTTACATTTTGACACATTACCTACCCATTTTATTAAGCATGAAAAACTGAATAAAACAATAGGTACTGCAATTAACTAATAGCCGGAGAGTGATTAACGGTTTATTCGAAATGTTTATATCCGCTGAAATTTTGTAGAAATATATTTTTTCTGGGCGACCTCAGCCCGATGTGCACCCTTGTTTTTTTGGAAGTTGCAGAAAATAAAGCTGAAAAAAATGGAGTATACATCGGGAAACTTTGGTACACATTTGATACCTTTTTAAATAATTTCATTATTCGAAATAAAAAAAAAATGGGGGTGCAGTTCGAGCCTCGGTTGGCCAGCCAGATGGTCGATACCGTTTAAGGTATGAAGAAATATCATTCTACAAAATTTCAGCGGCTATAAACCATATTCAACAAATCATTCACCATCTCTTATACTATTTTAGTACAAGCGATGCGCAAAAATATCCTGCACTTAATGATGAAAGCAAGCTGTTTTGCACAGTCACTCTTTGGACCATTTGGAACGATTTGGGCCCTAATTGGCACTCGTTATAATAATATTTTACTTAAATAAATACTCCAGAAAAAATATAACGGCAAAAACTGAGATTAAATAATGCTTATGTGAAACTTTGCACAGAAGTAGGTTTTTGGTAGTAGAAACAATTTTTGGAAGTTTGATGCTTTTGTTTTATTGCAACCATGGTAAACCCGACAACTTTTTTAAATATTTTTCTACTGGTAAAGTTCTACTTTTATGCAGAAGTTCACATAAGGATTATTTATTCCCAGTATAAAATACCAAAACATATTTGCAGTAACTTGATACAACGGAATGATAATATCAGTATATGTTAATCTTAAACTATTATGATTCTTAAATAATTGGCAATGGTTTTCTTTTTTAGAGGGGGAAACCCCCACGGGCTACCCATCGCTAGTATGGGTCAGACTCTAAATACAAGCTATTTAAAGACCTTGGTAACACCCCAACCATCTTCCAGGCAGAAATCTATGCTATAGATCAATGTGCCCAGGAATGCCTAAACAGAGGCACACAAAGGGCAAAGATCTATATACTTTCAGATAGTTAGGCAGCATTAAACGCTCTCAGGTCCTATACCTTCGAGTCAAAAATTGATTGGGAATGCAGACAATCCTTGAAGCAACTGGCAAAAAACAACAAGGTTACCTTGATGTAATGTGGGTGCCAGGGCACGACGGAATAGAAGGCAATGAATTGGCCGATAGCCTCGCAAGAAAAGGGGCTGAAGCCTCATTCTTTGGACCCGAACCGTTCTGTGGTTTATCTAAGGGACACATAACGGAGGAGGTTCTAAAATGGGAAAAGGAACAAAAGAAGTCCTACTGAAGGAATACTCCAGGCCAAAGACAAACGAAAAGGTTTATAACCTATTCAACAAATAATGCCACAAGGCTTCTCGAACTTGAAAAGTCCGACCTAAGACTGATCACAGGTCTTCTAACTGACCACTGCCCCTTGAGATATCATCGCAAGAACATGGGCATGGCAGAAGATGACAAATGCAGATACTGTGAAGCTGCAACTAAGACTGCGGAACATATACTTTGTGAATGCAAGGTACTGATCCGCATTAGGCTAACGTACCTAGAACAGGCGGAATTAACGCCTGAAGAGAGAGAAATTAGCTCCCAGGAAAATCGCAAGCTTTGCAAAAAGTCTTGGAATCCTGGGCAACAACTAGTTGTAGGGTAATTCACAAAATACCTTCAGGGCCGAGGTGAAGAAAAGCCAACCCAGGGCCAAGCGACCTCTTAAACAATCTACAATCTACAATGGGTCAGACTCTAACTGACTAAAACCCCTCCTCCCAGGGCTCGTCTGTAAAGTACTTCAAGGACACTGCAGCTTCCTGGGCTTATTGCACTCGCCCTGTCTGAAAGTACTCTGCCCATTTTAGTACTCCTATACCACTGAAAAGGTGATACAGGCCTGAAAGTGGGCGAGTTTTGATAGTTTACGGGTCTGTTTGTGTCAAATATATTATATCTTCTGCGGCCCAGCGTCTCGCAGTTGTATATGATGCTCCACGGTTTCTGGTACCTTATCGCACAATCTGCTGTTAAGGTCCAAAGCAAACTTTCCTTTTATGTACAGGTGCTTCTTAATAGGAAAGTGTCCTGTCAGAAGACCTGTTATAGTTCTCAATTGCATCCTGTTCCTTGTGAGCAGTTCTTCAGTTTGTTTTGGGCATGGTCCATTAATAAGTGTTTTCTCATGTCGATTTCCTGGAATATCTCTCCAGTGGTGGTTACGTTTATCCTAGACCCAGTCTTTGATCATCCTTCTGGCTGAGCCTTTTGTGATGCCCAGCGCAGGTTATGAGCTATAGAATATATCAGCTGCTCCTTGTCTAGCAAGTTCACCAGCTTTTACGTTGCCGTCTATACTGGTATGTTCCGGCACCCAGACTAGTCCATCCCTGTTCCGCTCATCCAGAATTTTGAGTTATTTGCGGCAGTCCCAAACCAGTCTGGAAGACACCTTATTAAAGGCTAATGCTTTTAGTGCCACCTGACTATCTGATGCAAGGGATATCTGCTGGTTCATATATCGTCATTTAATATTCTTGCGTACACATTCAACTATAGCCAGAATTTCTGTCTGAAATACTGTGGAGTGCTGTCCAAGAGAGGAGCTCCTGTTATCTCGTCCTTCCTGTCTCCAATGGTCATAGTGAAGGGCTTGTTGAATGTAATTTTTGGTACCATGCAGTCTGAACTTATGCTCAATAGAGATTCTACCACAATGTTAATTATCCTCATGTGTACCAAATTAACTCCGAGAAGAGTCGGGTTCTGATAGTTTTGTAGCCTGTATACTCCCATTCTGACCTACCCCTGATTAGAAATAGGTAATAAGTTTCATTTATTTTGGGTCAATTGTGCAAATTATTTGCATTACTCTAAATTCGTGACAGCGACCTGAAATTAACAAAACTCGCTCATTAAAGTCAGTGAAAACAACAAACAAAAAAATCCAAATTTTGCCCGCCATTCTTAATCCTAAGAGTTGAAACTTTGAGTGCTACAGCCCAAATTGCTCCGAATCGTCATTCTTATGTCACCGTGCAAAACTGCTTTCTTTCATCATTAGGTACAGGATTATATGTAGGAAAAGATGTAACATACTGCCAGTACCGCTTGTTTCACTATATTTTCCCCTATTTTAACACCTTATATTTTTTAAAGGGATTCAGATAAGAATGTAAAGTTTTCATTAGTCTGCTTTATGTGATCACAAAGGACCCCGCACATCTCTTATGGAAAATGGCTTTCTGTCAAATTGTCTGAAACTTTGCAACTTGCTACTTCATATTATGTTGATCAAGATTTTTCAAGGCCACAACTCGATTGTATGTGCCGTTTTTGCTATAGAAGGCCTTAAAAGTCGATTTTTGACCCTAAAATCATACATATATTGTAAATGCCGTTTGGTGCGTAAGATATAAACTAACTATAGTAAGATAAAAAATAATATAACATAATAGATAGAAATATACAACATGATGAGAATTTACAATTTACACTATAGAATATTTTCTTAATTACACAAGTAGATAATCGAGGGTCATTTTAATTAATTCTTTTATTTCTATCTTCTACAGATAAAGTTAATTAAATAAGACATATTTTAGAATAACAAAAGGATCGTATTATCATAGAGTTTTTTCAATTTTATTTCATTTAATGAAAAGAATAGGTTAAAATAAAATTTAGTTGTCACCGTGAAATTATTTTACAACTGATTATAACCACTTGATATTAAAATCATTACTTTTAATAAATAATATGTTTGACTTTAAATATAGTTTCCTTGAAACTTTTGTTAAAACTTTAATACATTTTTCAAATATATAAGTATTTCCCTAGCAATATAAATTTCTGTAATGCTGCATTCACCACGAATTTTCTCCAGAAAAAATAAACAAGACCAGCAAAATACTCTATTATTTGTCAACCAAAAACATTTGTTACCCCAGCTTACGTTGAATGCCCAATTGTACTTTACAATAGAACATATTAGAGACTTTAGACTTGGCCGCGGTTTATCTAAACTTTTTAGAAATAATTTGTTATCGTAATTTAATGTACTAAAAAGAACTTCTAATAAAAATCTACTTTGTCAGCACCAGATATCAATTCACATTCATTGTAATTATTACTTTCCATTTTTTATATAGTGTAAGTGCATATATTATATTTAATTAATTTATAATACGTAGCTATACCTAACACAGAACATCTGTCACTTATTGCTCCTGTTTTGACAACCGACCTGCAATGATAAAAGGGGGATGTTGCTTTGTGAATTCAACTTCTATAATTGAGAGTGCTCTTGCGTAGGTATTATATAATTAATCGACCATTTAACGCGCCAGAATATCATTGGCCAATCAGTCGACAATGAAACTAGACTCCGTCACATGATATATTTGCTGACTAGTGATTAGGTATAGACCAAGTCAAATGTATTTGAGATTTCTGCTTATCACAAAATTGCAGTGCTGACAAATATGAATTAGCTTCATGTCTCCAGTCTTATCTGAATTATTATTTGCGTTTATTGGCGCATTGGCGCTGGTCTATAACGCACCTATTTAGAATTCATTTAAACAAGTGTGAGATAGATCAGCGCCAGAACGCAAATAAATAATTTACACGCTATTTATCCATGATTTCTTAGTCAATTATTGAGGCTATTACTGACAATATATAAAATGTAAAATCTAATATATTGAATATCATGAGGAGGTTCAGCCTCCGTTGCCTCCATTGAAAGACCGCCACTGGAAATATGTATATTATATGTGTATATTGCATATTTATTCGTGGTCACTTTTAACTAACAATAATTTAAAATGGTCAAGGATCGATTTTTAATTTTTTCTACAATAAAAACTACACACAGAATCGGGCTGTCCTTAACTTTTAATAAGCATGATATGAAATAGCAAATTACAAAGTTTGGCACAATTTGACAGAAAACCATTTTTCACAAGAAATTCCAAGAAGTCTTTTTACCTGTCTCCTTTTAATTTATTTCGCAGTTTTGGATATCTCAAAATGGCGTCATTTCAAATTGACTTTGTCAAGACTTTTTAAATGTACCTATGTTTTTGAATTTTTTTAAAGCTATTCTTAAGCGATACAACAACGTTCAGTTTTCAAAATCATTTAAAAACTGACTGATGAGGAATTAATTTTTAAAGAAATCCCAGCAAAATCATACTTTTTAATGACAAGTCAAGTTATTGTAGTTTTATATCGTTCCAGTTGCACTTATTTAATTCTTTGCATAAAAATGGCATTTTCAGATATATGAATAGCAAATATTGTAATTTATTTGACGAAACTAAATCTGTTTATTAACTAGAAGACGTTTTTTTCTAAGAAAATAATTAAATAATTTAAAAAACTATGGATCGCTAACACATAAAGAAGTGCAGGTAACAATAACGTTCTTAATGACACTATCTATGTATGGGATTTAAATTCATTATTTTGTTGGATTTTCTTTAAAAATGATTCCCTGAGTCAATTTTCAATCAATTTAAAAAAACTAAACCTCTGGGCAGCTTAAGAACATAGCTTTCAAAAACTCGAAAATGTACAGGGTGTTCTATTTAAAATTTTTTAATAAAAGCAATTTAAAAGACACTATTTCGTTTTACAGATTTAGAGAACTGTGAAAAAAATTGAAAGTAGTCGGAAAAAAATTAACAGTTTAAAACATATAAAATAATAAAATAGGAGAAAATATAATGGGACACCCGGTAGCGACTTCACTAAATATACTTTACACCAGCATAAGACACGCCTATATTCGTCATCGTCATTGAAAACCAACGAAATCATACGCGACGTCAGCAAATCTTACACGGTGTGCTACAACCAAATTTGAATCAAAGTTTCTTTACACATTCTTGGATGTATATAGAACCAGTTTCCATGATATTTAAAATAAATCATCGCAGAAATTTTTTTTTTACTAGTATTTTAATTTTTTGTTTAGTGACACAGCCACACAAAAAAATTGATCTGGCCTGCGGACCAGACCAATGTATCCTTATGTATTTGGACCGGCTGAAGCCGAATCCGAAGTCAGAATTGTCAGATTGGCTCGTTTTTCACCCCCAACCCCCCAAAAAACACCCTCCAAAAAATGGTCTATCCGGGGGACCATACCAGTGTATCCTTATGTATTTGGACCCTCTGAAACAGAATCCGAAGTCAGGATAGTTAGATTCGCTCGTTTTTCACCCCCAATCCCAAAAGACACCCCCAAACCAAAAAAAAAAAACTGGTCTAGCCTGCGGACCAGAGCAGTGTATTCTTATGTATTTGGACACCTTGAAACCGAATCCGAAGTCAGAATTGTCAGATTGGCTCGTTTTTCAGCTTTTCAGACCAGTGTATCCTTACCAAATACATAAGGATATACTGGTATGGTCCGCCGTAGAGACCATTTTTTTGGGGTTAGCGGTGAAAAAAGAGCCAAGACAATTCTGACTTCGGATTCGGTTTTAACGAGTCCAAATACATAAGGATTCACTGGTCTGATCCGCAGGCCAGACCTCTTTTGTTTTGGGGACGTTTTTTGGGGTTAGGGGTAAAAACCGAGCGAATTTAACAATTCCAAATACATAAGGATACACTGATATGGACAGAGCATTTTTTAGGGAAGTTTTTTTGAGGTTAAAGGTGAAAAACGGGCCAATCTGAAAATTCTGAGTTGGGATTCGGTTTCAGCATGTCCAGATACATATTATCAGAAAATTGTCTATTATTATTAGAAAACGATAAAGTGAAATTGGCATATATGGACGTCGGATCAAACGTATCGCAAAATTTCTTTGCGATTGTGTTTCCAGAAGAAAGTACCAACAGACTAAATAATTCATTCTGGAATATTATGTAAAACGACTGTACTACTGTAAAATAATGAGCACAATAAAAGTGGGGAAAATTTTCCAAACTATTTACCCTTCATACATTCTCTAAAAGCTGAGTTTGATAGAGTTGCTAAAAAAAATATAAATAGAAACAATCAAGATATCGTTCTCAAATACATAAAGGCACTTAAATTAATCAAAACGTCGTCACAACTATGCCAATTTTATGCAGAAATAAGTTGGCGAAAGGAACGTGCGGGTTTGAAAATAGACAAAAAGAGATTCATGGTAGACGTCCGAATAAAGAAGAAATTATGTTCAAACCCAAAAGGACAGAAAGTGAACATTGTATTAAATAATGTTCACTTTGCCTTGCTTATTAAGGCAATATTAATAAACATCGCCCAAATTCCAAAAACAATTAAAAGCCTTAAATTATATATACATAAAAGGACAAGGGTAGGTAAGCTACATGTTTCCGCCCACTAATTTCATAAAATTAAAAAGTTCTCCTTAAAATCATTAAACATTTATTTATTGTTGAACATATGATCTTTACGTTTCTAATGTTTCTATACTTTTACATTTGAAAAATAACAGTAAGTCGTAATAATAGCATTTCAAAATAGGCATGTTTGCCGTTTTTTAGTAAGTAATTTTTCACTTTTTTGCGAACTTTTAATGTATATTTCAGTTAGATGCGCTCGATGAACCAAGAAAATCTCTACCTCATTTCATTGTTAAGTATTTATGCTTTTAAATAACGGTCAATTTATATTGGTTCATCAAGCGCTTCGAGTCATAGTGAGGTCGACGTTGCGTACGAATTTAAACGTGTCGGCGCTCAGAAGCTCATATTGTCGTGTGTATTGAATTGAATATTTTTTTTCTGAAATCGGTCAAGAATGTCTACTTTCTCGGCGCAATTTCAGATCCCAAAATACGTTATTCTAGTATTTTAGTCCTTTACTAAGCAACTATCAGGAAACAGTCAGTGAAAGTTACTTTCACGGCCTAGGCCGGGAAGGTAACTTTCCCGGACTGTTTTTTATATATATATATTTTAGACAGTAAATAATAAGCATTGAATCTTTAACTTTCATCACAACAATAAAAACTCCTTAATTTTTAATAAAATTGATTGCGATTTCAGAAAAAATAGTACGTGTACCTCGTAGTAAAAGCACATTCCCGGACTTCAATGATTGTTGGCCTCGGCTTAACGCCTCGCCAACAATTTATATCGTCTTCTGGGAATGTATTGCCTTTACTACTTAATAAACACACACCACAGATAGTAGACAACCCCCAAATCCAAAGCCAAGGCTGTCCGGAAGAGGGTTACACATTCGGAAAAACGCAGACATACATCCACACCCACCGGTGTTGTCAATACCGGGGCTGGGGGTGGAACCCAGGGCGCGGTAGCGAGTCGATCAGCGTATTCGCCACTCAATACGCCTTAACCGATTGAGCTACCGTGCCGGACGAAAATACACAATGTACTATTTTAATTTCAGATCTCAAAATACGCTATTCTAGTGTTTTAATCCATTGCCAAGCAACTATCAGTCTGGTAAAGTTACTTCTCTGGGCTGTTTTTTATTCTCTGGGCTGTTTTTTATATACATTTTAGACAGTAAATAATAAGCACTGAATCACTGAATTTTTCTTTTTTTTTATGCATTAATAAAAACTCCATAATTTATAATATTATTGATTAAGATTTCAGAAAGAATAGTATATGTACCTCGTAGTAAAAGCCGTTCTTCCTCGCCACCAAAAAACAAATGAGTTTACAATAATTACAGTAAAGAACAAACATCGGCACTAAAATTCACTTAACAAGTAAAATTGAAAATTTTTAAAAACCCCCGTATCTAATCGTACCAGTTTCATATGACCGAATCAAAATGAGGCCTAAATCATGTTCGGCTAACATAATTGTCTGCATATTTTCAATTTTACTTCAATCGGACAATTTCTAGAGAAGTTCAACATGGCGAATGCAAGATGGCGACCAAACATCAAAATTTAATATGGCCTATAACCTTCTCGACAAAATACTCGTTCAAATAAAAAAAACTACATCAAAATCGGATCACCCGTTGAAGAGACATGAAGCCACAGAGACAGACAAACATACGCGTGAAACTTATAACACCCCTCTTTTGGGGTCGGGGGTTAAAAAGGAAAGAATCTATTTAGCCTAAACAGCTGTGAAAAGGAAAGCAAAAAAGCAAACAACACCCGTGCAGACCTCCCATGCGATATAAAAGATTGATGTGCGTCATTGCACATCAATTTCCACACCGCATGAGAAATCAACACATGTAAAAACTGCCTGTCTCCCCTGCTCACAGCTCGAATCAATTCTCTCTGCATAAAGGAGGTACATTTTTCATTGTTTATTTTGTATACCTAGTAGATAGTTTTTATACTTTCTTTTAGACTACTTTCAGTAGACTCCTTGTCTACTGAAATACCCTGTATCATTCCATAATATTCTGCATTATTTAGCAAGTCTACAGCGACATAGGCATAGCAACACTGAAATTTTGCAGTTTTATGTTGGTGAATATGAAACTGACTTAAGTCTTTAAGATTAATATTATGCATTAATTGCCTTGGTTTTAAACATTATTTTAAATACCCAGGTTTTCCACTTAAATGAGTTTTCATTAAAGATACCCCAAAGAAAAATTTAAAATGATAATCTATTTATAAATGTTAAGTTAATGTTCCTTGTATATAGGTATAATGTGGTCATATTTTTGAATTCGGTAAACAAAGCGTAGGTATGTGTTTTGGGCTATCTGCAACTTATTTTTGAATTCTGTTGTCAAATATTTATAATATAATGTTAGACAATAATCAAACTGGGGATATAATATAGATTCCACTATTTTATATTTAACTTTTTCCTGCAATATATATTTAAATTTATAGAGCGCCTTTAATTTCATATATAATATGCTTAACTTTAATGTTACATGTATTTCAAAATTTAACGAATCATCAAAAATAACTCCTAAATTTTTAGCATGTTCTTTTTGTGGAATCTCAGTGCTATTGATATGAACTGTGGCAAAATTGTACAACATGACTTTGTTTTTGACACTTGTCGTGCAGACAAGCAAAAAACAGATTTTATTAGCATTGATATGAAACCCATTATTAGTAGACCAGAAATATATTCTCTCTAGTTTACTTCGTGCAAAGCATTATTTACCAATGATGGTTCAAATGATTTTAATATCTGTGTATCATCTGCATACATATCAATACTACAATGGTGTATTATTCCTGGTAAGTCGGCAGTGAAGATATTAAATAACATTGGTCCTAAAATGCTACCTTGCGGGACACCACATTTTACAACAATAGGGTCCGACCGAATGCCGTCAACCACAACGTACTGCTTTCTATTTATTAGGTAGCTACTAAACCAAATGCGCACAGTGTCAGAAAAATTATAAAATTTCAATTTAGCAAGCTTTGCTATAATCTAACAGAATCAAGCAAGTTGCTTTTGATTCATTGATTCCGGATGTTGCATCAGTTGCGATTCTAGTAAGCGCAGAGCAAGTATTTAAATTAGCCCGAAAACCAGACTGTATAGGTGGTAGGATATTGTTAATATTTACGTAATCAACCGTCATGTCAAAAACAATATTTTCACACATTTTTGATAATATGGGAAGAATGCTTATTGGCCCCAAATCACTAAATGAGGTTGCATTTATTTTTTTGGCAGCGGCTTTATAATAGCTGTTTTCCAAATAGTTGGAAATTCTCCATTTTGTAATGATGCATTAATCAAATCCTTAAGAAATCCAGCAATGAAAGGAAAGCTTAAGTTTAATATATCATATCCAATATTGTCGATGCCCATACATTTTGACATGGCCGATGGGCGAAAAAAGGCCCTTATCTACCCTTGTCCTTTGTTTCATTTTCCTACCCGTCTTATTGATTTTATATAAGCAAATAAATTAAAACAAAAAAACTTTTTAAAAAACAATTGTTTTATTTTAAAACCAAATTGCACTTAAAACTAGAAAATAATTTTTATCTTTGAAAAATAGAAAACCATTGGGTGCTCATAAAATATTACTTCGTCTGATCATTTTGATTTACCTTTATATTTTATGAGCGCCCAATGGTTTTATTTACAAAGTTAAAAACTATTTTCTACTTTTTAATGGTGTTAAAATAAAACCATTGTTTTTTAAACGTTTTTTTAATTTTATGTATTTTTAACTTTTTAGTGTTCGTCACTTAGCTTATCGTATTCTACTTGTCAAACCCTTTCATTTTATACCCATGTCAAGGGGGTTATGAAGAAAAAAGGTAAGCCACCATATGCGATTTAGAATGAAGTCACGTAGCTTATCGTATTCTACTCATCAAACCATTTAATTTGATATCCATGTCAAGGGGGTTGTGAAGAAGAAGGTAATCCGCCTTCTTAGAGCGTCCGCTATATTGGGTTTAGAATGATGTCACATAGCTTATAGTATTCTACTCATCAAACCCTTTCATTTGATACCCATGTCATGGGGGTTGTGAAGAAATGGGTAAACCGCCATCTTGGAGCTTCCGCCATATTGGATTTAGAACGTTTTAGATATACTATATTTTATTGTTATCAGAACCAAAGCTGTGTGCAAAATTTCAGCCAGATCGGATAACGGGAGTGGGTTAAATTTCAATCACTTTTGACCCATACGTACATAAATAGTCCTGAGCCTGAGTACACTTCTGTAGGGAAGTTGATGTACCCTAATTTTTTTCTGTAGGATGGTTAGAGGGAGTTATGAAAACTAATTTTCAGTCGGGTGATAAGCCGTCATGTGGTACATTTTCCTACAATGACGTCATCAACTATGGGGGCTGGCCGTTCCTTACTACGCTTATATCTATGTAACTACTAATAATATACTCCAATATTTCTATATTGATTTTTAAAATGTAAAACAAATACGCACAAGTTATTATAAATTGGTATAAAAAATATATAAAGAACAGTATATAAAAATGGTTATTACTTTTATACATTATTCAACCTTAGTAGTATATTTATTCTTACAATTAGGATATTGCACACTATTACATTTACAAAATGAACAACACGAAATTTGGTTTTTGTTACATATACATGATGATGTTGCACATTTTACGCAAGAACAGACACCAACAAAGTCATCTGGGTATTGTTTAATGTTTTTTTGTGGGAGTAGCGCGTTATCGATCTTCTCAAAATCAAATTCATGGGGATCCAACTGGGTAAGAATCTCGTCGATGCAATGTCGCTGCAAATAGGTATGATAATAGGCTCTTAGTAAATGCCCTCTAATGCACCTACTTGTTGGCGGTAAATCATCAACGTCAATATTTTTGCCTTGTCGAAATAAGTTACTATAGTTACTATGACTATTTTCCAAAAGATTCAGAAAGAATATTAAGACAAGGCGACAATGTGGTGGACATAGCGTAAATATCTGAAAAGGTGCCTTTGCCTGTTCAGTTAAACACTTTTTGACTATCAACAAAAAACAAATTGCTTTTGCAGCAGTTTTTTACTAATGCTTTAAAAAAATCTTGCCCAACAATTGCAAATAGCACTATTCATATGTTAAACGCATTTTCTGACTCTGAATACAGTGGTGTAAAAATAAAGGCTACATCCACTCAATATGGGATAGAGTATATCTGCTTGTCATTTCAGCATGAGATCAATGTATTCGATTTATTTCGGTATTTTTGTAGTGTGATTTGATTAAAACCAAAAAGTCACTTCTATCTTATTATCCAGCTTTGCTGTCAGTAGTGTCAATCCCAAGTCTGATAAAGTGATATGGTTGTACCGCGTTACGTTAGATTAGTTGAAGTCATTGGCGGCGCATTCCTACAAAAAAAATAAGGTAATTTTTTTGGTCATTTTTTAAAAATTTTACATTTTTTTTACTCCTTTTGGTGGGGACAACCTACTGTTAAATTTTCCGCATGTCCTGGTAGATCACGTTGTATATTTTTTATACATTGTACCTACCAATTTATAATAACTTGTGCGTATTTGTTTCATATTTTAAAAATCAATATAGAAATATTGGAATATATTATTATTATTATTTATTATTATTATTATAATTATTTAAACAATATTTCTAAGGTCTTACAAGAGCATTAAATTTGGAAGTGTCTATTTGCTTTATTTGAACTTTTTTTATATATAAGTCCACTTAGTAGTTACATAGATATAAGCGTAGTAAGGAACGGCCAGCCACCATAGTTGATGACGTCATTGTGGGAAAACATACCACATGACGGCTTATTACCCAACTGAAAATTAGTTGCTATAACCCCCTCTAACAACCCTACAAAAAAAAATTAGGGTACATCAACTTCCCTACAGAAGTGTACTCAGGCTCTGAATTAACATCCATACATACAGATTTCCGAATATAATAAAGCCATTGAAAAAGGAAATATAAATTCGAGTTTGTACTGGTAATGAGTACATTTAGTAAAGTGTGCTGACACCACCTATGATTCAGTAGTTTCTCGCGATGACGCATGACGTACGCATGTAGACGCGTCTTGTGGTGGTATAGGATATACTTAGTACTATTCGGTACTATAAACACTGAAACAATTTTTTATATTACAGATCTTGACATGACAAACCTTCTATCTAATTCATATAACCAGTGGATGAACTGTCTCATCAGACTTCTGAAGTTAGGTTCGACTGGACCAATATGATGTTTGACGGCTGCAGTCACCTCAACATTGAGCGGTGAAATATTCCTATAAGGAGGTGCCAGTTCCATCCTTGCTGTCACTAGAAAAACTCTATACACCTCCGTGACCCCAATGTGTTTCTCCCTCAAAAGTTTTTTCAGGTAAACGACATGACGAAATGGACTTTCTGCTCTAAATGTTGCTGTCATAGAACTTACATTGTAGTTATCAGCCTCGAAGGGCGTAGCTTGGGCAGACCCTGCTGCCGTTGCATCTTCCTCTAATACTTCGCACTCTGATGGATCGCCATTAGAATCTCGAATAGAAAGTTCGACGCTTTGTGGCAAAACAGGTCCCACGTACAACTCTCCCTCGCAGGTTGCTCTGAAAAACAGTATCAACAGGATAAAATTCCTTTTTCTTCATGGTTACACAGCTCCACAAAAAAAAAAAGTTCAAAGCAGCGAACCAGACCCATGTATTCCTATGTATTTTCGGTCGCTGAATCCGAATCCGGGGTCAAAAAAAATCGTACACCCCCAAAATCATTAGTTAGAGCAAAAAAACACCCCTGAAATGCGGTAAAAAGAATATTAAGCTACGAGCATAGTTGTTACATCTTAATCAATCGAATTATACAAATAAGGTTAAACAGCAGCGTACATACAATAGATATGAAACAACTAGCCCCCATATATAAAAAAACGATCTAAAACAGCAATGACTGCTGAAAAAGCTCAAAATGTCTAAGTTTTGAAGTGATAAGAAACTGCATCAGGTCCGACGTAATCTTCATAAACTGCCCCTATAGAATTGAGAACAACCACCTCCAAGTTTAAAGGACACGAGAAAAACAAGAAAAAACGTAAAATGCAACAGGATTTGTATTTTCATGGATGCTATGATTGGCTGAAATTGCGTAGTACTTTAAAATAGAATTAGAAACTTACATACCATCAACATTCTACAGCGTCAGCCCTCAGAGGGTGTGAAAACTACCCCCTATGTAAGGTTTGACTATAAAAAGTTACAGTGACTTCTATAAAAATTCGAAACACCTGCGTTGTGTGAAAGAGGGAAGAAATTAGACTATGTTCAACGTTGTGCTTGAAAACCACCCCCACGGAGTGGTATATATATATATATATATAGAAATGAAACGAATAAGCAACAGTATAGCTTTTTCGCTGCATCTCGAATTAAGGTAGTTTACATCCTTTCTGGGAGTGTTACTTATTTTATAGGACATGAGTGTGCAACGCGATTTTTGCCAATCATAGCATCCATAAAAATGTAAATCCGGTTAGTTTCTCTTTGTTTTTCCAGCATCCTACGCAACCCCGTGGCGGTGGTTTTCGAACATAGTCTAGTTTCTTCTCTCTTCTACACAACGCAGGTATTTCGATTTAGATTTTTATAGAAGTGACTGTAACTTTTTATAGTTAAATCTTACATAAGTTTTCACACCCTCTGAAGGTTGACAGTGTAGGATGTTGATGGTACGTAAGTTTCTGATTCTATTTTAGAGTACTACGTAATTTGAGCCAATCATAGCATCCATGAAAATAGAAATCCTCTTGGATTTTACGTTTTTTTCTTATTTTTCTCGTGTCCTTTGAACTTAAGAGTGGTTGTTCTCAACCCTATAGGGGCAGTTTTTAAAGATTACGTCGGATCTGATGTAGTTTCTTAACACTTTAACAAAACTTAAACATTTCGAGCTTTTTCAGCAGTCATTGCTGTTTTGGATCGATTTTTTTATATATGGGGGCTAGTTTTCGCCCCTCCCTGGGGGTGTGTTTCATATCTATTGTATGTACGCTGCTATTTAACCTTAATTTGTATAATTCGATTGATTAAGATGTAACAACTATTCTCGAAGCTTATTATTCTTTTTACCCTATTTCAGGGGTGTTTTTTGGCTCTAACTAACGATTTTTTTTGACCCTAGATTCGGATTAAGCGACCAAAAATACATAGGGGTACATGGGTCTGGTTCGCTGCTTTGAACTTTTATTTTTTTTTGTGGGGCTGTGTTATTAAATGGTAAAGGCTAAGATTGGGCATTAAACGATCGAGGCTAGAAAGATATTTTTGTAGTTCGTTTCCTAACAGACAAGACGAGATTGAATAAATGAATAGCAGGGCCGGATATGGATATCGGCGTGACAAGCCGATTCGGTAAATCCCTCACCATTCGGCACTTTCGGCATTTGGCAATTATGTACATGAAATGATAAAAAAACTTAAAACAATGAAAACTCAATACTATAAATAATTATTACTTTTAGAGCAACCCCTGTCTTGTATTTGACTTAAATCATCCTGGCTGGCAACAGCATGGCCAAATCTGCTTGTTCTAGCCTCTAGCCCTGAGCGCTGTATGTACATGAGTAGATGTATATCTACAGCCATAATTGCTGGAAACGTAAACAGGACACTTCGATTCATCACAAGTCTTCAATCAGATTTACATTTTTTTTGTATCCCAAAAATTAAATGACCATCTAGTGGCGTCAATGTAGAAAAGTTAAAAATTGAAATGTTTTCTGTCGAAGGACCAATCGGAATAATTTTTTTTTGCAAATTGTTTATTGAGGTCTAAGGAACATTGGTAAAAAGAAAAAAACAGGTCGCTGGGACTTCTCTATTAATAAACTTGCAATTTCAAGCACTAAACAGATTAAGTAAATTTGTTAATTTGCTATCTGGGAAAGTATTTGAGAAAACCGACTGAAAATGTATACTCGGGGGATTTCGAGGTTGCTGATCACGATTTTGAAGTGAAAATTGGAAAATTCAAGATTGACGGCTATAAAGTATAAAAACGCGATATAGTTTTTAATATATTATTTAATATTTTTTTAAGGGAATTATTACTGTTTTAATTCAATATGTAATTTTTAAAATAATGGTCTTAAAATAGTTCATATTTAGTATACAATTTTAACTTTGTTTACGTGCATTTTACGTGGAAATTACAGAAGTAAATAGTCTCAATAATGTAAGGAAAGAATTGTTAAAAAATTAAGTACAATTTTTTTCATTATTTATTTCTACACAATTATAAAAATTGTTTACTTAAAAAATATATAAAAATATAAATTTAATTAAACACCATTCTTTATAATAATTTTTTTCAATTTAATTTGAGTTGTTTATAAATGAAAATATTGCTCCTCTTGTTCTTCATCTTCATTTCTTTATCTTCTTGAACATCGTCGATTTCATTATCGTAAAATAATGTATTCAATATATTATTGAGATAAATCTCATCTCTTCCTATTGAAAAGTTTGGTACTAATATTAAGGTGGTACTAAGGAGGGTGTCCTTCCCGTATGTAAATCACGGGATCAAGAAAGCGCGCTGTATTTAAATTTTGTATGCCCTTTGAACTAATTAACAGTACAATTAATTCAGTAACGGGTAATTACAGTACATCTATTTAAAATATTTTTACTAAAAAATTTTTTAGTGATTTACCCGAATATTTTTAAAAATGGTTACTTTATTAAATAAACTAACGTTAACCCCCAATTGTGGTACTCATCATAAATCTTATATTTAGGTGCAAAATGGCTTTCTAAATACCTTTTTATTCTTGTAATTTTTCTCAAAAATGTAAACTTAAGCTAGAAAATCTCCTCTTTATAATGCATAGCCGCCATTTTGAGTCAGCCATCTTGAATTTTCCAATTTTCAAAATTGTAATCGGCGACCTCAAAATACCCCGAGTGTACATTTTCAGTCGGTTTTCTCAAATAGTTTCCGAGATAGAAAATTAACAAATTTAATTAATTTGTTTAGTGCTTAAAATTGTTTGTTTATTAATAATAATAAAATGAAAAAGTTCCAGTGGCCTGTTTTCCTTTTCACCAATGTTCCTTATACTTCAATAAACAATTTGTTAAAGAAATTAGGTCAATTAATCATTTGCCAGAAAACAGAAAATATCTATCTTGATGCGACTAATCATATATAAAGAAAATAAAGGAACAAAGGAGAAGAAGGCATTCTGCATTATAACAATTTCGCATCCCCCCCCCCCCATAAAAACTGCTTAAAACCGGCCTTGATGAATAGCATTTATTTACCTAAAAGAAAGTAATAAATTTACACATACGAATAACGTACAAATACGGACTTTACATATACCTATGCTTATATTTGAGTAAAAGCAAATCCTTTTAACCATGAATAAAACAAGTCAAAATAAGTAGATTTCCGAACAGACCCACCTAGAGAAATCATACCTGCACCCCCTGCCAGTGGCGTCCTGGCTAGGTCCGCGGGTCCGCAAACGCGAACTGGGTCCTAGATCCTTTAGGGCCCCCCATCCGATCAATAAAACATGGCAATGAACAATCGAAACGGGGCGAGCGAAGAGGCGACTTCAATGTAAATATCAGTCGATATTCCGTTGAAGCAACGTCGAGCGCGGTTAGTACTTGGATTGGCTCCCATCTTGGGAAATACAGCGTTCTCGTCCCACCTTCTAGAGGCTTGTATATCAGTGTATACTCGGAAGCTACGTAATTTCAGACGAGGATTACGTAGTGGATATACCATCCTTCGGAGGGGATGTAAAGCAGGCGGTCCCTTGTCTATTAAATGTTAGGCAAGTAAAAGATCCCTAGTCTTCTTAAGGGAAGAGGTTCGGCAAAATTTCCAGGTTGGGGGTAGCTCGTCTCCTGGCGTCGGTGATAGGCCCTGGTAGCGGAAATAGGCCGACGTTAAACAGTTAAAAAAAAAAACAAGCGAAACATTTGTAATTTGCCTCTTATTTATTTCTCCAACATCGTCTATAATTTGTCGCTACCTTCTACAGAATAAGAAACTTACCATTTAAATTACTAAAAAAGCATAAGAAAAGACAAGAGGAAAGGGAATCTCTATACGAAAAGAAAGCAAAACATATTGCAAAAAATGCATACCTTGCGTTATGAAATTGCTGCACAAGTACAACTTTCACGAATCTGCATACAGCAACTTGTATGTACAAGTTTATTTTAACCCTTTCGTGTACAGAAGTAGCTTACGAGCGGTCATTCTCCAAGTTAAAAATAATTAAAACTCGATTGAGATCTTCAATATCTCAAGAATTATTGGAACCACCTCTCTTGATTAGTGTGTAGAGAGTGACAAGATTTCTCCTGTTGAGGAAATTATTAACAGCTTTGCCCGATCGTCTAACGAGTTGAAAAAAACATTGCTTATGTAATAAACGAAGCAACAACCAAGCTAGCAGAGCTGGGTAATTCCTTTTGAAAAAGTAATTAGCAATTACAATTCCTTTTTTTTTCATGTAATTGTAATTGTATTTAAGTAATTGTATTAAATGAATATAATTCCTTTTTTAAAGATGTACTTTGTAATTGTAATTAATTCCTTTTTGAAAAAAGTAATTTGTAATTGTAATTAATTCCTTTTTTAAAAAAGTAATTTGTAATTGTAGGCACGGATTTAGAAAATTCTTGAGGAGGGGGCGCACATTTAAACTAAATATATAGCATTTTGAACTTTTTATTAAAAAAACCTAAATCTACAAACCTTGGCCTTATAAATTACTGGACCAGTGGGGGGCGTGCGCCCCCTGCGTTCCCCTATAAATCCGCGCCTTGTAATTTTAATTATTTTTCCAATTACAAGTAATTACCCAGCTCTGCAAGCTTTTCACTTTTTGTGTGTGTGTTTGTGTAATATATTTGCAAAACGCAGTTTTCTATAAAATGGCGGAGGAGCCGGTGACATTCATATATTACACAGACACAAACAAGAAAAAAATTGTATGTTTTGAGACTCCATTGGACTCCATTGGGCAACCACTATGTATTTCGACGTGCTGAATACGAATTAGCTCCATCACGGACCAATTTTTAGTAAATCCCGAAAATAACCTAAATTATGAGGGTTTTCGTAGGTTAGCATGGAGCTAAACGGACATCTGATTCGTGTTCAGCACGTCGAAATACATAGAGGTCACCCAATGGAATTCCAGGAAGAGGCCACTTTTTTTTTATTTTATGAAGCTGTGTAATTTTTAGTATGGTTAATACAAATCGTCAAAAAATTGAATTGTTTTGTCTATTTTTACATTAGTCCCCTAATTCAAACTCCTCTGGGGCCGTTATATAAAAAAACATAGGTTGTATTACACATAGTAAGGAAGGAAAGGACCCTGCACTTTTTAAAGGTATTTTGGTGATCAATAGATTTTTCTGATTTTTTTATATGTTAATTCTTGAGGTATGTTTACCAACCCTGCAAAAGCACAGTCATATGGGGTTCATAGTTTAGACAGGAGAGGGTGTTGAAGTTGTCTTTGTAAGTTTTATATCAGCTTCCATTCCGGTAAAATCGTTAAAGTAACTCACCTGGAACGATACGTGTATAAGTACATGTCATTTATATCATAAAACGATTATTGTGTCACATTCATTTGTACCGGAAATTACGTAAATGTAGATTTCGCACCAGAATCAGAGGTACAGTCAACAAGCTATCAATAATAATATAATAATAATAATAATAATTTTATTTCCCAGTCAGATTCTGTACAGAATATTGGTATGTCAGATAATTATTGTATAAATAAAATAGTAGCCAGTAATTAAGATTTGAAGGTAAAAAATATATATAAAAAAAGAATACATGTATCTACACCGTATGCATATTAAATCAGAGGACAGACAAACGAAGACAGAGAATGCGAAATACGACCTATATAACATCAGGCTAACATTAATATAGAATAACAACAATAATAACAGTAATAACAATAATACCTTATGGTAAAGGATTTAGACAAGATATTCAGCTATGCTGTAATATGGTCGATTAAGAAAGTAGAATTTTATTTCATTTTTAAAAATGGTTCTTACTTTAATATCTTTGTATTCCTGTGGTAGCTGGTTATACAACTTAATACCCATGTAATAATGACCTTTCTCGTATAATGTGGATGTGTGTTTTGGGATACATAGTGAATATGCTTGTCGAGTATGGATAGTTGAGACGTTTATTGAGCCATTTGTTGCATATTTGTTTAGGTTGTCATAGACAAAAAATATTGTATTGTAAATATATAGAGAATATATTGTCATAGTGCCTGATTTTCGGAAAAGTGGAGAGCAAAGATCATTATAATCAGCATGATTCATAATTCTGATAATTTTTTTTGTAAAGTAAATATTCTGCTCGGTTCACTATCAATGCCCCAAAACATTATTCCATACGATAGACGACTCTGTACATATGCGAAATAAAATGCTTTGCATGATAAAAAACTCAGTAAGTTTCTGGTATTTAATAAGGCAAAACTAGCACTGCCAAGTTTTAATGCTATTGTATTGATATGGGTTTTCCATTTGCAATTTTCACTGAGGTGTACACGGAGAAATTTTGTATTTGATTTTTGTTTTATGGAGGTACCATCTTATTTAACAAGAAGACTAGAACAGTTTTTATATTTCTGATTTTTGAAGTGCATTAAGTTAGTTTTGGAGGTGTTAATCGTTTGACCATTTACATTGCACCAGTTAGATATACTCTGTACAGCAGAATTTGCTAACATAACTGCTTGTTCGATATTTGGCCCTCGAATATTTATTGACACATCATCGGCGTATTGACAGAGATTAATATTAGGAGAGAAGCTAAAAGCTTCTTTTAGATCGTTACAATATATCAGAAAAAGTAATGGAGCTAGTATTGCGCCTTGAGAGGTGCCCCTAGTTATAGTTTTAATTTCAGATAAGTAGGGAAAATTTAAAGTGGACCCATTTGTGCCTCTTATTTCAACAGCCTGTGACCTGTTGGACAAAAAAGATTGTATCCAGCATTTTGCGAGGCCTGTTATGCCATATGATTCTAATTTCTCAAACAAAATTGAGTGGTCCAGTAGGTCAAAAGCCTTTGAAAAATCGAAGAAAATGCCTAAAGTGCACTGGCCATCAGGGAGTATAAGATATTACACAAAAAATTGTATACAGCGGTCGTGGTCGACCTACTTCCTCTAAAACCATGTTGTGATTCACTAAATAATTTTAAATGATTAAAGTATGATACTGGCCTAACATACACGGCCTTCTCAAAAATTTTTAGAAAATATTGATAACAAGAAAATAGGTCTATAGTTGTCAACTTCGTCTGTTTTGCTTTTTTTATGTATGGGCACAACTTTAGCTATTTTTAGCAACTTGGGAAAAGTGCCTTGTTTAAATGATTGATTTATAAGATAAGTTAAAGGAGTGGCAATATTTTTGGCAATATCTTTAAAAATAAAACAGGGAAAATTGTCTAAACCTGAGGACTTTTTCATAGAGACTGATAGTATTATGTCTATTAACTTTTTTTCACAGACATCACCTAAATAGAAAGAACCTAGTATTTTTCTTTTTACATTAGGTTTGCTAGAGGGTATATTGGATGAAGTTTGTTGAGTTGAGTGAAATTATTATTAAATATATTACTTAATTTTTGAGGATCTGATATTTCTTTGCTCTGATGTACATGTAATGTTTGATTCGACGGTTTTGAACATGAAGTTTCATTTTTTATTATATTCCATACAGCTCTCGATGGCTTGTCGATTCGCTAATAAAATTGTCGTAATACCTTTTTTTTTCCAAATCAATTAATGAGTTATGGGTTTTCTTTAAATTTTTATACCTCTGTATGATGTTTATATCCTTGGTAGTTCGTTTTAGCCAATGTAATCTTTTCAATTCTTCGGAATTTTTTTTAATTTCATCAGTGAGCCATTTCTTTGATTCTTTTTTGTTTGTCTTATGGACTGAAGTTTTTGCAGTGGAAAGGCTAAGTCAAAATAATATTTTACTATATTAGTAAACGTCTCAAAATTTTTGTCTAAGTTATCAGTTTGATAAATTTCTATCTAGCTTTCTAGGGAGATTAGATTAACAAAGTAATTTCTGTTTTTAGCGTTGTAATTCCTTTTATAGTTATACGTTTTAGGAATATCATTACTAGGTAAGTTTAGAGGCACTGATATTTGAACAGCTAAATGATCTGAAAATCCTATTTCTGTAACCACAGCGTTTTTACTATCTGATAATGTGAAATTTGTAAAAATGTTGTCAATTAAACTATTTAAATTTTTAGAGTAACGTGTAGGTTCATGTATCATGGGTTCAAGGTTATAACCAGCTAATATATCTAGAAAGTTATTTTAAATGTTATTTTCCACGAACAGATTTATGTTGAAATCTCCAGCTAATATTATTTTTGTAGAATATTTATAAGCGGAGCTTAGAAATAGTTCAAACGATATATAGATATAATTATAAATTTGCTATTGTTTATTTTGAGAGAGGAAGCACAATACTCAAAGGTCTGTTCAATGGGTTCTACATTTAAGCAAATTTTTTCATACTTCAGACTATTATTGAACAGTATAGCAGTTCCTCCCCCAGTTTTGTTACTTCTACGGTATTGGCTAGCCACAGACATGTCAGATATAGCTAGGGTATTTATTGCTTCATTCGATAACCAATGTTCGCACATTATAAACACACCACATTTATTTCCTTGCAGAAACACATCTAACTCATTTTTCTTATTTGGAGCACTCTGTATATTGAGATGGGCTATTGATAAACATGTACTGTTTAAGTTATAAGTCACCTGTGTATTGAAATTAGATTTATTGGATTTAGATTTATTTGCTATTTGCCCAGTGTCTTTTATTAGAAGTTTGTCGTCGTTGAAAAGATTTTCTGAGAAAAAAATATTCTCCCACTTCTATGCCTTTTGGCCACATTTTTTCGTTCAATAGCGCATCTTTTAAATCCAAACCCACTGCAATTTTAAGTGAATTACACCCCCAATTATTTTTTGTTTGACCGCAAGTAAAGTTTCTGTTTGCATTTTTTTTTAAGACTTGCTTCCAACTTTTCTGCCGTATATGAGGTATTGTATTTGGTCACAAATATCCATGCTTTCTCTCCAACTGCTACATCCCCGTCACTTAGATCAGTCCCTACAATTTTGTTTTTATTTATATTTATTGCTGCAGTTTTATCATCTAAGTGGATAATTTCGTTTAGTTTTGATCTCGTTTGGATATCCAGTATTGCTGTAGATAACTCCTTATTAGTGACACTTACGATGGAACATGAGGCACCATTATTAATTTTATTGTTAGATTGTACTCCTTTACTCCTCTTATTATCAGAGAAAATTCTCGGAACAGTGGCAACGTTGCGTCTTTGTTGAATTACTTGAATCAATATTTTTAGTTTTTAATAGCTCTATTATTGTTTCTAAGTTATTTACCGTTCGTTTTAATTCATTATTCAGTTCCTTCACATATTTGAGTTCCACTTCACAACATGTCAGGTCATTTTGTAAACTAGTAATATCACGATCAGCTGATTTCGAAGCTGGTATTGTCTGTATCGCACTAGAACACTTGCATAACACCTGATTTTCGCAAATCTTTAAGGTCCTTTTAGTTGATTCACTTAATTTAACTTCGTCAAACACTTTCTTATTTATTATAATATCTATTAATTCGTTTTTCTTTAGCTTATTCAGCTCCCCTACAACTAACTCCATATTCGCCATGTTGCCAACAATCGCAATTACATTCTTATTTCACCTACAACTTAATTATTAAAAATGGTTTACTGCTTTATTTGTAATAGTGATCAACGTGTGTCTCACTCAATAATCGGTATTAATCGTGATGAAGATATGGTCCAAAAATAGAGATGCGACTTGGCATTATTGTACAGAGATAGATTTCGACAACCTCCAGCAAACATCGAACAACATTCAAAACTGTGTTTGGCTTGCAATAATAGGCTGGTTTCGGTAATTGAAATCGAAGACAATGGAAATGCCATCCCGATGGAAGTTTTGGTTAGAAAACGTAGAAAATGTTTGGCTTGCGAGCAAAACATTAATTTACGACTTAGCAGAAAAGTACGCGTTGATTTCTACATAAAAACCAAAATATTTATTCAGCCAGACATTAGATGTTGCAATGGGCATTTGAAGAATGATGGACTGTTACAATTAAAATTTGTTATGCAAAATCATATTTCAATTCCAAAAAAAGTTTTATTAGATGGTGACGAAACTACAAGATGGTTCAAACAGTTTAAAATGTAGCCTAAAGGCTTCCTTGAAGTTAAAGTTTGACAGTGAAGATAATTCTAAAGATGAAGGTTTCAAGTGCATCACATCTTTGACCAAGGCACAATTTCTAAGACTATTTGAATATTGTGATCTAGTGCATAAAATTATGCCTTACTTAAAGCAGGTCTCTTAGTTGCCCCAAATGGTTACATTTTGGACGTCTATGGACCTTACTTTTCCGACACGCACAACAATGACGCAAACATTCTAATGCATGGCATGAGAAACAAAAATAGAGCGCAGATACAACATTGGATTCGAAATGGAGATATCTTAACAACGGTCAGGGGTTATCGTGATGCTTCTGCCTTTCTGCAAGATTTGAGTTTACTTCATGAAATGCCAGAATTTCTTCCGCGGAATCAAAGACAATTCACGACAGCAGAAGCAAACCACAATAGGCTAATAACTAAAACAAGATGAATAGTAGAAAGCAGGTACATATAAAATCGATCTTCTACTCTCTTTCTCAATTTATTTGGCTTACGAATGGATGTAACTAGATCATCCTGTATATGCTAAAAATGAATCACGCTGTACTGACATGTACTTATACACGTATCGTTCCCGGTGAGTTTTACTTCAACGGTTTTACCGGAATGGAAGCAAATATAAAACTTACAAAGACAACTTCAACGCCCTCTCCTGTCTAAACTATGCACCCCATATGATTTTACTTTTGCAGGGTTGGTAAACATACCTCAAGAATTAACATATAAAAAAATCAGAAAAATCAATTGATCACCAAAATACCTTTAAAAAGTGCAGGGTCCTCGTCAACCATAAAAGAGTACTTCTATAATTTTTTTATAAGGTCAATTGTTTTCTAGAAAATAGCCAAAATATATAAACCCGCACATTTGGGGGTAAAAAAAGGGTGGTTGTTGAAGAAGGACGTTTTAGGACTTTTAATATGTTGGATCTGAACCCTCAGGGAATATCTATACCAAAAATTAGCTCCCTTCTATTTTTTCCTGGGTCAGATGCCTAGATAGACGATTTCAAATAGTATATTATTTTTTTTCCGTTGTAAGAGACTTGGATAGGAAGTCTGGATGTGAAATAAGGTGTTCCTTATTTTTCGACTTTCATTTTGAAAAGCTTATATTTGATATAAGAATTACACACCCAACCTCCTGGATGAACCCCTTCCCATGCCGACGGGGGTGTAAAAAAAACCCCAAACTGGAATTTTTTCAAATATACCCTTGAATTATTTTTTATAACCCCAAATGACTGTTATTTGGTATAAAAATAAAGCAAAAGCAATATCAACCCCCATGATCATACCTACCCTTTTCATCATAGGTTTAAAAGTAAGTAAAAATACTTTTTATGTGGTATTTATTGTTCGAAATGATTAAAATATTTGCTTTAATTCTTACAATTTGGATATATTTTTCTGTGCTCTTGCACACATTGCAATACGTATTGTATTTGCTTTTCATCCTTTGTTAGGAGACCATGAAAATCCTCCTTTAATTTTACCGACCTTTCAGCAGTGTCGTTGACAACTTTAAGTGACATTATTATTTCTTGTCCATTTGTATAAGAATTTTGCGTTCCCCATGTTTTCAAATCGTGATTTAAAAATTCCAAGTCAGTATTGAAACGAGAAATTAGATCCATGCTATTTTTTTTAATGAATGAGTCAATTGTTCTCGCTGAAAAGTGAGTCAAAATTCAATAAAAAAAATTACTAACTTAATGATTATATTAACCCATTCAGCTCTGATTTTTTGATAAGCAAGAAACATTTTTTGGCATAGATTATTAATTAATACCCCGTCAAGAACTCTTCAACCAAATTAGACTAATTTCCTCCACAGATTCATGCACTAGGAAATAGTAGCAATTGTCTCCATCAGGCCAAGAAGAAAAAAAATTAAATATAAAAATTGTATTTTTATTTTACATGGAAATTTTTGAAACAATTTTTAAATTTAGATAAACATAGCTGTACGTTGCACTTCTCACACTGAATTCGTGAACGCCCTCCACAAGTCTCGAGTTTACAGCGCTGCTCATGGCCAAGATTATCGAATCTTATATCGTCCACTGGAATGGACTGTCGTTTTTGGCATTTTATTGATACTGGTGAATTTCTACTACCACAAAGCATAAATATTTTTACGCCCCACGGGTTTTTGGCTTTCCCTTATATACTATTTGACTGATAGTTGCCCTTTAAATGGTATTGATTCATCAATACAAAGATTTTTTTCAGTTACCAATTCATCTCAACGATTTTCAAATAATTTTATTATTGGACGTACTTTCCAAAGCTTATCACTATCATCGTTACGTTCTTTGTTGAGATCCACAATATGTAAGCTTTTCTGGGGGATTCAAATCTATTACGTGATATGCCAATTTCATCCAGAAATTTGATTCTTGTCGCAGCTGCCTAATAAAATCTCAGTCTAGGAAAACGAAGTATGCCCATTATAATATGCAAGGATACCAAGTTTTCTAATTTCACGCTCATTCGTATTGATGTTTTTCCCAATTTTTCCCGCCATTTCAGCAAATATTTCCTTTGGAAAGTATTTAGAGAAATGCGCATTTGACTGTCACGGGTATTTTCATTCTTATTGCCAGGTGGAATAAACACAATTACTTCCACGTCCAGTGGAAGTATAGTAACGACAAAAAAATTTAAAAAAAATTTTATTGTCCAAATAGGCTTAAAATGTCATGAAACGTCGAGATTTTAAGTTTGAGCGAAAAAAAAAATTTCTGTCTGTCTGTCGGTCTGTCTGTCTGTAACTTTTTTTTGTGCGCACGTTTACTCTGGAACCGTTTAAGATATTGACTTGAAATTTGGTACACGTATGTACTTTAACGAGATCTAGAACTAGATTATATTTCCATCTTGTTACGTCGAAGGGTTGGGGGGTAAATTGGGGTAAATTTGGGGTAAATGGGTAAATCAAGCAGGTAAGAGTCCATGAAATTGGTATTTAGTATATACAAGAGAAGCTGAGGTCTCAAAAAAATTTTTGGCATTAACCACCCCCATTACCACCCCCACCTCCTAATTAAAGGGGATGAAAAAAAATGTGATTTAGTGCATGTACAGGAACCAGAAACCTCAAAATATTTTTTTACTTGATCCACCCCCCACTACCAACCCCACCCCACTACCGATGTGGGGTATCGTTTTATGGATTTTTGGGGTAGAGGATTTCAAATATTATATTATTAAAGTTCCATAAACAATTATTTCCACATACAAAGTTTTTTCGTTGTGAGTGACTTGGATAGAGAATCTGGATGTGAAAGTAGTGATTCCTTGGGCAGCGGTTTTTTTGGTGGTGATGAAACTGGTGTGATCATCAGATAGACGCGACCGACTAATAACTATGCGCAAACGTTTTTATAAGGCACAGTTGCGTTAACGACTCACGTGGTTTCTAAGGGGATGTGTGTTACCAGAAAAAGCATAACAAAATTAATCACCTTCAGCAATTGAATGGAATGTGACGTATATGTGTTTTTACTTCAAAAATGCACTATTTTGCTTAACTTTATGCTTCTGGTGGTAAGGGTAAATATCAATCATATGGGTTGAAATTGTTTTCTTCTTTTTATATCAAATATATATAATTGAAGTAACGATTTGAAAAAATTCCACTTTAATGTTTCTATTAAAAAAAATTGCTTTTCACAAACTTCTAGGTTTCGTCGGCACGGGAAGGAATATGCCTGGAAGCCTGAAATTTTGAGTGTATGATTCTTATATGAAATGTAAACTTTCTGAGGCGTGAGACCAAAAAAAATCAAACATTTTTTTCATCAAGTATACATAAGGAACACCCTAATGTGGAAGTAGTGATTCCTTAGACATCGGTATTGTTACTATAGTATGCTAAAATTATATTTATTGACTTACATGTCTGCATGCCATTTCATTTCAATAGAAACAATCATCGGGTCGTTCTGGAATTTATCGACGTAGTCCCTCATCGGATCGTAGAGGCGACAAGGAAATACCTTGTCGAGTTCTGCTGGGCCCCATCGTATTGGCGGCGGCATGCTTGTAAATCCTTCGGATTGTGAATCTAGAATCGGCTCTAGCATTTCAGGGTTACTCATATTTGAGTATGCTAACATAGATACAGGCGATCCATAAACCGGTGATGATCTGTCACTCGCATCATCTTCCATCGCTGGTGGCATGCCAAAGAAACCTTGCCTTGGAGGGATGTTCGAACTCGAGAAAGCTGAGTTCATGGATCTTGGTGGCGATGCTGGTGGCGATGCTGGTGGGAGTGTACGAGATGTTCTGGGTATAGGATTAGGGTAATAATCCGACGTTGAGGAAGTGAACAGCGAGCTTGACAAATAAAAGAAATAAGAATAAACTAAACTAAATATCTGCATTGAATAGTTTAGATATACAGGGTTTGCCGATAAAAATTTCCGGGATAAATATTCTGGAAAATAATAGAGATATTTGAATTATGTACAAAAGCCAAATAATAGAGTCAATCTGCCATGTGACCCGTGAGAAGTTCCTACAAGGAAATCATTATTTAATTTTTTCAAGAGAAATACCATTACCGCTACGGCCGCCATACTTTACGATTTACAGTCGCCAGAAAGGTGAAAATTTGTGATTCACTACAGATTCTCGCAAATATCTGTCTCCGTTGCTCCTACGAAGTAATTAGTTATTATCAATATAGTAGATTATAGAAGTTTCAAAATCTTTTGTTTAAACTTTATTCTTCCATGATCAATTGTTACATAATTTTTCGAACTACAAGCTGCTGCAATTTTAAAAAGTGAACTGTGGAAGAAAATTGCTTAAACATTGTTTTTTTTTTATTTCTGTAGATGCAATACGAACCGAGTTATGGCTCGATAAGGTGACTTTTTGTTCGCCGAAAATTAAATTTGATTCTTTCAACGTTAAATAACGGAAAAACGGAAAATTTTTAGAGGAAAACATATAAGACATTTTTAAAAATACTTGAAAAGACCTTTAAAATGAACTTTGGTAAAAGTCGTTAGCATGAAAATTAACGGAGCTATGATGAAAATAAAATGGTTGTCAGTTTTGAGAATTGCAATTGAACGTAATCCATTTACAATTTAAGTACTAACAATATGTTCTAGAAGTTTGACCAGTTTAGGATGCCTATATTTGAAAAAAGTTTTGATTCAAATTTGAGATGATTTTTGAAATTTCTTTAAAATTTTCATTATTTCACAATCATTCAAAGACTAAAGAAGGTACGTAAAAAATGCTACAGTACAAATTTTAGAAGCCGGTAGGTAATGCACGATATTAATGTACGGAGCTGCTAGAGATACAGTTGAAAAAATCATTTGACGTTGAGAGGATTGAATTCAGTTTTCAGCGAACAAAGCCACAGAAATAAAAAAAACCAATCGATTTGTTATTTTATAGGCTTCATTTTTGCTTATAATAATGTTTCTTTGGTAAAACGTAAAGTTTTCGAGTTATTAGTGAAAAATCGTTTTAAAACATGCATCTTTTAGATGAAAAATCAACATTTTCAATCAAGAACAACCTAAAAACGTAGGTACTCTTCGCCAATTTACTGAGCTTTTTATGTAATTGTTACGCATTCTATAGGATACGCTGCAGTTTTTTTGTAAATAATGTTAGTTTTTGAACATACCAACTTTGTTGTGACAAAAATGTATGAAAAAAAAAACATCCAACCTGACTAGGATTCGAACAGGGGATCTTTGGATTGCAAAGCAAAGATTTAACCACTGAACCATCAGAGATCACTACAAAAATTGAATGTCTGTAATATCTATACATTTTTCGAGAATCATATTTCAACGCATTAGACATATTATTATAAAATATATATTAGTAAAATGCATAAACAAAAAAATATATATTATAGACATAACATCTCGCAAGATTTCTATTTAAGTGCAAGCGACAAAAATTAAGAAAAGATGTTTTTTTAAATTAAATGATTAACTTTCTTATTTACTGATTGATTTTCTTCAATAGGGTTATTCCTCTAGCTAACACTAACTTACTTTCCAAATTTCAGTACAATCGGACTTTTCTTTCTTAAGTTATCGTGCTTACAAGAAACGTGCCGGACGGTCAGACGGACGGACGGACGGACGGACGGACGGACAGACAGACAGACAGACGGACATTTTGAAAGTTGTTCAGAATTCGTTCACTAACACAACGATATGTCAGTTTTAGAAATGTGCCGATCAAATGCAATATACTCTTCGTTTTTGCGAAGAGTATAATAACTCAAAAAGTATTGACTCGTTGAAGATATTACGTAGAACATTTATTGCTTAGAATTCATTCCTCTATCGATTTCTGCAGTTACTTTGAACATAATAATTTTCACCCCCGAGAAGGGGTGGCATCCACCTCTGAGGTAAAAACGTCATTTTCTAATCCATAAACATTTTAGTATTAGGTTTTAGCAACACAATGCAAAAAGTTTCATTAAAGTTAATTCATAGGAACCGGGTTCCTAGGTTTTTAATTTTCAAGCCTAACGGTACTCCATTAATAGTATAGTCTTGATTGTCGACGAGTATAATACTTTTGAGATTCAAATACTTAGAGGGTATTCAAATATTTCTGAAAGTATTTAAATACTGTCAGAAAAGGATTTAAATACTTTTTTAAAAGTACTTAAATACTGTCCAGTTATTTAAACAGTTTAAGTATTTATAAATACATTTAGGATCATTTTCACAAATAAAAAGTATTTCAGATAAAGTATTTGCAAATATAAATACAAATACTTGCTGTAAGAAGTATGTAAATACTTATCAGGTATTTGTAAGTACATATTTGCCCAGCTCTGACCTTGGGCCGCCCCTGGTTTTTTATACGGGGACTCCTTGCTGTTTGATCTGTGTCCTTGCTATGGTGTATGGCTAACCATTGGGACAGCGAACGTGTTAAAGACAATAGAAAGCATTCCCCATGTAAGTCACTACGCCACCACAGTGGGAGAAAAGTATCATTTTTTTGACAAAAATCTGTTGACAGTCGGCCTTTTATCCGATTTGAATAAATCAAACGGGAAAGTACTCGTAAAATATTGTAATTTAAGATGGTACTGCTTCGAAAGTTCAAATTAACATAACCTATAAAAAATTCCCTAGAATACACATATTAAATATTTCATAAAAAAACTCGTGAAAGTTTATTATTAAATACTCTAAACATTTAATGAATACAGAACATTTTTAGATGTATAAATTAAGCGAATTCACATTTTTATCAACCTTACAATATATTAGGAAAACCTAATGTTGTTGTTATGAATAATTTTATATTATTATACTATTATATAATTCTTAAAATTATACGCTAGTAGTAATAAAACTAACATACCTAATTCATAAAATAATGATATTAATTCCAAGACCTGGATACAAAGCATATCGAAATTAAAATTTCTAATGCATAAATATAAATTTTACAATTAACATCATCTAGTGCACCTAGGAATTTAAATCTATTACAACCTAATACTAAGAATTTTTACCTAACAAAAGCTAACCCATAAATATAAAAATTTTCAATCCTGTCCTAATCTAATGAAGGAAATAATAACATTACGAATTAAATTATTTATTTGACAATACTGTACATCTAATGCATGTACACAAAAGTCTTATGAGGAATAGTGTTTTATAATTTGATACAGAAAATAAAATACAAATTTTATTTTTTTTCCTGTATTTATTTTTATTTTTTATGTTTTTTTTGTTATTTTATTGTAGATATTTCTGTTATTGTTTTGGTTGTTTTGTTTTAACTCTTTTTTTTATAATCACGAATATGTGTATTCAAGGGATTTTTTTATACGTTATGTTAATTTTAACCTTCTTCGCCGCAGTACCATCTTAAAGTACAGTATTTCCCGATTATTTTTTTCGAATCGGATAAAATGCCGGCTGTCACAGATTTTTGTCCAAAAAATGGTACTTTTCTCCCACCGTGCGCTGATTGAATATACAAACAAATGTTTTCTTCGTGTTGAGGAATTCAAAAAAATACATATTTCTTAAGTGGATGAGACAAACCAGATTCCAAACACGATTTGGGGTAAATGTTTGGTGTAGCGTTGTAATTAGATACATAGTCCGCCCATATATTTATCAAGAAAAGGGCATAGCCGAATAAGTAGGGTGAAACGGCCCTCGGCCCTATCTTCATTGAGAGAAGGAATATAGTTAGCAATAAGTGAAGGAAACAATTTTGCAAAATATTCACGCAAAAGGGTGGCGCGTTTCACGGGGTGACGAGGGGGATGAAATCCAAAGGACCAATTTTTTGTGTCAACACGCAGCAACCGAAAATTTTGGAAAAAATATATGTTGGACAGGTATTGGAGAGGATTCTCAGAAAAAATTGTCGGTCAATTTGGGAATGAACTAAGAGCGAGAAGACATCGGTATACTTTTCAAATATTTTTAAGAGTAACTTCCCCTCGTTGCATCACATTCAAAATTTTTTTGTAGCGTCTACTTTCACCCCCATATAACATATTTTTTTTCGCAGCGTAGTCGGAACATTACGTCATAGTGAAAAAAAATCACGTTCGTGGTCATTCGAGACTAGTAGTCTATGCGTAATGAAGGCAGAAAGAGTGTAAATATTTCGTGCAAAGGCGAGATTACCTTTCCCTTCCGTTTTCGAGGGTGCTGAACACGATGGAAGTGGTGGGAGCAATTTTTGACCGCCGCAACCCCCTGAAACGGCCAAAAACACAATTCCCTTTTATGGATCCTTTTATGTTTTCATATATGAACGGGTCTGGGGAGTGATTTATCGACGGGTTATACTTGAAATAAAATGGAAGGGGATTATAGAGTAAGTGGAATCCAGACAGCAGGCCGAGGGGGTTGATTAAACCCTCCCGGTTCAAACGCGTATCGCACCGTTTTCGTGGTCGCCGATCACGGGAAAAGTATTCATTTTTTAGCTTCAACCCCTCCTCATCTCTCAAACGGGCAGAAACCATCCCATACACACCAGAAAGCATACTATACAGGATTTACAGTTTTTTTCGGCACATGTTCGTTATTCCTCTGCATATCTCCATATCTTTCACGGAAGAGAAGGTGGTAGCGACCTCGGGGGTTGCTTCAACCATTCCAAGGGTGTAAAATTTATTAATTACACTTTGGATCGTCGATACGCCCTCCCCCGTTTTCGCAGGCGCTGATCACGATAAAAATATAATCAATGAATTTTATACCCCTTGGAAGGGTTGAAGCAGCCCCCGAGGTCGCTACCACCTTCTTTTCCATGAAAAATGAAGGGATATGCACAGGAATGCCGAAAAAACCGTAAATCCTGGATAGCATGCTTTCTGGTGGTTTCTGCCCGTTTGAAGGATGACGAGGGGTTGGAGCTAAAAATGAATATTTTTCCCATGATCAGCTACCCCGAAAACGGGAGGACACGCATTTGAATCGAATCATTTGAAAAAAAATGATTTTCCACCTCTTGCCTCGGGAGAGTTTAATCAACCCTCTAGGCCTGCTGTCTAGATTCCACTTACTCTATAACCCCCTTCCATTTTATGTCAAGTATAACCCGTCGATAAATCACTCCCCAGACCCGTTTACATGAAAACATAAACTTCTCCCACCACTTTCATCGTGTTTAACACCCTCGAAAACGGGACGGAAAGGTAATCTCGTCTTTGCACGAAATATTTACACTCTTTCTACCTTCATTACATAGACTACTAGTCTCGAAAAACCACGGACGTGATTTTTTTTCATTATGACGTAATGTTCCGACCACGCTGCGAAAAAAATATGTTATATGGGGGTGAAAGTACACGCTACAAAAAAATTTTGAATGTGGAGCAACGAGGGGAAGTTACCCATAAAAATATTTGAAAAGTATACCGATGTCTTCTCGCTCTTAGTTCATTCCCAAATTGACCGACAATTTTTTTTGAGAATCCTCTCCAATACGTGTCCAACATATATTTTTTCCAAAATTTTCGGTTGCTGCGTTTTGGCACAAAAAATTGGTCCTTTGGATTTCATCCCCCTCGTCACCCTGTGAAACGCGCCACCCTTTTGCGTTAATATTTTTCAAAATTGTTCCCTTCACTTATTGCTAACTATATTCCTTCTCTCAATGAAGATAGGGCCGGGGGCCGTTTCACCCTACTTATCCGGCTATGCCCTTTATATCGCTCGCGCTACTTGTAATTTTTACGAAACTTTGCTATTACAGAATTTACCAATCCTAATTGAAGTGGTAAATTAGACAGTACGTGGTTTCATCAGGATGATGCAGGAAATAACATTATACACACCCCCACAAAATAAAACTAGTGGAAGCTATACTCTTCGCCGATTTACTGAGCTTTTTATATAATCGTTACACATTCTATAGGATACTCTTCGCAGTTTTATTGTAAATAATGTTAGTTTTTGGACATTCAAAATTTTGTGATACCAACTTTGTTATGAACAAAAAATATATGAAAAAAGAATGAGAAAAAAAAACTACCATCCTCTCTGAAGGATTCGAACACACGACCTTTGGATTGCAAGGCAAAACTTTAGCCATTGGACCAAATACACATTACTACAAAAATTGTCTGTAATGTATATCATTCAAGAATTATATTTCAACGGATTAGATATATTATTATATGTACTCTTCGCAAAAACGAAGATTATATATTTGATCGGCACATTTCTAAAACAGTAAATATCGCTCGTAGAGAAAAAATTTCATACCGTTATGTTAGTAAGCGAATTCTGAACAACTTTCGAAATTTCCGTCTGTCCGTCTATCACGTTTCTTGTAAGCACGATAACTTAAGAAAGACAAGTCCGATTGTATTGAAATGTGGAAAGTAAGTTAGCGTTAGCTAGAGCAAGAACCCTATTGTTTTTGAAAAAAATCAATCAGTAAATAAAAAAGTTATTAATCAATTAAATTAAATAAAAAATTCTTAATTTTTGGTCACTTGTACTTAAATAGAAATCTTGCGAAATGTTATTTTCTATAATTTTTTTTTTGTTTATACATTTTACTAATATATATATTTCATAATAATATATCTAATCCGTTGAAATATAATTCTGGAATGATATATAATACAGATATTCAATTTTTACAGTAGAGTATGGTGACCCAATGGCTATAGTTTTGCCCTGCAATCCAAAGCAAATAGTTTTTATGGACAGACTGCGACACAAAAAATAAGGTATCTTACCATTAAATTGCTTAAATATTATAAACTGTGGGAGGTTGTGATCAACCATTCCAAATCGGAGATCATAACCTTCCACAGAAAATTTACAAATACCAAGACTATAATAAAACTCAAACTAGTTAACCACGACATCATAGAACACAAAACAGTCAACTTACTTGGATTCACACTCGACACCAGACTTTCTTTTGCACCCCATGCAGCATTGAGCAAACTATATCCGCTGGTTAATAGAGGCAACAAACTAGACACTGATAATAAAATCTGCTTGTATAAGGCCATCTTTAGATCAATCCTCACATATGCCTGTGCATCCTGGAACTTAATCTCGGATGCACAGTACTTACGTCTACAGAAGACGCAGAACAAGCTGCTGCGTTTATTAACCAACTCACCTAGATACATTACCATAGCGAAACTGCATGGGCTTACGGGGGTGCAAATGGTACGAGAATACATTCACGAAACCGCCCAACGATTCTTCATGTACAAACTGACAAACTCCCAACTAACACAAAACATAACAAACATAAGACGAAGAGACAACGTACAACATACACACAAATACATGTACAAGCGACTTCCAATTTACGATACACCCCTACTTGACTGACATCATCCTAACCTCTGAAACCCACAATCCATAAAAACCACACCCCCATAACCCAATTCCTTCTAGCCCCCTTGACCCCTCGCTGAAATCTATAACCCATCAAAAAATTTGTTCATTCACGAACAAATAAATGTTTTTAAAAAAATGACACCCGAAGCAGGGTTTTTTTCCTTTCTTTTCCCTGCACAAATAAAATATTACCCTAGCAACAATTAAAACTCAAGGAATTCAAATGTGAAATCGCCCGATATATGACTAAAAGCCTACGGTTTAAGTTTCTAGAGACCGTTTATTTAGGTGTATAAAAATTACAGGGTCTGAAAATCATTGCCGATAACAGCCGGCTGTTACGTAATGAAAATTGATTGTAAACTGAAGTAAATAAAATAAATAAAATAATAAAAAATGACTTGTAAGCCACAGCTAAATAAATTAAAGAGTACCAAAGATCTTGTGTTCGAATCCCTGACAGGGGGCGGTTTTTTTTTCATTTTTTTTTCATATATTTTTTTTTTTACAACAAAGTTGGTATCACAAAATTTAGAATATTCAAAAACTAACATTATTTACAAGAAAAATAAGAAGAGTATCCTATAGAATATGTGAAAAATTATATAAATCTGTGAAGAGTATATAATGCTTCCACTAGTTATGTATATTAGTAAAATGTATAAACAAAAAAAAATTGTAGAGAACAACATTACGCAAGATTTCTATTTAAGTACAAATGACAAAAACTAAGAAAAAAAATTTTTTTTTTAATTTAAATGGTTAATAACTTTTTTATTTACTGATTAATTTTTTTCAAAAAACACAATAGGGTTCCTCCTCTAGCTAACGCCAACTTACTTTCCAAATTTCATACAATCGGACTTTTCTTTCTTAAGTTATCGTGCTTACAAGAAACGTGACGAACGGACGGACAGACGGACATTTTGAAAGTTGTTCAGAATTCGTTCACTAACATAATGATATGAAATTTTTTTCTCTACAAGCGTTGTTTACTGTTTTAGAAATGTGCCGATCTAATGCAATATACTCTTCGTTTTTGCGAAGAGTATAAAAAGTATGTTGTACCAAAAAAGAGACCATCATATCCACTTATTTTGGTGCGCTGAATGCGAATCTGACATCCAAATTAACTTCTACCTTGCCTTTTTTTTTGTAAATTTGGTGTTTTTTTCGCATTTTATTTGTGGTGGTACCGAAAAATGTTAGGTATCAAGAAAAAGTGCTTAGAATCCAACGAGGACCCCATATGTTAATATTGAACAAAATCTGAGAAACAATTAAAAAAAAAGATAGATAATGGTCGGGGTAAAAATTGGTATTTTTATTTTTTCTCAGATTTGGTTGAAAATTGACTTTTCTTGATAAAATTTTTCGATATCTTCTCAATTTGAGCCATTTTTCGGTACCACCACAAATAAAATTAGGGGTGGGACGGATGTGCTTTTGGCCGGATAATCGGATACAGTATATCCGGCCAGTTCAAAATCCGGTCCGGCCGGATATCTTGCCTTTTCAAGCGGTCGCTTTATCTACGAGCAGGCCGCGATATGTACAAATAAATTCAAGTCGCAGCCGTATTGTCCTGTCCTGCCAATCTTGCACATTGCTGCAAGTAATTGTATTACACGAACTGCGCATGGTACACCAGAACAGAACTAATAATAATTAATAATAAATATTTATATGTGTGTACTTGGTTCTATCCACAGTTATGGTATTATTGTATTTATTAATATGATTTTCTAAGGAACTTCATTCTCAGAAGAACCAGCAACCGGTATCTGTCTTTTGAAATTACATGGATTTTGTGTAATTACACATCAAATTAAAAAGTAATTTCTCGTGATCGTTAGTAGTTGCTGTTTTTGTCATTAGCAATACAATGGAGAAAAGTAGCTATACATACCACTACCACCACTATTGTATTCGCGAACAATTCGGTCCTAGGTCAGTAATATATTTTCTTGCACTCCCTAAGTCCAGAGCGAGGTCAAACTATAGGTAAATTCGGGTTCTGAAAATTACCGTCCGAGAACTGTCAGGAGTTTACGCATTTTCCAAATTCGAACATGTCAAAAGCAACTACGCAACTATTTAATAAGTAACGGGTGGTCCACGGGAACCTGACGATTTTTGAATGAGCAATGCAGTTATTTTTTAAGTTATAAAATTTTTATTTATATATTTCATTACCCAATCACATGCCATTTTATTTCTTTAAAAATCGCCCTGTACTCCTTACGAATGCCTCCTTCACTATCTCCACGTTTTCGGGGGTCCGTGCCGTACGAGCGGGGCCAGGTGGTTTCTTTTTCATTATGGTTCCAGTTGTTCGAAGGTCGTTGAACCATTTGAGTATAGTGTTGCGGCTTGAGATGCTTCCATAGCGTTCAATATTGAACTCGCGTCTAAACTTTCGCTGCACTCTTATGGCCGATTCACCATATTTTATAAATGCATCGTACGCAAACATACGATGTCTCATCCCCATGATGTACACTAAACTGCTCCTTAAGACGATTCGAATGGGATCGTTCGAGCGTCCCTACTCCATATATATGCCGAGTACTACTCATTTCAAAATCGTCAGGTTCTCGTGGACCACCCTGTATATTATATATCCATATTA
Organism: Rutpela maculata; assembly: GCA_936432065.2. Taxonomy (NCBI): domain Eukaryota; kingdom Metazoa; phylum Arthropoda; class Insecta; order Coleoptera; family Cerambycidae; genus Rutpela; species Rutpela maculata. Next base: position 77,495,745 of record OW386294.2, on the reverse strand, counting down.
TCGATATGTAGGCTTATTGAAGAATTTAAGACTTACCGGATATTTTTTCATATCCGGCCGGAGCCGAATATCCGGTTTGGAAGCCGGATTGACCGGATGCAGTAGCCGGACCGGATATCCGTCCCATCCCTAAATAAAATGCGAAAAAAACACGAGATTTACAAAAAATGACAAGGTAGAAGTTAATTTGGACCTCAGATTCGGATTCAGCAGAGCCGGATTTACGTTTGAGAGGCCCCTGCCCATTTCTTATGTGGAGGGTCCTTGTAATGCGGCCAATTTTAACAGAATTAAAATATGTGTTTTTCATTTATTCCTATTTTTTTTTTACCATTTTTATACATTCGGGGGCCCCAATTACGTGGGGGCCCTGGGCACGTGCCCCAAGTGCCCTTATGTAAATCTGCCATTGGGATTCAGCGCGTCTAAATTCATGTAGGCTCGATGGTCTATTTTCTGGTCCAACTTTTCTTTTTTTGTGGGGGTGTGTTATCTTTACCAAACGTATCTAGGAAGATGTATTGGTGCAAATGAAGTACTCGGGTGGTCCGGTAGTTTTCCTGATATTTTTCTCTCATATTATGTGACATGACCAATCTTTGTAATAAAATTTTTGCTAGTGTTGCAGCCATCAACAGGAAGACACTACTTAAAGTGGTAGAGTTGAGCTGTTGAATAGATTTTCTACGTGCGTAAATGAAAATGGTATTATTTGTCGTCATCTTCTCCCATTAACCCAATAGTGCCTATTGTATGATTTATCATACAGAGGTTAGGTTGTCTCTAATGAAGTGTAAACAAATCGAGTGTGATAAATTCAGAGATTTTACTCATCTAAAGTGTTATTTGCATATATAGACAATAAGCTTAGGACAAAAATTCGATTGTTTTATACTTAAATAAGTTATAACCGAGCATTCTATAACCAGTAAATTTCTACGCAGTAGAAAATGAGCTCACAGTAAGGTTGTGTTTCACAATTTTCATTTGGATGTAATTTGTTTGACTATTTATTTATGTAATAATTCATTATACATATTATAGGATGTACCTATACCATTTCACAGTCATATCAATTCTTTCTGTAATTGCAGCAGCGGAAAAAACTTTCCGTATTATAAATCATACGGTAGGCAGATGGCGGTATGAATGTTAGTTTTGTTTCAGAACTTCTTTATTATTGGATGAGGCTATGGAGCCTTATTTTGGCCGTAACAATATGAAGCAATTTACAAAGGGAAAACCAATTCGCTATGGCTTTAAATTTTGGTGCCTCACAACCCCCCAGGGGTACTTATTGAAATTCAACCCCTACACGGGCAGTGGGAATAAAATCAAGGGTAAAACTTTGGGATACAGTGTCACCGAGAAACTTTGTATGATATATATTCCCCCGCATTCGACCATATATTTGGATAATTTTTTCAACTCCTTACCATTACTTGAACTTCTGCAAAATAATGAAATTCAATGTATTGGTACCATCTGCTCTGACCGTATAGAGGAAGATCCTTTAAAAGAGCTGCAAAAAGAAAAACGAGGGACTTCTCATACTCTGATTGACTCTAATAGTGGTATTCATCTCACCAGATGGCATGACAATAGTCAAGTGAATATTGCAACCAACATCAAAAACAAAGACATTTGTTTGACAAAATGCACGTGCAAAAGATCTGGTCTAAACAGCAAAGGAAGCAAGTTGATGTGGATCAACCGACACTTATAAGTCTCTATACCAAGGAATGTGGATATGTTCGATAAAATGAGAGGACTCTATCGTATACGAATCAGCTCTTGCAAATGGTATTGGGCAATGAGTCGCTTTTGCTTGAATGGATCGGTAGTCAATGTGGCTTCTTTATCGTTTTGTCTATCCAAAAGGATCCTTTCTTCAGTTTTTGAGGAGAATTGCATAACTGCCCCTGAACATTTGGCTGGCCCCAAACCAAAATGTAGTAGGAATATATTGAAAGAGGTCAGGTATGACAAAACTGATCACTTGATTGACAAAATTGCTACACAAAGACGTTGTGGGTACTGTGGCAAATGTACAAAATTTTCTTGTGTCAAATGTAACATGGGATTACATCCAGACATATGCTTTCGGTGATATCATACCCTTCTATGTGATATATTCTGCTACTTTCTCTTAAATTTAATGAATATTTTGTATTATAATAAATACATTTTTTAATAATATCCTACAGGCATATTCCTATGGTATGATATATCATACGTCAAAAAAATTGGTGAAAATGCACAGGAATAAATAAAATGTGGTTTGGGGGGTACTGACAAGCCCTAAATGAAAGTCGATCAATATTTTTTTCAAAAGATTTCCAAAAAAAATTACTCGGGCACTATTGGGTTAATTAGTTTTTATGTTGGCTTGTTTTTCGTTTTTACAAAAAAAACATTAAAAATTATTGTTTGATTCTAGTATTTAATTAACATTTCTCTTATTGACAAATTTAAGAATTATTATATGATTCTAGTATTTAATTAACACGTCTGTTATTGACAAATTTAAGAACTATTATATGATTCTAGTATTTAATTAACACGTCTGTTATTGGCAAATTTAAGAACTATTATAGAAAAACAAACGAATGGATAACATACATCGGGACGTTGCGGAATCGTTCGACATGTGGCATCATCGGATTGTAGTGCCGATAATCAAACACTCCTTGTTCCATTGGGACTCTTGGCATCGGCGGCGGCATGCTTACAAATCCTCCGAATTGTGGACCTAGAAACCTCCAGGGCATTGTAGGCGGTGTAGTCATTTGGTATGACGTGCCAAACGTACCTGGTTGAGGCAAGACAGGGAACGTGGGTGGTGGTGACGTAGAAGAGGAGGATTCTGAATCCGTGGGTGATGCTGGTGGGGATGGACGATATGTGCTAGGTATAGGATTAGTGTAATAATCTGGCGCTGAGGAAGCGGACAGCGAGCTTGATGAGCCTGGACGTGGCATATGTCTGGTGATGTGAGTTCTGAAAGATGAACATTCATAAGAAAAGATATTTTGTTATTTCTCCCCAAGTAGCACAAATATGCTATTCAGCTGAGAACCAAAATGCAGCCACTAAAACGTTTCAACGGCTTTTGTTTAGTTATATTTTGGTCATCTTATTTTAGTCATAGTTTAGCGTAAAATGTAAAAACGAAATAATCATGATGATCTCTCTTTAGCTATATACTGGTCATTACTAGTAGCCATAATATCGCCATGCAGGTTTGGTTATAAAGTCGTTTTCAAAATGTCATATATGAGCAAGTAATTAAATAGCAACAATGTTAAGCCCGCTGCCATTCTAGCTATAAAAATGGCTACAACATGATTTTTGTTATTAGTATAGTGTTGATATCGAAACTATTACTAAGAAATTAGCCTAAACATGACTATATTAGTAAGGCTGTATTCTGGCGGTTTTCTTAGCTGTTACTACCGAATCATGACTGAAACAATAATGAGAAAATATTCTTATTAAATGTAGTCCTTATTAAATTAGAAGTAAGACCATGGCAGGTTAAGATAAGTGTCCGTGCCTTTGGAAGAAAAGCTTTGAGAAGCGCTTTGCGAAGAGCGAAGAGCTTTGTAGAAAATATATGTATTGTGAAAAATACATCTCGTTATTTCAAAAAAATACGTAGGCTGCTCCAAAAAATTTTCAATATATGTTATAGCTTATTGTATGTTGTATAATTAGTAAAAAAAATATAGGTGGTCGCTAACGTGTAAGTACGTATATAAATTTTTTTTAACATTCAAAAGCATCAATTTTTGTTTTCTTCATGAAAAGATTTCATAAAAATATCAATAATAAATTGTCTTGAGTATATTTACAATATATGTGAAATATAAACAAATTGGTTCACTTCATTAAGAAAAAAAAATGTTTTCAGAAACTTTAGTAGCAAATTTTAATTTGGTTGGAGAAAGGAAATGTAAAAACGTTGGAGAAACAAAGGTCAAAATACAAAGACAGTTAAACGAAACGTAAAAAAGAGAAATTATGTCTTTCATAGTTTAGCCGTATTTTCATGCGAAAACTCGCTAACCACTTCAATAAATTTTCTGGTAATAGTTTGTTCAATATGACCGGTTAAATTTGCCATTTGACGAAAAAAATTTATTAGATCTTTTACAGTCATATACTGGCTTATTTCTAGCATCATTAACTAAAGCATATGCCAAATGATGACAACTTGCCGCCATGTTTTCTATCAATCAAGAAGAACCCGAACGACGGCCATTACGTTCATTTTCAATACTTCATTATAAAATAACGTTTTGATTTACTAATTCGATATTTTAATAAGTTTTAATAACCTTACCATCGATTGTGCTTCTTGAAATTACAAAATGTTCATATGTATATATTTCAAATTATTTAATTATACCTAAAATTTAAAGATTTCTGGAGGTCCCTTTGTTTTTATAAGTATTTTATATAAGTTTACAGAAAGAATTCGTGCGCTGGTAAAATTTAACCCTCTTGATTGACCATATATGCAATTATGATGTTCATATAATTTTAAAGATGAACAAACTATAAGTATTTAGTCACGGTGAAGTAGAGCCATTTCATAACTAGTAATAAAGCAGCCACAAAAATCAAAAAGAGAGCCAAATGAGTTGCACATGTGTTATGGCCATTTGGCTCCAGTTGCGTTTTGATGACCAAGATATGGTTCCCATTTTCGTCACCAGTACGTCTTCAGAACGTAATAATTCAGTTCTAATAATTGCCACTATAACCAAATAGCCATCCTTTTTAGCTACTGTAACATGATGATGACCAAAATACAACTACTTGTGCTACTTGGGTCATGTCGTAATCAGTAGGTAGGGAATCAAAGTTATTTGGTTTGATCTTTCACAAATATCTGCTTTGAATAGTTTAGGTATACCAATAAAAATTTCCGGTATAAATATTCTGGAAAATAATGGATATATCTGAATTATGTATAAAAGACAATTAATACGATCAATCTGTCATATGACCCGTGAGTAGTTTCTACAAAGCTTTTTTGTTTTGTATAATGTAAGGGAATTACAGCAGTCATTAAATAATGTTTTCCAAAAAAATACCGTATACGTTACGGCCTTGTTGGAAAACGACGGTGAACATAAGTTTTCTCTAATATCTCCTTTCCTGTTAGTTTTACCCTAAAATTAGATATTACCAATATACTTAGTAGGAAATAAAAAAAGCTTCAACTTTTACTTCAATTGTTCTCTTTTCTTAAGGATACGATTTTGTGAGGGAAATATGAGTTTATTTTCGATTTATTAAAAATATTTAAAAAATCATAAATGGTATAATCTTTAAAATAGTTTCAGGTACTTCCCATTACTCTAAGGAATACAACCATATAAGTACAGTTTTTGTCATAAATTTTCTATACAGTTAAATGCCCATGCTCTTATAATGAAATATATTAACTATTTTCATTGACAAACCACTATATTCAAGTACAACAGAAATTTACAATAAACAATATATATAGTAGTATTCGTTAGAACAATAGCAAGTATCTAAAACAGTTTTAAATATTTTACTATGTTTGATTTTTTAAATATTTAAAATAAATTGAAAATAAACGCACTTTCCCTGTCACTCCGTAAAATCCTATCCTTAATACTTTACAGCCGCCATAAAGATGAAAATTTATACTAAGTTAGTAATTAAGTAGCTATTATCAATATTGTAGAATATAAAATTTCTCGAAAATTTCGTTTTTCAAACTTCGAGCTGCTGTAATTTTAAAAAGCGAGCCGTGGAAGAAAATTGTTTAAACAAAATTTTAGCACATTTTATAATACGTAATATTGTAATAGGGAAGATCTACCTCAACCAATCTGTTTTGTATAACCCAATATACAGCGTGTCCCACAAGTACTAGCCACCACCTAAGATTTTCATTTATGGACTGATTTTTATGTTTTCTTTAATATGCAGATCTCGCAAAAAGGTAGTAGAAAGGTGTTCTATTAATTCCGGAACTCAAAGACACGGCTAACTACGACCATTGTTTAAGTGCGAAATATTGAGAAGTACTATTAGGGATTTTTTTTTTAAGAATATTGGAACGGATTCTTATTCAGGACCACCTAAATACCTATTGTACCAATTTTTGTCCTGATAGTATACAGGGTGGCCCAAAACATTAGAAATAAATTTTAAAATAACGAAATTTAAAGTAAAAGAACATATTACTTTTGTATTATTTAAATTATTTACTTATTGATAAAATTATTATTATTATTATTTAAATTTTTACTTATTTCGAAACTTTATATAAACAATTACCATAAACCTGTAAAAAGAATTAGATTTTTAGATTTGTAAGAATCTGAGCGGTTTGTGTCTAGTCCTTAAGTGGGACGCACTGTATATCTGATGCTATCGATGCCAACTCGCAAGTCGACGTAATTTACACAGACTTCACTAAAGCATTTAACAGACTTGAACACAGTATTTTTGTGTTCAAAATTTCAACAGTTTAGTTTCTCAAGTTTGCTGTTATTTTTTAAATCATATTTTGAAAACAGACACCATCATATTGAATACTGTGGTTAACGGTATGCAGAAATTGTATCTACTTCAGGTGTACTTCAGGGTTCTGTGTTAGGTCCATTATTTTTCAATATTTTCATTAATGACATTATAGTAGAACTGGGTGTCAAATGTCTCTAATAGGCAGATGATATGAAGTTATACAATAAAGTAAATGATGTTACTGATTGTGTGGTATTACAAACTGCACTTGATAAAATCAATAAATGGTCTAATTTAAACAAATTTCAGTTGAATATAAGGAAGCGCAGTGTTCTAACTTTTACTAATAAACATCAACTTGTCGAATTTAATTATCGTTTAGAAGAATCAGTACTTACACGTCCATCAAGATTTCGCGATCTCGGTGTAACATTTGGCAGTAAACTAACCTTTAATTGTCAAATAAACACAATAACCAATGAAAGTTTTAAAACACTGGGATTTATAATACGGTGTTCTCATGATTTTAACGACAGTAACACGCTGAAACTATTATATCAGTCTTTTGTTTTATCAAAACTGGATGATTCGTCAATTATTTGGTCTCCTCATTATAACATGCATATACAAAATATAGAGAGAATTCAGAGACGTTTCTTAAAGACTTTAAGTCACAAGAAAAATGGTGTCTATCCTGCTATTGGTTTTCGCCAGATTGAGAACCAGTGGCGGCTGGTGAAATTTCAATATTTTTTTCTCGTCTGTGGCGCATGGGACCCATACGAAATATGGGAAATAACATCTAGAGAAGCACTTCTCTAATGACCCCTAAAAAATGTTGGAAAAGCAGTTTGCGAAAAAAATTTTTAAAATTCGGTAGCCTTCCCTGGTCTAGGGACTCCTGTTTATTTATTTTTTTTGCCATATACATTTGACTTTTCATAAAAATACATCAACCCGTTTTTGAATTTATGAAAATATTTTCATTATTAACTGAAATACAATGAACTGAAATTTTGTAATTTACAATTTAACAAATTACAATATTTCAATTCGTTGTATCCCATTTAGTAATGAAAATATTTTCATAAACTCCAAAATGGGTTGTTGTATTTTTATGAAAACTCAAATGTATATGACCTGTGAGGTGAGGTACGGTACCGGTTTCAGTGAGTGGACCTCGATCGGCGAAGTTAAGCACGCCGGGCCGAGTCCATCACTTGGACTGGTGACCGTATCTCATCTCGCCGTCCTGGTTAAGTGGTAGAGTAGCATTAGCTAAACTTCGCCAGGACGTTAATATAAATAAAGGCATTAAAAAAATAAATAAATAAATAAACAGGAGCCCTACACCAGGGGAGGCTACCGAATTTTAAAAAAAAATTCGCAAACTGCTTTTTCAAATTTTTTTAGGGATCATTAGAGAAGTGCTTCTCTAGATGTTATTTCCCATATTTCGTATGGGTCCCATGCGCCACAGACGAGAAAAAAAAATATTGAAATTTCACCAGCCGCCACTGGTGAGAACTATAATAATCTTCAAGACCAGTTTGATATCTTCCACTGCAATACAGCTGAATTAAAGAGTGGATAAACTGAAATTTTTGTTTTATTTTCTTTTTTTTTGTCGTTATTTTAATGTTTATTTTACATTTTTATGTTACTACATTTCTTTATATATCTGTATCTCCTGCACTGGAATTGGAATGCTCTCTTATGCAGTGTAATGTTAAATTAATAAGTAAATAAATAATAACTAATTACTACATAGCAACATCGAGGGCAAAGATAATTGCAAAAATCTACCGTGAAGCACAATTTTTTAATTTTCTAGCGATAAATCGTAACGTATTAAAAATAGAGAAAAACAGTTTAAAGAAATGTTGCAACTTTTTTTTTATTTCCTACAATATTGGAAACAATTTGTTTTACAATAGAACTGACAGGAACAAATATAATCTAGAAAAACCTATTTGGACTGTCATTTTTCCAATATGATGGTTGTAGCGTGGAAAACATTAATCAATAGTTGTGGCAACCCCCTCAACATTATGCAAATACACAGACTGTAAATGACTAAATTAATAGAATACACAAATGACTTCAGTCTTGCATAAATATAGTTTTTTAATGTTAAAATGCGGATTCACTAAAAAAAATTAAAAATCCAATCGTTTCCGAGATATATGAGTTTAAATGTTATAATTTTTTTAAAACTAAAACCGTTATCAATTTTTTAAATTAAATTTTAGGCTATAGGTCCTTGGAAACTTTTTTCATGTCAAGTTTATTGGATTCATGACATAATAAAAATTTTTTTTACAACCTCCGACTAAACCGGAAATGACTTTTACCTTTAACTTTAAGTGGGACATCCTGTATTTTATTACAAAATATTGAAGAAAATAAAATTTTAAGAATTCGTTCAAGTGTAATTAACAGAGACGTAGCGAGACAACTTTTTTGGGGGTTATTTTTCAAATTTGCCAACTTCACAAACTTAAGAAGCCAACTCTGTAAATAAATAATAATTCTTCCAAAAAATTGACGAACGGGGGGAGAAAATCCAAAAAAAAAAATTTCCCACCGAAATAAAAATTGACAAATTATATCTCAAAGGACCCCGCACTAAACCTAAGGGAAAATGGGTCTCAGTCGAATTGGATGAAAATTTGGTATAATGTAGTTTATGATGTCCTGATTAAAAGTCTTAAAGAAGCGAGATAGATAAATGGACAGTTTTCGAGTTACAGGGGGTCAAACATGCGGAAAATGACTTCATCGGATTATTGATTTCACATAGTTAAATATCACAAATATTATAGTTACATAGTGCGCAATTTGAATATTTAACTTGAGGCAGCCATATATCGATAGATAGATAGATAATACTTTATTAGTTCCTAGTAAGTTACAAAAAAAAAAACTTACATAAAATACCCTTTGCTGGTGTGGAACATGTCAGACAGGGCAAAAATTGTAATCAAGTACATACAAAAACAAACAATAGCATACGCATAATATTTGTAAAGAATTGAAAATATATATATATATATATATATATATATATATATATATATATATATATATATATATATATATATATATATATATATATATATATATATATATATATATATATATATATATATATATATATATATATATATATATATATATATATATATATATATATATATATATATATATATATATATATATATATATATATATATATATGTTGTTTCTTAGGTTTTCGCGGGTGTTAAATGAAGGGTTGTTGTGCTTCCGGGTGTTTTCCCGCGTAGTTGACAGGCTCCTGCTGGGGCCACGGTTGTCTAAACTGAACTGAACTCGAAGTTCAGTTCGAGCAACGAGGAGCAGCAGTAGGCAGCTTTCAGCGAGAACCTGAAGATGGCAGCTGGGATTCTGCCGAAACGTCGTTTAGACAACCGTGGCCCCAGCAGGAGCCTGTCAACTACGCGGGAAAACACCCGAAAGCACAACAACCCTTCATATATATATATATATATATATATATATATATATATATATATATATATATATATATATATATATATATATATATATATATATATATATATATATATATATATATATGAAATCGGATTTGAAGGAAACAACTACTCAGCAGGCAAATACCCCGACCTGCATTGAATTACACCTTCAAATCGTGATCAGTAACTTGCAAAAAGGCAAGTCGCTATACGTCAGTGACATTTGTCCGACGTATAGTAGCATCTGACCATATGAGAGTTTACCTCTCACCGACACTCCATTTGATTCAGTTTGTATAAGACTAGCAAGTTGACCACTATCATTTGTCTGTTCCATGACCTATGGCATACTGATGAGAACATAATAAGTTCGAAACCGGTATATGTCTGGTTAGGAACAGACAAATGATAGTTGGTTACTGATCACGATTTGAAGGTGTAATTCAATGCAGGTCGGGGTATTTGCCCGCTGAGTAGTTGTTTCCTTCAAATCCGATTTCATAAACAGTGAGTATAGCCCACTAAGGCTAGAGGTCGCCGCTCTTGGTACTTGCAAAAAGGCAAGTCGCTATACGTCAGTGACATTTGTCCGACGTATAGTAGCATCTGACCATATGAGAGTTTACCTCTCACCGACACTCCATATATATATATATATATATATATATATATATATATATATATATATAAAATAAAAACATTCAAAATACATACAAAAACGATAGCATACACATAATAATTGTAAAGAATTAAAAAACAGGTATAAGGTATAGTCATTATTAAAAAAATACAAATATCTACATAACAAACATCATACGTTTTTCATGAAATCTTTATCTTTTAGAAAATCTTCAATTTTATAATACGGCCTTTTCAAAAGGAAATGTTTTAATTTCTTTTTTAATTCACTTTTTGGGATATTTCTAATCGATTCCGGTAATTTATTATATATTTGTATAACTGAGCAACTGAGCACATTTTTCTGGATGTAGGTAAATTTTGGCTTATTTAACGTGAGATCACTTTTGCATCTTGTGTTATGCTCATGTTCTCTCTTGCAATTTGTAAACAGACACTTGTTTTCAATAACAAAAATTATAGATTCATATACATATAGACAGATTAAAGTTAGTATTTGATAATTTATGAAAATAGGTTTACAGCTGTCAGTTTGCTTTCTTTTAAATATGCCTCTCAGACACCTTTTTTGCAACATTAAAATTCTATCAACTAAAACCGAATTTGCCCAGAAAATTATGCCGTATCTTAGTTTTGACTGTATGTATGCATGATATGCACACATTGCCGCACCATGCCCAATTTCTTCACTTGTGGTTCTTAAAGCGAAACAGTACCTTGACATATTATTTGCAAGTTAGTTTATATGCGACCTCCAGTCTAACCTCGAATTTATATTTACACCAAGAAATGAGACGCTATCTATAGAGTGAAGACTTGAATTTTTTACAATTACTGAAAATGTTTCAGGAGATCTATTTTTGAAATTAACTATTTGTGTTTTATCCACATTTAACAAGAGATCATTCGATTTGAAACAGGATTCCAAAGTATTAGTTACTTTAGTCTTTAGATCCTGTTTCTTGTTTTCGCTGAAAACTAGTGTGCAGTCGTCTGCATACAAAAACATATTAACATCAACAATATTTGGAAAATCGTTGGCATATATAATATAGAAAAGCGGTCCAAGGATTGAACCTTGTGGTACCCCTTTCCTTATTTCCAAGGTTACAGATTTTAATATATTTCCCATTGTCATCTTCCGTAATACACTGCTTGCGATTTGCCAAATATGACCTTATTAATTGCAATACAACTCCCCTAAAACCGTAGAGTTCTAATTTTTTGCACAAGATATCATGATCGACACTGTCGAAGGCTTTAGACAGATCTCGAAAACGATGTACTCTATAACAAAATGTTTTACATAACAGTTGTTTCGAACCAAGTCGGGCAATAGTGCGTCGGAGTTCGATAACTCGAGTTCCACAATAACTAGAAATTAAAAAAAAGACTAGTTATCTAGGTAAAAAAGTCTATAACCGGAAATTATTTTCGAATATACAGGGCCAGCCAAGACGAAATTACAGGATCAAGTGCCTTTTATTATAATGGAATGCCATGTATATCAGCACATTTTTTGAAGCCTCTTTCTAGACTCTATTCATTCCTATATTATTATTGACTATCTCCCAACCATTTGGGATGAATGTTCTTGTTGAAATAATGCATCTGCAGATGCATATTGAAAATTCACCAAAGTCATAATGATTGGTTTTAAGATAAACTTATGTGACTACTAGTTACGAGATATCTATTTAATGTTTTTGAACCATTTTCACTTCCTAAAAATGTACAGGGTGGCCAAAAATTATTTTTCAATTAAGAACTTTTTAAATTGATTTTCTCAATTTTTTTCAGACGGAACACCCTGTATATCTTTCGACGATGTAAAAAATAGAGGTTTCTTCAAATAATTCATTAGAAAAAATTATAATATGTGCTCCACGTTGCCCATTTTGATTGACACACGTCTTTATACAAATTTGAAATGAGGCCAGAACATGTAATAGGGCCACATTTCTTTGATGGCACATTGACTATTTATCTTCATTTTCTGGAAAACTATCTGCCTCAATTATTGGTGAATCTTCCTGAAAGGATTCGAAATAGGATGTGGTTTCAGCAAGGTGGTGCTCCACCACATTATTTAAATGCGGTTAGAGGCCACTTAAATAAGACCGTAATATGTTGCAACCCCTTAAAATTTAAGGTTATGTTGGTTACATGATGCATTAAAAAGTAGGCCCAAATTCAATTAGTTCGGATGTCTGAATGTGGAGAAAGAACCTACTAGAAGCTCTACAAATAGTAAAGAACTTGCTAGATATATCAGGATAATGGTGACGTCATCACAGAAGCATCGAGAATTGTCATCTTTAGGTATATAAGGTATGGAGTAAACTAGAGTGGACACTTAAGTAAGAACAGTTCTAATAGTCAGTTGAGATGGTCAGAGAGTAAGGAGTAAACACAGTGATAAAGTGACTGAATAATTGAATTGTAATACACAGTGTATTATTAGTCAAGTAATTAATTGTTGTTGTAATTAGTAAGTTAATAAACTAGTGTTTAGTGTTACCTTGGTGCTATAATTTCCGAACCCACGATACAGGGTGTAAGCACGTCACAATACCTACCCACTTCAAGTGATTGGGAGAAATTGATCCACTAAATGGTCTACTAGATCCCCAGATCTTACAAAAATTGATTTCTTCCTATGGGGATAGGTGAAGGAAATTGTTTATAAAGACACTCCAACAACAGTACAAAATATGAAACAAAGGATAATGACTGCTTTTAAATCTATCACACCGGCAATATTAGGAACGGTAGAAACCTCATTTCAAAAACGCATAGAGATGTCTGTCAATCAAAATGGGCAACATGTAGAGCATTTATTATAACTTTTTCAAATGAATTAATTGCAGAAACTTCTGTTTTATAAGTTAATTCTTGATTTTTGTACATATTGCTCAATAAAACGAAAATGGTTGGAGTTAGCCATAGGGAAGTACTTATAAAAAATGTTCGTTTTTTATTTCCACATCACATCGTCGAAAAATGTACAGGGTGTTTCATTTGAAAAAATTGAGAAAATTCAATTTAAAAAGTTCTTAATTGAATAATAAGTTTTGGCCACCTTATAAATTTTTAGGAAGTGAATATGATTCAAAAACATTAATTAGATGTCTCATAATTAGCATTCACATAAGTTTTTCTTAAAACCTATAACTGTGACTTTGGTGATTTTTTCAATATGTATCTGCAGATGGCATTATTTCAACAAACAAATTCATTACATCCAAGTGATTGGGAGATAGTCAATAACAATAATGTATTGAATAGTGTCTAGAAAGGGGCTTCAAAAAATGTACTGATATACTTAGCATTCCATTTAAAAAAAAGACACTTGATCCTGTAATTTCGTCTTGACTCGCCCTGTATATTCGAAAATAATTTCCGGTTATAGTCTTTTTTATCTGGTTTACTTGCATTTTTTTAAATTTCTAGCTATCGTAGAACTCAAGATATCGAAGTCCGACGCACTATTGGCCCACCCTGTAGAATTCATCGTTTTCAAGATATATGGCTGCCTCAAGTTAAATGGCGCACCTTATACACTAACTATTCAACTATAATATTTGTGATATTTAACTATGTGAAATCAATAATCCGATGAACCCGTTATCCGCATGTTTGACCCCCTGTAACTCGAAAATTGTCCATTTTTCTATCTCGCTTCTTTAAGACTTTTGATCAGGACATCACAAACTACATTATACCAAATTTTCATCCAATTCGACAAATTTTCCCTTAGGTTTAGTGCGGGGTCCTTTATACCTTTTGCTAAGCCTGACAAAGTCCCCACACCCCCCCTTTTTCTACGCCCTTGGTCATCAATTTAATTACAGTAGTAAACTTAGCAATAAGGGAAATATTAATTAAATACAAATTATCGTTATTATTAAAGTGTGAGAACTGAACTGTTGAATAGATTTTTTATGTGAGTAAATGAAAATGGTAATAATTGTGATCTCCCATTAATTAGTTTTTAAGTTAGTTTATTTGCGTTTTTATAAAAATTAAATTAAATATTATTGTTTGATTATATTATTTCATTAATATTTCTATTATTGCCAGAAATAACTATATTTGAAAACATTTAAATATTATTTTCAATGGAAACATACATCGGAACGTAGGGTCCATAATCAATTACTTCTAGTTCCATTGGGTTCCGTCGTATCGGCGGCGGCAACCTTCTAAATCCTTCAGATTGTGAATCTAGAATCGGCTCTGGCGTTGCATGCTCACTCGTATTTGAATGAGCTAACGTAGAGACAGAAGATCCATGACCCGATGATGATCCGTCACTATCATCATCTTCCATCGCTGAACTATCACCATCTTCCATCGCTGTACTATCACCATCTTCCATCGCTGTACTATTACCATCTTCCATCGCTGTACTATCACACGGTGACGTGCCAACGGAACCTTGCTTTGTAGGGCTGTACGAACCAGAGGAAGAGGAGTTCATGGACCCTGGTGGCGATGCTGGTGACGATGCTAGTGGCGATGTTGGTGGAGATGCCCGGGATGTGCTGGGTATAGGATTAGAGTAATAATCCGGCCTTGAGGAAGTGGACGGCGAGCTTGATAAATAAAAAAATAAATTAGTTTATATTTCTCATTTGTATGGCTCTAGTAGGTCGGTACTTAAAGTTATTTGGTTTGATCTTTCACAAATATATGCTTTGAATAGTTTAGATATACAGGGTTTACTGATAAAAATTTCCCGGATATAGTAGAGAGATTTATTTTAATACAAATCGCTCAATGAAGTTCTTTTTAAGCGATTTGTATTAAACAATTTCGAAAAAGTTAACACTGGAAAAATAGAGAACAACTATGCACCAAGAAATTCACCATTTTTTCCCAAAATCTTTGTTTGGTCAAAAAAGTACTGCTAAAAGTTCTTCAAAGGGGATTTTTATCCATTACCTAGGCTGAAACCATTAAATAGAGAGAAATATTAACAACAGAAAAATATTTTAGAATATAGTTCAGGAATTATTCGTAAAGAAGTGGAGAATTTTTGTTTTTCGAATGGAACAAAAAAAAGGACTCCGCAAGGTGGCAATGGAAATTGGTTCTCGGTTAATTTCGCTCAAATTTTAGTATGATATTCCTTTGACCTTGCCGAATAAAAGTCTCCATGGGCATAACTTTTTAACTACTTTCTTTTAAGCTACAGAAGCCTCAGAAGATTAGTCCACAAACATGGCTACCCCCGAGGGCGGCCAACACGATGATGATAGCTTCTAGTCACGATGATAGTCACGATAGTCCCTACCCCCCTCGAACTACCCCCAAATGCGAAAAACCAACTCTTTTTTCCATTTTTCGTTGTCAGGCATGGGAGGACTTGTTAGATCGGATTTCTTTTTATGGAAACTCAATATGTCACGTAAAATTTCGCAATCAGAGATTTTAACGGACCCCCGGGGGTTGAAACCACTCTCTCCCTCAATACCGAAACATGCAAAAACACCCAAACGTGCTGAAAGTTTTCAAGGGCGGGGAATACGATGCTGATATTATTTAGCCGCCCACTCCTAACCAACTATCTAATGCATAAAACCACCCCTTTCTCCCATTTTTCGTTATCAGGTTTGCGAAGACGTTAGATCGGGTTTTCTTGAGGAAACTCAATATGCTCTGTAAAATTTAGCAACCAGACATCCTAGCGACCCCCCGGGGGTTGAAACCACCCCCTCTGTCAATCCTGAAGTGTCCATCAGAGAGAAGGTTTTGAAGATATCCCCCGTTTTCAAGGATGGATAACACGACAGTGGCATCACTTTCTCTCTTAGCTCTCAAAAACCACCCTTGCATGACCAAAACCATCGGTTGTTCTTATAGTGAGATTTTTGCAGAACCCTCCAGAATCGACCTAAGTCGAAACCAAGATAAAAATTCGACTTAGGCAAAAAATTTCATTTAAGGATATTTTCAAGAGTCTGAGGGACTTCAGAGCCACAGACTATTCCAAAAGGACCGTTATGAGTTCGAAAAGACATTGGCACAACCGGTAAAAATTCGAAGAAACTCCGAATTTTTACTTAGGAAAATATATTTTGGTCCAGGATATGATAGTGAAAGTATATGGTGGTCATGGAAAAATTAATCACATACTCTTTTAAAAGTACCTAAAGTACCGGTTTCTCGCATAAAACAAGTTCGGATTCATCCAGTGGCACGCAATTTGGTCGAGCGCGTTGAGTAATCAATACAAAGCGATGGTAGGAGAGCCAATAGCAGGGCTTTCCAAATAATAAAGTTATAGAGAAAAACGCCTTGTGCATAAAAAAGCAAAAATTCAATTTTGCCCAAAAGTCGTTCGGAGGTGGCTCGCCTACATAGGGGCAAGTAAGTCGTGGACTGATCGAACATTATCAAACTTAAGTAAGTACGTCCTCTTGAATGTGTTTTAGTACGTGAAATCTCACGTTACGAGAATTTTAAATCTAGGTAGTCTCTAGTGAAACTAAATTTTTCTAGTAAAACATTTTTGTTATTTTCAGTCAGCTATAATTATTACCCATTCCAAAATCATTTTGCAATAAATCACTGCATTACCTTATATTTATTAAATAAATGATATTCTTTGAACTAATTGTTCTTTATTGATCTTAAGACTTGTGGTTAGTTTTCAATCCCTGAAGTTTTCGTTTGGAAGACCTAAACAACTGAGTAATTGGTCTGATACTCAGTGTTCTGGTCGCCTTACGGGAGCTCGATAGGGATTTTTTTTATGCGATTTCTGAGAAATATTAGAACATAAAGTCCATTAATCGTGGTTAAACCAAGTCAGAATTCAGTCCCGTTTGAGAGAAATCTTCGATAGGGATTTTTTTTATGCAAAAATATCAAAAACCAAAAAGCGTCAGACCATTTATTACCATATAAACAGATCAAAATCACGTCAAAACTCAATCGCGTCGGAGAGAAATCTTCAATAGGGATTTTTTTTTATGCCAAAATCTAAATAATCAGAAGGCGTCAAAGCCCTAATCAACAGTGAAAAATAGGAATCACGTCCTCAGAGAGCGTCGTTAATGATCTGAGGTAGTGCAGCCTTGATTCATTACTCGTCTATCGAAGTGCATCTTATCTCGAACTCGACTGGGAGTGGAAGAACGGGGCAGAACGCGACTGGCGTCCCTTAATAAATAAATTGGTGTCGCGGCCATTTTGACGCCTGGTAGTGTGTTCTTCTACAAGATCACACGCGCTCATTGGATCAGCTTTTCTAGGGATAGAATTTTTTTATTGCAGCTTAAGAGGAGTTTGATAGGACGGCTTATGCGCATGTATATATAGTCGTGTATATGCATAGTCGACTTTTTTTATTATATATTTATTTTTACATTATGTACATCATTTTTATTTTTATGCTAGGCATATGTCATATATGATTATTATTAAATGTTAATTTAATGGGAAAAAGGGATGATTTTATGAATTTAAGTGTAGTTGGTTAGGGGTGGGAGGCTAAATAATATCAGCATCATCATCCCACCCTTGGAAACGTGTAGGAAACAATTTCCAGCACGTTTGGATGTTTTTTTGCATGTTTCGGTGTTGGGGGGGGGGGGGTGATTTCAACCCCCGGGGGTCGTTAGGATGTCTGATTGCGAAATTTTACATGATATATTGAGTTTCCTCAAAAAAAATCCTCGCATGCCTGACAACGAAAAATGGAAATTTGCGTCTAGAGGTAGTTCGAGGGGGGCAGGGACCTCGTGACTATCATCATCGTGTTGGCCGCCCTCGAACACGGGGGGCAGCCATGTTTGGGGACTTTTGCAACTTTCGTATGGACTAATCTTCTAAGGCTTCTTCAGCTTAAAGCGAAATTAACCAATTTCCATTGCCACCTTGCGGGGTCCATTGATATCGGATATAACTTCGCATTATAAGCAACTTCTTTAAATTACCATTTTTGATATTTTCAAAAATAAAGGTAGTATACTCTTGAGACAATTTCAAAAGAAATAATTTTCCAACCTAAGCTCCAGGACTAGCACATATTTGTGCAGCCTCTTTTTCGTTTGAGAACATGCACTAATTGGTGTCAAAAATAAAAATATGGTGCAGACTCTTTGGCGGACACTGTAAACTCCGACTTAACCGGAAATAACTTTTACTTTCGATTTTTAAGCGAAACATCCTGTATTTTATTACAAAATATTGAATATCTTAAAAACATTTTTAAATGTAACCAATTTAACCGTAATAGTAATCTTAGCAATAAGAGAAATATTAATTAAATACTAGTTATCATTATTACTTCAGAAGCAAAATCCAACAATCGTAGGACATTTATTGTTTTAGATTTAAATTAAAATGTCAAGTGTCGAGAATTTAATATTTGCGTTGGTTGAATTGGTAGTAAAAAATGGTTTTTCATACAAACCAAGACAAATTAAACACGGTTTCAATTCACTGGAAGGAAGTACTGTAAAAATGCTTTAAAAGCTCTGCTTTCATATGAAATACGTTGTCTTGCGAGAAAAACGCCTTGTGAAAATATTTTTGCAAGTTTATGTGATCATTTAGCTAATTATGGAAGTTTTAAGTTACCAAAAAACTAAGTAGAAAAACAACTAATATGAGGAAATCATAGTTGAAGTGTTAGAAACAATAGAGTACAATCCCCCACACGTCACTACGCCAATTAAATATACAAACAAATGTTTCTGTAACTTCGTGTTGAAGAATTCTAAGAAATAAATATTTCCTAAATGGTTGGGACAAACTAGATTTCAAAGACGGTTTGACGTAAATCTGCCCCATAAGAAAGAACCCCGTATGTGTCATTTTTGGTTATTTTGAGATTTTAATTTCAACGAACACGGCGGACAAAAGTGCATCAATTACATTGAAAAAATGTTGTAAAATAGACCCCGAACCAAGGGCGGATCCAGGGGGGGGCAGTAGGGGCAATTGCCCCCCCCCCGAGGCGAAAAAATTTTTTCAGATCCCCCCCATGAGGCGATAAAATTTTTTTAGATTCCGAGGCGAAAAATTTTTTTTTTCTGATTTCTAAAATTTTTTGTAGATGTTAGTGCCCCCCCAGTAACCTTTCTGGATCCGCCCTTGCCCCGAATATTATTTTCTAACATTTTGTCGACCTCGTATCTGGAACGAATTTATCATGTTACTACACATGAACACCGTATCTATTCATTACATAGACAAAACATGGCATATTTCTGTGATATACCATGTTTATTCCTAGGAATTTTGAGATACCATGTTGTTACTTAGGAAATAATGGTGGACCCATAATTTGTTTTAAAATGTTTTGAATTTTAATTTTGATAAAAGTTCAACTTCAATTATCAAGTCTTAATTGTTATAATTAATTACAGAGATACTTCAAGAAACGTCGTAAGAATGCTAAGCAAAAACACGGTACTAGGTTTTTGCAATGTACTATGTGTCCAATTCATAGAGTGCCTAACCCCGTATGTTTGAAAAATGGAAATAACTTCTATATCATTTTAAATATATGTAATGAAATCCCTTTTTATAGTAAAATTTAAGCAAATCTAATAGCTGGAGACCGAGACCTTCGAAATATATAAATAAAAGTGGTCTATGCAACTCGCGAACACACAAAAACTTCAGTCATATTCTTATGTAAAATGATCTGCCGAATTCGAATATAGAGGTCGTGATTTGATTTGGAATTGCGAAATCGGAGAAAATTACACTTTTCCACTTTTCTCTGAAATTCCGCGAAAATACAATATTTTATATTTCTCATCCCATAACTTTGTTAATAACAATTAACTCGGCTTGAAAATTTGGACACATATATTTTGAAACATGATGAATCGAGTGCCATACATAAAAGTATACTAAAGATAAATTATCTGGTGGAAAGAAAATATTTTCGCTGGAGTTTACATAAATTTTTCAGTAGTGTCATTGAAACTTTTTTATTATTGAAGATAGAGTACTAGTATAACGAGTGAAATGTAGTGTAAGGTATGAATTAATTTTTGAAAAACATAAAATCTTGTTTATAACAGTTTGGTGGTCATAAAAGTGTTATAAGCTTGAGCGTTGTACGCGCTGCGTTAGATTCTGTGTGCACCATGCACCAGACAGCGTAGAGAACATGAAATGACACGGTACGGCATTCGTTTCCAGATGTATTCATAAAGTAATATTGATAATATTATACTGGGTAATAGATTTCTGCAGTAGCACGCAATAAATACATTTTTATTCGATATATGCACACTTGCCTTCGCATAAACAGCTTGTATAACAAATTGCTTTAGCACAAACATGATTTGTTACAAATTAGGTGTTTGCACTTACAAAATGGTGATATGTTTGGAAAATCTGGCTTCGCATTAATTGTCATCGTGATTGGCATTATGTTGCTGTCTGCCTTGTGCCATCCAAATTCAAAAAGGTTTGGTATTTTTTGGCTGAACGAAATAGGCAGTTTTGTAAAATAATTGTATAAGGAATTCGGAATAATTTTAGAAGCACATTCTTTAGTAATTTCTATATTATCAACTGCAGATTTACATAATTAAATATCTGTTTTTAAGACTTTAGCAAGATGGTAGAAGTCAGACTGTAAGTGACAAAAAGAATTGGTCTGTCCGGCAACATCCTTCGTATCTGATGACTGAGATGTGCTCTCTTTTGGCACGTTCAACAATTTTATTATTTTTGCCGTTGAAGAAACATACCTAGACAACTTTGAACCCCTTGCAATTATTAGTAATTTATCTCTGAAATGTTACTTTAATTTCTTTGAAATCTCATCTGAACTTGGATATGATTAAGTCCAATAGATGTTGTATTTAGTGGAATCTGTATGAAGAAGGTAACGAATTTGAGCTATTGTTAAACTTCAGCATTTGCCAATAACATTTTTTTCTAATTTTAATAAGGCTTGCAAAAACAGGTCTTTAAATTGTTTTGTTTCTTTGAAGTATTAGTTTTTTCTTTTAAATCTAACATAATATCACATGTCGCGTTTTTTATTGCAAATAAGACAATTTTTTAGTAGTGCCTTTATTGTCGGCATTTTTCATAGGAACATGTATGTCTTGATAAAAAATCCTCATATACGATCTTCTACACTTGGCGTGATAAACGGGGTTCTTAGAAAAAAAATTCCTTATTTTCCAAATGGGCTCCCAGTGCCACTGATATATTGCCCGATTTAAATGACGCCGAGTGTAATAGTTTTGTATAGTTTTCTTCTGTAACATTTTAAACAGTTTCTGAAGTTCCTGCCTGATACACAAATTCAATGTTGACCACAGATAGAGTTAAAAAAATATATTTAGGAATGTGCACATGTTTACATTAAAAGTTTCTCACCCGATCTCTTCATGTTATACCAATACGGTGAATCATAAACCACTTGAAAATATTGAGAATATTATGTTTTTTTTTTTAAACAACAATGTTTACAACAATGTAAAAAAAGTAACAGCAGTGAACTATAACGCTCCTTACTTATTACGTATTAAAATGAAAACTATCTGTTGTTCGATACGATTAGGGATTGCGAGCCAGAGCGCCGCGCGCATGATTCATGTTACACGGCCTTTTTCTCACTTAATATACATTTTATGAAAAAACGCTCCAAATAAAAAAACTGTCTCATTTCATTAGCTACAGATTACTCGATACAGTATGCAGTTATTTTGAAAATTAAAAAAGTTACCTCGATCTACACTTTATCGCTGTAAATTATACAAAAGTACTGTCCCTTTCATTAATAATTATTAATTTTTCAGTCATATCAAAACATATATTGTTTTTGCATACACCGTTGGAAAGTGAAAGGTTTGAGTATTGCAGTAATAAAATATCATTTGTTTATGACAACGAATAACAGATATGGAGAAGAGGGAACATTAAAAATGCGAAAATAGTGATTTCCGTAAAAAATATGAAAAAGCGCAATTTTCTCCAATTTCGCAATTCCAAAACAAATCGCGACCTCAAAAATATGTTTTGTAAGGTGTTTTTACATAAGAATCAACTGTCTGTTTTTGTATGTTCGAGAGTTGCATAGCATGTGTCGAATTCAGTGATCTCGCTCTCCGGCTATAACCTCTAACGCAAACATTGGGTAAAACAAAATTTTCATGTGCGTTTTAAGACCGCTCTAATGTCCAACCTTAAATATCTCCGTTCTATGGTTTTTTAACATACGGGGTTCTTCCTTATGGGGGCAGAAATGTTTGGTGTGGCATTGTAATTGAATACATAATCCACCCATGTATTCATCAAGAACATGTAACAAAATTTACCAATTCAGTATTTAGGTAATCTGCTAGATCTCCTGATATTATTATCTCATACTATGTTTGAGGGAGTTACTTAAAACATGGGGTTTATAACGCACCAGTAGAAAACATGACCAAATTTTATAATAAAATTTATGCAAGCCATCAATAGAAATGCACTACTTAAAGACAGTGGCGGCTCGTGATATTTTGTGCAGAGGAGGCTTGATATTTAAAAGACAATTAACTTGCAATATGATTATAATTTGTACATTTCCTCACCCCCTGGATATGCTGCTAGAGGAGGCTCATGCTGCTAGAGGAGGCTCAGCCTCCCCTGTCTCCTCTGACGAGCCGCCACTGCTTAAAGAGTGTAAGGTTGAACTGTTGAATAGATTTTATATGTGCGTAAATGAAAATAGTAATAATTGTGATCATCTTCTCCCCTTAATTGGTTTATAAGTTAGTTTGCTTTTCGTTTCAAAAAAAAATTAAAGATTGTTGTTATTATATTATTTAATTAATATTTCTATTATTGCCAAATTTAAGAACTATTAGAGGCACATCTGAAAACCTTTAAATATTATTTTCAATAGAAACAAACCTCGATTTGTAGACTCGGTTATTAATCATTTCTAGTTCTATTTCGATCCGTGGTATCGGCGGCGGCTTGCCTGTAAATCCTTCAGCTTGTGAATATGATATTTCCACAGAGACAGTAGATCCGTGAACCGGTGATGATCCGTCACTATCATCATCTTCCCTCTCTGGACTGAAACACGGTGACCTGCCAACAGAACCTTGCCTTAGAGGGCTGTCCGAACTCGAGAAAGAGGAGTTCATGGATCCTGGTGGTGGCGGTGTAGTCATTGGTGGTGGCGGTGTAGTCATTGGTGGTGGCGATGTACTCGGTTGAGACAAGGCAGGGGACATGGGTGGTGGTGACGTGGAAGAGAAGGATTCTGATACTGATGCTGTGGGCGATTTTGGTGGTAATGCACGAGATTTGCTGAGATTGGAGTAATAATCCCACTTTGAGGAAGGGGGTGGCGACCTTGATGAATCTGGGCGTGGTCGTTTAGGCATCTTGATGATTTCTGAAAGAAGAACATTCATAACTAGTTTGTTATTTCTCATTTGTATGCCATTATTAGTGCGTAGATGGACTCAAAATTATTTAGTTTTATCATACACAAATATCTGCATTGAATAGTTTAGATATACACATGTAAGTACCGACAAAAATTTCTGTGATTTCTGTGATTTCTGTGATTCTGTGATTTTGGAAATAACAGACCTAAATGGGCCACTGGGCCTAAAATGATTCTTCCCTTATATTTATTTACGCTCTATTTCAAAAATTATTGCCATGTATTTTACCTAGGTACATCATGCATATTCTGTGAATAAATTTTTTTATTATTATTATTACTATGAATTCAAGGTATCCACAATATTATTCATCGTTTAAAGTTACTATTGATGAATGCAACCTAGAGACTGCTTGGGATCCTAAAATATGGCCGAAGGGAGCGATGGTTAACCAGTTTTTTCACCCGAGGATACCAAGAATCCCCGTGAAATAATAAATTCATTGAAATCCGACCTTGATAATGGTGCGGTAAGCGTTTTTCATGTAAATGTTCAATGTTTGTCTACCAAATTAGATTTGTTGTCTTTATATCTCGAAAAACACAATCATGACATAATATGTTTATCCGAACATTGGCTTGATAAAAATAATATCGTGTCTGTAAATTTACCTGGCTACAGTCTGTAGAGAGCAAACGGTCCATGGGGGTGTTGCAATATTCACCAATAACAATATAAATGTTAAACCTGTAAATTTAGATCTTTTCTCCAGAGAATTACACGGAGAATTTTGTGCTATTGAACTCACTAAAAGTAAAACAATCATCATTACCTTATACAGATCTACCAATGGTAATATAGATATATTTTTTGATTTGTTGGAGAAATTGCTGATACACTGCTCTAACAAGTTCAAGAATATAATCATGATTGGTGACTATAATATTAATTTCCGCAAGACTTCGTCGATTTTAAATGAATTAGTATGCTTGATTACGTCTTTTGGTTTAGAGATAACAATATCTGACTTTACAAGAGTTACTCCACAGTCTTCAACTTGTATAGATAATATTTTAACCAATATAGGGGATGATGGTTATGAATCAGTTGTAGTAGAGGCCTTCATAGCCGATCATCGGGCACAAATAATGTTTCTTAAAAATGAAGTGAAATCTACCCGTAAGGTATGGAAACGTAAAATAACAGAATATGGCATCACGCAACTAAGAAAATCGCTTACCGAAATTGATTGGTCTTTTTTCGAGAGCCCATTAACTAATTCTAATTTGCTTGCCAATTTTCTAACACAAACTTATACGGACTTAATAATAAAGCACTTCCCGTTGAGAGCCCATATGGCGAATAATAATAAATTTCCAGTGAAATGGTTTAATGACGATCTAAGAAAGATAAGGAACACATTGTCGTCTCTTAAAACAGTCTGTGACTCCTCAAAAGACCCACGTCTTATTTCATCTTTTAAGACACTTAAAAAAGAATATAAACTTAAAATTTCTTCTGCTAAGAAAAATCACTATAACGAATTTATTGCACGGCCTGACAACAAGGTTCGCGATAGTTGGCGCTTGGTAAATTTCGAAAGAAATAAAAAGAAATTCAATACAACTGATCATGGCATTGAAGCTACTGATTTTAATGATTTTTTTTCTACTGTAGCTGAAAATATAATTAATGCACTACCTAACAATACATTTCAGAAGAGTGCAGTTGATTATATGAATGGTGTGAAAACTCCGAGCATAACTTTTTTTATGAAACCAATTACAGAGAGCGAAGTCATTGAGGTTACAGAAAAATTGAAAAACTCATGCTGCACAGATATTTATGGCATGAATAGCAAAATCATCAAAGATACTTTAGATGTCATTGTTCGTCCTCTAACGTGTTTACTTAATACTTGTATATGTGAAGGTAATTATCCTGATGCCTTCAAAATTACAAAAGTGATACCAATCTTTAAAAAAGGTGATATTTCGATAATAGAGAACTACCGCCCCATATCCATCATCCCCATTATCTCTAATATTTTTGAAATAATTTTGAAAACACGGCTGATGCTTTTTTTTGAATCTAATAATGTCCTAAACTGTTGTCAATTTGGCTTCAGAAGTAAGTGTAGCACATCCCAAGCAGTTTTCAAAGTTGTGAGCGACATAGTTAATGGTCTTGAGAGTGGAAAATTTGTTTCAATCACACTATGTGATCTCTCAAGGGCGTTTGACTGTGTTTCTCACGATATCTTGTTAAAGAAGTTGTACTGTTATGGAATTAGAGGTTTAGCCCAAACATTTTTTAGGTCATATTTAGAAAACAGAAACAAACTGTATGTATAAAAAATAATTTTTCTGATTTTAATCCAGTTATACATGGAGTACCTCAAGGTTCAGTTTTGGGGCCTCTGTTATTTATTATATATATCAACGACCTATTCCATAAGATGTTTCCCAACGCCTGTGTAGCATTTGCAGACGACACAACGATAATAAATTCAGGTTCAGACATGGATGACCTCATGCTGAAAACTACCGACACTGTTTCTGATGCCAAACAATGGTTTACATCTAGTAAGTTAAAACTAAATGAAGAAAAAACGCAAAGTCTAATATTTTCTACAAGTCGAACAGTCACTAAAGGTAATAGCGCAAAACTGCTCGGCATCACCATTGACGACAGACTAAATTGGTCTTCACACATCGCACAGTTGAGTCGCAAAATATCAAGCTCTGTATTTGTATTACGGAATCTAACGAAATCGTTATCTATGGAGACTCTGAGAATGAGCTATTTTGCGCTATTCCATTCTCATATAAGTTATGGCACACTGCTGTGGGGTAATTCTTGTTACGCGGACAAAATTTTCCGGCTTCAAAAACAAGCTGTTAGAATCGTGGCTGGTGCAGGCTTCAGAGACCACTGCAAGCCAATTTTTAAAATCCTGAATATAATGCCTTTGCCGTGTTTATATATATATGTCTCGTTATTAGAAATTTATAAAAATAAAAATCAGTTTGCAACAAATTCTGAAGTTCACAACTATCACACTAGATCTGGAGGTGATCTCCGAACACCACGCTATCGACTTTCGAAGTCAACTAAAAATTCTTTGGATATTAAATTATTTAATCGCCTACCTAATCACTTAAAAAATTTGAATAACCCTAATAAATTTAAAATGATAATGAAAAAGCATTTCCTTACACACTGTTTTTATTCAGTTGAGGAATATATTCAAACCCCCTTTGACGTGTAGTTTACAGTAATATACAATGCATTACTTAATGAAAACGCTTACCGTCATCACCATTACATAAGATATTGTATGTTTTTTATCATGTTTTTATATAAATATTCTTGTTTTTATATAAGTATTTTTGTGTTAGTTATCTTTTTTTAATTTTTAATATGTGACTGCATGCATCTCAATGCATTTAAAGACTGTATTAGAGTAATTTTTTCCTTGACTTGCCAAAAGTATTGTATTATATAACTTGGTCCAATAAATTTCTATTCTATTCTATTCTATACTATTATAGAGATATTTGAATTATGTATAAAAGCCAATTAATATAGTTATTCTATCATGTAACCCGTGAATAGTTCCTATAAGAATATCTTTATTTGGATAATATAAGGGGGTTTCCGCATTCATTAATTAATATTTTCTACAAAAATACCATTCCGCTACAGCCGCCATTTTGGGAAAATGGCGGTCAACCTAACTAGTCTCGATTATTCCTATTTCTGTTAAATCTACCTTAAATTAGGTATTACCAATATAGTCGAAAATAAAAAAGCTACAACTTCTACTGTTTTTCTATTGTTAATACTTTACGATTTACAACCTCCAGAAAAATGAAAATTTGTGCTTCACTGATGATTTTTGTAACTGTCTGTCTCCGCTGCTCCTACGTAGTAATTAGTTATTATCCATATTGTAGATTATAAAATTTCCGAAATCTGTAGTATAAATCATTTTCTTCCATGGTCAATTGAATAAAAATTGTCGAATGTCCGAAATATGTCTGCTTTCGCTGTGCCATGCCGGCTTCATTATCCACTGTGCATAATCAATTAAATTAACTTACAGTAGTACTATATCTTTAAAAAATAAATTTTATCCCAATTTTTCGAGTTTTCACGGATCTGTCAACACAACAATTTTCCTCTATTGCAGTTCTTTACAATTTGCGCTCACCCAAAAGGGTGAAAATTTGTAATTCATTGCAAAGGCCATGGCAGGTTAAGTTAAGTGTCCGTGCCTTCGCAAGCTTTTTGCGTGTGGTTCCTTTCAGTGATTATATTTTTGCGTAAGATAAAAAACATTTTTCGAAAATCCGAAAAACTTTATTTATTGTACAGGTCCTTGGAAACATTTTTCATAGGAAGTTAATGTGATTCATGCTATAATAAAACATTTTCTACAACTTTCGGCTAAACCGAAAATGACATCCACTTTTGATTTTTAAGTGGGACATCCTGCATTTTATTACAAAATATTGAAGAAAATTAAAATATATTTTCTTAAATATTTTGTAAAATACAGGAATACAGAATTCGTTCAAATGTAGCCAATTTAAACATAATAGTAAACTTAGCAATAAGGGAAATATTAATTAAATACAAATTATCATTGTTACCTCAGAAGGAAAATCCAACAATCGTAGGTGCCTTTGGACACAGTTTTGACATTTATTGTTTTAGATTTAATTTCATATGTCAAGTGCAGAGAATTTAATTTCTACCTATAAATCTCCAAAAGGCATTCGATACCATCAGTCACGAAGCCATAGTCAATACCCTGTATAACAAAGGAGTACCGCACTATCTAATAAACAAGATAATAAAGGCCTGCCTTCATGAAACAACTGCCATACAATGGTTCGGACAAATGACGGGAACCAGACAAAAGAACAAAGGAGTCAAACAGGGATGCCCCCTGTCCCCCCAACTATTCACCACGGTCCTAGACCAAGCACCAAGCGATACAAAACACAATAAGGGAAACACCAAATTTTAACGAAAACACGGACACACTGAGAACCCTAATCGTATTAGATTACGCCGATGACCTCCTAATCGTCGCAGAAGATGAGCAACAAATTCTCATCTTCCTAGAAAACATGAAACCGTATCTGGACACATCTGGGCTGAAAATAAATTTCAAGAAAAGTCTAATAATGGAGTGAGACCCATGAACAAAAGAGAGTCGAATCAGTGGAGAAGAATACAAAATAGGTGACTACTACCTAAGAACAACGAACAAACTGAAATATCTAGGAACATATCTGACGAACCAACTGAAAAGGAGAGAAACAGTAAAGGAGAGAATAAAAACAGCATACAGAGTCACAGGAGCAATTATACCGTTCATTGAGAAAAACAAACCATCATGGGGCCTGACCAAACGGCTGTACATAGCCATCATACTACCAACAATGACATATGGAGTTAAAAACGCGGCAACAACAAAAGCCAACAGAAGAAGTTTGAGAAGAGCTGAAAGAGACATCATCCAATTACTCAGAAAAACAACAGGACAAAAACAGCGACATAAAACATCAAGGCTACTAGAAGGGAAGACAATCACAAAAAGGATAGAAATATACGTAATGAAGTACTGGGGACACGTCCAAAGAAGGAAACCAACACACCTATTAAAGAAAGCACTAACACTGAACAGCAGCAAACTAAAAATTGGGAGACCATGTTACACGTGGAAAACAACAATCGAGAGGATCATGAACAAACTGGGAAAGAAAAGCGAGGGGAAAAAATGAATTCCACAAAGAAATCGGAGCGATATATACTCTACCAGAATCAGAAACGGAGGAATCAGAAGCCTCAGAAGAAGAAGAAGACTTGTAGAAACAGAAGTACAAAAATAGGAGCACAAACAGCAGCGACACAACGCGGCAACATATCTCACAAGAAGACCCAGATTGGTCAGAAATCCAGAACCAAAAATACAAAAAAAGGGAGCTTAAACGCTCCCTCACGACACAATGCAGTAACGCATCTCACAAATACCTACACCTCCCAACCCACATTCCTTTACCATGCGCCATGTGACTCTCGCTGATGGCAACAAGCATGACCTTAGTCCAACCCAGCGTGGACGTAGCAGGCCCAGCTGTATAACTTGGGAGTGGCAGCAATGCCTACCGCACGCTGGTAAATCAATCAATTAGCCACCTCCATTACTACCCCACCCTATTATTAAAGGAGGTGAAAAGAATAAAATTGTAATTTAGCGTGTATACAAGAACCTAAAGCCTCAAAATGTTTTTTTTACTTCATCCACCCCTATTCCACCCCCACTACCGATGTTGCATATCGTTTTATAGATTTTTGGAGTAGACGATTTCAAATATTATGTTATTAAAGTTAACAAAAAGGAATTAGTAGGATCAAAAACAAATAAGGAAGGAAAATCGCACCATATACCCTAAAGAAGAAACACCAAGCAGCTACGGACACGTGTTTCGGAATTATTGTTCCTTATCAGCGTAGCGTACCATCAAAAAGGATTTTTGAAAAGGATTTTTGATGCTACGCTACGCTGATGAGGAACAATAATTCCGAAACACGTGTCCGTAGCTGCTTGGTGTTTCTTCTTTGGGGTATATGGTGCGATTTTCCTTCCTTATTTGTTTTTAACCGTACTAATTCCTTTTTGTTTAATTTCATTTATCTCGCCAGGTTGAAATGGGCAGTCCACATAGGGTTCTACGTGCCGAGTGTCGGTGAAGGCCTAAAATTAGGCCGATCTGAATATGAATACATAAATAAGAGTACTGTGTACTGTACTTTCAACCTTCAATATTGTTCCTCTCTATCTTTTCCAGATCCTTTTTGATGCTACGCTACGCTGATGAGGAACAATAATTCCGAAACACGTGTCGATAGCTGCTTGGTGTTTCTTCTTTAGGGTATATGGTGCGATTTTCCTTCCTTATTTGTTTTTGACCCTACTAATTCCTTTTTGTTTCATTTCATTTAACTCGCCAGGTTGAAATGGGCAGTCCACATAGGACTCTACGTGCCGAGTGTCGGTGAAGGCCTAAAATTAGACCGATCTGAATATGAATGCATAAATAAGAGTACTGTGTACTGTACTTTCAACCTTCAATATTGTTCCTATCTATCTTTTCCAGGTCCTTTTTGATGCTAAGCTACGCTGATGAGGAACAATAATTCCGAAACACGTGTCCGTAGCTGCTTGGTGTTTCTTCTTTAGGGTATATGGTGCGATTTTCCTTCCTTAGTTATTAAAGTTACCTCGAGTAGTATGGATGCGCAGTGGCTTTCCTCGAGTACTATGGATGCGCAGTAGGTTTCCCCGAGTATTATGGATGCGGAGTAGCTTTCTTCGAGTATTTTCGAGGGGTAAGCCACCTATCAAAATTTGTACAGCGACTGCCTATATTGTTTAAATCGGCCAGTACTGCCGCGACTGCCGTTGTGACTGCCCTAACTGCCGAGAAGACTGCCTTAACTGCCGAAGAGCTATGCTGCTATGCTCTTTATCATAAATGTCATGATTTTTTATCATTTTTTTAACATTTTTCATATTTGTTTTAACAGTTTTTATCCATATTGACAGCTGTCAACTGTCAAACTGTCAATTCTGTATTACAAATCAAACATTTATTAAATATGAAAAATAATATTTTTAAAGATATAAAAAAATAGATTTTCTTGTTTATGTGTTATTTAAGCTATTTATTTGTATACTTCACTGCATTTATTTTTAAATGCACAATTATTATCAAAAAAGCCAAATTAAAGGTGATTTCAAAAGCTTCAAAAGACTATAAGCTATCAGCAACATTTTTTGAAATAATAGTTTCGGAAATGTTTAATTACAAGTATATTTCTCTCGATATTTCTTCGGTTAAAACTGCGCATTGACAAAAAAATCTATCTCCGTCAATTTTTGTCGTAGGGAAACAAAAAAAAATAAAATCAAACATAATTTTATCACCTACAAAAAAGCGTTACTTACTTTTTTTGTAAAAATTAATATTAAAGAGATAGGTATTTACTAAAAAGCGCGCAGAAACGCATTTTTTGCACCCCCTACGTCCGGCAGGTGAATGATTCACTCAAACAATTTTTTTCGTCAGATATACGTAATTACCTATGCGAATGCAAAGTTTGAACCAGCCATATACTTTTACAGGCTAATCAATTTAGGATTCTGTTTGGAAAGTTTTGGAGAAATGTTTTTCTCTATCTTGCTTTATGTTTTTTGGGGTGCTGAACAGGAATTTCAAGTTTGCTACCTCGTAACTTTCCTGCTTAAAAAGTTATAAGCGAAAAACCACGACAAAAGCGGGTTGTCTTGTATTTGGTAGAGGGTTAAACTTTTTTGAAAATATTATTACACCAAATTAAACTAGACATTTTTCTACATTCCAAAAATTATTACAAAACTACAGCTGTCAACAACTTATTTATTTTATCTTTAGTCTTAAACTACTTAATTTTTGCTAATTACAACAATGATAATAAAATTATCTCACTCTCCTAGTACTTACTTTTCTTTACCTAATGATAAAAACTGTAATTTTTACAGTTTTTATTATTAAAAAATGGTAAGTGGCAATGCACATATTGCAAATATTAACAGTCTAAATGCAACTACAAAAATAACTCAACAGCTTTATAAATTGGTGATTGGTAATTGCACAATATGCACACCATTAAACATTCTCAGAAGAAGCGCTTATATTACGCTGGCGCGCATGCGCCTGTCATGACTGCCGACAAGACTGCCGATTCGATTGCCGAGACTGCCGACTAGACTGCTGCGACTGCCTATACTAGACTGCAGAAAGACTGCCTAGAATTTGTACAGCGACTGCCGATGGTGGTTGACCCCTCGAGTATTTTGTATGCGTTGGATTACTTCAAGAAATGTGAATGCGCAGTGGCTTTCCACGAGTAAATTGGATGCACAATGGGTTACGAGTAGTATAGATGCGTAGTAGATTTCCACAAAGAAAATACTTCTATCGTGTAGTTTAAGGGACACAATGATTTTTTATATCTTTGTCATGCCATTTTCTGCGTATTACTTCCACATCCAATTGAAATATATTAACGCAGAAAAAATGGAAATTTGCATTGTTTAAATAGGCTTAGAATGTCATGAAACGCCACAATATTTTAAGTTTGGGCAAAATAAATTTGTCTGTTGCGCCGATCTGTCTGTTAGTCATGCATCTTTTCGGTACTCATGATTACTCTGGAATCGTTAAGATATTGACTTAAAATATGGCACACGTATGTATTTTAACGAGATCTGGAACTAGATTATATTTTGATCTTATTCCGTTGCAGAGTTGAAGGGTAAATTGGGGTAAATGGGGGTAAACAGGTAAATCAAGCAAGTAAGAGTCCATGAAATTCGATCGATGTGTTTTATGGGTTTTAGAGAGGATGTTAGAGAGAAATTTAAGGATTTAAAAATTTTAACTTTGCCCTCTGCGTATATTTATTTTCTGTTGTTAAAATGAACTTAAATCAATATAGTCTTGTAAGTGATATACAATAATGGTCGCGTTAAAATAAATTATATAAGACTAAACCACAGTCGAGGTGCCAAAAATTATTACGGACCATTATTTTTTAATAAACTACCAAAGACAATTATAAATCTAGATTTTAAGAAATTCAAACAAAAGATAAAAGGAATTCTTACAGAAAATGCATTTTATAATTTTGACGAGTTCTTAAATGCCAACATAAATTATTAATTTTAATTTATTTATTTGTGCATCTTTTGTATATGTAACCAAATACGTATTAGAGTTTTAAAATTTCCGGACAAATTGAGCCGAGGGAAAAAAACTGTTTTTTTCCGGAAAAAACGGGAAAATTGTGAAATTTTCAGAAAATTTCATTGAAACTTTTTTGCGTTTCTACATTATACAAAATGATTAGTGGTGATATTTTGTAATTTTGATTAATGTACTTTATGATAACAATTAATTTCGGCTCATTCATGCGTTTGCGAAGTTTGCGTTTATTAAAAAACGAAATGCCCCGGTGTATTTTTATTGAAACAAGCTTATGATTAGGGTTTATGACGTACAGTTCCTAGAACCGATAAAATAAATGATGTCATTCGCATCCGATGCATGGGGGGGGGGGGGCACTGGAATCAGTCCACAGACGAGAAAATGCACTGGCATTTTCTGTTTTGCATTTTTATTAGCGTTAGTAACTTATCTTAGAAAATAAACTATTTAAATATATTTTTTATTGTTTATTGCATTGTATGTGAAACTGTATAAAATTACTGAATTTTTCTCAAAAAAGCCAATTTTTCCGAAGCTTGGGAAAAAAACGAAAAAACCGTGTTTTTTTTCCAAATTTTCCGGTTTTTTTCCACACGCTCAGAACTCTAGTACGTATATTTTTTGTCTGTAATTATGCACCTGTTTTCTAGATTTGATGTTTTATATTATGTTTTATATATATATCTCAATGTATGTATGTACCAATTTTTTTATTTTTCAATTTTTTTAATTTTTCGTTCCTGGCGGCTGTAGAGAACAATTATTTAAATATAAGTTGTAGATTTTTTTTATTTCCTACAATATTGGTAGTACATAATTTTAGGATAAAACTAAGAGGAAATGAGATAATAGAGAAAAACCAATTTTTACCGTCATTTTCCAACATGGCGGTCGTAGCGGACACTATAGTTTGTGGAAAACATGAATTACTGATTGGAGCAACCTTTATAGTATCAAAACATAGACCTCCTACTAGTACACATTTTTCTAACATTTTTTTAAATTCTTCATAGACAGATTAGATTACATGCCATGAACTAATGTCAATGTCAGTATAATAGATATTTATTCGTATATTGTATTTTCTATAAAAATATTAATTACTGATTATTGAATTATCCTAACCCTGGAACAACGAATTTACTTGGTCAAATGCTATGGAATCGGAAATGTCTCTTATAAATACACAATAGAAGTTTTTAATAAAAATCCCAATTTCCGAATTACCACTAAAAGTCAAAAGTTTAAAAAAGTAAATGTTTGGTGCGATATAATGCATCACAGAATAATGAGTCCTTATTTTATGGATGGAAATTTGAATCAGAATACTTATTATACTCTTCGCAAAAACGAAGAGTATATTGTATTTGATCGGCACATTTCTAAAATCGTAAATATCGCTCGTAGAGAAAAAAATTTCATATCATTGTGTTAGTGAACGAATTCTGACCAACTTTCAAAATGTCCGTCTGTCCGTCACGTTTCTTGTAAGCACGATAACTTAAGAAAGAAAAGTCCGATTGTATTGTTTAGAAAGTAAGTTAGTGTCAGCTATTGTTTTTGAAGAAAATCGATCAGTAAATAAAAAAGTT
Source organism: Rutpela maculata (assembly GCA_936432065.2). Taxonomy (NCBI): domain Eukaryota; kingdom Metazoa; phylum Arthropoda; class Insecta; order Coleoptera; family Cerambycidae; genus Rutpela; species Rutpela maculata. The sequence continues at coordinate 77,460,280 of OW386294.2, read as the reverse complement.
ATTAATTATTTAATAAAAAAAAAAAAAATTCTCTTAATTTTTGCCGCTTGTACTAAAGTGGAAATCTTGCGAGATATTATTTCCATAATAATTTTTTTTTCTTTATGAAGTTTACTAATATATATTTCATAGAAGTGAAATATGTATGAATGTCGAAAGATATATATCACAGACAATCTATTTTTGTACGAATAGGTGGTGGCGCAGCGGCTAAAGCTTTGCGTTGCAATCCGAAGGTCCCGTGTCCGAATCCCTCAGGTTGGATATTTCTTTTTCATTTTTTTTTTCATACAATTTTTTTCACAATAAAGATAGTATCACAAAATTTAGGATGTCCAAAAACAAACATTATTTACAAGAAAACTGCGAAGAGTATCCTATAGAATGTGTAACAATTATATATAAAAAGCTCAATAAACTTGCGAAGAGTACGTTTTTAGCTTGTTTAAAATTTAGAAGAAAAATAATTTTTCAGCAAGATGGATGCCCAAGCACATTCTACAATTCTAGTTAAAAAATAGTAAGACAATCACATCCAGGACAGGTATATTGGCCGTTGTGAACCAACAGCATGGCCAGCCTTTTCGCCAGATCTACCCCCGCTGGATTACTTCTTAAAAAATTTTAAATGCTGTTACAACCATAAATAAAGATGTGATCTCATCTATCTATGGAGAATTGAGAAAAAGATTAGAAAAATGTGTACTAGTAGAATAGTTCTCAACTCAGTTAAATAAAATGGTTTTTTTTTGAAAATTGTTATTTCCTCATTTTGCAACTGAAACCCGTATTTAAGCATTTCTTAAAACATTCAATAAAAATGTAAAAAAAAGGTAATTTGCTTAAAGTCGGTTTCATATTTTCTAATTTGTAGAATGCCCCCTGCAATTTGTCTCTCATGTATAACAACTGTTTATGACTTCCTAAGATAAGCAAAACTTTACTTTTCAATATTGAAAATAACATTAATTTAGTTATTCAGTCAGCTTAACTTATAAGATTTATTTAATAATGACATCACGCAATAAAAATTGGTAAAATTTTCATTTTCGATTACTCTGTATAGTAAATCGTAATCTGAGAATTGCTAAGAACTTTTTAAAACAAGTACACGTTTTTTATATACAGTGCGTTTCACTTGAAATGGTAACAACTCAATAACTTTTTTATTTTTTTTTCCGATTTTAATCAAATTTTACTTAAGTATAGAACAAATTAGAATCTACTTATGACCAGAAAAATATTCGCCTCTTACAAACGCAAAGCCACCTGCGGCACCAAAATATGAGAAGAAAATCAAAGAATCATATTAGGCATTTTTTTATCGGAAAATTTTATTAATGAAACTTATTCAGAATTGTTCAAAAACCTTATGCCCAAAATTTAATAAAAAAAATTGAAAAATTAAAATTTTTAAAATTTTAAAAATAAATTATTTAAAAAACTGTAAATTGCTCGACAACTACCTGGCAGCTTGGATTTAATCTCAAACAAAATTGTCATAGTACAGTTTTCTAAACAAACAAAAAAAAAAACATTAAAATGATATTTTCGGACTTGGACATTATTTTAATCAAAATTTATATATTTTTTATTTTGATAACATTTTGAACTTAAGGTTTTTGAATAATTCTGAACAAGTTTCATTAACAAAATTTTCCGATAAAAAAATACCTAATATGATTTTTTGATTTTCTCCGCATACTTTGGTACCGCAGGCGGCTTTGCATTTGTAAGAGGAGAATGTTTTTCTGGTCATAAGTAGATTCTAATATGTTCTATACTTAAGTAAAATTTGAACCAAATCGGAAAAAAAAATAAAAAAGTTATTGGGGTGTTACAATTTCAAGTGAAACACACTGTAGAATAACTTTTTATCAAAAAATCAAAAATAAAAAAGTTTACAAGTATAGTTAAACCCATCCGTGGACACTATATATAATATATTGGGTTCGAATTTGTCAGATAAGGGTTATGTGTGTTATAACTAAGAATAAGATACACATTTTTGTAATAATGTACCTTTACTTGTAGATTTCTTACAAAAAATAAAGGATTGTTGAAAAAGTAAAAAAATAGCTATTTTTTACCTTACTTCAAGACCTCATGTCTTTAGTCCATCTTACTTTACAAACTTCTATAGGGGTTTACTTTTTCGCTATATTGCAGAGTTTGGGGACATTATTTTTTTTTCTTTCTTAATTTCTCTAAGTCTGCAGAGTTAATATATAAAAAGTAGTTTTTTTAGCATTATTGAATTTTTCCACCCTAATCTTGAACTACAATTTCTCAGGTTGTATTAGTGCTATGGTACAAAGTTTAGCGTGTGCTCGATTTTTTTCGCATAAGGTGTCCATCATCAATTTGGAACCGTAAAGTGGACTTAATTGTAAGACTAAAAAACGCGTTGATTTTTATTTTTTTCGAAGTTGCAGGCCTATTCAATTTATGAACAATAAATAAGCAGAATTAATTTGTAAACTAAATAAAAACTTACATTATTTAACCATTTCTTTTTGTTATTTTCACGGATGATTAAGATAAGTTTTATTTTGTTTACGAATTTAATTCCGTTTATTTACTGTTTACGAATTTAATATGTCTGTGACTACGAGACAAGTGAACATACACACAAGTTTGTGTTTTTTAGTCTCACAATTAAATCGACTTTACGCTCCCAAAATTTGAACATAAAACGATACGGGATATTTTGTATAATGGAGAAAAAAATGTTAAGTGCACACTTTGTATGAAATATTACTTTGTTTTCGAATCATAACACAAATTGTGACGAAACTGGCTTGTTTTGTAATTTTTTATTGCTTTCCACCCCGAGTTGGTTTCTGCAAATCTAAGTATACCTTATACACATGAAAATGCTAAAAATTACTATTTCATACGATTTTCATCCTCCCTGGCCACCTAATAGTAATTATTTGCACTTATCTAGTTGGATCTTAAATTCTATAAAATAGCGGAGGATCCGGTCACACTTGAAAACTATTTTAAAAATTTTTTTTATTTTGCTTTCGTGCATACTTCTCTACTTTGTGGTTGTGATGATAAGTCAGATACCTTTCCTAGCTTAAAGGATGTTCCAGAAGCAGTGGTCAAAATGAAACTTGGTACTAGGGAACATCACTATCAGTGGCGGATCACAGGAACCTGGGCCCGGGAGCTTTAAAGGCCCGCCAGAGATTTTGGCAATTTTTTTTTTCAAATTTTTCCTCCCCTCTCATCAATTATTAAGTAACGAAGGCCCGTTGGCTTGGAAGGGCCCGTAGTGGGGGCCCGCCGGAGATTTTGGCAATTTTTTTTTTCAAATTTCTTCCCTCCGCTCATCAATTATTAAGCACGGGGGCCTGTTGGCTCTCGAGGGGCCCATAGTGGGAGCCCGTCAGAGATTTTGGCAATATTTTTTTCCATATTTCTTCCCCCCGCTCATCAATTATTAGGCGCGGTGGCCCGCCAGTGAATTTAGTACCGGGGCCCATGATTTGATGCGGGGGGCCTGGGCCCGCGGAAAACCATTCGAACCCAGGCCCGTAACAGCAACGCTCCGCCACTGATCACTATCAACTCTCTGAACGCGACGAAGGTCTATCCGATACAGACAGACAGACAGACAGACACTTTATTCATGTAAGACAAAATACAATTTATACACTTGTCAAAAAATAATAAAACAATAGTATTGCAAATATTGAGGAATATAAAATTTTAAATATTAAAAAACACAAAATACATTATGTATATACAAAGAACATTAATTTTAAAATAAAAATAGTCAACAATTTAAAAGTTATTCGAACTTTTGTGATTTTTGTGGAATTTCCTATCGATCTGCTTATAAAAGTCACCACGGTGGTAAAATTATTCAGTGTATTGACCTGAAGTTCAGCACAGACATACTTTGCAGAGTAGGCTAGAACCACCTTTAAATGAAATATGCATGCACTCTCTCAATTCCTACGGGAAATGGTAGCTTTATCTGTCCTGAAACAATTGCCGTAAAATCTAAAATCATTCCCTTGGCCGTTTTCTAGAAAATTCACTTTTAATTTTTTTTTTTTGAAAACTGATTTTTTGCATTGATAAGCTTGTTAAAATGTCAATCAAGAAAGTAAAATTGAACATTCCAATACAAAGGGCATAGCCGGGTAAGCATGGTGTAACTGCCCCTAAGCGTCTGGCGCTTATATTTGTGCAGTAGGAAGCAATCTCGGAAAGTAGCAATTTCACAAAATATTAGCCCGAAAAGGGGACCGGTTTGGGGTGAGTAAGGGAGGGTTGGTTTTAGCAAAACTATTTTTTTTCTAAGAAACGGCGCATTCAATCATTTTGTAAAAAATATATGTTAAAGACCTATTGAGAAAGTACTAAATAAAAATCACGCTCAAATTCCGAAAACAGATACAGTAAAAAAAACATATATATTATTTTAAAATTTTTTTTAGGGTAACTTATCCCTGGGGTACCAGCCTGAATTTTTTTCTGCAGCATGTCTGGGGACTCACTTATGTTATATTTTTTTCCCAATCTTGTCCGAAGATTACGCCATACTTAAAAAAAATGCCGAAGTGTGCAGTGCCGTATGCATATTTTGTGGACAATTAACCCCTTGCAAGTAAAAACGGCCAAACTGCAAAGTAAATATGGATACCTGAGTAGTGTATACATATTAGTGATTAGTGATTATGGAGATGGTGAACGTTGTAAGAGAAATCAATATAAAGCTGCCACACTGACTGACTGACTGAATAGAGTTGACCTCTCTTGCGCCGCAAAAATCAGTTTATAGCCGTAATGTTAAATACCGTGCGTGTAATTTCCCATTAGGCATGTATATTCACGTAGCGCGAGAGATCTGACAACACCGGCAGCCGTAAATTCGTCCGTCTATGGAGCATCCCAGCTCGGTAATTTCATTTCAGCCAGCTGGCACACGCGATGTTGTAATTCTACTCCCCATGCCTAGCCCGCGACTACACACACACGGTATCATTATGGGTAAAAACTAAAGTCTATGGAGTACCTCGTCAAAGTCTGTCATTACTCGCATATTACCGTCGGCGGGGATAAGAGCTTGGTTTTAACAGTCACGTGTTGTTAACAATTTGCAGCACTAAATCGTAGCATTACTAACCTGAGAAGGATATAGATATTCATCTTCTCACTGTCATCTGCAATCACTGCACTCATGCTATCCTTCTGGAACAATAGAGAGAGAACTTCTGCAGGTTTAGGATGCTTGCTAGATATCGTCCGTACGAAAGGTAATACACGACAGCAGCTACATGGGAACAACATCTAACAGTTCGATATCCATTGGCACATTCACAGAAATGTCTTCTAACGCCAGAACTTCCGACACTGTGGGGAATATAGTCGATGAAACATCGGTAAACCTTCGTTTTGATGTGACGTGAACAAACTTGTATTTTGAGTACATTGGACTGGTCCTTAACGTACTGAAGATTAAGTGTTCCGTCTCCATTTATGACTTTGAGGTACGAAGTCGTTTGTTTATATTGATACGATCCGATATAAAACAGTTTTAAATTTTTTTTCGTCATTTCTGGAAAGTCCAGTACATCTTTGCTGGAAATATCCACAAAGGCTGTTTTTGCAATCTATTTGAATGTGCCAGTGGGAATCGAACTGTTGGATGTTGTTCCCATGTGGCTGCTGTCGTGTATTATCTTTCGCAAGGACGATATCTACCAAGCATACCTAAAGCGGCAGAAATTCTTTCCCTATTGTTCCAGAAGGAAAGCATGAGTGCAGTGATTGCAGATGACAGTAAGGAAGATTAACATCCATATCCTTCTCAGGTTAGTAATGCTACGATTTAGTGCTGCAAATTGTTAACAACACATGACTGTTAAGACCAAGCTCTTATCCCCACCGACGGTAATATCGATAGTACCGCTGACTTTAGTTTTTACCCTTAATGATATTTGACATTCCGGCTATAAACTGATTTTTGCGGTGCAAGAGAGTTAAACTGTATTGATCACCTAATTAACTGTCAGCGTTGCAGCTTTATATTGGTTTCTTTTACAACGGTCACCATCTCCATAATCACTAAAACTAGTATGTATACACTACTCAGGTATCCACATTTACTTTGCATTTTGGCCTTCTTTACTTGGAAGAGGTTAATTGTCCACAAAATATTCATACGGCACTGCACACTTCGGCATTTTTGTTAAGTATGGCGTAATCTTCGGACAAGACTGGGAAAAAAATATAACATAAGTGAGTCCCCAGACATGCTACAGTAAAAAATTCAGGCTGGTACCCCAGGGATAAGTTACCCCAAAAAAAAATTGAAAATAATATATATGTTTTTCTTACTATACCTCCCTTACCCACCCCAAACCGGTCCCTTTTTCGGGCTAATATTTTGTGAAATTGCTACTTTCCGAGATTGCTTCCTACTGCACAAATATAAGCGCCAGACGCTTGGGGGCAGTTACACCATGCTTACCCAGCTATGCCCTTTCAATTTAAGCCAAGTTTGGGGAAATAACATACAAGAAACCTTCATGCTCGACAACTCCAGACGTTTTGATAATAATCGGGTTATATAAACTTTCCAAGTAGTTAATTTAGACAAAATCATTAGATCTATTCCTATGTTATTTTGAATGACAGTAATTTTTGTCTGCCAATATATCCGTAACCAATGAATAACATTACTATTTGTGTAACTGAAATTACACATAGGGAAATCCGAGCGCCTCTATTAGCCATCTGAGTAGACTTTCCATTCGCCCAGTCAGATAACGGGTGAGTATGAGAACTATACCACCGCCGATGAAGACAACCCACAGAAGAGACATGACGACAACCCAACCACCCACCACCCTGCGGGTATCGGGCGAAATGCCATCCAGTATCCGTAGTCACCTACCTCTATGCAGATCGAAAGTGCTACCAAAGCACTTAGGTCTACACTTCCTCGAGCTACATAGCTCATTCCTACCTAACCGATGATCCCGATGGCAGGATGTCAATCAACATTCTGCATACCGGCAGTCAATCCCAGCCAAAAATATCCCAAAGTTTCCGAACAGACAGATGACTACCCAGGGGGTGACAAGCTGGCGAAGAAAGATCATCAAGACAGAAGAGCGCCAGAAGATAAAGGCCTTAGCCAGCAAGGCCCAAAAGGCCAGGACCCGGGGAGGTGGGCCGAAATCATCCACACCGCTCACATTTGTGAGTGGGGTTAATATAAAGTAAGCTCGCCCGCCCCGTACGAGGCCGGTCCAGGTCTACAGCGATGTACTAGGGTAAAGAGCAGTAATCCTGATATCTGAGACCGTCAGCACTACCAAAGAATATTGGCGTCGCTCGGTCAGTTACTCTTTAGACTTCACTAGGCAAACAATCCAAGACTCCAAGAGTGAACATTTTCTGTGACCATGATTAAAACAAAGAAATTATGCAAAATGCAAATGCAATGCAAATCATGCAAGAACGCACGATGAAAATAGATATTGTCTTTGTCTATTTTATAAACGTAAGAATCACGGATTGAAGAAGATAACTGATAGGTTATTTGAAATATGTCCGGGTATTCAGAGGCTTCAAAAATGTAGTAGATTCTTATTTTTATCAATGCAAAAAATCAGTTTTCAAAAAAAAAAAAAATAAAAGTGAATTTTCTAGAAAACGGCCAAGGCCATTTTAGATACTTGCTATTATTCTAACGAATACAACTAGATATTTTTTTTATTGTAAAGAGTACCTCAAAGGTCGCCAATTTTCTCGCCCTCTAATTTTGTTTCGAACTAAGTGCTAAATTATTGTTAATCATGAGAACATCCTAAAAAAAAATTTCAAGATGAGCATATCTTTGGTTTTTGAGATATGAGCGATTAAAATTGTGATAAGCGTAATGTAATATAGGAGCATATAAAAAAATATAAAGCCATATAAATAGCGAATATTTATCAGTTAATTCAGTTATGGCATAGCAATCAAGATACTCTTAGTATTTTTCGACCCAGAATTCATACCTAATATCGACGAATCCGTATATCCATTGATTAATTCAGAAGAGTCAAAAATATCCCCTATATAATGGTGAAAATAGGGAAAAATGATGCTATTGAGTTATAGAGCTTCCACGAACAGAAATAGTCTAGTGGCTGTATGTATGAACGAAGGTATTGACTAGGGCTTACACAAAGCAATTGAGACACACCCGTAAGAGGGTGCAAACTACCCCAATACTTTACCAAACTGGCGAAAAAGCTTGAACCCTCTAAGCATTATTAATAGAAATGAATCATAAATCTGTTATGACCTAGTTCACGAAAACAACTCATCACAGGGTGCAAAACTACCCCTCATCTTGAATTATGAACTTGAGTCAGTGAAAAGATAGTGAATGTACCAGATATTGCATTCTGATTGCAGTGTGTCTGGACCTGGAAGGATAACCATAATTCTCATAATAGTTTTTTTCCTATATTGCATCACGTATAACACAATTTCAATTATTCATATCTCAAAAACCAAACATATGCTCATCTTGAAATGTTGTATTCAGGATGTTCTCGTTATTAACAATAATTTAGCACTTAGTTTAAAACAAGGGCGAGAAAATGGGCGATTTTTGGAGTCACTCTTTCTGTTGTACTTGAACATCGTAGTTTGACAATGAAAATGGTTCTTAATTCCATTATTAAAGTATGGCATTTAACTATAACAACATTTATGATAAAAACTGTACATGGTTGGAAAGTACCTGAAACTATTTTAAAGATTATACCATTTATGGCATAAACAAACCCATATTTCCCTCTCACTCTGCAAAATTCTATCCTTAAGACCCCGCACACCACTAATAGAAATCCGGTAAATTTCTTCAATTTTTGATATGTTGTTCTACTGATTCAGTATATATTAAGTCTCGATGGGCATGAGTCCAAAAACGCACCCTTCTACCCTTTTTTACCGTCTATGGTGGTAAAAAACGCTCATATATTTAACAGCTACATTTCTATAAAATATATTTGAATCTTCAGCACGGTAAAAAGCCTCAGTCGAAGGATCTGACTTAAATTTAAACACCCTTCCACACTTTTTCACCCTTTTCGGGAAGTGAAAATCGTTCTTACGGCTGCCCAGCGGTATCTTTATTGCAAAAACTTATGAAACTGCTCATTTAAGTAGTAAACTTTAAAAGACGGGCAGAAATCACCCTTTTCCACCCCTTTCTGGGGGAGTGATGGGAGGCCCGAATATTCGCATTCGAAATTCGGAAATTTTGGAAATATTTGCGAAAGTTCGCTACCTAAATTCGCAAATATTCACAGAGACAGGACTACATGTACTCTTGCACACTACTGTATATTAGGGTGGTCCAAAAATGACTTAATTTTTTATAGAAGGTTTCGATCCCCCAATTTGTTTCCAAATCCGAAAAAAGCAAGTACGTATTTCTTTGTTTTTCAAAATTTTGATTTTAAATGGTGCATACGGAGACATGAAGTTTCGCATTTAAATTGCATGGGGAAAAATCACTTTTTGGGATTTTTGAATAATTGTTCAGGGTTAGGGAAAATCTTGCATTAAACTTATAGGATTTGGAGAGGACATACAACGAAGAATTTGATGTATATACATATGGGTTTGTCGCCCCTAACACACCTCTACGGTGCCCCGAAAACTACCTAAAGAATTTACATTTTTTGATTTAAGTAGATTTCGAGGCATCGTGGAGGTGTGTTAGGGGCGACAAACCCATAAGTATATACATCAAATTCTTCGTTGGATAGTCCTCTCCAAGTCCTATAAGTTTAATGCAAGATTTTCCCTAACCCTGAACAATTTTTCAAAAAATCCCAAAAAGTGATTTTTCCCCTGCAATTTAAATGGGAAACTTCATGTCTCCCATGTCTCCATAGACACCATTTAAAATCAAAATTTTGAAAAACAAAAATACGTACTTACTTTCTTCGGATTTGGAAACAAATTGGGGGGATCGAGACCCTCTATAAAACCTTCAATTAAGTAATTTTTGGACCACCTTACTGTACATAACACGGAGCATATGGAATTTATGACTTTTTTTATGTCAAACTTAGACTCCTCCTTTGTAATTCAACCAAAATCAATCTATTTGGGCTCAACATTTTCGTAATACTGAGCACTTTAACGGAGAGCTGCGAAAATTGCAATCCAGCTTATTTTTGACACATGACAGCTGTCAAAAGATTGTAAAAATGAAAAGGCGGAATTTAGACACTGTTATTTCCTATATAACTCTTTAGAAATCCATCAATATCAAATTTTATCATGATTTTTGACTTGCAGAATCTGAATTTCAAGGATCCGAATCATTTTAGAAATGACCATTTTTTGACCGAAATTGGTAATTTTTGGGCCCTTTTATGTATCCAACAAAATCTAAAGTACCAAATACCCTTTTATTTTAAGTTCTTTTTATTCGCAAAATTTGTATAAAGTATCACAAACGAAAAGGTCAACTACGACCATTTTTTGGTTGTTTTTGACAATTTTTTAGTCATTTATCTGCTTGTGAACGGTTAATTGTGCGCGAACTAAATAAGTACCCACGTATGTCACAATGTGTAATTTTTTTTGACTATAGGATTTGAAATTCATCATTCTGAAACCTAATCGTTCAAATAACTTTAGAAATGGCCATTTTTTGCCAATATTATGTAACAAAATCTAAAGCACCAAAGCCGATATATTTTAAATTTTCTTATCCGTAGAATTTGAATATAAGAATCACAAAATGAAAAAGTCAAAAGGCTATGAACTGCGACTGTTTTTTTATCATTTATCTGCTTGTGAATGGTTATTTTTGCGCAAACTAAATAAATAACCATGTATATCACGTTCCGCAATGTTTTTTGCACATATAGGATTTAAATTTCATGGTTCTGAAACCTAGTACCTAGTCTAAATAATTTTAGAAACGGCAATTCTTGGCCAATATTGGTTATTTTCGGTTTTTTTTTGTGTGCAACAAAATCTAAAGTACCAAAATAATAAATAAATATTTGCAGTATAAGATTTTTTTTAAACGTCTTCAACTAGTTATCGTTATATTTGATTCGAAAGTTAAAACAAAAAATCTTAAAATCTAATACAAATTTTTTATAAATGTATTCTATAAATAATTAGTAAATAAAAAATCTTGACTAAACGTAATTAAATATGGCTTTTCTTCTTTTTAAGAAAAAACATTATTTATTTATAAATTGTGCTTTTCTTTGAACTTCTATAACTTTTAAGAGTACAATAGTATAATTAACCACCTTTAATTATATTAATTTACGTAAGGCTATAATAACTGTTAATAAATAAATAAATAAGAAATTCATCAATACATTTTAAAGCAGATAAATGACTAAAAAATGACCAATAATAACCAAAAAATGGTCGTAATTGGTAGCCTCTTGACCTTTTCGTTTGCGACACTTATATACAAATTCTAGGAATAAAAGAACTTAAAATAAAAGAGTATTTGGTACGTTAGATTTTGTTACATACATAAAAGGGTCCAAAAACTACCAATTTCGGCCAAAAAATGGTAATTTCTAAAATTATTTAATATTTAGGTATATGGCATCGGACGGACCCTTGAAATTCAGATTCTGCAAGTCAAAAATTATGATAAAATATGATATTAATGGACTTCCAAAGAGTTATATAGGAAATAACAATGTCTAGATTCTGTCTTTGCAGGGTTTCACATTTTTTACAGGCTCTTGACAGCTCTCATGTGTCAAAAATAAGCTGGATTGCAATTTTCGCAGTTCTTCATTAAAGTGCTTAGTATTACGAAAATTTTGAGCCCAAATAGATTAATTTTGGTTGAATTACAAAGGAGGAGTCGAATTTTGACCTAAAAAACTCGTAAATGCAACACTGTGCGCCGCCGCACCGCACCGTCTGCCCCACCAAAGTATTACACCGTTAGACAGCAATTAGCTGATAAATAGTATAATATTACGCCCTGAGTAGTTGTAAAAGATCATTAATGTCTTTATTATTAACATCAATAAACAGCTTTCTTTTAATGGTCCCGAATATTAGCGAATATTCGGTGGTCATTTCAATATTTTACATCACTGTTTAGGGGGTGATTCTCAATAAAGCGGCTACACAGCGGTATCTTTGTTCCAAAAAAATTATGGAACCACTAAGATGAGTAGTAGTAGTCAATAAAAGTGCAGCAATGACTCTGAGCTAATCCCTGGCAATTATCCAACCCTTTCGAGGTGTGAAAATGAATTAAACTGCTGATACAAAAGTATAAAGCATCTAGACACCCTTATATAGCCTAATAAAATAGAGTAGTGTCTTATTAAAAAAAATGATAACTATATCAAATGGGGTATTTGTTAAATGCCGTGACAAATTGTACCTTTCAGATTTTTTTATTCCCGTAGGGGATGCAAAAAGATAAACATCCTAGAAAATAAGAGGAAGATGTATAAACTGTGCGATTCTTTTAGCAAACGCTTGCAATTATTTTCAAAGAGACAATACTTCTGTATTTTTTTAATTGCTCTTGTCACTCCCTGGAAGGGGTAATTTTTTTTTTAAATAAAGTACCGTTATGTTTGCTTCTCACCTCTACGAAGAGCCAAAAATATTAGATATGTGATTAAGCACAAGTATGACTGTTCTGCGATGTACGATGAAAGATTTTCTAAATAGAGGTTCTTCTAGTTACTTTTACTCCCTCGAGGGGCGCAAAAGGGTTAGAGGCGGCTTAGAGTAATTGCTACACCTTTTTTTTTGAGATGCAGTACTCATCTGAGTGGTTCCATCATTGTTTTGCCAGAAAGATAAAAGATATCGATGTGCAGAGGTGAAAGCCATTTTCATCCGTCGTAATGGGTGGAAAAGCGTTATGGGTAGCTCACAATAATTACTATACCATCTTTTGAGGCCCGCTACTCAACTGAGCAGTTCCATAACTTTTTTCCAGAAAGATACCACTATGCAGCAGTGAGTGATTTTCACCTCTCGGAAGGGTTGGAAAATGATCAGGGATTGGCTCAGTCACTATTGCCTCTTTTTTTTGAGATGTACTATTCATCTGAGTGATTTCATTTTTTTTTTTTTATATATATAAAAAAGATTCCGCTGTGCAGCCGCTTTATTGAGAATCATCACCTGTGTTTGCTGTTCAACTGAGCAGTTTCATAATTTTTTTGGAACAAAGATACCGCTGTGCAGCCGTGAAAGCTATTTTCACCCCCTGGCAGGGGTAGAAGAGTGTGAAAGGGTGTCTGGATGTAAGTCAGATCCTTCGATTGAGGATTTCCATAAGTGGTGTGCGGGGTCCTTTTTATTTATGACTAATGTAAATACATTTTTTTTTTGTTAAAATTTTAGTTTATGAGTAAAATATCACAAAAGTTCGTTTAACTTTGACTTTCGGATAACCCTATATCGTGTCCAAGGGGTTGGTAATAATGTTCAGTTGAGGGTTGAAGTCGACAAGTAGTTTCGTAGGGGGAATTCTTGTTGATCTTCTAATTTGGTCAGACTTGCGCCAATGGTATATGAAAGAAACGAATGTTTTTCTTTGAAAGTTATCTGCTGAATACCCAAAATAATAATTTTTAGCAATGATGTAAGCAGAAATAATAGGTATTTATTTTTTAAGAAAAGTAAAAGTAAAATATTTTTATCTAAACAAAACTGCATTAATATTTTGGAATATCTCACCTTACTTAAAACTGTCTATGTTACAACAGACATTTGAACTTTATAAACTTAGTATTCTAAAGGCGTTAACAATGAAGTTTTCAAATGCCAAAATTAAGTGCTATTTTATATGTTACATTTGTTTATTGGGGATGATTCTACTAGATTTTGCATAATGTTCTATTACTTGGTAGCTATGCTAGCATAGCATTTTTCAAATTTGATTTTTACCTAAATCAAAAGAGCACTAAAATATTAGATTTCTCACACATCTAATTACCTCACACCCTAGTACCTTTTAAGTTACTCCAGGTCAACTGTTGTTAGTTATATTCTTTAAGTTCCTAATTTGTGTTAATTAAGTATAAAATATGATTAAATAATATCGCGAACACATTTTTTGAAAATACCAAAGCGATAGTTTCTTTAATAGTTTTTGTTTAATTCGATCACTTATATACATATTGATTACGCCGCCATTTTTTCGTAATTCCAAAAACTCGTTATATATTATAAGCAAAAAATTTTTGTAAATATTCCGCTAAGTAAAAAAATGGAAAAGCGTTATGGGTTTCAATTTTTACATGTTAAATATACTATACACAAAAGCAAACAGATATACCTATCAAAGTAAATAAATGTCATTTACTGTACTGTTCCAAACCGCTTATGAATGAATGCAAACGGCGGCTTTACTTCCATTAGCCCTTCTCGCACTTTTCATATAATAATTTACTGTTAATTTATATACATCATGAATATCTTAATACATTGAATCGAATAAACAATAAATGTAATATAAGACATGAAGCAGTACCATTCTTAAAGTCTAAAAGTCATTTTTCACCGACATCAAGATGGCGTCATTATAATTTAGGTAGAAAATTAAAAATAATAGACATTTAATGAACTATAAATATATGTTACACACCAAATGGCAACCAGAGTATTATTACAAAATATAATTTACCTGTTTTGCAATGAAACAACTAAAATTTCTATTTTCTCACAAATAAGTTTAGCAGAACTAGAGGGACGCGATGAAGTTTATCATTAGTCACTACATGTAATGGCGGCTCACGTGATTCTCGGCTTAACCAATAGCCATATCATTTACTGTACTGTTCTAAACTGCTTATGAATGACTGCAAATGGCGGCTTTACTTTCTCGCACTTTTCATATAATAATTTACTGTTAATTTATATACATCATGAACAACTTAATGCATTGAATCGGATAAACTTAAAAATAAATGTAATATAAGACATGAAGCATGAAGCAGTACCATTCTTAAAGTCTAGAAGTAATTTTTCACCGACATCAAGATGGCGTCATTATAATTTGGGTAGAAAATTAAAAATAATAGATATTTAATGAACTATAGATATATGTTATATACCAAATGGCAACCAGAGAATTATTACAAAATATAATTTACCTGTTTTGCAATGAAACAACTAAAATTTCTATTTTCTCACAAATAAGTATAGCAGAACTAGAGGGACGCGATGAAGTTTATCATTAGTCACTACATGTAATGGCGGCTCGCGTGATTCTCGGCTTAACCAGTAGCAGCATGTTAGAAGATTCAGTGGGCTCAACCGATAAAAAAATATGGCGGGTTAATTTAAATAATTTGTTACACTTATTTCATTCAATACAAGATACGAGTATAAAACAGGTAATTATTTTGGAATAGAACGAAACAAAATAAATTTTATTATAGTGATATTTAAAATATATCTTTGGTTCGAGACTACACTATTATTATGAAGAAACGCCCGCTGAAATCGGTATTGAAATATAATTGAAACAGATAAGAAACGATTTTACCTAAATGCCTATTACCTATTACAAGATATAATTTACCTAAACCAAAAGAGTACTAAAATTTTAAATTTCTCGTATACTTAATTGCCTAGCACCAGAAAGCCCTTAATTTGATCATACGAGAAGGTCAAGACCTTTTTTTTTGCTCTTTTTAGGGGATAAAAGTGGGTGGTAGAGGGAAACTGTCATGGTAGAAACATTTTTGTTCCCAAAATTGATTTCAGCGTGTCAAAATATTTAAGAAAAGTTAGATCAGAACCTTAGGACAAGACCTTTCTCATTTTTACCCTTTCTATTGGTTAAAAGGTGGTGGTAGAGGAAAACTCTGACACGATAAAAAAAATTGTGACCAAAATTGGCTTCAGCGTGTAGGAAGACGAAAGGACAATGTTAAAAATAGCTCATTTTTCCCCTTTCGCGGAACGCATAATACCCAGAGAAAATGGTCGGAAAATGCTCAAAATTAATAAAAATACGTCTTCATGGGCTGGGGAAAATTCTATTTCGCTCCTAAAAACATAAAAACAACTCCCAAAATTGCTTTGAGTAATAGCTTATACCTACTGAATGCGAAAATGATATTTATTTTATGATAACTATTAGGTATCGATTCAATAGAGATATCAAAAGGGTAAAAACTACCGTTATTCACACCCTATTGAGGGGGTGAAACGCTATACACAGCACATAATATTAAAAAAAAATAGGTACCAAGGTGATTTACAAAATGATTTTTTAATATTAGTTGAGCCAGACCTTCAACTGATCCCGAGCTCAGCATCCCCATTTTCAAAAACAACCCCTATAAGGGTATGAAACAATACTTGCAGCAAGTATTATTACAAAAAAGCGATTTAGTTAGCGACCCTGGAAACCACCTAACTACCCTATTCGAGGGTGCAATTCTATTCACAGTCTCGAATACTAGAAAAAATGGGACGGCACTTAGTAATGCATCAAATTATTTTCTAGTAGTAAAAGTGACAGACATTCACTTTGTCTTGACTTGAGTATCCTTATTACGAAAAACTACCTCTATATGAATATGAAAAATATTTACAGCACGTAATGTTACAATAGTCAACACGTTTTTTTAATAAAGAACAAGTAGCGAGTTATTTAGCAACTTCGAAAACAACCAAACCCTAACCAAACTACCCTATTCAGAATCGTATTCACCGCGTCAGTTACTAAAAAATAGAATAATAGAAAACAAGGTGACTAGAAACTTCTGAATCGTTTAAAATGGCTCTAGTCGCATACTACCCTATCGCACCACAGAAATGATGGTGGTGCACTTTTTCCCTCAAAAAAACTACTACTACCCTTTGTCCTGATTTTTCCATAATACGCTTGTGAAGGGTTCGCAGATCGAGGTTTTTACAGGGAATATTGATACGTCGAGTATCTTTTGACCAGAAGACGCCAAAACAACACTCGGGGTTGGGGGGGTTGGAACCACCCCCTCCCTGAATGACAAAACATTCCCAAAATAGGAAGGGCTGAAGAACTGTTTTCTCCAGTTTTCGAGGACAAGTAACACGATAATTGCAATACTTTCCCCACTATTCTGGAACTACCACTAAATGAAAAAAAACTACATCTTATTCTAGCTTGTGAGGGCTTGACAAATCGGGGTTATTACAGGGTATATTGATAAATCAAGTATCTGTTGATCAGGAGACGCCAAAACAACTCCCGGAGGTCTAAACCACCCCCTCCCTGAATGACAAAACATTCCGAAAATACTGCGAAAGGGCTAAAGAGTGGTTTCCTCTCATTATCGAGGGCCAGGAAATATTGCAGCCATCGTGTTCCCCGCCCTCGAAAACGAGGGGAAACCGTTCTTCAGCCCTTTCGCAGTATTTTCGGAATGTTATGTCATTCAAGGAGGGGGTGGTTCCAACCCCCTGGAGGTTGTTTTGGCGTCTCCTAGTCAGAAGATACTCGATTTATCAATATTCCCTGAAATAACCCCAATCAGCCAAGCCCTCAAAAGCGTAGTATGGATAAATGAGAACAAATGGTAGTTTCTTCAGTCCTTTCGCAGTATTTTCCGAATGTTTTGTAAGTCAAGGAGGGAGTGGTTACAACCCCCGGGTTTGTTTTGGCATCTCCTGGTCAAAAGATGTTCGATTTACCAATATTCCCTGTAATAACCCCGATCTGCCAAGCCCTCACAGCGTAGTACGAAAAAATCAGAAACAAGAAGATCGAATAGCCCCGATCTGTCAAGCCCTCACAAGCTTAGTGCGGAAAAATCAGAACAAGGTGTATTTTTTTTTCATTTAGGGGTAGTTCCAGAAGAGTGGGAAAGTATTGCAATTATCGTGTTACTCAGGGAGGGGGTGGTTCCAACCCCCGAGGTTTGTTTTGGCATCTCCTGGTCGACTTATCAATATTCCCTGTAATAACCCCTATCTGTCAAGCCCTCACAAGCGTATTATGGAAAAATCAGGACAAGGGGGATAGTAGTAGTTTTTTTGAGGGAAAAAGTGCACCACCATCAAACATAAGGATAGATGTCTTTCACCTTCGGAAAATAATTTTTTTTTGTGTGGCTGTGTTATTAAAAAGTGAGTTTTGAAAATTTAGAGAGATGTTCATTTTGACGCGTTTAAAATTTTAGATTTCCGGGTCGTGATGACTGGCTCGACGGGGAGAGTGGGAGAGGTGCTCCAGGTTTCATTGTACTCCCTGTTGAAGCTATATTATTATATTTTTCATGTGAGCCTTTATTTACATTTAATAAATCTGTAATCACAAATACTCAATACATTTCTGAAGCCGAAACGATATCAATTTTTTTTAAATTCTTAAAAAGTGAGTTTTGAAAATTTAGGGAGATGTTCATTTTGACGTCCCGAATAAAATTTTAGATTTTCCAGGTCATGATGACTGTGGTCGCGGTGGAGGAGAGTGGGAAAGGTGCTCCAGATTTTTTGACTGTAACCAGGGTGCATTATAATCAGGGCTGGGCCAAGCCTTTTGAGCGCCGTCGTGCAAATACAAACATGCGCCCTTCAGTGGCATATCTAAAATTCATCTAAAAGGAGAGGAAAGGAAAAAAATATCTCAAATACATCACGCTAAACAATTAAATATAAAAATTCAAAATTTTCCAGTTCATGCCAGAGCTGTAAGGATTGTCGCGAGCTATTTTTTGTCGAGTGGTTTGGATTTTTTAAAAAAATGTAATTTTTTATTTAAACAAAACCTTTTGACAAACTAATAGCAATGAGTTTATTGCGATACTAAAATACAAAGATATGTATGTATACTGAATTAAATATGACAATAGACTGAATATAATACGGTTACTACATGTATTTATAAACCATGTTATCTTTGTGCAATTATGCATAATTGCAACTTCTATGAATAACGGCGCCTGGATATCCATAACTCGCGCCTTTAGGAAAATGAGGTATATGCGTAATCTTATTTATATGTGAGATTGTGAAAATGCGCCGCAAGTTAAACAGCCTCAGATTGAAAGTTAGAAATTTGACTTAAAGTTGTATTGTCGAATGGTAGGTTTCGTGACAAGACAAACAAATATAAAGTACCAATAGAAAATTTATATTTTCCCCTAAATATAAACATTAAATATAAAAATAATATATTGAAAAACTTATATCTTTTACGTGACTTCTTTCTTGCGAAATCCGCTATAATATAATCCTATAAATAATTCTGTAAAATGTTGCTACAGATAAATGCGATAATTCTATCTAAATAAAATAATCAAATAAGTAAATAATTTCCTTGTACATTTTATTTTCCAACAGATCAATGGTAAACGATAAACGTCACCCGTCGACCATTGGGAGATAAAATTAGTTACTTTTGAACTGCTGGAGCGCCCCCTCGAGCGTTGGGGCCCCTAGGCAATTGCCTCTAGTTTGACTATTGGATAATTCGGCCCTGGTTCATGCTATACTGTAACACTGTAACTAAAAGTTAATTTTTTTTTATTTTAAATTTCAAAACTAGATGGCCTTATGACGCCTTAAGTTACGTGGCGCCGTCGTGCGCCGCACGACTGGCCCTTATGGACGGCGCGGCCCTGATTATAATACACCCTGACTGTAACACAAGAACGCTTAGAGATATCAAACTGGAGGTTATTATGAGAAATGTACCTCTTAAAATTCTGTCTTTATATTTCAACATGGTCCTGTGCGAGTGGTCACACTACCCTAGCCATTTCATTGATTGGAGATAGATAAAATTCTGTCTAAAGAAGGTCTTATACAATTACTTCCACATCCAGTGGAAGTATTATAGTAACGACAAAAAATTTTTTTAAATTTTTTATTGTTCAAATAGGCAGAATATCATGAAACGTCGAGATTTTAAGTTTGAGCGAAAAAAAATTTCTGTCTGTTTGACGGTCTGTCTGTCGGTCTATCGGTCTGTCTGTAACTTTTTTTGTGCGCACGTTTACTCTGGAACTGTTTGATATATTGACTTGAAATTTGGTACTCATATGTACTTTAACAAGATCTGGAACCAGATTTATATTTTCATCTTGTTCCGTCGAACGGTTGGGGGGTAAATTGGGGAAAATTTGGGGTAAATAGGTGAATCAAGCAAGTAAGAGTCCATAAAATTGGTATTTAGTATATACGAGAGAAGCTAAGGGCTCAAACAAATTTTTGGTATTAGCCATTAGGGGATGAAAAGAAAATGTGATTTAGTGTGTGTACAAGAACCAGAAACCTCAAAATATTTTTTTTACTTCATCCACCCCCATTACCACCCCCCTATCACCACCGCATCCCACTACCGATGTGGGATATCGTTTTATGAGTCTTTGGGGAAGAGAATTTCAAATATTATATTATTAAAATTCCATAAACAATTATTTCCACATACAAAATATTTTCGTTGTGAGTGACTTGGATAGAAAATCTGGATGTGGAAGTAGTGCTTCCTTGGGCAGCGGTTTTTTTTTTGTAGAATTTAAAGTTTTCCTACAAATGAACACACAATTTTTATTTTCAAAAAAAAATCCGTGTGTTCAATGCAATTCACACAGGAAATGAGTGAAAGATTCAACGATACCATATAATTTATGATGCTTGTAAAATTATTTTTAGCAAAAAAATTTCTATTTTTTTTATATAATGCAGGGTGTTTCTTAATAAAGGTCGCAGTAGGCGAAACGGACAGAAACGGAGAATATCTTTTGCACATTTGGGGAATCATCTCTACTTTTCTGAAATGTAATTTGGGTGTAATTCAGTGACGAATCTATAGAGGTTCCGCGGAATCCGGGCCCGGGAGCTTTAGGGGCCCGGAATGAACCAGCTCAGATACTTCAACACCTCACACTTCACAAAACGAAGGTCAAATTAATCACAAAATAAAGTTCCATAAAATACATATATTTAGTAGTCAAACAAGCAAAAAACATGTTTTACAGGGGCTCCTCAAAAGGCCCGCAAGGAAAGTTTGATTGGGGGCCCGCGCAGCCCCCCGTATGGGGGGTCTATTGGGTACTGAGTTTAGGAGCCCGAGGGGCTTGTAGTGGGGGCCCGCCAAAGATTTTGGCATTTTTTTTTTTTAATTTCTCTCCCCCCCCCCCGCTCATCAATTATGGCCCGTTGGCTTTGGAAGGACCCGTAGTGGGGGCTCGCCAGAGATTTTGGAAAACATTTTTTTCTCAAATTTCTCCCCCCGCTCATCAATTATTAAGCGCGGGGGCCCGTAGCGAGGGCCCGCCAGAGATTTTGACAAAAAAATTATTTCCCGCTCATCAATTATTAGGCGCGGGGGCCCGCCAGTGACTTTAATACTGAGGCCCATGATTTCATGCGGAGGCCTGAGCCCGCGGAAAACCATTCGAACAAAGGCCCGTAACAGCCACTGGTGTAATTTTCATTTTTTAAAGTCGCGTAGGCTACGGCAATTAAGCAAAAACTATTTTCTTGATTGGTAAAGTACTTTTTCTGTAAAAAATACAACAAAATGTCAGTAAAGAAAGTCGTTTAGATTGAAAAGTTATATTTCAATGCAAAATTTCAAGAAAATCCGTCTACTTTGATGATTTCAATAATTTTTCACTATATCTTCATTTTATGTAAAAAAAAAAACATTGAATGGTGGAAATGTTCAATCAAAATTCTAAAATTTGTAGTCTATTTCACTTATTACCTACTTATTCAGGGGGGACACCGTAAATATAACACAGACACACACACACACAAAAAAAAAAAGTTCTATGCAGCGGACCAAACTATATGGATATGGTGTATTTTTCGACGCTGAATCCGAATCCGTGGTCAAAAGAAAATCCATCGTGTTAATTTTGTTTTTTAGTCAAAAACATCCCTTAAAATGGTGTAAAATCATAGAAATAATGTAATAACTTAATGAAGTGTGAAAAATGGTAGATGTTTTGTAGTCGAGAATAGAGAATATAAATTCGAGCCACAGTAAGCTATTTCTATAAATTAAACTGAAATCCGCCCTTATGGGAGAGTGAAAACTACCGCTAAAACTCAAAAGACGCAGGTGAGTGTAAATAACATGTACAAGGGACAAATTTTTGTATCAGTGCAAAATATTTGACTCTGGTACGACAACCAGCCATTACTCTCAAAAGGTAGAGAATCTTTGGAGGGTTAAAACTACCCCACCCCTCATAGGTTTCAAAACGGGAAAAAAATTGAGGCTTTTATAGTTTTAAGCAGGGTGAACAAATATGGAGTGAATTCGTTTCAACCACCGACACATGACTAGAGTCTACCCTTAGTAAGAGCTACTCCTATGCACAAATGATGCATATAGGTGCTATTGAAAATTGGAAAGGGTCAATCTGGTACGACAACCGCACGATCTTAATAAGGTTGAAAATCACCCCTATTGGGGGAGGGGTAAAAACTACCCCCACAGATGGACGAATTTAATTACTTATAATATCCTGGAACAAAAATTCAGGCATTTGTAGTTTTAGGCAAGGTAGATAAAAATGGAGTGAATTCATACATTAAGCATTGACCAGTTGTGTTTTATTTATTGTACCATATCTGCTTATTCAACTGTTTATCTTAACATTTATCAACTTATCTCTCTTTTAATCTATGTCAAGTTATTCTTTTTCCTATTTATATCACACTTTGGACCATCAATCCAAATACTTTCTTTTCTCTCTTATCTTCAAAATATCTTTTCCGTGGTTTTCTTTTCCTATTTTTTTAGTCACAGATATAGGATGTTATCTCTACAGTGACCATTTTTTTTATCTATGTAAGCTATGTACCTAAATTAACTAAATTTCCGTCTATCTATTTCCATCCGTATGAGGGGGTAGTTTTTACCCCCCACCAATAGAGGTGATTTTCAACCTTATTAAAAAGATTTGATGGTTGTCGTACCAGATTTATATATTTGGCACAATGAGCTACAAGCATTTGACCCTTTCCGAATTTTAATAGCACCCATAGGTAACATTTGAGCATGGAGGTAGCTCTTACCACCCTTAGTCTGGGTAGTCTCTACTCATGTATTGGTGGTTGGAATGAATTAACTCCATATTTGTTCACCCTGCCTGAATTTTTTTTCCCGTTTTGAAACCTATGAGGGCTGGGGGTAGTTTTAACCCTCCATAGGATTGAGTATGACCCTTTGAGAGTAATGGCTGGTTGTCGCACCAGAGTCAAATATTTTGCACTAAGAGATACAAAAATTTGTTCTTTGAACATGTTATTTACACTCACCTGCATCTTTTGAGTTTTAGCGGTAGTTTTCACTCCCCAATAAGGGCGGATTTCGGTTTAATTTATAGAAGTAGCTTACTGTAGCTCGAATTTATATTCTCTACTCTCGACTACAAAACATCTATCATTTTTCATACTTCATTTAGTTATTATATTATTTCTATGATTTTACACCTTTTTAAGGGATGTTTTTGACTAAAAAACAAAATTGACACGATAGATTTTCTTTTGACCACGGATTCGGATTCAGCGTCGAAAAATACACCATATCCATATAATTTGGTCCGCTGCACTGAACTTTTTTTTTTGTGTGTGTGGCTGTGTAATATGTCTGCACATATAATAAATAAGTTTACTTCAAAACCTATTTTCCTGTTTGATATGGACACCAATTACTAAAAACCATTATACAAAATATTTGACCTGAGTGCCTTATCAAGTGGGTCAGGACAGAATTACAATTTATGAGGGGTTGACTTTTTTTCTACAAAGTGTCAAGTGGCAAATCAAATGTTCTAGCTGTTCTGGGGGGGGGGTTAATTACTACCTCTACGCCCTTGACAGACGTCGCGACGTCCTGTACAGGGGCTTATTCAGAACATCAAATCTACATCCCTGCCCAGGGCCGGATTAAGGATCGGCGCGCCCCTCTTATTCATAATGGGAAAAGAAATGATAAGCGGGAGGGTGTTGACCCGGTTTCAAAATTGATGAGGTGGGGGAAGGAACCTAAAAACATTTTTTATCCAGATTCGAAACTGAGGAGCGGGGGGGGAAATATGAAAATTTTTTTTTTGTCTAGATTCACAATTGGCGTGGTGTGGGGAGGGGGGGGTAGAAATATTTAAAAAATGATGAGCGGAGGGGAGAAATCTGGAAAAAAAATTTAAATCAAAATTGATAAGACGCCCGTCGTGCCCTAGAGCGCGCCTCTTCACGCATTGGTCCCCCTTAGGCTGTGGCCTAGTTAGCTTTATGGATAATCCGGCTTGAGTGGCCAGCGGCTACAATAAAGAGCAGGGGCATTACTTATAGGAGCGGAAACATATAATATCTATCTCTTTCTGTTCCTATTTTCCAGGGGCGGCTGGTGAAATTTCAATAATTTTTTTCTCGTCTCTGGCGCTTGCGACCCATACGAAATATAGGAACTAACATCTAGAGAAGCACTTCTCTAACGAGCGTAAAGAAATTTGAAAAAGCAATTTGCGAAAAATTTTTTCAACATTCGATTGACCCCCCTAGGTCTAGGAACTCCTGTTGAAAATTATTTTTTTTTGTCATATACATTTTACTTTTCATAAAAGTACAACAATAGGTTTTGGAGTTTATGAAAATATTTTCATTACTAACTGAAATACAACGAATTGAAATTTTATAATTTGTTAAATTGTAAATTACAAAATTTCAGTTCAGTTTTTCTGGCTTCTGACCAGAAAAGGCGTCTTTTAAAATTTCGCACGAGAACGCTTGAGGAACTAAGGCCGGCCCTGGATATCATTTTATGACATGTACATTAATTGAATTTATAAACATATACTTGTTAAAAGAAAATATCATTTCGCAAGATTTCTATTCAATGACAAAAACAAAAAAATCAAAAAAACATTTAAAAAAATATTGTTTATAATTTATTATTTGTGGCATATTCATGATATTTTTACAGTGGCAAAATACCCAACAAACATAAGAAATTTTAAAAAGTTTTAAACAATTTTTTTATTTTACTGATCTATTGGTTCAAAACAATAGGGCTCTTCCTACAACGAACACTAACGTACTACCCAAATTTTAACACACCCGGACTTTTCTTTCTTAAGTTATCATGCTTACAAGAACCGTGGCGGACGGCAGGCCTCCCGCATCAAATCATGGGCCCCGGTACCAAATTCACTGGCGGGCCCCCGCGCTTAATAATTGATGAGCGGAGGGAAGAAATTTGGAAAAATTTTTTTGCCGAGATCTCTGACGGGCCCCAGCTACGGGCCCCTCGGAAGCCCGGGCCCCTAAACTCAGTACCCAATAGACCCCCCCCCCCCATACGGGGGGCCTGACGGACGAACGGACAGACAGACAGACGGGCATTTTGAAAATTTGTCAGTATTCTTTTAGTAACATATTTTTTTTCTCTACGAGCGATATTTACTATTTCAAAAATGTTCGCTTTCACGCAGAGTATAATAATAATAAAATAACAGATTGCAAGTTTTAATTGTTTATTATTATTATAACTTCACATAAAAAACCGCTGCCCATAAGGAATCACTACTTCCACATCCAGATTTTCTATCAGTCTCTCATAATGAAAAAATTTTTCATGTGGAAATAATTATTTATAGAACTTTAATAATATCATATTTCGTCTACCCCAAAAATCCATAAAACGATAAAACGATATCCCACACGGTAGTGGGGTGGGGGTAGTGATAGGGGGGTGGTAGTTGGGGTGGATGAAGTAAAAAAATATTTTGAGGCTTTTGGTTCTTGTACACGCACTAAATCACAGTTTTTTTTCATCCCCTTTAATAATGGGGTAGGGGTGGTAATGGGGGTGGATAATGCCAATTTTTTTTTAACCTTAGCTTGTCTTGTATACACTAAATACCAATTTTATGGACTCTTACCTGCTTGATTTACCTATTTACCCCCCCCCCCCCCTCCCCCCATTTTACCCCATTTACCCCCCCCCCACCCTTCGACTGAATAAGATGAAAATATAATCTAGTTCCAGATCCCGTTAAAGTACATATGTGTACCAAATTTCAAGTCAATATCTTAAACGGTTCCAGAGTAAACGTGCGCACAAAAAAAGTTACAGACCGACAGACAGACAGAAAAAATTTTTTTTTTTCGCTCAAATTTTGCCATTTGAAAAATAAAACATTTTCAAGATTTTTTGTCATTACTATACCACTGGATGTGGAAGTAAAATGACTTGCAGGTTTTGGTTTCAAATGAATGACCATGAATAAACGTTTGACTCAGGTTTGACTAGTAATGTAGGTAAGTATTCTCGTTTTATCTAAATGTTATCAAAGAGCGTAAAAAAATTGGCAAAGTACTGCTTTTTCAAAATTTTTAGGGGCCGTTAGAGAAGTGCTTCTCGAGATGTTATTTCCCATATTTCGTATGGGTCCCATGCGCCACAGACGAGAAAAAAATTATTGAAATTTCTAGATCCGCGCTTGTATTAATATATAATTTTTTTTTTAGTATTTTGAAAAAAATGTTTTGGATCTTCTTTAGTCACGTTTTAAACTGCAAAATTAAATGGCATTTTATTGGACACGCGACTTCCACTCGACTATAGAATGTTGAAAGTATATGGATTGGAAACACAAATACATTTCAAATTTGGCGCTAGCCATTTAGTTTATGTTACAGTCCACGATAGCGCTGAATTCCGAAATAAATAAAGATTGAGATTAAAGACACCTATTTTTATTTATGTTTATAATTGAGGGGTGAATAAATTAAGAAATAAGAATGGATCCAAGTGAAGAAATGTGTAAAAGCCTTGCGAAATGGCTGCAAAAAATTGTGCCTAACAATACCAGGAACATTGTAGAAATTTGTGATGGTGTAGGGATGCTGGATGCCCTTTTACAAATTGCACCAGAACATTTTAGTAAACTTGAGCCAAAAATTAAAAGAGATGTTGGATCCAATTGGAGATTAAGAGTTAGTAATCTTAAGAAGATTGTAGAAGCTGTGATAGAATATTATCAGGATGTCCTTACGCTACAGATTTTAGAAATTGGCCGTCCTGATGTCAATAAAATTGGAGAAAATAGTGAACCTGTCCAACTTGCCAAATTGTTACGTTTAATATTAGGTATGTATTGCTGCAATAAACGTTGAGTACATTATATTAAACACCATATGCTTGTATCTCTTGTATAACTATTATGAATTGACTTCCGAATATCTTCACGATCATTTTCTTTGTTAACTTTCAGTCAAAACTGTTATGCAAAGGAAGCGGGAAGCTGCACAGAAATAAACTAAAAGATTGTTAATATTTACTTTTAATATAGTGTCTTATAAATTAAAGAAGAAATTCATGAATGTATTACTGGTTGCTGCACGGGTCTGGTGTTTTAATTTGCACAAATAAATTTAAAACGTTATGCTTTAACAGTCCTCAGGTTTGTCCATTTAAATTACAACTTTCCTGCTATATTGCAACTAGGCCTACATTACCATATTCCTAATACTGAAATGAATTAAGTAATTAAGAGTCAGAACTGCTATTGATATTAGGAAAATATTTGCATATTTTGAATAAAAAGTAGGTAATAATTATGATTAGGCTCTTGGCCACACCAGTAGAAATAGTACCGCAATAGACTTTTTTATGCTTAAATAATTGAAATGTAGATGTAAAATGTATTCGGAAGACTTTTTCAAATTGATCAGATAAACAAGCGTGGACTTAATTATCTTTATAATTAAAGCTGGTTCCGGCAAGTACACACTAATTGAGAGATGTGTTTTTGGTATAGTTAAATTTTGAAATATTTGGAATGTGAGTTGAATAACCTTATTGTAAAATTGTTTGTTGATATTAATCTGTATTTAATATAGCATCTATTTGAGCATTTACAGATAATTGTAATAACTGCTATACCAATGTGCGGGTACCTAATCAGATATTTCCACAAAAATATAAAAATTCTTTGTTTGATAAATTCTAAACAATATAATATTCTACCTATAATAATTATTAGATATATTATTAAGTAGGGATGGGACGGATGTGCTTTTGGCCGGATAACCGGATACAGTATATCCGGCCAGTTCAAAATCCGGTCCGGCCGGATATCTTGCCTTTTCAAGCAGTCCCTTTATCTACGAGCAGGCCGCGATATTTACAATTAAATTCAAGTCGCACCCATATTGTCCTGCCCTGCCAATCTTGCGCATTGCTGCAAGTAATTATAATTACACGAAATTATGGTACACCAGAACAGAACTAATAATAATTATCGTTATTATACTCTTCGCAAAAACGAAGAGTATATTGTACTTGATCGGCACATTTCTAAAATTGTAAATATCGCTCGTAGAGAAAAAATGTTCATATCATTGTGTTAGTGAACGAATTCTGAACAACTTTCAAAATGTCCGTCTGTCCGTCCGTCCGTCACGCTTCTTGTAAGCACGATAACTTAAGAAAGAAGTCCTGTTGTATTAAAATTTGGAAAGTAAGTTAATGTTAGCTAGAGGAACAATCCTATTGTTTCTGAAGAAAATCGATCAGTAAATAAAAAAGTTATTAATTATTTAATTTAAAAATATATATATTCTCTTAATTTTTGTCGCTCGTACTTAAATAGAAATCTTGCGAGATGTTATCTCCATAATATATATTTTTTTGTTTATGCATTTTACTAATATAGAGAATCGGAAATTGTTGGTTTTCGTATTGCGATTTAACCGACCGTCCACAATAAAGGCGTCTCCAGTACTCTAACAGAGTACTGGAGGTAAAAAGTGACACGTCCCATCAAGAGAATTATGTTCATGATTGCTTGCTTCGCTCTCGCTTGCTCCCATTGCCATACCAAAACCAACACTTTCCGATTCTGGATATTTCATAAAAATGTATCTAATGAATTGAAATACGTATGATTGTCGAAAGATATATATCACAGACAATCAATTTTCGTAGCAATATGTGATGGTGCAGTGGCTAAAGTTTTAAACCCTATTCTCTTTCCACCACATATTCCTGGCGTCAGGGAGACCACCAGGTCGGCAGTTCTATTACGGGTTTTTTCGTTTATCTTTTCACCCGAGTCACCAGCCAAAATTTATTCAGTGTTACAACCAGCAACTACATAGTTTTAAGTTTTATATGCATTAGTTTTAGGCTTTTGTGAGCAGCATTATTTTTAAACATATTATTAATTTTAAACCCACACTAGGTGGGTAGGAATTTTAATTGTTCCTTTTTTTTATCATTGTCGCCAAGCCGAGCCGAACCTGCCCCGCTCATCCCTAGAATCACCACTGCGCTTCGCGCCGTGGTTGTCTGGCTGGCTCCGAGGCAAGTTTCGGGGAGGCGCATATGTATATATGAATGTTAATAAATTTTATTTGTTTGCTTGCTTGCTTGCCTTGCAATCCAAAGATTGTGTGTTCGCATCCCACACAGGTTGGATATTTTTTTTTTCATACAATTTTTTTCACAACAAAGATGGTATCACAAAATTTAGGATGTCCAAGAAAACTGCGAAGAGTATCTTATAGAATGTATAACAATTATATAAAAAGCTCAGTAAATTGGCGAAGAGTACGTTTTTAGCTTGTTAGTTATTAGTATTAACATTAACCCCTTCTTGTCACTTACAGTTCAAATCACGAAAGTCGTGTTTTAGTTTTCATTATTTTATTACTATTTAGTATTTATACCATACTTACCTACTAGTCTGTTAGGACCAAAGAATTTGATTTTTAATTTTAATATTATTGATTATATTATGTATATTAAAGAATTCATGTTGTGTTTTGATTTTTTGATCTTTTGTTTTCAATGTTATTCAATATATTATATATCCATATTATCGATATGTAGGCCTATTGAAGAATTTAAGACTTATTTTTTTATATTTGTTATTTATTTTGGTTGTAGTTTCTAGTTCATTGTTACTTTTATAAATATTTTGGCATATAACTGACAATTAATAAATAACATTTAAGTTTCATGCATTTTGGACAGTTTTTATTTGGCCGGATGTTGACCGGATATTTTTTCATATCCGTCCGGAGCCGAATATCTGGTTTGGAAGCCGGATTGGCCAGATGCAGTAGCCGGACCGGATATCCGTCCCATCCCTATTATTAAGATAATAAGATAATATTAATGTTTTCGAAGCTCCGGGACCAAAGTGTAAGTCCTGAGACCAGAGATGGGTTGAGGAAACTTTCCATATTTGATAAAAGTCTGTAAAAGTCATATAAATAATATAATTGTATGCACTTATTTGGTATTAAAATGAAGCTTGCATCATCACGAATCAGATTTCACCATAAAATAGGCAATCAATATACCCAATGGAAAGTTAGAAGGAAAACTTCCTGGAAACTTTCGGAGTTTTCAAAACGGAAAGCTTCCAGGAAGTTTTCCTTCTAATTTTCCATTGGGTATATTGATAGGCTATATTATGGTGAAATCAGATTCGTGATGATGCAAGCTTCATTGTGATACTAAATAGGTGCATACAATTATATTATTTACATAACATTTACAGACTTTTATCAAATGTGGAAAGTTTCCTCGACCCATCTCTGCCTGAGACTAAAACCGAAGGCCGTAAAAATGGTACTAAATCAAAATAGTGATCTACTCAATTTCCTAAGAAAAAAATTAGATGTTTTAGTTTGAATATGAGTAATTTTATTTAAATTATTGTTAATACGACTCAGTAGCATAGTGGGCTAACACGAGCATGCTTGGTCATACTGTCTATCATATCTGGGGTTCGATCTCCAATTCTGACACTGGCAATGCTGGTGGGTAATTAGATTAGATTAGATTTGAAAAAGGAGCTGGCTGATTGGTCTTGGCCACCCCGACCCGCTGTGGATCTGTTGTCGCACTCTGTCTAATTTTACTTAAAGCTCGTTATCCATTATCCAGCTTTGTCTTTTGTATCAGACTCCATAGTCTTGGTATAGCTATCTGTCCTTGGTTTCTCTTCGCCAAGTAGTTGGAACCTCAGTCTGGCTAGGCCTTCGCAATGGCATAGCACATGTACTGAGGTTTCCTCTTCCGCTTGACAGAATCTGCATGTTGCATCCTCTGCCAGGCCCATTAGACTCATATGTCTATTAAGCCTACAATGTCCAGTTAGAAGACCTACCATTATCCTAATGGCCTTTCTATTTTGGCGTAGTAGGTCTTCCATGAATTCGTCCGATTGTTCTTTATTGAACGTTTTGCCCTGTCTCTGTTGTGGGAAATTCTTCCACCACTCTAGAGTACCCATTCATTAATGGATGTTCGTATGCATGGCTTAGCCACATCCCAAAAAGGTTCAGATCCTACTAGGGCCTTAGATGCACCTTTCCGGGCCAGTTCATCAGCCTTCTCATTTCCCCTGTGTCTTGAATCAACCTGCATGGAATCGAGTGCTTAGCGCTGCTTGGCTATCGGAAAAAATGGCGATTGACTGGTTTACAGTTATTTGCCTCATTATTTCCTTTGCACCCCCACTGTATAGCAGCCACTTGAGCCTGAAATATTGTGGCGTGTATTCCTAGACTTATCGGAATTTTCGTTTTCGACCTTATCCCATAAATCCTAGCTCCGATTTCCTGTTCTGTCTTGGAGCCCCCCATATACTAGATCGTTTGCGGTGATATTGGAGGACCGTTTTTCCAGTCCTCTCTGTCTGATATTTTGATTTGAAAATTTTTGTAGAAGTTATACTTTGGGATCATAGTGTCCTTGAGCATTCCCAAAATGGAATCCGCCTTCAGCTCTGAGCATAACTTTTGGTGGTCTGTTCCATATTGTTGCCTTATGGGCGTTGTGTCTTGCATTAGCCTTTGTACCACTGAATGAGTTTCCCCTGGATAATTGATGTTTTCTGCATTTTTTCAAATGTGTAACCTCCTTCTGGACAGTCTTGGATTGGGATTTAGGTGTGGTCTACTGTGTGTGTTATTATTATTATTATTATTAGCAATGGTACACTTTCTCAGTGGTAGCTGAAAACTATTCACTTTACTAATGTTGATAGTAATCTCTACTCTACAAAAACCTTTGATCGAAAGGAGGATAGTCCATGAAGACGGTTTTCGGCCTAATTTATTTTTGAACAAAAAAAACTGAGAAACATGTTATTATTTACTATCAATATCGATTCCACCCCAAACGAAACTTTCCCCCCACCCTCCCTTTTTCTCGACTTAACTAAGGCATTTGACTGTGGTGCACAACGTACTCCTAGATAAACTTCACTTATATAATTTTAATACCAGTAGTATTAAACTCATAAATTCTTATATCTCAAGTAGACACCAGTATATAACTTACAATCTGAACACATCCTGTAGAAAATGTGTCAAACATGGAATCCCGCAAGGCTCGATATTAGGCCCAACGCTCTTTATTATACACAAATGATTTGGCAAACTGTGATGAGACTTCCAATGTGGTCTTATTTGCAGTCGACACTACCCTACTGAAGCACTACAGGTCCATTGAGTTCATTGAAAGCGATGCCGGCCACACAACGGCAAGCATAAAAGAAGGGTTCATATCAAACAATTTATACTGCAATGATAACAATACTAAGTCCACAATTTTTAGTCTACGTAATGCAAACATAAATGTACCAAACACTGTTAGTAGCAGCTCTGTTAAATTTCTTGGTGTTGTTCTGGATACCAAATTGATCTGGGCTCTCATTATGTAAGCAAGAAACTCTCAGGGCATATTTTTAGTATATAACCTAAAAAATACTGAATCGGATAAAACCCTAATAACGGCTTACTATGGCTGCGTTCACTCCAAACTATCCTATGCCATTCTTAACTGGGACCACTCCCCTCACTTGGCCAATATTTTCAAATTATAATGAAGATGCATCAGAATTATAGCAGGGCTAAAATATTGCGACTGCTGCTGCATCATAGTTGTAAAGAAAAAACATTATTATGAAATAATATGAGACCTTAGAGTCACAAGGGCGTTTATGGAAATAATGGCGTTACTGTTAATTTTGAGACCTTCTAAAGCCTAAAGTCTGAGGACCCTTACAGACCCGGGACCAGATTTTTTTTTGTACAATCTCAGTGGGTCCCAGAATTCCGGGACTATATATATCTGTTAGCTGCTTGGTTCTGGTAAAGCCCGGCCAATGTATAGAATATATTTAGAATTTTTCAACATTTTAATTTTTCAAAATATGTTACTATGGTACAAGAGACAACAATTCTATTACAGTGAGACATTTTTTATAAATTTCTGAATTTCAAATAATATTACCAGAAAAACTGACTAGTTCAAGTTAATGTTATTGTTATTACATTTATAAATGTAAATATAAACAAGCTTTGTTATTAAGTATTATTATCAAGAAGTGAAACTGTTTTTGAATTAGTCATAATAGTTCTCTAATTGTTAAAGGTTTAGATATTGAAAATGAAGTGTCTGTAATTTTTTTAATATAAGTAGGTAGTATTGTTTTGGCAAAAGATACAATTTAATTTATTAGCTGGATGTTATAGAAATACTGAAAGAAATCTTTACAATTCGAATTGAAGAAGAGATCTAAATATAATTTAAGGTATTTTGAATAAGCATTGTGTCTAAAATTTGGCTTCTATGATTTTTCAGGTTGTGCAATAAATTGTGATAAAAAACAAGAATACATCACAATGATAATGGAAATGGAGGAGTCAGTTCAGCAGAATATAATGCAGGCGATTCAACAATTAGAAGAAGTGACTGGGGGACCAGGTCGATCAGGGTTAAGCCTTCTTATTTTAGATAGTGACACGAGGGTTATTAAACTTGTTAGCGATTTAGAATCTGCTAATAAAGCAAAAGAAGTTCTTACTCAACAAGTACAAAATTTGGAGCAACAAATTCAAATGTTAATTGAAGAGAAACAAGTACTTCTCGCTCAAAACCATGGATTATTAGAGAAAGAAGCTCGGAATCCTCCAGAAAATGCTAGGAGGCAAGTGGAACTGTTAAAAGAAGAATTATTTAAAGCCGAGGTAATGCGAGATGACTTTAAAGCAAAATTAATGGAGCAAGAGAAGCAAATGTTAACATATCAAGAAAAAATTGGCGAATTACAAATAGCTGCCAGTGATTCGTCACGGTTGAAGGATGAAGTAGATGCTCTGACAGAATCTGCGGGTAAGGTTGTTGATTTAGAATTGGCCTTAGCTTCGTACAAAAAACGTCTGGAAAATTATCAAGATATAAAACGAAGCCTGCAGAAGTTGGAGGAAAAGAACATGGAGTATTTACAGAAAAATTTGGAATTAGAAGAAGAATTATCAAAAATCCACAGTTGGAAGACTCAGTGTGATACATACAAAAATCAAATAGTAGAACTACAACAAAAACTAGATGAAGAAACTCAAAAAGCAGATAAAGCTCAATTCAATCAGGAAAAGTTAGAATCAAAAGTTGTCGCTTTACAGGGCGAAAAAGAACGATTGCTTCTAGAAAGAGATTCATTACGAGAAGAAAATGAAGAATTAAAACTTGGACCCAAAAATGAAACCAGTGCTGCAATGTCCCAAGAACTAACTCCTACAGAAATGAAAGAAAGACTAAGATTTTTAGAAAAAGAAAATCGATCATTACGAAGTTCTAGTCAGGAATTAGAAGCAAAACAAGCCCTTTTAGATAGTTCTTTGAATCGCATCGAAAAATTACAGCAAAAAAATCGAACATTAAATCAAACCGTGCTCAAGTTGGAAGCACAGTTAGAAGAAATTAGAACACAGGGCGATTCTCAGGGCACATCCAGCAGCTCTGTCGTGAAGGAATACAAACAGAAATTAATAATTCTGCAGGAGGCTCTGACAGCAAAAGAAAACGAACTGCAAGTTGCTCAAACGAAATATAACAGGAATTTAGAAAAGGCTAGGGAAGTAGCACAGCAATTTGAGTCTAAAGCCAATGGTGGTATAGATGCATCGCTGAGACATTCGACCATGAAAGAACTGGAGGAACGACTTTTAACTACGGCTTTTTACAAATTAGGAATGATTCGTCAACGTGAAGCTATTGACGAAAGGTTGGCTGTGCTGAGTGCAGGTCAGGGTCAGTCATTTTTAGCAAGACAGAGACAGCCGACTCCTAGAAAGCAAATACAGAGATTTAAATCTAAATGATGGACTAGAAGTTCTTTGCTGCCGACAATCCAGTGATGGTTTCCTGAGGTATGCCAGCTCTCTTGTACATAACTTAAACCATCCATATTTATATATTTAAGAGAAATGCATAAATACTTTTTAGTCTATTAACGGGGTGTCCATAAAGCCCTCTTCCGGCCCAAAACATTCTTACAGTAATTAGCATTTTTTTAATCTAACTATGTTTCTTTTAGATGCACAAGTTCACTATTTTTAGAGTTTCTGCTAAAAATAATCCACATTCAGTGGTTTTTCCTTCATCTTTTTTATAAGCGCAAGGAGGCAACACTTTCTGTTTTAGATATATGATAGGGGCGAGCGTAGAGGCGACTTCAATGTGAATATCAGTCGATATTCCGTTGAAGCAACGTCGAGCGCGGTTAGTACTTGGATGGGCTCTCATCTTGGGAAATACAGCGTTCTCGTCCCACCTTCTAGAGGCTTGTATATCAGTGTATACTCGGAAGTTACGTAATTTCAGAGGAGGATTACGTAGTGGATATACCATCCTTCGGAGGGGATGTAAAGCAGGCGGTCCCTTGTCTATTAAATGTTAGGCAAGTAAAAGATCCCTACTCTTCTTAAGGGAAGAGGTTCGGCAAAATTTCCAGGTTGGGGGTAGCTCGTCTCCTGGCGTCGGTGATAGGCCCTGGTAGCGGAAATAGGCCGACGTTAAACAGTTAAAAAAAAAAAAAAAACTTGATAAAGTATATCATGACTAAGGAATGGGATTTTTCAGCATTAACAGTCAAAACATTTAATTTTTCAATAAATGTTATTGACACTTGTGAATTTGTAACTGCAATTTATCTCTATGTTATCTCTATATCTAACACACTACTTTTTTTGTGTGGGGGGGATCCATCATGGACACCCAATGCCTTGGATCTATCACACTGCATATTCTGGACTCTAACCGAGCTAAAACCCCTCCCTGTCTTCAGTGTTTCCTCATATCCTGGAAACACTCTCGCTTACCGTCAGTATATCAGGTCAATCTTAGTGTTATGAGTTAGAGATGATCTGCCTCCACAGAGATGTCCTCCCCCTTCTTCCCAACTTCGTTGAAACGATTAGAGGTTCAAGTCTACTTCCTTGATTTTCATGACTCATGTTATCATATCTTCCAAAAGTTGCCAGTTTTCCTCTGATTCTAGCATCCTCAGCACCATGTCATCGGGTGTAACTGGGCCGCCTAGCCTATCTATGGCTCGTAACCTTTCTTCTCTCTGCCTGCTACACCGGAACATGGTATGCTCCACGTCATCTATCTCCCCACAGTACATGCATTCTCGATCTAACACACTAAAACTGTAATGTTGATAACATCAATAAATTATTTCTATTCTGTTGCTATTTCTACTTAGTATATTTCTGTGGTTATTTTATTGAGTAGAGAAATTTTTAATAACAAATAACTATCAATGAAGTGGTTTCTTCCGGATGTTGCCATGGTCGTCGAATTTGACTTGACTTTTAGATGATCATGCTGTCAGTTTCTTCAGAAGGATTCTAAAGACTAAAGTTGTTGTGTTCTGCTCCTCGTTATATACCTTGGCACTGCTTCGCTTCGCTGCTCATTTGTTGTGTTGGCCGTGACTGTTTAAACCACTGGTGCGTGGCAAAGCCAATCTCCATGTGTTACTCAGCTGATACTCATCCTCTCTATTGAAGTTGTCCCTGTTTTTCATAATTTCTAGTGATTCTCTAATTATCCTTGGGTAGTAGCGTATATTTCTATCGTATATTTTGATGTTCTCGTAGTCGATTTTATGGTTCTCATTCTGATGAACATGTTCTACCACTGCCGACTTACCTGTGTACCCAAGTCTTGTGTTTCTCTGGTGTTCCATGATTCTGCACTGGATATTATGCCCTGTCTGTCCGATATAACTCTTACCATATAAGCACTCCAACTGGTAAACATCCCTGGCAGTGCATTTTCTAGCTAATGAAGTGGGCGACACAAATGTCACCCACTTGTAAAAGTTAGTCACCCAGTGATGAAAATTTTGATGTACTAGGCGACAAAGGTTTTGGTCAATTTAGTATGTTATATTTTTCTTCGGAATAGAAATCGATCTTCTGCCTTCCGCAAAACCAAACACCAAACAGTAACAAATAATACATAATGATCTCATTTAAATTATGGTTTTATTGTCTGCTTCTAACACAAACACAACATAGAATAGCATTCACTGGTGTTCAGTGATGAAGGGATTGGACACTACATTTCGGATAATCTTCCTATGCCTTACTGACAATCAGAGGCGGCTGGTGAAATTTCAATATTTTTTTTCTCGTCTATGGCTCATGGGACCCATACGAAATTTGGGAAATAACATCTAGAGAAGCACTTCTCTAATCACCCCTAAAAAATTTTGAAAAAGCAGTTTGCGAAAAAAAATTTGAAAATTCGTTAGCCTCCCCTGGGTCTAGGAGCTCCTGATTATTTTTATTTTTTTTTGTCATATGCATTTGACTTTTCATAAAAATACAACAACAGATTTTGGAGTTTATGAAAATATTTTCATTACTAACTGAGATACAACGAATTGAAATATTGTAATTTGTTAAATTGTAAATTACAAAATTTCAGTTCATTGTATTTCAGTTAGTAATGAAAATATTTTCATAAACTCCAAAATCTGTTGTTGTATTTTTATGAAAAGTCAAATGCATATGACAAAAAAAAATAAAAATAAACAGGAGCTCCTAGACCCAGGGGAGGCTAACGAATTTTCAAAAATTTTTTGCAAACTGCTTTTTCAAAATTTTTTAGGGGTCATTAGAGAAGTGCTTCTCTAGATGTTATTTCCCAAATTTCGTATGGGTCCCATGCGCCATAGACGAGAAAAAAAATATTGAAATTTCACCAGCCGCCACTGCTGACAATACAGGCAAGATATTTTATTTGTTAAAAATACAGTCTCTGGAATCGTGTTCTCAAAATTGGTGCAAACCTATATAATCCTTACTCCTCATAGTTGTGGACCAGAACGGGCTGTTTTCTGCCATAGTATTTTAAGAGTCAAAAGCAAAGTTGCTTATCAAGGGATGTCATCAACAGCCGCTTGTACTTTGCCCTTAATAATGCAGGAACCACTCATTTTGATCCACAACCGGCTGCAGCAAAATATTTGGAAAGAAACAAACGCAGATATAAATTTTAAAATATTTAAATGGCCAAATTAACCCATTTTTTAATAAAAATATAATTGAAAATCATGTTCCGTTATTAGATAAAATTTTTAAACATTTCATTAACAGTAAAAAGGTTAAGTTCAAAATATTTTGGGCTTTATCGCCTAGTGATATTGGTTTTAAAAATGCACTGATCCTTGGCTAGTAGTCTGGGGATGGGGGTCCTTGTTTGAAGGAAGCACTTGTTGACTTGCCTACTTTATTCATCAATAAAATCTTCTTCAACCTATCTGTGACTCCAGCCACATAGAGAAGGCACCCATAAGTAGTAGGTTGTTCCTATTCTTCTATCATTTTTCTCCGATTGTTGATAATTGTTTGTTTGTACTCATTTTTCTCTAGAGCTTGTTGGACGTTCTTCTGGTTTGATTTCTTCGTCACGTTTTATATTGACTCTGTGGAACAATGTTCTGATTAACGACCCCTTCTGTTGTGTATGGTGGTGGGATGAAGCATGCAGGTAACGATCGGTATGTATTCGCTTTCTGTGAACTCCATTGGACAGCCTTTCATTGCTTGATCGTTTCACTGATACATCTAAGAAGGGCAAAATTTCCTCTTGCTCAATCTCCATCATAAATTTGATATTTGGGTGTTGGTTATTTAGATGGTCGGAGAAAACAGACAGAGAAGAATTTCTCCATGTGACCATATAATGAACATATCGTCAACATAACGCAACCAACATTTTGGTTTCT
This sequence comes from Rutpela maculata, assembly GCA_936432065.2. Lineage (NCBI taxonomy): Eukaryota > Metazoa > Arthropoda > Insecta > Coleoptera > Cerambycidae > Rutpela > Rutpela maculata. Next base: position 77,421,212 of record OW386294.2, on the reverse strand, counting down.
CTACATTGCAGTGTATGGCTTTTTCTTCTAATCCTTCCGTGAATATGTTGGCTATGACCGGTGAAATTGGTGATCCGAATTGCTGCCACAGAAAATATGTTGCTGATAGGCATAATTGAACCAAATCAGGTATATCTTCTCTAATCTTTTGGGTACAAGTTGCTGGCAGATTAACTGTTTCCTGAATCGGTATGTTGGTGAACAAAGATTCCACGTCGAAACTCACCATGATGTCACTGCTCGGTATTTGTAAACCTTCCAGAAACGAAGTGGTTTCTTCCAGGTGTTGCCACGGTCATCGAATTTGACTTGTCGTTTTGCTGATCATGCTGTCAGCTTCTTCAGAGGGATTCTAAAGACTAAAGTTGAATAACAAACAACAATCAACTGCAAAAATATATTAGAAAACCTTATGTTTGTTCATTTGTGGTCAGGTTCTGACAACATAGAAAAGGTACCAACAGTCATCTTCAGGTAAGTATATATTACAGTATAAATGGGTGTCGAATGAAAGGCGTAATAAAAAATGGCTCATTCTTTGTTTTATTTACATATATTTATTTTCATGGTATAAAATCATTATTCTTTCCAAATTGATTGTACTTATTTCTTGACGCTTACTGCTAATTATTCATTTTGATGCAGGAAAGGTGCAATCTAAATAAGGTAGAGGTAAGCGACACATACTTCTAAATATTTCGGATGTTTGGTGTTACGTAGAAAGAAATCTAAACTATATTTGAGACTACTATTATTAAATTAAGAAGTTATTGTACTCGCAAATCCACAAGGATAGAATTATTATTATTATGAATTATGAATTAGAATTACACAGCCCCACAAAAAAAAATATAAGTTCAAAGCAGCAAACCAGACCCATGTATCCCTATGTATTTTCGGTCACTGAATTCGAATCCGGGGTCAAAAAAAATCGTACACCCCCAAAATCATTAGCTAGAGCCAAAAAACACCCCTAAAATGGGATAAAAAGAAGATTAAGCTACCAGAATAGTTGTTAATTCTTAATCAATCGAATTATACAAATTAAGGTTAAACAGCATCGTACATACAATAGATATGAACCACACCCCCGGGAAGGGGCGAAAACTTGTCCCCATATATAAAAAAATCAATCTAAAACAGCAATGACTGCTAAAAAAGCTCAAAATGTCTGAGTTTTGTTAAAGTGTTAAGAAACTACATCAGGTCCGGCGTAATCTTTATAAGCTGCCCCTATATGGAGAGAACAACCACTCTTAAGTTCAAAGGACACGAGAAAAACAAGAAAAAACGCAAAAACCCAAAAGGATTTCTATGTTCATAGATGCAATGATTGGCTGAAATTGCGTAGTACTCTAACAGGGTTCCTAGCGACCTGGAAAACCTGGAAAAGTCAGGGAATTTGAAAATAATTTTTCAGCTCCCCACTCTTCAAAAGAAATTTTGAGTTTTGTACTTCTAGTTTCGTTCCGATTATTTTGTGACGCCACAGTGTCCCTACCCCGCTCATCAATTATTAGACCTGGAAAAAACCTTCCAATAGTCCTGGAAAACCTGGAAAAGTCAGGGAATTTAAGTTTGAAAAATTGCTATGAACCCTGTCTAAGATAGAACCAAAAACTTCAGTACCATCAACATCATACACTGTCAACCCTCAGATGGTGTGATAACTACCCCCTATGTAAGATTTAACTATAAAAAGTTACAGTGACTTCTATAAAAATTCGAAACACCTGCGTTTTTTGGAAGAGAGAAGAAACTAGACTATGTTCGACGATGTGCTTGAAAACCACCCTCACGGGGTGGCGAGATACTACCCCTATATCTGTAGGATGCTGGAAAAACAGAGAGAAACTAACCGGATTTACATTTTTATGGATGCTATGATTGGCAAAAATCACGTTGCACACTCATGTCCTACAAATGTTATTAAGTAACACCCCAGAAAGGATGTAAACTACCGTAATTCAAGATGTAACGAAAAAGCTATACTGTTGCTTATTCGTTTCATGTCCATAATTTTTTTTTTTATAGGGGTGGCGTCGCCCAACCCCGTGGGGGTGGTTTTCAAGCACAGCGTCGAATATAGTCTAGTTTCTGTTCTCTTCCACACAACACAGGTGTTTCGAATTTTTATAGAAGTCACTGTAGTCAAACCTTACATAGGGGGTAGTTTTCACACCCTATGAGGGTTGACACTATAGAATGTTGATGGTACATAAGTTTCTAATTCTATTTTAGAGTACTACGCAATTTCAGCCAATCATAGCATCCATCAAAATAGAAATCCTGTTGCATTTTACGTTTTTTCTTGTTTTTCTCGTTAAACTTGGGGGGTGGTTGTTCTCAACTCTATAGGAGCAGTTTATGAAGATTACGTCGGATCTGATGCAGTTTCTTATCACTTTAACGAAACTTAGACATTTTGAGCTTTTTCAGCATTTTTTTATATATGGGGGCTAGTTTTCGCCCATCCCTGGGGGTGTGTTTCATATCTATTGTATGTACGCTGCTGTTTAACCTTAATTTATATAATTCGAACTATTCTCGTAGTTTAATATTTTTTTTTCCCCATTTCACGGGTGTTTTTTGGCTCTAGCTAATGATTTTGGAAGTGTACGATTTTTTTCGACCCCGAATTTGGATTCAGCGACCGAAAATACATAGAAATACATGGGTCTGGTTCGCTGCTTTGAACTTTTTTTTTTGTGGGTCTGTGTTATGTTTCTTAATCATAACATATTATTTACGTAAAAATAAAAGTGTTCCTCCATTGCGTTCATAAGGAAATGAAGGAAGAACCACCAAAAATGACCAATTTTACTCATCTAATACAAGCATGAAACATAATAAAACGTTAAAATTATTGTTGAATTCTTGTAGAACAAATATCTAGAATAAAAATTGCTAATTATTTTGTTTGTGGGACTTATTTGAATTTTCAGAGCCGAAAAAGGGCCATATGGGCATCTATTCTCTATTATTCAGCGGTTATGGTATTTTGCAACCCTTTTTAATAAAAACAACACATATCTGTGAGCGATAAATCATTATACGATTTTGTATATGCGTATGTGTCTGTGTGTGTGTGTGTGTGTGCATGTGAAGAAAGATTGGCACTGAACCACATGCTAAGGGTTTACTTTTAAAAACCTGTTTTAACTAAGCCAAGTGATTATTTATGTTCTCTATTTTTGTTTTATATTGTTTATTGGTCCCCGCGTCGTGTCAAAATTGAGAGTTATCATAAATGAGAGGAGCTGGCACTGCCAAATCCATTAGTATGCTTTAAATTTGTATTAATTAATTTTATGTGACAAATCTTGTTGCATATAAACTATGCAAATTTTATTAAGTGTAAGTTAAATCTGAATGTAATGGTTCTTTATGTGAAGTACAAATTATGAAATTAAAATAGCTCATTTTGCACCTTTTTTTATTACTATAGGACATGTTATAAACTAAAATAGCACCAATTCTATTTTGTGCACTTTTCGTAACTGTTGAATTTATATTTAATAGTGTCAAAATTGTTATTTTGAGAAATTTGGAAATGTTTAAGGAAAATACAACCAAAAGTTTATTTATAAAGTATGGTTGCGTTAAGTGAACAGTGTAGCCAGTCTGATTTATTGACTGGAAGGTCAAGTCACAGTATAGAAAGAGAGACAGCAGGGAAACTTGAATGGCGGAAACGGTTTGCGCAGATCGTCACGCATGAACCATTTGGGGTTAAAACCTTGGAAAACAGTACGGGTGACGTAGGTACAATTTATTTAGTTCATAGACATACTTAGTGCAGTGTGTTATTGTGTTATTTATTGTTTAACATTTCTCTATTATTTTCAAGTATGGGCTCTGTTTGTGCTGCAAAATATTGCCAGAACAAACGTTATTTGTGCAAAAAGTCTTTTTTTAGATTCCCTACTGATCATAATAATAGGTATAGGTAAAATTAACTGAAACTTTTTGATTATAAATACTTGTAGAGAATTAAATTTTCTACAAAAAATCCACAGATTGCGCAATCCTTGCAACCATCGGAGACATTTGGAATGATAACACCATATATGAAACAGTAATATTTTATCTTCTGACGTGTCAAAATGTGCCAGAAGATAAAATTTTGTATGAAATTTGGATCATAAACAATCATACATCATGTTATCAGGCTCGGCTAGTGCCTCGCCTAAAAATATTCACGGCCACTCGAACGCTGCGTATCTCAGTATTACGTCATCTGACCTTGACACTTTCGTGTCGGCGGCCTTGGATAAAACTCGTAACTCTGGACTCATATATGAACATTAACATTTCCAATGTTAAAAGAATGTGAGTGCATACGTGTGTATCTTTTTTAATACTTATGTGCACAGGAAACGTACAGTTTGGCTTCATGCGGATTGAACGAATTTAAATGCATATATTGCCAAAACAATAAAATATGGGTACTCTTTACCAGTAAATAAGGAATTATCGCAGGTAGAAAAATTTCGATGCGTTTTGTTTTATTTACAGAAAATTGCTTAATTATAAATTATTACATTAATTCCATTCTATTCTGTTCTATGTATTTAGTTTATTTACTTTTTACTCTGTTTAGTTCGCAAGATGCATCGACGTAGTTAATAAGTCATATAACGGCTATATCTGTTTGTTTGGGCTTTTCCAGGCATGCTAAGAACATGAAAATTTGCAAGTAGATGTACTAAACTCAAGAAAATTAATAAAATTGGAAAGTCAAAATGGCTGGCCCGATATAGCGGCCTAAATTTGAGTCAACTTTTTTAGGAACTTCTTATGTTGGATAATTTATAGATTGCCATATCATTTGATAGTCTGATTTTTATAATAAAAATTGGATGGAGGGTGTTATATTACTCATTATTTTTAGTTAGTGGAACGCAGGCATTCTACTCAGAATGATATTTGTCCTCATGGTAAAACATATCCTAAAAATGCTGTTGCTATTACTAGAAAAAAAATTGTTACTTATTTGATATAGTATAATTATCATCACTTAACTCAAGTAACCCCAAATAAGCTGTAAAGAAACTATTGTTCTATTTTTTCGAGCTATTTTTTTTGAAAAAATACTAAAAAAAACGATCAATGTATTTAAAAGAAAATTCTGTTTCATATGCTTTTATTTCCTATTTTTACAAGTTGGAAGAAATAATTACATATGGCTTTTTTAGCTGTCTAAAATTATTGTTTATTTAAAGAAATCAATAGAGAATAGAGTTGTCTGTTACTTTGTGATATTCCATTATAACAGGTAACGAACACAAATTTTTCTTGTTAAATATCACAATATTTTACTTCCACATCCAGTGGAAGTATAGTAACAACAAACAAATTTTTAAAAATTTTTATTGTTCAAATAGGCTTAGAATGTCATGAAACGTCGAGATTTTAAGTTTGAGCGAAACAAAAATTTCTGTCTGTCTGTTGGTCTGTCTGTAACTTTTTTTTGTGTGCACATTAACTCTGGAACTGTTTGAGATATTGACTTGAAATTTGGTACACATATGTACTTTGCTGAGATCTAGAACTAGATTATATTTTCATCTTGTTCTGCCGGGTTGGGGGGTAACATGGGGTAAATAGGTAAATCAAGCAGGTAAGAGTCCATAAAATTAGTATTTAGTATATACAAGAGAAGCTAAGGTCTCAAAAAAAATTTTGGCATTAGCCACCCCCATTACCACCCACACCCCATTATTAAAGGGGATGAAAAAAAAAAGTGATTTAGTGTGTGTACAAGAACCAAAAACCTCAAAATATTTTTTTACTTCATCCACCCCCACTACCGATGTGGGGTATCGTTTTATGGGTTTTTGAGGATTTCAAATATATTATTAAAGTTCCATAAACAATTTTTTCGTTGTGAGTGACTTGGATAGAAAATCTGGATGTGGAAGTAGTGATTCCTTGGGCAGCGGTTTTTTCAGCTTATGACTACAGTTTTACAGTTTCTAATCTACATTTTCAAGCACACAGACTGTTTAATTCGAATTGGATATAATACGGTCCTGTCGGAAACATTTAAATTATTTGGAATCCAACTCTGACTTTTAGCCCGAAATGGTGACTTCAAGGTGAATGATTTTAGTCACGCCAACACAAAAGAACTAACGAGAGTTTCTTTGCTGTCTCTCTATCTATGTTGTGGTCAAGTTCCTCATGTTTGAATATTCGAAAGGCGTTTATAGCCTTTAATAGAATGGACTATAATTTACTATTGTGGTTGTTAAGAACTACTAGAGAAAGTAATGATTATGATTATCCCAAAATAAAGGTTTTGATTGAGGTTAATAAGTGAGCTGTTCGTACCTTTTGATTGTTCAGTGAATAGCTCGCCTAAATTGGTGAGACAATTTTTTCTCACTTAACGTGCCATTTCATTTATGTATTACTATTATTATTATTATTATTATTAAGTGCAATCTTATATACCCTCCCATACTTATTGTGATTTATCAATTTACCAAAATTAATAATAGTTCGCAATAAAAATGAAATTAATAAAAAGTTCTATTAACTAGTTTTAAGTTCTATCATGTACTTTTTAAATATTTACTTATGTGTATTATCGTATTTAAGAGACATTTCATTGAACTGAAATAAAAATATAGTGTATTGAATAGTCTTATACATATGAAGGACCAAGTTTATAAGCTATTGATTCTAATGGAAAATTAAATAAGCTGATATACCTCACAATAGGTGTGATTTCTAATGCAATCACATTTGTCCATTTTAATCCTTACGTGATTTTTCAGTTATTCTTCAATTATGCATAATTCTTCCTCTTATATACTTGGTGTGTATATATAGTGGTCCCAATATATCAAGGATTGTATGTTACTCCTAAACTGAATCACAGTATTATTATACATACATTGTAAATTTGTCACCTGAGACCGCATCTCAGGTAATCATTTGACAAATAACGGAGGCAGAATCAGCTCGTATGCAAACATATCAATATTTTCATTTGCAAAAATAAATATACAATGCAAAATAGACAATTTTTTACCTTATACTTTTGACAGGTGATTTTTGTAAGGTCCAAAGGTCGCTTCATCATATACACTAAGAGAATCAGACATACGCAACTAGTTTCTCTCTGCGTCACTGCAGTGGCTCTATGCGCATCACATATTAAATCGTACATCTTGTTACCATCTCATACACACACCAAGTTAGACTACTCGACTATAAGTATATTTTTATGAGCAAAACAAAAGCAGTCTAGCATAGTATACAAGGTGGTCCGAATTTTAATCCGGAAACTTCGCCAGCAGATACTACGTCTAAAAATAATAATCTTTCCTCATATAAACATTTACCGAGAAACAAATAGATCTCGAAATACAAGGTGTTGAAGCATGATACTATGAAATATAGAGATATGCTCGGTATGAGTACCAGCTTTTGACCTGCTGTGCGCATAACGTCACTCTTTGGTCACTTTCAAATCGAGTCATGGTAGCGCATGTGCGATGTCTACCTAGATTAGATTAGATTACTCTGAAGGAGCGGGCGATTGGCCTTCCCCCACTGCGACCTATAAGGTCTATTGTAGTACTCCTTTTTTGTGTGCCTCAGGGCTCCCCATCCAAACATGGTCTTCCTAGACTTCGAGTCTGTTGATAAGGGCCCCCAGGCACGGTTATCAGCCTCTGTCTTTCTCTCGCCGAGCCGCCTCAGTCCAGTCAGGCTTTTACAGCTCAGCATATGGACTGAGATCTCCAGCGAGAACTTGGGTCACCATTCCAAGCGCTGGACGCGACCAACGTTGCTTAACATCGCTGATCGAGTGCCAGCGGCTAGATCGGAGCCCGTACAGAAAGCCGTGATGTCTACCTAAAAATACATCGAAAATCATAAGGCCTAGAAAGATGAAATTTGCAGGCAGATATTTTAATTTTTAATATAAAATTCAAAGACCCTATTTGTCAGCATTTTTTCACATAAATGTTGGCGAAACACCTCCAAAATAGTTGATGTAAGCACGTATGATCTTTCGCGCCGTTGGTGTTTCAACGGGTTAAAAGCTATTAGTATATTAGTTGCTGTTTATTAATTTGTTTTTTTTTTTTAATATCAAATTTTAATTCATTTAATTAACACAATAAATAGTAGCAGTAAATAATATACCACTTTAATTAATTTTATTATAAAACAGTGCATTTGTCTAACGTTCTTCAGGAAAATAGACAAACAGTCAAGAATGAAAAATATTTATTCTATTATTTAATAATTTTAACAATATTTCTTAGAGAAAAATTGCCGGATTGTTTAATGTTTCTGTTAAGAAAATACATTTTGCATTTGTAAAATAGCGTTTTCGCTTCAATAGCGAGGGACATATCAATGTGTTCTCTCATATAATTATTACAAATATTTAATGACTCTCCATTGATTTGCTAAAAAATCTCATTTATTTTTTAAAATCCGAATTCGATTTCATTAAACAACACTCTAAAGGCACGCCATTCTCTGCGCTGTTTCATCCGTGAGGGCATTCCATATACTTAATTACAATTTTCTCGAAAACTGTTAATCTTAGAAAAAAGTTTCAAATAAAAAAGTTACCTTCGTACGTCCTCGATATGCTTGGTATTTATTTCGAAAAATAAAAAAGTTTCACCTGTAAAATTTCAGTTTGTCGACATGGTCTTAGAAAAAAAATCATATTTACTTTACTTATTAAAGTTTGACCTTTATATTAACACATTTTGTTAACAAACATGGAGTCATAACAGGTTAAAAATTTGAGATTAATTAGTTGTCCCGTTTTTGAGTTATGGCGAGTTAAACGAAAAAATAACTGTATCTATTATTTTTCAAGTTTCTCACATTTTTGGCTCTATCTTTTGTCTCAACCAACCAAAAGAGTCGTTCTTATTTCATCGGAGGATAAGCTTCTAAACACTTCTATGAAGATAATTTTAGTTTACATCTAAAATAAAAATTGACCTCTGAACTAGTTGACCCTTACGTGATGGTACAAAGGAGACTGCGGTAAGGGGAGGTATGCGTGAGAGCATATCTTTTTTTCATAGTATAATTATGTTGAAGTTGGTAACACAAAATTTTTTTTTCAATATCTCTAGAATGAGTCTTTAAGATATTTTATTGAAATTTGGTATACAGGTATAGCTAAAGATAGCACATAATTTAAAATAAATTTTGTCACAAATATTACATTGATTATTTTTTTCTTATCGACTAACTTTTAGTCATATACCAATAATCAGATTTAATGCAAACATTTTAATCTGTTCCCTTTAACCCGAGATCGGTCGCGCCACGGTCAAAATGACCGACAATACCTTTAAATAGCGACGGTTTTCTAATTGTACAAATGCGAACTTTCTCCTTCCATCTATCTTCCTAAATATCGTGTAGTTTAACATTCATAGATCAGTTAAGGCAAAATTTTCAACGAGTCGCAAGTTAGATGCATTTGACCGCACCGCGACTGATAACGGTTCAAGATTTGTGGTGCTTTTGACCGTATTGTGACTATACCCAACATTGAGTAAGTTAATGTATCACATTCAAAAGTTTATACCAAAAGAACTGTATCTAAAAGCTTGTCAACATATTGGAATCAAAGAAGAAATTCCTCGAGGTTCAACTCAGAGTCCAGGAAGATGTGCATTTTGTTCAAGCAAAAAGAACAGGAAAACATCAAGTTGTTGTTCTATTTGTGACAAGGGTATCTGCACAGAACTTACCATGAAAATGTGTTACGAGTGTTCTTCACAGCAAACTGAATTACATCCATGTGTAGAATAAGATTTTCTACTACAAATTCAATTTTCTTGTTACGCGCACTGTTTATAAATATAACAAAATTGTAAAAATGATAATGTATAGCAACTTTTTATTTGAAAAAAATGTGGTCCTTTTGACCGTATGTGCGACTGATTACGCAATGTTTCACTGTTTTTTGTGTTTTTTTTTTAATTACTTTTTATGGACCAAATAAAAACAATTCAAAATAATTAGAGGATACTCTTTTTTTGCTAAAGTACCATATAGTGGGGATAAATAGGTATGTTAAAAACAATTTCGGTAAAAATGACCACGACGCGACCCATCCCGTATTTTGTCATTTTTTACAACAATGCATTGCCATGGCATTACATTTGAAGGTAAAAATTATATATTTACATTATACAGTCCAACGTTATTATTTACGTTTTTTTTTTTTAATAATCGACCCATATAATCTTTTTGACAAAATTAATTTTAAATAAAGCTCTTATTTTCACTATACCAGTATACCAAATTTCAATAAAAAATCTTAATTTCGTTTTCGTAGTATAAAATTCGGACTACCTTGTATATATATTAAAATTAAAAAAAAAAAACAATTAGTCATGAAATAAATATTATACAGTGAGCTCCTTAAGTAACGGAAAAATTCATTATCTACGTAATTTACAATTTATAAGTAAAATCCTGAAACACGTCAATTTTTAATTCTAAAATGACATTTTTTGAGCCTAATTTTATACCTCCCCTTTAACCTACTTGGAGTGACAGCCTACCCCTTTAAAATTTTTAAATGGAACTAGGGTGCGTGTGATAGCTCGTTTGAAAGTGTTTTTAATTCTCTATCCAGTAATATGAAGTTTTTTGAATTTTTCTAATTTTTTTATTGAAAAATATTACAATTTTAATGTTACTAAGTAAACAAAAGAACATAAGACAGTTTAAATCAAATTTTCAAACTGGGCGCCCGTTGCTTCTTGACAATGAAATGAAATCCGTTTATCATTTATCGTTTCCGTTTAATTAACTTCTTGCCTTATTCTGGCTTTTAAATATCACCATTATTTGGACTGTTGAAGTAGACTTTCGATTTTAAATAACTTCATAAAAAAAATCAAGCGGGTCAAATCGGGAAGCTACTCAATTTCACCGCATCTACCGATCCACCTACTGGGAAAAACTTGATTCAGATAGGCTCTTTACTTCCAATGCAAAATGTGGTGTAGCTCTGTTCTGCTGATACCAAATATTTCTATCAATTTCATTAGAGTTGTCATCATCTGGGAGAAGTCTTCTTAACTCTGGAACTAAGAAATTTTGCAAGAAATCCAAGTAACTTGCGCCAGTTAATGTGCTCTCAAAGAAATATGGTCCGATAATTTGAGAATTTATAATTTCAGCCCAATCGTTCATCTCAGGATGTTGAGTACTGGCCTCCATCATCCCATGTGGATTTTCTGTACTCCAGTATCTGTTCTATTTGTTGGCTGTTTCATTTAAGACAAATGTTGCTTCATCAGAAAAAAGAATGTTTTTTTATGAATAACAGATCGTCTTGGCATCTTTTTACCATGATTTCGTAAAATTTCAATCGGCGATCAGGGTTATCATCGTTAAGTTCTTGAACCAAATGAATTTTATATGGGCGGTATTTTTCTTTTTTTAGAAGCAATGTGTCGGCAACTTGTCTTGTAGGTTTATGTGGATTATCTTGAATATCTAACAATATATGCGATTTCTTTTCATCATCTAAAATGCGTTTCCTACCAGATTGCGGTATAACGAATTACAGTGTCAGTAAAATGAAATGAAACGAAACAGTAACAAACATATAAAAATATATTAAAAATAAAAATATTTCTTTGATCCATTTTGGATATAACAAAACTAAAAATTTACGCCAAACTGGACAAAAAAAGAAAACCGATTAATCCTTATTGTTTAAATTGTAACTTAAAAAAATCACTTGAAATGTTTTGTTTTTAATCTCTCTCGTTTTTCATTAACATCTGTCCCGCTTTTGAAAATATTCTTTTCCAAGGGGTAGATGTAGCCATAATACAGAGTCTTGTTTTCATAATTTGGTATAATTTTGGATAATGTGTTTTCTTTGATGCCACCAGACAAGAGGATCCTGATATGCCCCTGCGCTATCCATTCTAGCTAAAATAAGCTCATCTAAATATTTATGTATTTCAACAATAGCCGATGCCGTTGGGTTACTAGGTTTCAAGGTTTGCTGAACTTCCACAACATCAAAATCTTTCCACGAACTCTGAAGTAGATCTTCGTTTTCAGGTGCGGTGTCTTGTCCATCATTATTTTCGGTATTACCCTTATCTTTAATATTTTGTGGATTTTCGTATAACAATTTTATGCTATATGTCTATATAAATTTACTGCCAAAACCCAAATTTTTTAAATCTGGGGTCCAAGATAGTCGCTTGAGCTATTAAACGGTTTTCTTCTATATCCTGAAGTTTTCATTTTAATTAAAGTTTTTTAATCATATTTTCCATTTGAGGCATTACTGTATTTAAATCAAATGTATTTAAATGTTTAGTGATTTGCTTGTAATAAAATAGAGACACTAACACTTTGCGCTGAACTTGTGGTGGTGAATATTATTATACTGAAAATTTCAAGTACATTGACTTTTTTGCCATAATCCATTCTTCATTCTGCAGTTGAGCAATCGATTCAGAATCTTCATTTTGCTTTCTCTGGGATGAAGTACTTAATATAGCTAAGGTGGATATAATAGCCATTTTATTTTTAGAACCCTATTTATCATGCCATAGGTACAGTTCCAGTGCCTTGCGACTTCATTTTTTAATTTTAACGGGAGCATGTCCATACGCTCTGTTGAAGGTTTCAGTTGAGCAGAAGCATGGGTACTCCATTTAGAATAGGTAACTATACCTTTTATCTTATCCACAACATCCTTAATTTCACTTAAGCCTGACTGAGTAACTAAATTTAAAGGATGAGCAAAACAGCCCCAGAAACGTCAGCCACCAATGCGCACAGCTGCTTTCATGTTTGCTGTGTTGTCTGAAACAACGGCAGCTATTTTGTTGGTTATTTCTCATTCGTCTATTTCTTCTTTAAGCTTACTGGATATATTTTCAGCAGTGTGCCTTTATATGTAGGATATGCATCCTCACAAATCTGAAGACAAGAAGGTATTATCTTCTTCCACAATATAATGAGCGATAACACTGTACAAACTGTCATTTTTTGTTCGTGATGTTCACCCATCAGTCGTTAGACACACTGCAAAAGCTCTTTCCAAACGATTTTTAACAAGGTCAACTGTTTCATTGTAAAATGCAGGAATCATCGAATTTGAAACTGTTTTTCATGTAAGAACCTTGTAATTAGGATTTAATAAATATTTAAATTCTTTATCCTCGATGATGCTGAAGGGATATTCTTTTCTGATCATGCAAATTAACTGTATCAATTTCTTTTTGTTTACTAATTGGCGGAGGTTTTTGAAGAAAACTAGTGATGTTTTGAGTTTTACCTGCAGTTGATGGTTGAGACTTTTATTGTAGATGTAGAGGACAAAGCCGTTTCTGCTGGTAGTGGCAATTGTGCGGTTCCTGAATAAATTTCTTCAACTGGAGCTTCTGCTACTGTTTGTCTGTTGATTAGCTGTGTAGGATGTTTATGGTCCATATGTCGGATTTATTTTTAACAGATAATGTTTTTCTACAATATAACCATTTTACTTTGCCCTCAGTCTCATCTGAAAAGTGGATCCAGATCTGACTTTTTTTGGGGCCCATTTTAAACAATCTGAAATAAACTTTTATATCTATACATATACTAATTAACATAAAAAATATTTGTAGTTTTAATATTAGTTTCTACCAAAATTCTTGAATTTTTATTTCGAGTACACTTGTAGACAAACAATCTCGAGACGACAAACTGTTGTGAAGCATTTTTGGTGTGGCTGTTATTAGCTCTCTGGGAATCCTCAAATCCGACATCGTATCATAAAACAGTGCTGTGTTGCTATTTCAATACTGACTCTGATAGATACCCTAGCGCCAATGACAGGAAAATTTAGAGTGTTACCCATGACTATTAAATACAATACGTTCTCTCAAAGCATTTGTATGTGCCTTGTAAATTTTAATATAGTGCTTATTCTAAACTAACATGGTTTTATAATACTCTTCGAATATTCTTCGAGTAAAGATTTAGATGATTCATTAAAACTCGAAAGCTTTAACAGTAGTTTTGAAAAAAGGCATGTAGGTCTTTCTTTAGGTGGGCCTCTATACTCTTATAAGGGTTTTAAGTCAGTTTTATAGAGTCCTTCCAGACAATTTATGTTTATAAGTAGCCCTAGAAATAAGCTTTTAGAATATCTCATAGAGGATATTAAAATTAAAATTGTTATTTGGATCATTATAACTCTAACAAGTAGTTGTATTTATGAAGGTTCAACTGTAAACTAGTGGTCTCAAAGCCTATTACATTTATAGGCCGGCATTAACACCGGCCTCAAAATAATTTCATAGAGGGACTATAAAACCACATTTCCTAAATTCTCCAATAAAACTTGATCCTCCTAAGTTGGACTATAGAGTTTTATTGAAGGCTTGACAAATACCTTGATAAGGGAGTCATAAACCAATAGACTAAAAGTTCATTTACTTTTAATGTAAATTCTTGAATGCCTTTTTAAAACTTTGGGACAGAACTATCTTTAAATGCATTTAACATTTAATAAATCTGACTTGAGTCCATTATAAAACACTGATAAAACCTAAATAAATGTAAGACATTTGAATTGTTACTTGGGGGTACCACACCTGATATATTGGAAGCACTATACATATATGAGTTTATCATGAAGTGACTGATGTCTTATTTCAATGAGTGCATTAGCCACATGAATCGTTTCCACGACAATACAAAAAATTTTGTTACGATTGACGAAGTTAGTTATATCATATGTATTTAACAAACACTTTGTATCGTGTATGAATCAAAATCAAAAGATTCATGCATTAAATATGTCCAAAGATGCCCTTTATACATACATATTGACATATTTCTTTAACATATTGTGATCTTTGAAAATTATAATTTGAAATATTTTTTATATTAGATTTAATCTTATTTATTTCTATGTATAGTTTATTGTTTTCCCAAAATAAAATTTAAAAGCACATTTTTCTCTTAATTTGTTAACAATTCCCATTTCTTATCTCGTTAAAGAAAAATGATGTGAAAACAGTTATTAATATATTTATTATAAAATATGTTTAACAATTAATAATAGAAAATATATAATTTGAGTATACAATATAATGTTAATTTAAACTATTCCCAGTCTTCTTCATCATTAGATACATGATCAACATCATTTTTTGGTTCGGGGGGAGGAATCATTGCAGATATCTTACCAAGAGTCGATTCTGGATCAACAGAGTTTTCTTGCTTTTTTGTTCCGGATATACCTTTCCTTCGCATGGATAACTTTAAATGTAGATCTGCCATTAAATCTCCACTCTATAAACAAAATAAAAAAATTTAAACAATATTTAGGGAAATTCATATAAAAAAATTGACTCCTATTAAATTAAACACTACACATTTTCTTCTTCAAACTTCAAAAGTTTAATCCGGTAGTTCTGAGATATAGACAGTCAAAGTAGAGATAAAAAACCGCAGAAATTTTGTGTCTAACTTAAATTAGCTATTAGAAATTGTGGAAATTACGAGTGGGGAGGAGGCAAAAGAGAAAAATTGAATTTTTATGCTTGGCGGCCCAACTTCTACAAATCTTCAGAACTTTCCATTGTAGGAACCTCGTCATATAATCTGCTTTCATCTGTTCTATAAATGCAACAATTGAAAAATACACCTTTGATGGTTAATAACCAGTGGCGGCTTTGGGCATTTTTGCAGTCCTAGGCGAAGTAACAAAACCAAGAGTGCAGTAAGAGAGCAATGTCACAGAGAATGGTTGTATGTGTGTGTATCCTGGTTGAGTAGTGAAAGAGCTACACTCAGCTATTACGTTAATATAAATAATAAACATTTAAAATCACACATAATAAACATTTGTCAAAGTCAGGACACTCTTTTCCACCCAATACTCCTTTTCCATAAAGTTTGGAGCAAAAACTTTGCGGTATTTTTATCAAACGAAATAGCACATATATTTATTAAAGCAGCACCGTTGTTGACTACGTTCTACCGGGATTTAAGATTATTACGGTTTTGCAGCTTATAAGAAATTAATAGTTCTCCTTAATCTTATAGTCGACCAAATGTGACGAATATACAAGGTGCCTATTAGACGTTTTAGAAAACTACAAATAATTTGAAGCAGAAAATTTGGGAAGAAGTTTTCAGAGGTGCTCTGTTTAATGAAAATAACGTTCAACTTCCATATTTTAAATGGCATGCCTTATTTCTCTATTCCAAATTCGATTCATTATTCTAAGGTAATTTTTAATATCATTCCCTATCTAAAAAACCAATAGTTCTTGAGATATTTCAATTTTAATGAAATCTGATGCGAAAAGTAAGCCATAGTTCGAAATTAACACCCTTCTCTATGGTAAATTCTGATAACCAATTTTTTCTTCCATATGTCTATGAGAGATGGAGCTTATGTGGGCTCAAGTTACAAATAGCTAAAATGTATGGTTATTGGATTATTTAAAGTTATTTAAAAAAAAAAATGGTTAAATTGACATCAATATCGACAATAGTACGCCATGGGCACATAGTGATTTACAATCATTCTGTAAAAGAACCACAGTAGATTCATTAAAGTTACTTAAAGTTCTTAAGGAAAGGTGTGGTATATTCGTGTTTTGTACTCTCTCGAAAAAAAAAAAAAATTAAATGTGCAGAAAATACATGTATTACATCAAAATCATTTCCTACTGGGAGAAGAGAATTCCATAACCGCCACTCAGAAGGTACTAATCCAAAACCACTAAAGAGAAAAATTTTGAACACTTTTCTGTCTAAGTCAGCTATGAAAGCAGTATAATCCAGAGCCTGAGTACACTTCTGTAGGGAAGTTGATGTACCCTAATTTTTTTTTGTAGGATGGTTAGAGGGGGTTAACAACTAATTTTCAGTCGGGTGATAAGCCGTCATGTGGTACGTTTTCATACAATAACGTCATCAACTATGGTGGCTGGCCGTTCCTTACTACTCTTATATCTGTAACTACTAAGTGGACTTATATATAAAAAAAAGTCTAAATAAAGCAAATAGACACTTCCAAATTTACAAGATACTCTTAGAAGACCTTGGAAATATTGATTAAATAATTATAATAATAAAAATAAATAATAATAATAATATACTCCAATATTTCTGTATTGATTTTTAAAATATAAAACACCCACAAGTTATTATAAATTGGTAGGTACAATGTATAAAAAATATATAAAGAACAATGTAATAAAAATACTTATTACTTTTATACATTATTCAACCTAAGTAGTATATTTATTCTTACAATCAGGATAATGCACACTATTACATTTACAAAATGAACAACACGAAATTTGGTTTTTGTTACATATAAATGATGTTGTTGCACATTTTACGCAAGAACACACACCAACAAAGTCATCTGGGTATTGTTTAATGTTTTTTTGTGGGAGTAGCGTGTTATCGATCTCCACAAAACCAAATTCATGGGGATCCAACTGGGTAAGAATCTTGTCGATGCAATGTCGCTGCAAATAGGTATGATAATAGGCTCTTAGTAAATGTCCTCTAATGCACCTACTTATTGACGGTAAATCATCAACATCAATATTTTTGCCATGTCGAAATAATTTACTATGTCTATTCTCCAAAAGATTCAGAAAGAATATTAAGACAAGGCGACAATGTGGTGGACATAGCAGAAATATCTGAAAAGGTTCCTTTGCCTGTTCAATTAAACACTTTTTGGCTATCAGCAAAAAACAAATTGCTTTTGCAGCAGTTTTTTTACTAATGCTTTAAAAAAATCTTGCCCAACAATTACCATTCATATGTTAAGCGCATTTTCTGGCTCTGAAGACAGTGGTGTAAAAAATAAAGGCTACATCCACTCAATATGGGATATCATCCAGATTTGGATTGTTTTTATATAGAAGAAGCGGACTTCAGGATGATGCTACACGCAAAACATGCTGCAAAAGCAGGCTTTACTAAAATTGTATTTGTTAGTGCAGATACTGATGTCATGGTTTTGGCAGTATTTCATTGGGATGCACTTCATCACATGGGAGTGGAGGAAATGTGGATATGCACTGGTGTAAGAGATACTACTCGATTCTTGCCAATACATGTTATAGCATTTAATTTAGGTCAAGAACTGTGTTCTTTATTACCTGCCCTTCACGCATTATCTGGGGTAGATTATACCAGCAAAATTGGAACAAAAAAGCAGTATTATATACTGCCTCATCAGACTATCTAAGCCGCTTTGGAGTTTCTACTCACTCAACTGAGATTGAAGCCAGTTTGAATCTTGCAGAAGAATATTTTGTTAAAGTATCCAAATCTGGATGATGGACTCCCATATTGAGTGGATGTAGCCTTTATTTTTACACCACTGTCATCAGAGCCAGAAAATGCGCTTAACATATGAATAGTGCTATTTGTAATTGTTGGGCAAGATTTTTTAAAGCATTAGTAAAAAGCTGCTGCAAAACCAATTTGTTTTTTGCTGATGGCCAAAAAGTGTTTAACTGAACAGGCAAAGGTACTTTTTCAAATATTTCTGCTATGTCCATCATATTGTCGCGTTGTCTTAATATTCTTTCTGAATCTTTTGGAGAATAGTCATAGTAATTATAGTAACTTATTTCGACAAGGCAAACATATTGACGTTGATGATTTACCGCCAACAAGTAGGTGCATTAGAGGACATTTACTAAGAGCCTATTATCATACCTATTTGCAGCGACATTGCATCGACGAGATTCTTACCCAGTTGGATCACCATGAATTTGGTTTTGAGGAGATCGATAACGCGCTACTCCCACAAAAAACATTAAAAATACCCAGATGACTTTGTTGGTGTCTGTTCTTGCGTAAAATGTGCAACAACACATGTATATGTAATAAAAACCAAATTTCGTGTTGTTCATTTTGTAAATGTAATAGTGTGCATTATCCTGATTGTAAGACTAAATATACTACTTAGGTTGAATAATGTATAAAAGTAATAACTATTGTTATACATTGTTATTTATATATTTTTTTTACATTGTACCTACCAATTTATAATAACTTGTGCGTATTTGTTTTATATTTTAAAAATCAATATAGAAATATTGGAGTATATTATTATTTTTCTTTATTTATTATTATTATTATTTAATCAATATTTCTAAGGTCTTACAAGAGCATTAAATTTAGAAGTGTCTATTTAGACTTTTTTTATATATATAAGTCCACTTAGTAGTTACATAGATATAAGCGTAGTAAGAAATGACCAGTCACCATAGTTGATGACGTCATTGTAGGAAAACGTACCACATGACGGCTTATCACCCGACTGAGAATTAGTTGTTATAACCCCCTCTAACTATCCTACAAAAAAAAATTAGAGTACATCAACTTCCCTACAGAAGTGTACTCAGGCTCAGGACTAGTATAAAAAACAGTACGAAAGGGCATAGCCGGATAGGCATGGTGTAATTGCCCCCAAGCGTCTGGCGCTTATATTTGTGCAGTAGGAAGCAATCTTGGAAAGTAGCCATTTCACAAAATATTAGCCCGAAAAAGAGACCGGTTTGGGGTGAGTAAGGGAGGGTTGGTTTTAGCAAAACTATTTTTTTTCTAAGAAACGGCGCATTCAATCATTTTGTAAAAAATATATGTTAAAGACCTACTGAGAAAGTACTAAATAAAAAATCACGCTCAAATTCCGAAAACAGATACAGTAAAAAAAACATATATTATTTTCAATTTTTTTTTTAGGGTAACTTATCCCTGGGGTACCAGCCTGAATTTTTTTCTGTAGCATGTTTGGGGACTCACTTATGTTATGTTTTTTTCCCCGTCTTGTGCGAAGATTACGCCATACTTAAAAAAAATGCCGAAGTGTGCAGTGTCGTATGCATATTTTGTCAACAATTAACCCCTTGCACGTAAAGAAGGCCAAAATGCAAAGTAAATATGGATACTTGAGTAGTGTACACATACTAGTGATTAGTGATTATGGAAATGGTGAAGGTTGTAAGAGAAACCAATATAACGCTGCAACACTGACAGTTAATTAGGTGATCAATAGAGTTTAACTCTCTTGCGCCCAAAAATCAGTTTATGGCCGGAATGTTAAATATCATTAAGGGTAAAAACTAAAGTCAGCGGTACTATCGATATTACCGTCGGTGGGGATAAGAGCTTGGCCTTAACAGTCATGTGTTGTTAATAATTTGCAGCACTAAATCGTAGCATTACTAACCTGTGATGGATATGGATGTTAATCTTCCTCACTGTCATCTGCAATCACTGCACTCATGCTATCCTTCTGAAACAATAGAGAAAGAACTTCCGCCGGTTTAGGTATGCTTGATAGATATCGTCCTTGCGAAAGATAATGCACGACAGCAGCTACATGGGAACAACATCCAACAGTTCGATTCCCACTGGCACATTCAAAGTAATTGCAAAACTGCCTTTTGTAGATATTTCCAGCAAAGATGTACTGGACTTCCCAGAAATGACGGATTTAAAACTGTTTTTTACTGGATCGTATCAATATGAACAAACGATTTCGTACCTCAGTACGCTAAGGACCAGTCCAATGTACTCAAAATACAAGTTTGTTCACGTCACATCAAAACGAAGGTTTACCGATGTTTCCTCGACTATATTCCCCACACTGTCGGCGTTAGAAGACATTTCTGTGAATGTGCCAATGGGTATCAAACTGTTGGATGTTGTTCCCATGTAGCTGCTGTCGTGTATTACCTTTCGTACGGATGATATCTAGCAAGCATACCTAAACCGGCAGAAGTTCTCTCCCTATTGTTCCAGAAGGATAGCATGAGTACAGTGATTGCAGATGACAGTGAGGAAGATTAACATCTATATCCTTCTCAGGTTAGTAATGCTACGTTTTAGTGCTGCAAATTGTTAACAACCAAGTTCTTATCCCCGCCGACGGTAATATGTGAATAATGACAGTCTTTGACAAGGTACTCCATAGTACCGCTGACTTTAGGTTTTACCCTTAATGATATTTAACATTACGACTATAAACTGATTTTTGCGGCGCAAGAGTCAACTCTATTGAGCACCTAATTAACTGTCAGCGTTGCAGCTTTATATTGGTTTCTCTTACAACGTTCACCATCTCCATAATCGCTAATCACTAATATGTATACACTACTCAGGTATCCATATTTACTTTGCAGTTTGGCCTTTTTTACTTGCAAGGAGTTAATTGTCCACAAAATATGCATACGGCACTGCACATTTCGGCATTTTTTTAAGTATGGCGTAATATTCGGACAAGGCTGGGAAACAAATATAACATAAGTGAGTCCATAGACATGCTACAGAAAAAAATTCAGGCTGGTACCCCAGGGATAAGTTACCCTAAAAAAAATTTGAAAATTATATATATGTTTTTTTTACTGTATCCGTTTTCGGAATTTGAGCATGATTTTTTATTTAGTACTTTCTCAGTAGGTCTTTAACATATATTTTTTACAAAACGATTGAATGCGCCGTTTCTTAGAAAAAAAATAGTTTTGCTAAAATCAACCCTCCCTTACTCACCCCAAACCGGTCCCTTTTTCGGGCTAATATTTTGTGAAATTGCTACTTTCCAAGATTGCTTCCTACTGCACAAATATAAGCGCCAGACGCTTGGGGGCAGTCACACCATGCTTACCCTGCTATGCCCTTTGTATAAATTTTAATATCTGCACAAAAACAATGCAGCAAACTTTTAAAACATTGATAAAAATTAAAAAAATTATCAATTATTTCTTACATTTTTAAAATAACAAAAAAAACACATCCGCTAAACTAGTAACTGCTCGATATGCTGTCCAGTAATGTCTAAACAGTTTAATATTCGAGTAATTCTGACAAAATTATTGTAAATTACTGAGTTCTCCATGGCACACTATAGTCCATCATACGACAGCAGAAATCTACCTGACTTCATTGTTGTCTATTTGTCAGTAGGTGCAGAAGAAAGGGGTGAAATAGTGGTTAGACCTCTGGACGGTCGGAGCGGTCATGTGATTTGTAAAATTCAAATTGAAATTTGACAGGATTTTTTATGAAATTTTTGCCTGTCCCTTTGATACATATTTTAAGATGCCCTAAAAAATTCAAAAATACCCTTGACAGCATTTTTCGTGATCAGGTCTGGCGTTCAGGCCCAACTTCCGAACATTCCGAAAAAACGGCTCCAAATGCCATGATGGAACGTGGATTTTTTTTTTCAATCGAGATAGTGCTTAAAAGTGATTTTTATGAAGCTAAGATACTATTGACAGTATTTTTTTTGTCACAGAGAAGGTTAATATGTAAAAATGGGTTTTTCCAGGTCGTCCAAAAAAAGTGTTTGCAGAGGACATAATAGAACCAATGGTCTAACAGTTTTTTCTTTTACTCTAAAAATGTTTGCGTTTCTCTATGTAGTGGTATGTTTTATTTACTTAATTTGCAAATTGTGGCTATGAATTTGGTTATTTCCAAAAAATTTGTTTTAAAACACGAGGTGGGGTAAAACCACTACATAGCAAAATGTTGTCAATTGTAAAAATTTTTAGTTAACAGAAATACAAAAATTTTTGGAGAGATTTTTTAGACAATTGATTTTGATATTACACCCTCTACAAACTGCTTCCTTTGGACGACCCGGCAAAACCCATTTTTGCATATTAACACTTCCTGTGGCACAAAAAAAAGATCTTGATGTTGAAGAGAGGATACAAAAAGCAAGAAAGACATTTGGAATGCTTAAAAACATCTGGAAATCCAGAAAATATACCAAGAAACCAAAAATTCGTATCTTCAACTCCAATGTTAAATCGGTTCTGCTATACGGTTGCGAAACCTGGAAAGTAACAAAAACAATTACAAGGAAAATTCAGGTCTTTATAAACAGGTGTCTGCACAGAATACTACATATTTATTGGCCGGACCAGATCACCAATACAGAACTCTGGAGAATAACTGACCAGAAGCCTGTTGAAAAAGATATACGGAAAAGAAAATGGGGGTAGCTGGGCCATATTCTCAGAAAACCGGTAAATGATATCGCACGACAAGCCATTGAGTGAAACCCCCAAGGCTCACACAGTAGGGGTCGCCCAAAGGTCACCTGGAGAAGAACAATTCTCAAAGAGGGAAGAGGAAGGGCAATGGGCATATCCTGGAGAGAAATCAAGTTAATGGCGAATAATTGGGTTAGATGGAGACGACTTGTGGACTCCCTATGTTCCGTTGCGGAATAATGGGCTTATGTTAAACTCAAGAAACACAATGTAATAAACTTTCAATTCAATTCAATTCAATTCAATTCAATTCTTTATTGGTGGTAAAATACACAGAGTGTTTACACACGTCAACATACAATAAGAAAGATAAAATACAAAGTACATGATATTAAATGTATAAAATATAGATTTTTTTAAATGAATAAGAAAATTAATAGCACTTTCCTGAAGTAAAATAAATAAATGTTACAAATAAAACGTGTTAAATTTACTATAAATAATATTTATCGATTTTAGATAGTTAGAACACATAGGAACATGTCTTTTTATATATCTAAAGCAAAGTGACACAATGTTTGTTTTTACTTACTTACATATTTACATAACTATATTTATTTGTCCAGTGAATCGTTTGGGTACTTTTCAATGAGCTAAGAACTTGAAATTCAACATGAAGGTAGGTAGTACCTTTCCATCTCTCCATAAAATGCCAAAATTTGCAAAATACAAAATGGCGGCCAATTTAAATTTATATATACTTTGCTAACAAGAGTAGACAATTGCAAATTCTTGGGTCTCTACATCGACTATCAATTAACTTGGGATGAACATGTTGGCTTTGTGGTCAATAAATTAAATAGTGACTACTTTGCTATTGTTAATCTTAAATCTTAGATATTAAAAACCTAATGATGCCTTAACTTACCCACAACTAAACTATATGGTACTTTACTGGGGTCAGACAACTGAACTTAATCGCATTTTTGTGATACAAAAAGAATAATACGCAAGATTTTTTCTATGGGTCCACTCGAATCCATTTTCAAAATGCACCATATTTTGCCATTCCCTGGCATAATCATTTACCAAGCACTAATTTTTGTAAAAATGAACGAAGGAAAGTTTCCACAAAATAACTCGGTACATCATCATGACACTAGGTCAAATAGTAACATTTATGTTTGTAACATTAATTTGTCTATGTATAAAAAAAGTCCTTATTACTTTTGTAGTGATATATACAATCACCTACCTAACTCTTTTTAAGCACATTAATTCGGTAAGTAAATTTAAAAAATATATAAGGGGCTACCTTCTCGACAACTGTTTTTACTCTATCCAAGAATACTACAATAAGTAGTTTAAACTGAATTATTGCATTATTTTTACATTTTGAGCTGCGCCCCTTGAATATTTTACCTCTCTGTTTTATTTATTTATTTCAATCATTTAATTCATAAGATTTTACATTTAGTGTTTATTATTGTTATGCCTGTCTATTAATTATTGCTATTCTATCTTTTATACCTAATTTATGACGTTGTCAATATCTTTATATGATATGACAATAAAGTTATTATTATTATTTTTTTTTTTTTTTTTTTTTGTAAAAGCCAGTCACCTTTTAAACTCTGTGGCTCCGACACTCACAGAGGGGAGCTGGTAGTACCGGTAGCCACTCCCCACGCCCGTGGGGTGAGTGACTACTGGGTCCGCGAATCGTGTGCCCTGAGCAGACGTAATGAACCGAGGATGACGACCTTCTGCATTCTGCCGGCTAAGACCTCTGCCGAATTTCGGCATGCCGGTATGATCTTAAGTTCTGAAAGCAGTGTGTGTCTCGTTCCACCGAGGGCTCCTATAATCAGTACCACTATCTTAACAGTATGGTCTGGATAGAGTCTGCGGAGTTCGAAGAGCAAATCTCGATATTTTGTCCGTTTTTCCTCCTCCTTCAAGACAATTTTGTTCTCCGCGGGAGCCGAGGACTATGTCAGGCTTGTTGGCTTGTATTTGCCTGACTGTGGGAAAAGAGTAGTTCCAATAAATTAGACACTTCTCATTTCCCACAACGGACTCAATATCCCCCGGAGCATAAGGGGCACTGGTGTCTCGTCTATCCCATACGAGTGCCTTAAGTGATAATAAACCACTCGTAATGCTCCGTCGTGCCTCTGGATATAGGCCGAGACTGCATATGTCGGACAGGCCGACAACAAGTGCATTAGAGTCTCTGGCGCCCTGCGGCAGGCCCTGCAGCTGACATCAGGGACCTCTATACCCATGACACGACTTCGATAAACGAGAGTGTTAAATACACCATCCTGGCAAGCCATTATGAATCCCTCGGTCTCAGACTTCAGCCCGGCTGACCTTAAGAAGGCAAAGGTCAGCCTTTCGGATAAGCCAAGATCTTCTATATTTTTATAGAAGACTCCATGCATTGGTTTATCCGTATGAAGCTGCAGAAAGATGTTGTGTTCTGCAGCTTTAATTTGGGCTTTTCGCCGAGCAGGTTCCAACTCGGTGACAGAGTCGCGATTTACCCGCTCGACGTCGAAGGAGAGACCAAGTTCATCGGCTGCTCTCTGTGCTGCCTTAAACAAAAACGCTCCTACCCCTGTATTTTCATGGTCTCGGACCATGCAGAGGAGGGGATTCGAACTCCTGATAATCTTACAGGCTCCATCTAGGACCATCCTGTTATGGAGACTCTCCAAACTCAAGAGTCCACGGCCTCCCCGATGTCGTGGGAGGTATAACCGTGGAACGGACGATTTAGGATGCAAACTCCTATTGAGATGCATCTTCTTGCGGGTTCCTACGTCGAGTTGACGCAACTCCTCTCGGTTCCATTTCACCACTCCAAAGGAGTGGAGAAGGATCGGAATGGCAAGCATGTTGGTAGCAGACACCTTGTTCTTCCCCGACAGTTCTGAAGACCAAATCTGTCGGAGTCGGTGCTGATACTTGCAGCGGAGAGCGTTTTTCGCTACACTCACTTCTTGGGTGGAGCGTTGCTCGACACCCAAGTAAGTGTACGACTCTCCGGCATCTAGATGATGTAAGATGCTTCCGTCTACGAGCTGCGCGTCCTCTCCGTAGTCCCCGCATCGTCCTCTCTTGAGATGGACCAGTGCACATTTGTCCAACCCGAACTCCATACCGACAGCCTGCGTGTACTCCTGTACCACCCTAAGGGACTGGTGTAGGTCCCTTTCTCCGGAGGCATAAAGTTTAAGGTCATCCATATAAAACAAATGGGTGACCTTATGCCTCCTATCGCCGGGGGTACCGCAGTTGTATCCACAGGTTTTCCGGAGCGAAACGGATAATGGCAGTAGTGAGATGCAAAACAGAAGGGGGCTGAGGGAGTCTCCCTGAAATACTCCCCTTCTGAACGATACCGGCTCCGTCTGGACTCTATCGTTACCGGATGTTATAGTAAAGCGAGTCCTCCAGAGCGGCATCAGTTCTTCAATACATCTCACTACGGGACCGGGTACCGCAAGACATTGGAGCAAGTGTAAAATAAGCTCATGAGATGTCATGTCAAATGCCTTGCGGTAGTCGATCCAGGCCATGGAGAGGTTCCGCTTATACTGCACGGAGTCCTGCGTGACACATCTGTCAATCAGCAGGTTCTCCCTGCAGCCAGCGACACCTCTCTTCGACCCTCGTTGCTCATGTATCCGTTCGTAAACCGGTTCAACTGCGTGGAGCACCCCCATGTACAAAATGCGTGTAAACACTTTGTAACATGCGTTTAAACAGGTTATCGGGCGGTAGTTCTTTGGGTTAGACAAATCTCCGTTCTTGGGGATCAGCACTGTCCGCCCCTCAACAACCCAAGAAGGAATTTGCTGCTCCCCATTTAGCCAGGCATTAAAAATTCTGGCCAAATGGTGGTGGGTACTCGATAACTTTTTCCACCAAAAGTTATTTATCCCGTCGGGACCTGGAGCAGCAAAGTTCTTAGAGCCCTCAAGAGCTCTTCGAACCTCTTCTGGGGTTATTGGTTGGCACACCTCGTGTGGTTGGCAAAACCTTTGGCTAAAGGTTTCAAAGTGTGCCAGGGCTGGAGAGTCTCTGTTGAGTGGAAGCTTCTGTTCGTACAACGTTTTCCAGAAGTTTTCCACCTGATCTGCAGTCGGCGGTTTTTCAGCAACACGCTGAGGCAATTCGAAAAGGCGCGAGGGCTTTTTGCGGAAAAGTTGATTTTCCGCTAGCCCCCTCGTCCGCCTCACTAGTGACTTCTTACAAGACACTAGCATCCGTATCCTGTCGAGGCAGTGCTGTTTGGTGGTTTGCAGCACTGCCCCATTAAGTGTGTGATGGACGCGTCTTAAGTTGGTAGCTACTCGCCGCACTTTAGGCGTGAAAGGCCTATTGGCTGCCATATAGTCCATCACACACTGGATACGGGATGCGTGTTGCCTCGCCGACCGGATCTTGGCTTCCATCTTCTGTATGCGCCGTCCCGCTCTTTCTTGTGGAGAGGTAGTATTTCGCCTCTCCACTTGAGACAAGCGTTGAGCGGCAGCATACACGGCACAATTTATTATTTATATTATTTATTATTATTATTTTTTTTTTTTTTCCGTAAAAGCCAGTCACCCTTTATACTCTGTGGCTCCGACACTCACAGAGGGGAGCTGGTAGTACCGGCAGCCACTCCCCACGTCCGTGGGGTGAGTGACTACTGGGTCCGAGAATCGTGTGCCCTGAGTAGACGTAATGAGCCGAGGATAATGGCCTTCTGCATCCTGCCGGCTAAGATCTCTGCCGAATTTCGGCATGCCGGTATGATCTTTAGTTCTGATAGCAGCGTGTGTCTCGTTCCACCGAGGGCTCCTATGATCAGGACCACTAGCTTAACAGTATGGCCAGGGTAAAGCCTGCGGAGCTCGAAGAGCAAATCTCGATATTTCGTCCGTTTTTCCTCCTCCTTCAGGACAATGTTATTCTCCGCGGGAGCCGAGAACTCCACGACAAACATTGTCTTGAGTTGGTGGTCGAGGAGGACCATGTCAGGCTTATTAGCTTGTATTTGCCTGACGGTGGGAAACGAGTAGTTCCAATAAATTAGACACTTCTCATTCCCCACAACGGACTCAATATCCCCCGGAGCGTAAGGCAGCACTGGTGTCTCGTCTATCCCATACGAGTGCCTTAAGTGATAATAAAGCACTCGTAATGCTGCGTCGTGCCTCTGGATATAGGCCGAGACTGCATATACTGGACAAGCCGACAGCAAATGCATTAATATCTCCGGCGCCCTGTGGCAGGTCCTGCAGCTGACATCAGGGACCTCTATACCCATGACACGACTTCGATAGACGAGTGTGTTGAATACACCATCCTGGCACGCCATTATGAATCCCTCGGTCTCAGACTTTAGCCCGGCTGACCTTAAGAAAGCAAAGGTCAGCCTTTCGGATAAGCCGCGGTCTTCTATATTTTTATAGAAGACTCCGTGCAATGGCTTATCCGAGTGTAGCTGCAGAAATAAATCAATTTCAGCAGCTTTGACTTGGGCTTTTTGCCGAGCAGGTTCCAACTCGGTGACAGAGTCGTGGTTAACCCGCTCAGCGTCGAAGACCAAACCGAGTTCATCGGCGGCTCTGCGCGCTGCCTTAAACAAAAAGGCTCCTACTCCTGCACTTTCATGGTCTCGGACCATGCAGAGGAGGGGATCCGAACTCCTTATGACCTTACAGGCTCCATCCAGAACCATCCTGTTATGGAGACTCTCCAAACTCAAGAGTCCACGGCCTCCTCGATGTCATGGGAGATATAACCGTGGAACGGACGATTTAGGGTGCAAACTCCTATAGAGATGCATCTTTTTTCGGGTTCCTACATCGAGTTGTCGCAGCTCCTCTTGATTCCATTTAATTACTCCAAAGGAGTAGAGGAGGATCGGAACGGCAAGCATATTGGTAGCAGACACCTTGTTCTTCCCCGACAGTTCTGAAGACCAGATCTGTCGGAGTCGGTGCTGATACTTGCCGCGGAGAACGTTTTTTACTACACTCACTTCTTGGGTGGAGCGTTGCTCGACACCCAAGTAAGTGTACGACTCTCCGGCATCTAGGTGATGTAAGATGCTTCCGTCCACAAGCTGCGCATCCTCTCCGTAGTCACCGCATCGTCCTCTCTTGAGGTGGACTAGTGCACACTTGTCTAACCCAAATTCCATGCCGACAGCCTGCGTGTACTCCTGTACCACCCTGAGGGACTGGCGTAAATCCCTCTCTCCGGAGGCATAAAGTTTAAGGTCATCCATGTAAAACAGATGGGTGACCTTATGCCTCCTATCGCCGGGGGTACCGCAGTTGTAGCCACGGGTATTTCGCAGCGAAACGGATAATGGCAGTAGCGAGATGCAAAACAGAAGGGGGCTTAGGGAATCTCCCTGAAATACTCCCCTTCTGAACAATACCGGCTCTGTCTGGACTCTGCTATTACCCGATGTTATGGTAAAGCGAGTCCTCCAGAGCGGCATGAGTTCTTCGATACATCTCACTACGGGACCGGGCACCGCAAAACATCTGAGCAAGTGGACAATGAGCTCATGGGATGTCATATCAAATGCCTTGCGGTAGTCGATCCAGGCCATAGAGAGGTTACGCTTATACTGCACGGAGTCCTGCGTGATACATCTGTCGATCAGCAGGTTCTCCTTGCAGCCAGCGACACCTCTCTTTGACCCTCGTTGCTCATATACCCGTTCGTAGACCCGTTCAACTGCTTGGAGCACCCGCATGTACAAGATGCGTGTAAACAACTTGTAGCATGCGTTTAAGCAAGTTATCGGCCGGTAATTTTTTGGGTTAGACAAATCTCCGTTCTTCGGGATCAGCACTGTCCGCCCCTCGACAACCCAAGAAGGAATTTGCTGCTCCCCATTTAGCCATGAATTAAAAATTCTGGCCAAATGGTGGTGGGTACTGGAAAACTTTTTCCACCAAAAGTTATTTATCCCACCGGGACCTGGAGCAGCAAAGTTCTTAGAGCCCTCAAGAGCTCTTCGAACCTCTTCTGGGGTTATCGGTTGGCACACCTCGTTTGGTTGTTGAAACCTTTGGCAAAAGGCTTCAAAGTGTGCCAGGGCTGGAGTGTCTCTGTTGAGTGGGAGCGTCTGTCCATAAAACGTTTTCCAGAAGTTTTCCACCTGATCTACGGTCGGCGGATTCTCTACAACACGCTGAGGCGGTTCGAAAAGGCACGAGGGCTTTTTGCGGAATAGATTGTTTTCCGCCAGCCCCCTCGCCCGCCTCACTAGTGACTTTTTACAAGTCACTAGCATCCGTATCCGATCAAGGCAGTGCTGTTTGGTGGTTCGCAGCACTGCCCCATTCAGTGTGTGATGGACGCGTCTTAAATTGGCGGCTATGCGCCTAACTTTAGGCGTGAATGTCCTATTGGTCACCATATAGTCCATCACACATTGGATACGGGATGCGTGTTGCCTCGCCGACCGGATCTTGGCTTCCATCTTTTGTATACGCCACTCCGCTCTCTCCTGTGGGGAGGCAATATTCCGCCTCTCACCCGGAGTTAAGCGCTGGGCAGCAGCGTATACGGCACAATTAATGTGCCAGATGTCAGCCCCTTCTGGTATCGCTTCACGAAGTTCAGCATCCACTCTGGCTAGGTCTTCTGATCTGGGGGGTTTGATGTAGTGCAACCCCCTTCTGGTGTTGAGGCCCTCTGGTCTTGGTGGAACGTCTAGAACTGCCTCCACAACCGGTTCATTCAGCGGCTCTTCGACCGCCTCATTTACTGGCTGAGGAACAGCTCTCACGTAGCCCCTGCTGCGAAGGTGGGATACATAGTCACGCAGATTTTGTGGCGTGAAGGCGCTGTGCTCTGGGTGTCTTGCACACCACAGAGCGTGCATTCGCGCCATGTATCCCCTTCGCGCGGGCTCACTGCTTTCGTAGCATAGCAGAGGATTATTCCTCAGCTCATCGGTCCACTCGAAGCGTCCATGTAGCTCGCGGTCGTCATTGCCAGGCAATCCGTCCGGTTGGGCCCCACCACCTTGCCTGTGACCCCCATCCGAATGGGGTCGATTGTGGGGGCCCTGTCTTCTGTTGCCTGGAACCAGAAGATTTCGGCCTGTCAGGTGGTTAGCCTAACAAGCCCACGGCCGACACCAGGGTGCGCTAGCGCTGTCGGTCCGGGTTTTGCACCCGCGGCTGGAGTAAGTGGTGTCGCTACTCACCAAAGGCTAGTGAGATGTAAGAAAGCCCCTCCTGCTTTATTATTATTATTATTATTATTATTATTATTATTATTATTATTATTATTATTATTATTATTATTATTATTATTATTATTATTATTATTATTATTATTATTATTATTATTATATATCTACTACTACTATCCAAAGAAGAATTTCATGTATATACATATGTTTGTGGCCCCTAACACACCTCCACAGTGCCCTGAAATCTACCATTAAATAAAAAAATATAAATTCTTCAGGTAGTTTTCGGGGCACCGTGGAGGTGTGTTAGGGGCGACAAACCCCAATGTATATACATCAAATTCTTCGTTGGATAGTACTCTCCAAGTCCTATATTTAATGCAATATTTTCCCTAACCCTAAACAATTATTCAAAAAATTCTAAAAAGTGATTTTTCCCCATGTAATTTAAATGGGAAACTTCATGTCTCCATAGGCACCATTTAAAAACTCTGTGTACACTTTGAAGATTGCCATGTGAACTCGTAAAAGTGAGCTGGTCTGCTGGAGCCAACATTGTCAGTACGCTTTGAAGATGCTAGAATTCCAGCAGACCAGTTCACTTTTACGAGTAGTCATGGCAATTTTCAAGGTGTACCGAGAAGGTTGGTTGGTTGGATCATCTGTAGACCCCTTCAGCTGGCGGCAACCTTGATTTGTTATTGCAGTTAGCTCAACTCTATGTGTGTTGTACTAATACTAATCTGTATAAAAAAATGTTGAAAGCATTCAATCAGAACTGAGTGGGATCAGAGCTGGGCACTACTTCAAGTAAAAGTAGTATAAATTGTACTTCAATTACTTTTATTACTTGAAGTATTTTACTTCAAATACCCGAAGAAATGAGTACTTGGTACTTGATACTTGCAGATATTTTAGAATAGTACTTAGTACTGTTAAACGAAATTACAGTATTTACAGTACGTTACAATTTACTAAGTATTTAAAGTACCTGATCACTACTTCAACAGGGTTGGAAAAAAAACTGCTTTTTTTGTTTTAAACAGTTGCTTAAATCATCACATTGTGTATTAAATATGTTTAAAACATGATACGATGTTTTAAAAAATGTTCTTAAAATATTTTGTTTTAAACATGCATGTACTTCAAGTAGGTACTGCATGTAAGTTTACAATCCAGTTGAAACCTGCAGAGACTGGTAACAGCAGTTATTCGTTATTGCTAAAAAGAGCATTTGCCTTTATTTTGTATTAGACAGACATAGTGTGAGGGTAATAAACATCTAGTCCTATATTGAGTGTTGATATTATGTGTTAATGTGCTCAGGTACGGAAACTACAAGTTTGAGAAGGTGCCAACATTTTGAAAAGCACAAGGTTTAAGCCTTTTGCCAAAAGACCAATTTTTGGCCAAAAATCTGGAAAATGAGCAAGCAGAAAATATTGGCATGTGGTTTTCCAGCAATGAGCATTAACAACGAAAATTTTTCGCTTGGTCAGAAAGTGTTATACTATTACTACGTTCCAATTTTGGCCATAATTGATGTCACCGGTGCTGCCAATTGCACGGAGAAAAAAATGTTGACATAATATCGAATGTTGATAGGCAATATACCCTCTTCAACTAGCACCAAGCCCCAAAGTGTTATACTCTGTTTCACAATTGAATATTTTCTGGGGCGGCTAGCACCAAAACGGGCCTTAATGAAATGGAATATTATGTCTTTTAGGAGCAAAATTTTCACATTTATAGTCCATTTGGAAATGAAGTAGAGTAATAAAAGCTCATTAAAAATGCAAATTCTCAATAAATGCAGTGCGGGTGTTTATAAGTAATTTCTTTAAATTGCAGTTAGTTATAAGCACGTTCTCTATTTCTATTTTTATTATAGTTTGCTACCTGTACTAAGCAAATTTATACCTGCTTGAGTTGAACCCTTGTGATCTGCCCTTGTCTAATGCGTTTTGAACTATCTACCGAGATCTCTCATTACCAGTTGACATCTGTTTGATGTGACGAATTTAATCTGTAGGAAATTTCATAGCCGGGTTTACGGGTTTTTACGTAGTGTAATAAACTTATTATAGAATTATTTTTAATTATTTATTTTTATGGAAATATGTGATTTAGTTCATTATAAACTATAAAAAAATACGATGTAGTATTGTATAAATGTATAATATCAGTTGAGTAAAATTAAAGTTCTTCCTCTGAACATTCTGAACAACTATCTTCGCATCCTATATTAATAATGAGAGGTTTTATAGTTATGTCAATAAGATCGTCGAGTTCCCATATTCTAGCTTCTTTTTTTAGTACGTAATTTATACAACTTTGCTATTTCTCTGCAGTCACTCGTCCCAAGGAATTGGTTAACAAAACCTTGACATCGTTTAATTTAAAGGTAGTATTATTCCGGGCTACTTCACATTTCACCTGCGCCCATACCAATTCAATAGGGTTAAGTTCGCAGTGATAGGGTGGTAACCGTAATACAGTTATTTGACGATTCTTTGCCATTTCATCTACAACGTACTTTTTGGGTCCTTTATTAGCACTGACAATCGCCAAAAGTTCTTTTTTCACCATAGTTGTTTGGAAAGCAATTTTTTTCGTTATAACCATTCAGTTATATCGGCTTTCCGCCAGGCAGTCATAGCTGCTGTCTGGAGTGGTAACTTGCATTATCCAGTACAATTACAGATCCCGGAGGAATAATATCCAACATTTGAAAAAATACTCCTCGAATACATCTGCGTTCATATCTTTGTGATAGTCACCTGTATTTTTCGATTCGAATACCAGTAAACTTCCATCTACAAAACCATTAGTACTGCCAATATGCGTGATTATTAATCGTTTCCCTTTTCCTGAAGGTGCTTTAAACCCTGTTGTTAGTCCGTCCAAAAATGCCTGTCGAGAACTTTTCACATTTTTATCTTGCCATACTTTTATTACAGTATATCCCACGTTTACCCAAGTTTCGTCCAGATAATAAATATGTACATCTGTACTAGGAAGTATACGGCTGGCCAGTTGAATTTTTTTTCGAACACAATGTACATAATAAACACTGTAATATTTCCATATTGTATATCATTTCCATGAATTTTAAAAAACTTAGTAGCACGCCCATGGCGGCTCCTGATTATAGAGTTTTATTACTCTACTTCATTTCCAAATAGACTATAATAAAGAAATAAAACAACTTCAAAAAACGGTATCATTATTTAAATATACCCTAAATATAAAAAATATGTCAATCTATAGAAATATTTACACATAAAGATTGGTTTAGATAAACATAAAAAAATTTAAAGTACTTGAAGTAGTTGAATGTACTTGTAAATGTTTTACTTTTAAACAGTACTTGATACTTGATACAAGAAATTAAATGACTAACTGAAGTAGTACCAGTAGTACTTACACCCAAAATTGCAAGTACTACCACTACTACCTCGAAGTACTTGATACTATGAAGTATGCTGCTTTTTGAAAAGCATCTGATACTTGATGCAACAAGTACCCTAACTAACTATTTGGTACTTGATACTTGAAGTAGTTTAAATGAGTGCCCAGCTCTGAGTGGGATGAACATTAGATTACAGTAGCCGGCGGTACTTATGTTTTTTTTATAACGTATACCTTTGTTTCTGTTTTTGTGCAATAAATAATAAATATTAATTTTTACTTATGAACATGTTGATTGATATCTGTTGTCTAAGTTCAAAATCCAAACATCGGATGCTCAAGTAAAAACATCGGCATCTGCATCAGCATCGGCCCATCTGAAAATTCTGCCATCGGTCGAACTCTAATATTATATTAACAAAATCATTCATCGGCTCACTTTTAATAAACAACTTCATCATATTAACGTATTTTTTAATTGTATTTATAGACATTTTTGGTTCATACTTACTGGAGGTTTTGTTGAGGTTTGTTTCTCAGTATCTCGGACAGATCGCAACTTGGCCTTTCCTGATCCACCGGCCTTCCTTATAGCATCCATAAGACTAGACCTGGCATTAATTTCAGGAAGTGCATCTATTTTAGGCGGCCTTTCTTCTACTTCTGGTGGCTTTGGCAATTTTTCATTACTTATCTCAGAAACTGGTTCAGGCTGGGGTTTTGGAGATTCTTGAATGGGGGTAGGCTCCAGAACTTCTTCCTGGGGTGGAGGGAGTGGTAAATTTATATCAGGAATGTCAATGTCTTTATCTTCAGTTTCATTCTGTACTATTGCTGGAAGGTCTACAATATCTTCTATGACAATTGGCGTGGCAGCTGCAGATGGAGCAATACCTGGTCCGACTTCAAATTCATAATGTAAGTCGTCAGCTATACCAGGTAAATCTGGCAAATCCAGTGGAACATCCAAAGCAGGTACTTCTCCGATCTGTGGCGAATAAAAATAATTTTGTGTATTAGTTTTGGTTAAAGTGGACCTCTCACTGATAGAATGTGGAGCTGGACCTATATCTGAAATATCTTTATCATCCTCTTCCCTAATATTTTGCGGTCCCTTTAAAGCATCAGCAATAACAAAGTTCTTATATAAATTTTTTCCAGAGTTATAAAGTAATAAATCATTAACACAGTTTACATCTTTAGGAATTTCACCTAAACCCTCTAATTTTTGCTGTTTATTATGAGAAGAAATATTAACATGGTAAAATTGTAATTTGTCTAGTGGTTCATAAGCAGAAGATATATTTCTAGATCTTACTCTATGCCTTTTAAGTTCTATAGGCGTTGCATCACTAAATATTGAAACGTATTCTTTATAAATATCATTTGCTGGGTATTTGCTACTAGAAAAAACCTGCGTCGCCTTTTTTGCACCTTTCAGCCTATTTATTTTTTCATTCACAACATCCACTCGTCGAAATATGTCTGTTAATTTATCTTTGTTTTCCTCCAATCTTTTTTGAACTTGAGTAAATATACCTTCAGTTATATTAGACAAATGATTTAACACTTCTGCTATCTGAGTAATCGTTTCATGCTTACTTAAATTATGTGGAATAATTGGAACGGTAAAATTCGAGTTCATTATTGCATTATTGTATAAAGAAAAAACAATTCCACAACTTTAAATTATTTATAGGTTAATTGTTAATTCATTTTTGATGACATATTTCCTCATCTTCTTCTTGCAATGGCTTATTGTAAAGGCAGCTCGTTGGCCGAATGGGTACTTGGTACGCAAGGTTGGTAGACTTTAAGGTGGCCTAATAACTTACAATCCCCACCAAAAAATGGCATTAGCCAATGAACAGCTGGTGTGAGATCACACCAGATGCAGAGCCTTATTCAAAATTTTGTAAGAATTTGTGTAATGTTAATTAAGCAAAGAACTCGTAACTGGAACGGGCTTGCAATAACCCGCTTTTGAGGTCGGTGGTAATTATCCTCGCATTTTGAGTCACTGTTCTGCATGCTGGTAATGAGGATAAGTTGTAAAATGTAACACTACAGATCATAGTAACGTCAGACCATATTTCGGGCCAGTACGGACGGTTCTTCTAGAGTGAGATACTGCGCCGCTACTTCGCGTTCGAAGAACAAAGATAGTCTGACCTTTCACCCCCGCACTGACTTCTTCGCCTAAAAGCTGTATATTAAGGAACCTCATAGTCTACCAATCTTGCTTGGTACGAGCGATTCAAATTAATATTCCCACTTTGGCAGCGCATGCTGCGTGACGGCACGATGGGGATACTTTTCTGTTAGGAATTATTCGCTGGAATTCATAGCATAGGTCGTTTTCGCGGAGTTTTAAATAGTTTTACATTACAATTGTTCTCTTTTTATTCCTTATTGCTGATTAGCAAGTAAATCGTACTACTGCCATAACATTTAGCAATGTTAATAGTTTTATAATATTAAAGTAGAAATAGAAACGGATTTTGTTAAAACTGTCAAAAATTGGATTATTTTTTAAAAAACTGTGAGGAGTATACTGTATATTATGACATACAACAATATTATAAGGTGCAATAAGTTTGCTGTCTGCGAAGAGTATTTGTATAATGTTCATGACTAGATTAAAAAATACATATTCAAAAATAGATTTAAAATTTTTTTAACTATAGGCATTTTCTTTGTAAGAAATTTGTCATTTGCCAAAATAGTACTTGACATAATTTCAATTACACAAGAAATAATAAAAATATCATGAATTGGCATTAAATTCTCTGACAGCTGATTATTTACAATTCTTAATTTAATTCGCGCATGGTTTGTTCTTTCAATACGAACCCTGACAGATACAACAATTTCACAATTCATTTCACAAACAATGCGAATATCCTAATATCACCACTAATCTAAACTGGGCTGATCTAGATAGGTGTAAATATGCTTTATAGTGATATGCTTCAAAGGACCACTTTGCCTTATGAAAATACGTGTAAGCGTCATATTCTATTCCCATTGCAATGACGCCACGATGGGAAAATGGAGTCACCAATTGAGCATTGTATTTCATTTTGATTAAATACTGTGATTATATTCACACTTGG
Organism: Rutpela maculata; assembly: GCA_936432065.2. Taxonomy (NCBI): domain Eukaryota; kingdom Metazoa; phylum Arthropoda; class Insecta; order Coleoptera; family Cerambycidae; genus Rutpela; species Rutpela maculata. The sequence goes on along the minus strand of OW386294.2, from coordinate 77,383,428 downwards.
AGATATTATATCTAAATATTCCTGTGACGTACGTTATTACTTAAGTTGTTAGAATTGTTAATTCGCAGAAACTACTAAATCAACTTGAATGGGGTAAATTCATTCAAGCTTGGAGTAACATTTACTTTTTATTTCATCGAAATCTGCCTACTCTGCCTACTCTAAGCTAAGTTTTATGAAAATCGGATAGTAGAACTGGAGATACAGCTTGATCTTTACAATAAGCGTATTTGCAGGGCATAACCAAGCAAGGGTACGTTATAATGACGTCAAAATCTGGTGATTCTGGTCAAAAAGACGTCAGGGCACTAAAAATCGACGACAGAATGACGTCTTATAAATGACATTAAAATGACGTGCTACACATCACGTCATATTGTCGTCTTTTTTCGGTGTTAAATTTATTTATATTTTATCGGATTACAAACTTTAAAACTCGCTAATGGCATTTTGTTATCGTAAGCAGAGTGTAAAGTTTAAAAAAAAAATAAACCGTGTCGTGAGGGATAAGTATTGGCGTTTTTATTCGAGGATATAATGTTTTTTAACATTATCCAAAATAATTTATATTCGAAAGAGTTTGCAAAGATTCGGCAGTTTATTTGTTTAAATTATATTTCAATCCATTCTTTTAATAATAAAATTAGATTAAAATGCATTAAAAAGCAAAATCTATCCGTTATGCGTGTTCCAACTATAAAGTCTTTAGGTAAGTAGCTTCAGAAAGGTTGGTGGCCGAGTGCTTAAGGTAGATATAATTCTCCAAATGACATGTACATATAAAGTTAAATAAAGAAATGTAATCGTAATCGTAATCGTAATCGTCGTTTTCCAAGTCATGAGGTCGGCGGTTCGGCCCCTGCTCATTCCGTTTTTTTTTTTATTACGAAAAAATTTTTAGTTGTTTTTCTTAAGATAATAATTGCTTATTGGGTTTTTTTCAATTTTAGGTCTGCTTTAGACCATTAAATATTCTATTTATGTTGTAGATGACGATATTACACCTTTACCATTTTTTCTCCAACACGCTTCCCAGGTTTGTATAAGTACCTCAACTTAAAACTTTAATTCTTAAAATAGTTGACTCCTGACTTCCCCTTCAACGCTCATCAAATTTGAAATAAGGAAATTTTTTTTTTCGGATTTCTCCCTCTCTGCTCTTCAATTTCGAGATCTGGGGAAAATATATATTTTTTTTTTAACGAACCGCCACTAATACTAATTAATGCTATAATTACATTGTTCAACAACTACTCGTACTTCTCAGGTGACACTGGTGACAGTTTAATTAAATTAAATAAGTTCTTCTTAATAATTATAAATAAATAAAAATACTAGTAACTCGAAGCGAGAACCTGAAAGATTTTCATATATTTTAAATAAGGCAAGAAATTCAATTTCATATAATAAAGACTTCATTCACCACAATAAATACTGCTTTTAGCATCCGAGATAGCGGTCGCCAAGCTAGCTCAGTTGGTTGAAGCGTCAGTACTGTAATACTAACCCCATAAAACACACTACCCTTTTAAAATACCTACCCTCCAATCCTCTTTACTTATTACCTATCCCTACATCCCCCCTGACCCTCAACTGAAGGTCTATCTGACATCTAACAATGTTCTATTTAATAGAACATAAGTGTTTTTAAAACCATTAGACACCAGAAGTAGAGTTTTTTAATTATTTTCCCTGCATAATTAATATTACTTTCAATTAATATTAAGTTAAAACTATTTGTAAATCGATAGAGAATTTAACTGTTAGATATTGCTCTATAATACGGAAAAACTTTTTAGGAACCGTTCTTTTTTATTTATTAGTGAAGCAAGATCAAAAGTCATCGACCTTAACATCTGGTCCCTGCGTCACTCTACGCCTTCAGTCGCGTGAATGTAACGCAGTATTGTTATTTATTGTTGTTAAATGAAAATAAATAAAATGACTAAGTTGACTTGTACAATAGTTAAATAGAATAAAAAATTTGTAATTTGGTAATTTGGTACTGTAATACGGACAACGGGAAACGTGTAGGTTCGAATCCTACGGGCCGCAATTGGTAAACGTAAGTAAAATCGAATTTAATAACTTAATAAACATTATAATTTGCAGGCAACCCTTGTGAGAAAAAGTTGGAGTGATGGTAAACAATATTAGATATGTTAATGTAAATAAAATTACGTATGGCTAACAAACAAATTCATTAGGACAAAACTTATTTATGCATTAATTATTTTATTTTTATCAAGTAGATTACTAACTAGTATGTAGTTTTATATGTTCCTATTACTAAAAACCTGTGGGGGGATTACCAAATATAACCTGAAAAAGACGTCATTCGTCTGAGACATTAGGAAGTCATTTTCACGTTTCATTTACGTCATCTAACTCGTCATTGACTGACCATTTTTTCACGTCATTTTCACGTGCCTTTGTTACCTGGGTCGAAACGCAGCCAAAACCGTTAGAGTTACGAAAAAAATGGACGTAAACAATTTTGGTTGAAAGTCGCGCACTGGACAACTATAAGATTGTATTCAACTTTCAATAACTCTCACGCCTAAAGCATTGAAAACAGACATATGCCATCACTGACTTTTTTGTAGAAAATTTAATTCTCCATAAAATTGTCTATGTCTATTTTTTTCAAAACTCTAACGGTTGCTATAACTTCGAGACGAACTGTACATATTTTCTCTCGTTTGATTGGTAATACTCTTTCAACAATCAGTCATTTAACTCATGGAACCACGAACTTTAATTTATGACGTTCGTGCATGGAACGTACTATTTATTAATCTCCTTGCTGACTACATATATTTCTGATCACCCTCTACCCCTCACCAATCCCGGGCATCCGGAACCGGGAGCTGCCCGGTTCGTTGCTATGCAACAATTTAACCTAAAATTATAGTTTAAAAATTTTATATCATCTAAATAATACAGATTATTGTTATAACATGTGAAATTAAAGATATTATCAAATCTGAGATACAAATTAAACGATGACTCTTGAATATTCTGAACTTGAAGAGTATGTATTTAATTTTCGAAAATGTTTTTTTTATATATTATTTTATTTTAGGTCTTTGGACTTTATTTATGGCAATAATGAAATTTATCAAGAAACATTTTCCGATGTTTGGAGTAATTGTGTTGTGCCTTCCGCAATGAGCATTTTTCATACACTTAACAAACTAATTCTTGTAAATATATGTTTTAGTGTCATAGTATCAACAGGTAGATACAGTTAAAACTTTCTTTTTCTCTTATTGGTTCATTGCCATGTGTATTATTAGGGGTAACATAATAATTAGTATGTTTGTTATCGACATTTTTTTTTAAATGTCTCAAATGCCCAGCGTTGGCCTGCGAAGCATGAGTTGTATTTTCCAAATGTTGAGACTAAAATGATTTAACATTTAAAACTAATTGTCGATTTTTAAACTATGGATTATATTTAGAAAGAGAATATAATGAGTAGGTATTTATTGATAAATTGTCAACATCTTAATAAACATAAACAACATTGGAACACATTTAGAACTAACCAATTGTTAAAATAATTACTTACTATTAAGATTTTAAATATTAAATGACAGATGTTTGAACGAAAAATTTGACTTGCAATCAGAGTAATGCGTGTTTCTCTTTCTCTGTGACAATACAAGAGTGTTGTGTCATATGAATTATATTCTCTTCAAAAATTTAAGTAACGTAACAAATGACAGGTCATCCAGTAGACTGTTGCGAAATATATTATTTCTTATGCGTAGAAGTTGAGGCGATAGAAATTAAAGTAATATTGCACGTGGCTAAGTATTACGGGATACTTACTCTCTTAAGTGAACCTGGATTTAAAACGGTGATAATTTAAGCTAAACACCTTTTCCAAAATGTCGCAGTTTGTGAGATATAGAAGGTAAAAAATAACGGAAACATATTTTTGTTCAATTTTGCCGAACCTCTTCTCTGTCAAAGAGTAGGGATCTTGCCAAACATTTAATAGACAAGAGACTGCTTTACATCTTCCTTTACAGTTTAAGTATATAATATATTTCTTAAAACCTGTGGACTATTTTAAAAACTATTCTAAATCCTTTAACTCAACCAGTTTAAGACGTAGGGTTTATGACGCCTGTATAACCTAACCTAAAAATTCGGTTTGATTTTCATATTTTGCCACTTTTGGAAAAGTTGTTGGTAGTACCGCTTGCGCCATTATTACATATAGTATAGGAAAGTGTTGGTTTTGGAAAGGCAATAAGAGCAAGCGAGAGCGAAGCAAGCAATCATGTATAAATTGTCTTGATGGGGCGTGACCACTCTTTACCTCTGCTAAAGTACTGGTAGACGTCTTTATTTTGGGTGGTCGGTTAAATCGTTGAAACTAGTGCAATACCAAAACAAACACTTTCTGAATCTGTATATTATTATCAAGAGCTGACATGATAGCACTGGGAGCTGGAGCTTGTTAATGGTGAGCATGGTTGGCACACTGATGTCAATTGTGTACTGGGTTCGATCTCCATTTCCGATACTAACAGTATTGATGGAGAATGAATATTATATTGTCATGCTTTTTCAAATGTGAAACTCCCTTCTGGACAGCCTTGGCTTTGAATTTGGGGGTTGTCTACTATATGTGTTGTGTTTATATGTTTATTCATCCACAAACACATGAAATGTCAATAAATATTTCTTACCACAGCATATTATAAGGGAAACCAAATTCTTTATTCTTGTAGATTGTAGACTGTTAAAGGGTCGCTTGGCCCTGGGTTGGCCTTTCTTCACCTCAACCTAAAAGGTCTTTTGTGAATTACCCTACAACTAGTTGTTGCCCAGGATTCTAAAACTGTTTACAAAGCTTTTGATTTTCCTGAGAGCTAATTTCCCTATGTTTTCAGGCATTAATTCCTCCTGTTCTAGATACTTTAGCCTAATGCGGATTAGTACCTTGCTTCTCTTCTGCCATGCCCATGTTCTTGAGATGACATCTCAGTTGGAAGACTTTTTCGCTTGTCTTTGGCCCGGAGTATTCCTCCAGTAGGACTTCTTTTGTTCCTTTTCCCATTTTTGGACCTCTTCCGTTATGTGTCCCTTAGATAAGCCACACAACGGTTCAGGTCCGAAAAATGGGGCTTCAGCTCCTTTTTTTTGAGAGGCTGTCAGCTAGTTCATTACCTTCGATTCCCTTCCCACACAGCACGCATTGTTTCAGTAATATTTCAGAAATGTCCCAATGTTGCTCAAATATTACATTTCAGTGACTATATTTCTGAAATATTTGTGGGACAGTGGCGCAGCCAGAAAATTCATCTGGGGGGGGCAATAGAACCGGCCTCCCCAGAGGTTGAGGAAAACTTTTTAGAAAATGGTTGAAAACGGATGTGTATAGATTCCTCTACTAGATAATATTGGCATTAATTACAAAATATTAATTTCAAGAGATAATTTGGATACTGCTTCCCTTCAAATTAGTCAAAAAATCGCTGTTTTATGGAAAACCTGCCCACAATTATGAGATCTGTAAGAAGTGAAGTATTTGGGTTGTCTAATCGTGATTTTCACCCCCCACAGTTCTAAAAAAGGGTGGTTTTTGAGAAATATATACATATACATATGAATTTTAGCGTTTTTTCGTCTTTTTCTCTATTTTGAGGAAAAACTATGCATTTTGGTGAAAAATATCAAGAGAGCAAAGTTGTAGAGCATGCAATTTCCTATAAGTTTTGTCTCTATCATTTTTTTTTCGAGTTCCCGGCGGTTCGCCGCTAGAGGGCACGAAAGAAATAAATATACATACATATGGGCTTTTTTTGCGCCTTTCTTTAGATTTTGAGTCAAAATTATGCATTTTTATGAAAAAAAAAAAATCAGAAAATACCTAAAGATAGTGAATTTTATTTTCTACAATTTTGATCTCATGTAATTTTTCATAAAAATGTATAATTTTGGCTCAAAATCTAAAAAGAGGCGCAATATGTATGTATATTTATTTATTTCGCGCCCTCTAGTGGCGCAACTAAACGCAATTCGAAAAAAAAAAAAAGTAAAGAAAGCGTATAGAAAATTTTATGCTCTACTACTTTGCTCTCTTGATATTTTTCACCAAAATGCACAGTTTTTCTTCAATATAGAGAAAAGGACGAAAAAACACTAAAATTCATATATTATATATGTAATACCTACTTAACTTTTTACAGGTCTCATAACTGTGGGAAAATTTTCTTAAATATTTCCTATTTAGAAGGGACTATTTGTACTAATAGTGATTATGCTTCTTTATTTTTTGGTTCATGGAAGACGGCCCGGGCCCCATGGCCCCCCCTGGCTGCGCGCCTGTTGTGGGATATGAAGTTTGAAATATTTCACTTCGTATGTTGCTGACATATATCTTATTGCTTAAAAACGTAATATATATCTGCTAATGTTTCAGATATCTTGCAGAAATAAACTATTTTTTCTTTATACTTGTTATGAGTATACCTACATTAAATTCTTATTTTATTTTAGAATTAATCTGTATTGTTGAAATGATGAAATTTAAATTATTTTTTTCATTTCCCTAATATCACACGATGTCCGCCGAACGTCCGTTTTATGTCCATTTAATGTACTGATGTCCATGGACATAAATTGGATGTCTACAGGACGCCTATCGTCGGATTTACTTTGGAATTGTATGGAATGGACGTCCTCTGAATGTCCATTTTATGTACGCGAAGTATGTACATTTTATGTCCTTATACATACCAGCGAATACCACACTGAACGCCAACATATGTACTGCAACGGATGTCCTCTGGATGACCAATTTATGTACCTACGGCAAGTACACACATTTTAGATCCTTATAGAGACAGCAGCAGGTCGTCTATTTAATATAAAAACAAAAAACGTTAACAAAACTGGTTTTTCAATTCAACAATGTTTTTGTTTATATTTGATAGTTATTTCTGTAAAATTTGTGGTTTATTTTTTGTAGTAATTTGTAATTTGTCATTAATAATTTAATTTTAACCTTTTTTGTAAATTATTAATGATATTATTTGATACTAAACATTTATTAAACATTCAAATGTTTTCTACATTTTGAAATAAATAGGTATAGTAGTCTAAGACTCAGCTTATTATACTCCCAACTATATAAGTGTTTGAGTATTTAGTAGTGTCCGAGTGGGTTAAATAGTTGAGTACAAATCATGAGGTCGGTGGTTCGACTCCTACTCATTCCGTTTTTTTTTTTTTTTTTGATAAAATAATTGCCGAAAAAATTTTAGTTGTTTTTTTTTAAGGTAATAATTGATTATAAAACCGACATACGACTGTACTTTTTTTCAATTTTGCAAAACGTTCGTAATATATATTTCAGAAATATAACTATGCTATATTACGCAGGGCGGACATCTGCATGTTTATATATCTTTCAGAAATATTCCATAAACGTTTCGAAACATTTCAGAAATAGTGTCAATGTTTCAAAGAAATATTTCTGAAATTAAGTGCTGTGTGGGTTATGCCCTGGCACCCACATCAAGGTAACTTTGTTATTTTTTGCCAGATATTTCAGGGATTGTTTGCATTCCCAGTCAATTTTAGACTCGAAGGTATAGAAGATTAATTTATTGTAGGTTTTTGCCTGCTTCATTAAAACTAACAAGTAGTTGTATTTATAAAGGTTCGACTGGAAACTTAACGGTGTCAAAGCATATTCAATTAATAAACAAGGCTTAGGAAAAATCTTACTTAAATTTTTCAAGCAATATAAATTAGGGATTGTCAAAACATTATCGTCTGGATGATTATGTTATTTTTTAGATTACTTGAATTTAATATTTTGACATAGGAAACACGCACAAATATTAATAACCATAAAATTAGATTTTCTCTCGATAATAAAAGTTTTGATTATTAATTTCTTGAAATATATTTGATATAAAATAGAATTTGAAACAGCGCAGTTTATTTATTTTTGATAGTGACTTAATAAAATGAGATGTTGATTCACATTTTGGCACTAAGCAATATTTAGAATATTTAATTAATTACAAATTAATCCATGTTAAGTTAAAAGGTGGAACAAATTCATAAATGAATAAATACTGAAAACTCTAAATTTATTACGCCACTAACAGGATGAAATAAATTGTCTAACGACACTTCATGTTAACTGTGAATGTCATGACATTAAACTCTTTTTATGGCATGTATAATATTGCACTATTTCAAATTCAGTTTTATACCAAATGCAACGTACTTCAATGAGATTAATAACACAGGCTCACAAAATAAAAAAAGTGGTCTATGTATTTCGGCATGTTGAACATGAATCAGGTGTCCGTTTAGCTCCATTGGCCACCATTTTTTTTGTAAATCGCGAAAATTGTTGAGTAACGACGCTAAACGGATACCTGATTCGTATTTAGCGTATTGAAATACGTAGGGATTACCCAATGGAGTCCCAGGAACAGATCACTTTTCAGCACATCGAAATAATATGGGTTACCCAAAAAGACCACTTTTTTTATTTTGTGTGCCTGTATAATCAAAACTGTTATTATAACAAAGAAAGAATCCAGTTCTATCAATGTTTGCATTCCCTTTTGATAACTATACAGTAAATAAACTTTTTTAATTTGAAAATATTTTTAGGCAGAATATCACAGACAGGATTTCATTTTTTTTCTGGATTAAGTGGTATATTTTTTATTAGTGGTCTCCAATCAACATCAGGGAAAGTTTTAATATTAATATTCTTTACACAGTCCTATTTTCTTCTGCATTTAGGATGTATGATACAAAGTAGATATGATCCTATTCAAAAATACAATATAAACAAGATACGATATTTAAGCAATTCAAATATTATCAAATATTCGCTAATCACAGCGCTGGTTTTGTGGTAAGTTGATATTAAGGAGATTGACTTTTCCGCACCTCAAAAATGTATATAATTATTCTAGATATTTTAACAGTTACCCAGCAAACACAGTTAATTCGATAATTCGCCCATCATTAATAAACTACCTAGATGCAAAAATAAAATATGCATTTATGCACCTGTGTTCACGTGAATCCAAGCCGAAAATTATGAGTTCGGATTGGGGGAATCCTATAGCAGAGTATTCTCCATCTGTTCTAAACTTGGCATATTTTGAAAACCTTACCATACGATTGACGCGTATGTTTCAGTATCAATATTCTGAATGTTCCTGCTGTTTCTGATATAAAATAGCCACAGAAAACAAAAGTTGCTCATCAGGTATCTTAATAAATATTTTTTCGCAAAATTTCAAGGTGGCAAGACATCAACAGTAATTAGTAGTTAATACTGATTTAGTGAGTTAAAATGTAATTTTAGATGAGCATTTATGAAAATATACATTGTACTAGATCTACTTTTCGATCGAATAAAAACATGAATGCTTTCATCTTGTTCTAAATTTGAAAGCAGTTGTAATGGCTATAGACAAGTAATTTGTATTCACTGTTCAGGTATTGGCAAGAAAGTGTTTTTACGTGTTTAGCCCTTTTGCAGCCGGAAGCTGATATGTACATGAAAATTGATCGTGTCAGGTATACAGGAAACATATATTTACGTACAACATGAAGCTACATTTCTTACTTAGAACCTCGTTGAGACGTGTTTGCGGCATATTAATATAATATTAAATAAATAAATTAATAGAACAAATATCTATTTTAGCATTAATGAATTTATTTATATAAAAATGTTAATAATAAAACTGTGTTAAAAATTTAATGTTTATTATTTACTGAATTAGTAACTGATAGACAGTCTAGAAAACGGACCGTAGATAGATCAGCATGCCGAGACCACACCCGGCCAGGCGGATTGCTGCACCTAAACATGCCCCATCCCGAGAGGGTTAATGTAGGAGCAATCATTAAATAATTTGAAGTACCCAATAACAAAAGAGTGTCTTAAGCACATGGGGCCATCAGTTTACCTTTACAACATGGAAGACATAAGTGTTAGACAGTATTTTGTATTCGCTTTTCTAGTATTGTCGAAAGAATGCTTTTATACGGGGTGCCCCATTATATTTTGACCCTTTTTAAACCTATGTAACTTTTGAACTAGTTGAGATAATGAAATGTGATTTTCGCCAGTCTTCTTCTTATTTCCTAAGATTCCGTCTTTTTTTGCTCACTTCTGAGTTAACCGGAAATGACATAGTGTATTTTCGGGGATACGGCAACTTTGTTACTTCAAATGGAACACCCTGTATATTTTTCCACAGTTGGAAAGCCCATTGTCTCTCCTTTCCAAAAAGTCCATATTTGCCTTGGAAATTATACAGAGTGATGGTTTTAGAAGCTTTTAAAGTGAATACTGCGTTTTATCGAAGTACTAACGAAGAAAATAATGATTCACTAAGTAGACTATGAAAATAAAGGACAACATCATTTGTAAACGTCAAATTGGTTTATTGACAACTCGGGTACTTGAGTTACTTGAAGAAAAATATTTAAGTGAAAAAGCCAAGTGTGTAATCTTTTTAAATATCCTGTTACACTTTGTTATATCGAGTTCCATATGTACATTTTCAATATTAGCAATTTAAGTAACATGCAATTATTAATAAACTAATTTGACGTTTACAAGTGATGTTGTCTTTTATTTCCATAGTCTACTTTTTCCGTAGCATTTTGATAAAACTCAGTATTCACTTTAAAAGCTTATAAAACCATCACTCTGCATAATTTCCGCGACAAATATGGACTTCTTGAAAAGGGGAGACAATGGGCTTTCCAACTGTGAAAAAATATACCAGGTGTTCCTTTTGAAAAACAAAGTTGCCCTATCCCCCGAAAATACCCTATGTCATTTCCGGTTAAACCGGAAGTGAGCAAAAAAAGACGTATCCTCAGGAAATAACTTAGCAAAATTAGAAGACTGGCGAAAACCGCACTTCATTATCTCAACTAGTTCAAAAGTTATATAGGTTTAAATAGGGTCAAAATATAATGGGGCTCCCCTTATATTTAATGCAGCGATGATAAAATAATTCCAAGTATGCAATAACAAAAGGGTGTATTAAACACACATTAATTTGTTTTTACGGTACAGAAGTTATAATATCAATATAATAAATATAATATCAAACAGTACTGTGTTTTCTTTTCGGGTATTGGCAAAAATTGCCAACACTTTATCAGTCATAAATCTAATGGCTCATTGCTTTGCCATCTGTGTGTTTGCTGGGTAAAACTTAAAAGGTGATAAAAGAATTTCAATCCTTCGTATTATGTACATCTGGTTGGTATGTTTGTAATGACCTAACTAAGATTCTTTTTGTAGCGAGTATTTTTTGCTGGAAGCAGAAACATGGATGGAAGTACGAGGAATTATCATGGTATTTACAATGAAGTTAATTTCGTTAGCGGAAGATATAGACAAAGGTATTACATGTTTTCCAACATTTTGTCGCTACTTTGGATACATTTTTTGTGGAGCGAATGTTATGTTTGGACCCTGGATATCCTTTCAAGAATATATTCTAATGTATCACCATCCTCCGCAAAAGGTATAATCACACGTTAATTTGTAAATATATTTTTAAAATGAAATTTGTTTGTAGAATATCTGGTGGTTTTATGGAGTCCTTAGAGCCCTATTTATATCAGTTTTTTTTCTAATGATTTCGAACTGTTGGGCAAGTTACTTTATTACAGATGGAGCAAATAAGTACGTGAGTCTTGTATTTTAGTCACATAATATAATGCCAATATTTCTCTTAGGTGGTTAACTGGGTATAAAGAAGCTTTATCATTTAGGACGAGTCATTACTTCATATGCTACTTGTCTGAAGTTTCAATGCTGGCGGCTGGCTATAAAAATCACAAGATATGGCATGAAGACAAAGAATGGCGGTTCTTTATAACCGATCCCCTAAAAATTGAATTTCCTACTGCTTTGGCGACTGTGGTTACTAACTGGAACCGGCCAATGCATGAATTTTTGAAAAAATGTAGGTAGATTTTTAAATTAAAAATGCTTACTAATTAATTTCTATAGATATTTATAGATCCTGGCTGCCTTTGGGGAAATTTTACGCAGTTTTGATTACCTATATCGCTTCTTCATTTTTACACGGCTTTGAAATGAAAGTATCAGTGGTGTTAATAACAATCGGTGTCTTTTCCTATCTACAATTTGCCATGAGGGATCACTTGTCTCGAGCTTTTGACTGCTGTTTACGGGTACACTCGTGTAAAGAAGAATGCACTCATAAATATAAAAGAAACAGCATAAGATGTAGGATGGGCCTGGTTGTATTTTCAGTTCTTACGATATTACACTTAATATATTTAGGCATTCTAATGGATCCTTCAACGGATGAAGTAGGCATATATGAAAAATGGAGTAATTTAAATTTTATTAGTTTTTGGATAATGCTTGTAAATACATTAATTATCCTGTAATAACATATCGAATTATGAATACAATCATAAGTGTATTTATATCATTTACTGTACGATTTGTAAAATAATTTTATACGTGTAGGCAGCAATAACAAAAGGCATTTATTTATGCTCATATAAGTAAAAGATATTATAATGGATTTTCCTCAACGTGATAGCTTTATAATTTTCAGTATTATTTCTCTCTATCTCACTCTCTCTCTCTTCTTTTTTATTGTAAATCTATTAAGTACTTAAACTTATTTATTAATATACAATATAACAAGTAATATGTTGTTTATTTTGTAAGCAAGAATAGACTGACTGAAGTCTCTTACCAAAGTAGTTTCCAGACACCAAAAACAGTGAACACAGGGACGGATTTAGTGATTACCACACACCCAAAACTTTTTGAGGGGCGATATTTCACAACAACGACAGTAATTATTTAATTTCAAAAATATTCATTTAAATTTTTGAAGTTCTATGAAACCTAATTAATAGTTTGAGCACGATAAATTTGCTAATACTGGAAAAACAGCTTTGTATCAACATGCTGTACACATACTTAACCTATACCCTCTGACTACCTATAGTGGCAACATATTTTAGTCTCGCCCTTTGTGACTAGAAGCTTTTGGCAAACTTGTAGTGTGTCATAGGTTTACTCCCAAAATGTGTGAATTGTGGTTAATTTGGGGTAGTAGAGCACAGAAACGTCCATGCCAGCCCCTTTTTTTGTACAGGGGCGTACGGCAGGCCCCCAAATGTGTAAGAAATATGACTTGTAAAAGTAAAACAAATAGCCACAAATAAGTCATTAGCTTACGCATGGGGATTAGAAGGATTTCTTAATTTACCCATGAATCCAGACTCCCATTTATTTTGGGTGGTACAAGGAGGTGCTACGCTCGCTCAATTTTGAAAAAAAGCCAGGTAAAAGAAATGATAAGTTTATGAATGGCAATCAGATACTTGGTAAGTATGAACCTTCTGAGTGTGAAAGAACATTCGCCATCTTTGAAAAGTGGTGCTCATGCACTAGTTATACTTGTAATTTGATGAATATCACAAATTTACGACTGGCAATCAGATATTTGGTAAATATCAACCTTCTAAGTGGGAAAACACATTCGCCATCTTTGAAAAGTGGTGCGAAGGTCTTACCATTCACAGTAATTGGTGGCTTATAGGAGTTTCCTACCGCATGTACTGATTATTTAATTCGATGAATATCATAAATTTACGACTTGCAATCAGAAACTTGGAAAGCATGAACCTCCGTGCGAAAATACATTCGCCATCTTTGAAAAGTGATGCGAAGGTCTTGCCTTTTGCTATAATTGACGGCTTCCTACCGCATGTACTACGTTACCTCTAGCTGGCCCCTGTACCACTTCTCAAAGATGGTGCACGTATTTTCGCACTCAGAAGATTCATACTTACCAAGAATCGTAACTTTGTAATATTCATCAAATTACACGGATAACGAGTATATGCGGTAGGAAGAGCCGATACGCCTTAAGTTATCGTGAAAGGTAAGACCATTTTTCAAAGATGGCGAATGTTTTTTCGCACTCAGGAGGTTCATAATTATCAAGTATTTGATTGCCAGTCGTAAATTTATGATTTTTTTACCTGTTTTTTTTTTCAAAATTGAGTGAGCATAGCGCCTCCTTGTACCACCCAAAATGAATGGGAGTCTGGATTCATGATTTTTGGAGGTAAATTAAGAAATCCAACCCCCATGCGTAAACCTATGACTTATTTGTAGCTGTTTGTTTTACTTTTACAAATCATATTTCTTACATATTTGGGGGCGAATTTCGATAGTTTCCAGGTCTGTTTGTATTTGCCTGTAGATATTATATCTTCTGGCCAGAAGTCCCCCAGTATGGATCTTCAGGACAGTGACGCAGCACGTGCTCGGCAATTATGATTTAAAAAATAATTCCAAAACAATTAGATGCAGGAATTTTTTGATATTGCTATCTGCTACTCTCTGTCTTCAGATTTTTCTTTCAAATATACCTACTATTTTCAATAACACAAAGCCAACTATTGCTGTAAAATCATATTTATTTCAAACAAGGTTGCAAAAATAATATTAAATACGAAGTTCTATAACACAATCCGAAAACAATCTATCAGTGGACGATGGATAATTGAGTTTTGCGGCAAACATCGAATTTCAGTTTTAAATTTTTATATGAATCAGGGACCAAAACTGAAATTTATTTCAGTTCGGTTTCGTTTACGGTTAACTGACGTACACAATTTTCGGTTACGGTTCCGGTTTTCAATGCAGCGCCAATCTGGTTTTCGGTTACGGTTTCGGTTTACTAGATACTCTCATTCCGGTTTTTGATTTCGGTTATGGTTAGGAAAAATTCGTAATTATGGTGCGGTTTTCGGTTAGGGTTTTGGTTAAAATTGAATTAATGCTTGCATGGACCGAAAACGAAATTTATTTCGGCTCGGTTTCTGTTACGATTACCTAACGTACACACCATTTTTCAGCGCCAATCCGGTTTTCGGATATGGTTTTGGTTTTCCAGAATCTCTCTTTTCGGTTTCGGTTTACCAGAAGCTCTTATTCCGGTTTTTGGTTTTCATTAGAGTAGAAAAAAATAGTACTCTTTCTTTCCAGCCAGAATTTGTTTCAGATTATTGTAAATCCATCTGGCTTTCTATGTGACCATCCTCAGAATGCGTGGATATGCAAAAATTATTTTTATTATATTATTATTATTTATGCCCAAACACTGAAAAGTCATGAAAACTTAAATAAACAGTACATATTGATCTGAAACTATTTACATTATATAGAAAGTACCATGTAGAGATAATAAAAATGTATATAAAGTAAACATTTCATTTCGTAATTAGATATGTCCCCCTAAATTGGGAATTTCAACTACTGTGCGCTGTATAGTTTCAGCTTTCTCTAGAAGATGGCACCAACAGCTCAGTTTTTATAAAAATTGGAGAATGAGAGTTTTGAAATTAGGCGCCTCAAGTATAAGATCTTTTTGAGGTTGAAAACTCATCATTTAGACGAAAACTCAACTTCACAACGTTTCATACTGAGTTGTGGGATGATGTGACTTGGAGACCCTTGAAACGAACACTAAAAAATAAGTGACTTAGGCAAATTGTTGCCCCTGTACATAAGTAGAAGAATATATAGCAGTATTAATATTTAAAAAATCGGTAGATTTTCTTTAAAAAAACTAAGCGTGGGATCATATCGACTCCAACAATGCACTTGGAAGGTTGAGATGTTCATGAGTATTTCATGAATAAGAATATTATCTTCACAGCCAATAGAAAAAAAAAACAAGCATCTTTCAAGTGGCTTTGAAGACCATCAACCATGACTCATAATAAAAGTGATAAGATCGATGTCTAATAAAGATTGTTTTATAATTTTTAGTGCCATGTACCTTCTAAATGCATATTTTTTAACATTGGCGTAATTTCAGCTATTTTATTGGGTAGGCAGGGATTTTTCACAGATAACCCAATAGATGGAAGCAAAGCGAACCCTCTAATTCTTAAACGATAACCCTATGAACCCAAATGACCGAGGGAAAGCGAGTGCTGCAAAAAATTAAACTATAGACAGGAAATCCGCCCCTGCCTAATTGTATTGAAAACCTTTGACTTGATTGATGTAATTGTTATACTTATTGTTTTTTTTCCTGAAGAATTTCGGAATTCGCCAGATTTGCCTTAAACAATTTAATGCTCTTTCAAAATATTGGGTGGGCAATTGCCTACCCTTGCCCACCCCGAATTACGCCTATGTTCTTAAGGATATATATATTTAGATGAACTCTTTAAGGCGCAGTTACACGGCGCGTGATTAGGCGAGCCTGACTCGGCGAGTCACGAAACACGCGCCGTGTAACATAGGCATGGCTTGCGACTCGGGAGATGTTGCTCGCGTCGGCTCGCGTCTTCCATCTAGTTGTCGGTAACTGCGCCTGAAGCTCAGTCATCAGTCGATCCATGCAGTTTTGACGAGCCTACAATCCACAACCCCACACGAAATCTGCATTGGTCACGTGCCGTATTGACACATCTGGCTCGCTATCCGTTACACGGCGCGTGGTTTGCCGAACCACGCACCAGGTTCGTGGATCGGCGAACCACGCGCCGTGTAACTGCGCCTTTAGTTTGCCATAACTATAGTATGTGCCTCTCCACAATGTGGAAAACTAAATTTTTTAATTTAGTCTGTTTTAATTGTAATCTAATAACACATAATCAAAAATATGAATTAATTTCTATATAAGGGTCTCGTAAAAAATAAAATTTCAATCGACTTAAAATTCTTAGATATGCAACCAATATTACAGACGTGTAGCGAGTAAAATCTAGACAAATATATTCAATGATGAATTCCACACAGAGCGAGAACACCCTGTTCAATTAAGTTGGACCCTTCCATATATATTTTGGTCTTATACTTATGCTAGATTAACAGGTCAAATTGTAACTCTCTTCGTTACTTTCGAACGAACTTGGTACACGGTGTTTCACTGGGAAATTACCTAAAAAAAACAGTGAAAATCGTACATGTCGTTGTAGTTTTTCGTTTTACATAACGCCCTATCGGATTGTTTAACAAATGACAGTGTTAGTAATAAGTTTAGACATGTTTTTCCTTCGAACGTGGTAAGATTGTCGTTCGGCCGTTTTTTTTTAGCTTTAGTGGCACTACTTACCTAAATTCACTAACCATGTGCTAATCTGTGTGTTTTGAGTTCGAGTTACAACCACGATTTAATAAAATAAAAATTTTATTAAATGTTGTTTTATTGTTTGCCAAAATGCACTTACAGCATGGATTTCTTTCCTAATTTGCCTCTTGTTTATTTAATAAAAAATTTCTAGACGTTGTAGTTCGTAAAAATCGACTTTATCACGAAATCAGTCTGAACAACACTTATTTGCTTAATAATTTTAACCTTTAAAATTGACCGCCTTTTTGACCACTTCTTTAATAATACACTGCGTCTACAAATGTTTTGTGAACGCAATAATGATTAAGAAAGTTCAGTAGTAGTAACGTTATAGGCACGATCATTGACAGAGGCAGAGATAATGAACTCAAAAAGTGAAATTTAAAAAAATGTAAAGTATATAATTCTGTTGCGTTCTTATGCATGTTCGGGGCAGTGGAGAGAAAATACGGGCCCGGGGGGTAAAAAATTTATGAGCGGGGGGGGATCCAATTAAAAAAAAATTATAATACAAAACCGGAGCCCCAAGCAAGCCCGGGTCCGGGAGAATCACCCCCGCACCCACCACCACCACCCCTCCTCTCGACAGGACGTGCATGTTCGTGGTAACATTTTGATAACAATAACACTTTATTTAGGTGCAAATATAAGAAAATCTCATAGTTTTATGGTATACAGCATAAAGTACTTCGGTAACATATTATAGGTGTTACATTGGTCTCCTTGACGCCTGTACATTAACAATTTAGGTAAGTACTCAAGGTACTTGTTATAAATCTTACAAGCATGTATGTATACTTGCAAAATATATGCAATTCCTTATATGTGATAAAAAATGTCATTTAATTTAAATGACTACTTAAAATTATCAGATAAAATTCTTATTTGTTATTTTCTATTTTTGCGTGCTGTTTTTAGGGTCACATTCAATGATCTAGAATAAAAAATGACTGAATTTTAATAACGCTACAAGCTTTAAATTTTGTACATAAAAATATTAATAGAATTTGTGTTTTGAGCATTGTATTTATATTTAGAAAATGATGCAAATTTAAAAATGGCCATCGTCTAGTTTTTAGCAAATTTGGTGTTCTAGTAACGTTTAACATTTAATCTATTTGCCTAAATTTTATAGATACCTATACAGAATACTGAAATATGATGTTAGAATAATAACATATTGAAAAAAATAAGTCTTTCCGGGCATTTATATTCTATCTATATATAAAATAAAAGCATATACTCGTACTTAAATGAAGTAAACACAATGGCATCCAAGCTATTAAAGTTGGGTCACTATGCACATGGTTCATCGGTGGACGGATGTAGATTCAATAATGAAATAAAACAAATTATAACAACATTAAAACTTTGTTTCGCCTTTTGAAGATAAAGGAAGTTGACCAAAACTTGAATATCCAACTGTTCCAATTGACAATTGAAATGCTGAATTCTTGTTTACTACTTTTGAATATCGACATTCGTTACTAAGAAAAAGAACGATCCAAATCCGAGAACTTATTATTATGCTTTTTATTTCGGAAAATTTAAAATTCTTATTTCTTTATCCTTTGCATAGAATTTGTGTGAATACTTATACAATTGGGAGGAGGGTACTACTTGAAACTAAATTTAGAATATATAGTAAATACATTTTACTGAATAATTCTATGTATTGTTAAGGAATTTGAAAAAAACATCCGCCTAGATCGATGAGAGTGCAATACTAAAAATAAAATACTATTACTGCAAACGGACTTTCAGTGGCTTCGTATTTACAATGCGAATTTTAGATATCGCTTCTCGCTTCTAAATCTATCTTTGCAATTTCACTTAATTAATGAATAGAAGTTGCAGTAGGCAGTGGCGGTTCGTAGAATTTTGAAATGAGGAGGCAACCGTTGTAAGTAAACAGGGGTGAGGTGAGAGCACTTTATAATGCACCGCAGGCGAAAATTCTTCGCAAAGGAAATTGGCTCTCAGCCGAATTTTCTGAAATTTGGATATGTTGTAGCTTTTGTGTTTCTGAGCAAAAGTTCACATGGGCACAAGTCTCGGTTATGGCTGCTTTTCAAATTATGAGTGCTTGAACGTCACAATAAACATAAAAATTTGTCGGAGTGAAGGTAGCAATCTTTTTAGTAATCCTCCATATTTTTCTTTCATTTACGTCGTATAAATTATTTTCAGTGGAAAAATAGCTTATATTTCAACAAAACAGAACAAAACCCATTATAGATAGGGGCTGACGGGGTAGTAAGTCACAAAAAGTAAAATATTCTTTTTGTAACTTTTTAATATCGCTTGTGCATTAACCATTTTCGGTGGAATAATAGCTATCTACATATACTTCAACAACGGCGGATTCAATGGGGGGGGGTCATGGGGGTCACGACCCCCCCCCCCCCCCCGGGCCTAGGTCAACCGGTGATTTTTCTCTGAATTTTCTGCGATTTTTCTGACTACTTTACTAAATAAATGTAGTGTTTTTACGAGATTATTATAAATGAACGCTAGCCATACACATTTTTTTTTAAACACACACAAATACAATGACTGAGATTTCCTTCGTGATTGTAGGTAAATTCGGGTCCTTATTTTCGGACGATTCAAGAACGATCTTCGGACTGCGAAGGACTACTTGCGCAGTTTCAAAAATTTAAGGACTGTTCTGGGACTGTTCAAAATTGATCAGCGTTATGAATAAACCTGAACACCGGTTACCGTTTATCCGAACAGTGACCGTGATACGAAAGAGATGTGGGTACTCCTAACCCAACCAAACTTTTCCAATTTCGGCAACCTAATCAAACTTTTCGAATTTCGGCGGACTTTCATTTAAATTTAATTAAAATTTTAAAATGAGTAATGAAGGTAAGAGACAAACACCAAAAAAAAAAAAAAGGACAAAACAAATAATATGGCGGCACTTTGTTTCTGTTTAGTATGGGCTCTTCTTTAAAGAGCATGCGCGAAAAAAAATCCGAAATCAGTACTTGCTCTAAACGTCGGACTGATGATAGTTCTAGAACAGTTCTTAAATTAACCCGAACACCAAACTACTTTACCTGGACTTGTTCAAAAACAATTCGACCAAACCCGAACATGTCAAGAGCAACTGCGCAAACTCCTGACAGTTCTCAGACGGTTCTTTTCGGAACCCGAATTTACCTCGTCCGTGGGCCTGTACCACCTCTACCTCGCTGCTTCTGGAGCTCAATTATTGAATCGCTGGCAGAAGACCGCCTTAAAGGGCTGGCACACCTCCACGTTCATAAAAACGAATCAGAGGAAGTCATTGATCGTTTCGCGAAACAAAGGAGAAAAATGGATTTTAGAATTTAAAAACAATAACTCTTACATAAGACTCCAAAAATTAGGTGCAAAATATTTTAAGAGTTGGTCCATTATTAAAAGTTGCTCAGTTTGATGGCCTAAACCACCCCTTAAATTTGCACTTGATTCTTCAGCACCACGTATAATAAGTTAATATTATTAACTATAATTATCTATAATTATAAAACTTCGCCCGCTCGCGTCTGTCTGTAAGAAAAAAAGAAAATGTATCAAATGACATGTGTCATGATTAATTGTGATTTTGGAACCAATGACTCCCTCCCAGTAATCTATGCCCCCCTGACTCGAAGACTGGATTTGCCCTTGTATTTCAAAAAAACACAACATAATCCGATATAGGTAGAGGATGACGGGGTAGCAGTCCACAAAAAGTTAGTACCTTTTTTAATTTCATTTGTGCATCAACCATTTTCAGTGGAATAATAGCTATATACATATATTTCCAGAAAACAACAAAATCCGATGTAGGTAGCAATCCACAAAAACTAAAATATTCTTTTTGTAACTTTTTTAATGTCGTTTGTGCATTAACCATTTTCGGTCGAATAATAGCTATATAGATATATTTCAAGAAAACAGAACAAAATCCGATCTAGGTAGGGACTGACGGGCTAGCAATTCACAAAAACTAAAAAATTCTTTTTGCAATTTTTTTTTCACCAAAAATGGTTAATGCACAAACGATATTATAAAAGTTACAAAAAGAATATTTTAGTTTTTGTGGATTACTGCCCCATCAGCCCCTACCTATATCGGATTTTGTTGTGTTTTCTTGAAATATGTGTATATAGCTATTATTCCACCGAAAATGGTTAATTCACAAACGATATTAAAAAAGCTACGAAAAGAATATTTTACTTTTTGTGGATTGCTACCCCGTCAGCCCCTATCTATATCGGGTTTTGTTCTGTTTTCTTGAAATATATGTATAAAGCTATTTTTTCCACTGGAAATAATTTAAACGACGTAAAAGAAAGAAAAATATGGAGGATGGTTAAAAAGATTGCTATCTTTACTCCGCCAAATTTTTATGCTTATTGTGACTTTCAAGTCCTCATAACTTGAAAAGCAGTCATAGTCGAGACTTATGCCTATGAGAACTTTTGCTCAGAAAAGCAAAAGCTACACATTTCAGAAAATTCGACGGAGAGCCAATTTCCATAAGGTTTGTGGGGGGTCCTTTCAGGGTATTCGTATTTTTCCAGCAATCTAAATTCCTGTAATGCTACATCCACTTCTAATTTTCTCTAGAAAAAGTAAACAAGTCCAGCAAAACAATTTATTTACAACCTGGCCTCCTGTCAACCAAAAACATTTATTATACCAGCGTGACACGTCAGCATTTTTTTTTAAAAAGACAAAAAGACACCGTTAACGGTTTTGTAGAATAATAAAACTCTCCTAAGGACTTCTAATGTTTAAAAGCGATTCCCCAAACCTAGGTACTTATTCTAGCAGAAGTAGGAGAATATTTTATGTTAAAATGGTATTACAGTCTTTATCATATTATAGTCTTCGGCAGTGAGCGAGACTGCGGTAGTGTAAAAGGCAACACGCCTTCTGCTCTCCTCTCCTGAGTTCGAGTCTCAGCTGTGGCAGATGGCAATGTCGCAGGGAATGGTTGTTGTGCTGTTGAATTATTACTATTTTGCCCATTTATTTTGTTGTCAATTTAACATTTCAAACTTTTAATTTTTTCCACACACTGTGAGTATTTAATAATTATTGTTCTCTTTGTCATCTATTTGTCAAATCAACTTGTATTTTATTTGTGTTTTTCGGAAAACAAATCGAATGACTAGATATCCCATGTCTCAAATTGGAACGAAATTATGCGTTGGTATTTCGTGTGAAGATCAGTTTATAGATATAAATTTTATACACAGCTCGATTCTTAGTTACGGACCAAAAAATTAATACTGATATATCATGAAAAAATTATTATGTAAAACAAATTTGGACGTGAAACGAATTTGTTATTAGATACATTAATTTTGTGGGTAAAAAAAAATTAAACATGAATGAATGGTCTATTGTATATTAAACCATTATACGATTACTGTGCTGTTACTTATATCCATCCAACGTCTACTAAGCTTGCACCGTTCTCTACGTCGTTTCATTAGCGAGGACATTCCGTATTTTCACATGCGATTTTCTAGAAAACTGCTAATTCTTGGAAAAGAAATTTCAAAAAAAGTGTTACCTCTAACCTCCATCTTTATTTAGTCTCAATGTACTGGCATCTATTTCTAAAGATAAAAAAGTTTGCCACTGGCCATGCTTGCCACTGTAAATTCTCACATTTTATCGGCATAGCACTACGAAAAAATTCATATTTTCGAGTTAAACGAAAAAAATAAGTGTTTTACTTTATTTTTAATAGACGTTGAAAACGAGAGAAACGGTTCACGAAAACTTGTAACTGTTAAATAACACAGGTCTACAAAAAAAGATTCTGCTCCAAGGACTAAACCTATCATGCCTTAAGTATTTTTGTGTGCTGAATCCGAATTTTCAATTAAAAAATTTTATCTACTCTTATTAGGTTATATACTAATGAACTGCTTTTGATCAATTAATAGTATCCATAAACAAACAGCGTGAGTTATAATACGTGAGTTATTATAACTCACGCTAGGTACAGAGCCAATCACCTTTATCTTCATGTCTAGCCTGTCCAATCGACGTAACACGCGACACACGAAGGTGGAGCCAGGGAGGTAGTGACAGATTATTCTCGTTAATATCTATAAAGATTTTCTGAAATGTCACAAAATGCTACTTTTGATTCGTTCCTGCCGAGTCGATTTTTCAAATTTCTCCGTGCAATTTACGATCAGGTTTATCTGGAAGACTTCCTTTTTACGTCGCGACATCGTACGGCCGTCCCAATGGTGTTTTTCGAAAAATATGAACGTGTCAAGATTGCATGTTTTTGCAATTTTTTCGGCTCCGAAATATAAGCTGTTTTTTGCTATTTTTCGCAGATATTGTTGTAGAACTCTTCAAAATCGTCCTAAGTTGAAGACAGAATCAAAATTCGACTTCTGCAAAAATTTCATTTAAGGACATTTTTAAGAGTCTGCAGAGGCACAGATCAGTCCATAAGGACCGTTATGAGTTCTATAAGGCGTTAGAAATGATCAGGTGAAAATTCGAAGAAACACCGAATTTTCACTTAGGAAAATATGTTTTGGTTCAGGATATGAGAGTGAGAGTATATAATGGCAAGGATTTTTGAATAATATACTTTTTTCAGAGGTGCAACAAAGTTGGACTTTGAAAAATAATATTCTTAAAAGTGCGTCGAAATTTGGCTCGAAAATCGATTTATCAAAAGTACGCCAAAATTTCACTTGCAGATTAATTTTTCAAAACTGCGTCGAAATTTGGCTTGAAAATTGATTTTTCAAAAGTACGCTAAAGTTGGACTTAAAGATTAATTTTTCAAAAGTACCACGAAGCTCGTTTAAAAAGTACTCCGAAAATGTACTTTAAAAAATATTGAAATATTTTCCATTTTTATTCCTCAACCAAAGACATGGATCATTGAGGTATGGTCATTGAATGCCCTGTTCTAAAGTATGAGCATAAAATTTTTTGCGATGCATTACATTGCATCTAAAAGGCAAAATAGACGATTTTGACAAAGCCGGCGTAGTGCTGATAAGCAAAAATTGATAAAAATCAATGCACATGCACAAGGCCGGTTTCTCGCATAGAAAGAGTTTGGATTAACTCAGCGGCCCGCAATTTGGTCGAGCGCGTTGAGTGGTCTCGACAAAGCGATGGTAGGAAAGCCAATAGCGGGGCTTTCCAAATGACAAAATTATAGAGCAAAACGCCTTGTGCATAAAAAACCAAAAATTCAATTTTGCCTAAAAGTCGCTCGAAAGTGGGTTGCTGCCATATCGATAATATTGAACAACTGCATAGGGGCAAGTAAATTGTGGACTGATTGAACGCCATTAAACTTATGCAGTAATAAGTCCTCACGAATGTGTTTGAGTACGTGAACCGCCACGATACAAGAACTTTAAAGCTAAGTAGTCTCTAGCGAAACTAAATTCATTTAGTAAAACTTTTTTAAGTTAAAATCAGTCAGTCATAATTATGAAATTACAAATAGTCTCAGACTTCTCTAAAAAGCTCGCATTTTGATTCTGAGAAGGTATGCATGAATATTTTCTGCCTAATCGATCGTTAGCGTAAGTGCTCTCGCTTGTATGGTCTGAAAGCCATCGCCTTGATTGGGGAAGGCACGATTCTTACCTTAAGAATTTTGTGTAACCATTTCTGTTAAATAAACGGATTCTTTGAACTTTTGCATCTTAATTGATCTTGAGGCCTGTTGACGGTCTATAATCCCTGGAACTTTCATATCGAAAACCGGATGTGTCGAGTTAACTCACATTAACACTTCACCTTCTGGCTGCCTTACGGAGGGAGGTTTGATAGGGATTTTTTATGCGTTTTTTGAGAAATCCCTAAGGTGTAGAGTCCGTTATTAACAGATAAAAACGTGGATACTACGTGCAAAATTAATCCCTCCGAAGAATAATTTTTCGATTGGGATTTTTTTTATATAAAAATTCAGAATTTCAAAAGGTACCTAAACCCCTAACGAGGAAATTCATGTCCAGAGAGAGCGTCGTTACCGATCTATGGTAGTGCAGCCTTGGTCCATTATTCGGCTATCGAAGTGCATCTTATCTCGAACCCGCCTGGGAGGTAGAAGAACGGGGTAATAAGCGACTGGCGCCCCCTGAGAAATTAAATTGTGTCGCGTCATTTGACGCCCGGTAGTGCGTTCTTCTACAATATCTCCGAAACGGTGGGAGTTAGCTCGAAATAAAAAATAAGGTCAAACGAGTATTTCCCACTATGAATCTTTTGCTTCCATAAGAATTTTTATTTTTTTTTCGTTTCGGAGATAACTACTGAAATGTTGGCCATGTACGGCAAAAAATCGCAAATTTTGAGCTCCTACAGTTGGCAACTTTTTAATCTTGGCTCCTACGCCAAAAGACTTCTCTAGTTAACTTAAATAGAATTAAATTTGCTAAAATGAAGGAATTAGAGGGGGCGGAATTTGGGACTTTTTTTTTTTTCGATAAATTTTCTCCATTTTGTCACCGTAATTAATCGGTAATTAACTTAAATCGATCTCATATACGATTTTCACTTAATATCATGTACTACTTTGAAGCTCCATTAATCTTGGCCCTTCGAAACAAAAGTTTCTGAGGAAATTTTTTTTTTTAAGATTTGCATACAAAATTTACATAGGAAAACATGTAATTTCTTACATTTTCTCGAATGTCTCGATAACTATCGTTTTTTTCGAAAAATTTATAGACAGCTTATGTAAAGAGAATTGATTGAGCTTTCCGATGCTTTTTTAATTTTTTCTCTAACATAAAAAACAAGACTTTTGACCGAATATACGCTCCGAGCTAGTGCAGTTCGCGGAGAAGTTTTGCATTTTCCGCCGCGTAATATTAATCTACAAAGCTGATTTTTTGTCTACAAGCAGTTTGTGCACTATTTCGATTAAAAATCACTTCTACCTCCGCTTAAAGGTGGCTAAATCTTTGAAGACAACAAATATAAAAGGGCGAACAAAAATTAAATTTTACAGTTAATTTTATTAATAAACAAACTCAGTAATTTAAACAAAATTTTCTCAATCTAATATTTGTTGTTATAATCGTAGATAAAGTATAGTATTCAACTTGCGGTAATGGTAATAACTCACTTGATGAATTACAGCACTCGTCTACGGCTCGTGCTGTAAACTTTCATCTGCGTGAGTTATTACCTACATTACCGCTCGTTGAATAATATACTATTTCTACCGCGTAGATTTCGAGTTTTTATTGTGAAAAAAACGTATTTTGACGATAAAAACCGGAATTTACTCGAAATTGCAGTCCGAGAGCCCGTGCCCGTGGTGTTTTTTTTTAGCTTCATAGCGGCATATAAAAGTCACCATTATTTCAACAGTTAATAATTCGATTGACATTTTTATCGTTGCTAAAGGGTTAAAATCAGTTACTGGACTAAAATAACAGAGTTATATTAGTCATCACGTCTCGTCAGTTTTTTTTTCTATTGGATACTAATGCACTAGTCATGAAACAAATGGAAACTGACATTTTCCGCCTTGCTGCTGGTGGAGGAAAAATGAAAAACTTGGTGGGTGAAATTAATTGTAATCGCAGCATATCAGTTTTATGTTTCATTAGTTGATTTCGGTGGGTTTAGACATGTAAAAAATATGAACTGACTATTTAAGAGTTGCGCTAGCAAGTTATTTAATCTACATGATGTGATTTTTTTGAGGCGCTCTTCGATCATCGTTGCACGTCAGTTTCTTAAGGTAAATTGAGAGTGATTATATGACTATAGGAAAAATAGAAACTATAAATACTTGGAATGTAGTTGCCGGTTGCTACCAAGAAAACCTGACATACTTTTAATTAAAAAAGTATACAGGGTACTCATCCTACAGAAAAGATAATGAATAAATGAAAAGTGAAGAACTTTTAGAGGTCGCTATCGAGACTTGAATTTAGGAATATAACCATAGTTTTTAGTTACAAATAATGTACAGGGTCGTCATCCAACAGAAAAAATAATTAATGACTAAAGTGCAAACTGTGCATTTTTAATGAGGCTGTGCTCCAAAAAAGAGGCAAGTTTTGTGTAAATAAATTTACCATTTTTTTCTTTATTGCATATATTTATATATAGGATGTAACGCAACTTACCCGAAAAATTTTAACCGTACATGCACCTTTAAATAAGAAGTCGACTTCTTAAAAAAAAATTTAATAAAAGAAAGATACACATTGTTAAAGTTACAAATTGATGAAAATGGTAATTTATTGAACTCTACTTAATTGAAGGACTGAAGGAAAAAAGTTCCTAAAAAAAATTTTAAATTAAAAATTTTAGTTTTAAATAGTATAGTAGGTTATTTTAACATTTCCATTAATTTGTAATTCTAAAAATGTGTATCTTTTCTGTGTTGGACTTTTATTACATTTTTTTTTAAGAAGTCGACTTCTTATTTAAAGGTGCGTGTATGGTTAATTTTTTTCGGGTAAGTTGCGTTACACCCTGTATACAGAGTTGGGCAAATTTGTGGAAACAGCTGATTTCTGGCTAAACTATAAGTACGATTAAAAAATATCCTTAACAAAAGTTTTTGTAGTATTTTTATTCTATTCAGTGACGTACTTTGATTACCAACAGCAACAACGTAATTCGGGAAATGACGTCATCAGCAGTTTTTTTTAATGGATGACCCTGTATATTTTTACATTTCTAGATAGACACTTTTTCATCAATTATAATGACGGGGGTTTGGTGGGTGTGCGGCTTGTGGTTTTTTAAATATTAAATAAAATAATAAAATAAAGAGTAATAAATATTTATTACTTAATGGAATTTAAATTTGTTATTACAAAATATTGAGCACTTTATTATTGAGAAAAGAAGAAAATATACATAATAAATGTTGAAACTGGAGACCTTCAGCAGCCTGATAATATCCTAATCGATTAACGAAAACTCTTAAGGAGTTTTCAACAGCCTTCCTAATTCGATCTTCCAACTTTTCTAACGACTGAGGTTTGGTCTTACGGACAACGGATTTTAAGTTACCCCAAAGAAAATAGTCTAAAGGACTTAAATCTGGAGATCGAGGTGGCCATTCAATATGTCCTCTTCGGCCTGCCCATCTCTGTGGAAATATTTAACAACGTAATTCTTTCACGTTCAGTTAGTTCACTCATAATTAAAAAGCAATGTTAATATTTCACACGGAAATTATCTGACAGTATTGAATGCAACTGACAGTAATACAAATGATTTGAGTTCTATTAAAGAAAGTTTACAAATACCATGGCAAAAAAAAACTATATTTTTTATCAGGTAGCCTTGACAAGTAAAATGTAAACAGTCATGACTTTATTTTAATATTTTATTTAATATTTAAAAAACCATAAGTCGCACACCCGCCAAACCTTATATCATTATAATTTATGAAATTGTAAAAATATACATTCATCAATTTAAAAAAAACTGCCGATGACGTCATATCTCGAAAAATAGGATAGCTGTTGGAAATCAAAGGACGCCCCTAAGTAGAAGAAAAATGCTACAAAAATTGTTGTTAAGGATATTTTTGATCGAACTTATAGTTATATAGATAAAAAAAAAAACTTAATTTTTTTAATAAGCATAATTATTAATATTAATGATAGGAGCTTTACATTGTATCATTTCAATAAAATAAAAACTTTTTATGGGAAAAGCTACTAAAATTAAAAAATTTAAATCGAATTCAAATTCAAATCACTACGTATAATGTACAGGGTGCTCTAACCAAGACGGAACAAGACCATTTTTCCGGTGATAGAAACGTTTATAACAAAAATTAAAATAACCATTTGATGTATTTTTTCCGTTATTTTGTGTCGTAACTCTTTTGTTTTCAATTTATTTGTTTTCATTTATGATAATTTTTGGTTTCTGCGGAAAAAAATACATGAATGGCTTTTTTGGTTTTTGACATAAACATTTGTATCGTTTGAAAAATGGTCTTGTTCAGTCCTTGTTAAATCATCATGTACCTAAACCTAATACTACTTAAAAAAAAAATTAAAAAATCCTTGGTCTAATGAAGTAAAAAAATAGGAACTGTTAAACAAAAATGGGTTTTTGAT
Organism: Rutpela maculata; assembly: GCA_936432065.2. Lineage (NCBI taxonomy): Eukaryota > Metazoa > Arthropoda > Insecta > Coleoptera > Cerambycidae > Rutpela > Rutpela maculata. The sequence goes on along the minus strand of OW386294.2, from coordinate 77,354,147 downwards.
CATATTAAAAATAAAAAATCTTTAACCGAAATAAAGTAAAGAAAAAGAATAGGTGGAAACATGAATAAGTTTCTTAAATACCAAGTTAAACTTTCTTGTCTAATATCACAATATCAAAACACTACCAAACAAAACTACGAAACAATGAAACAAACGAAAAATAGTTATGTATACCTGACAATATTATATCTGACAATATTATATTTATAAATCATATAAAATACTACTTTTTTGAAATCAGTACATAGTTCTAAATACAAAGTGTAGTGAATAAAATACAAGGGCGTTTCATGACTATTTCAGAAGTGGAAGCGGTTGTGATATGCGTACTGGTAGTAGAGTAGATCAGTAGAAACATATAGATTCTATTTAAAAATCATTGCTAGTTCTAGTATTTCTAGTAAATTAATTTATGTATAATAAATTAATATTAAAAATAAGGATTCCGTGTCATGTAAGGCCCTAGCTTCCATGGAAAACACGCCACTGATAAAATAAAATATTTACAGTGTCGCAAATCGCTTAATAATAACACAGGCACACAAAATAAAAAAGTGGTCTTTTTCTGGTACTCCAATTGGTAACCCATATGATTTCGACGTGCTGAACAAATCAGGTGTCCGTTTAGCTTCATTGGCCACCATTTTTTTTGTAAATCGCGAAAATAACTTAAAAAAAACTCATAATTTAGGTTATTTTCGCGATTTACAAAAAATTGGTGGGTAACAGAGCTAAACGGATATCTGATTCGTATTCAGCATGTTGAAATACACAGACAGAACTTTTTTTGTGTGTGTGTATCTGTGTAATATATAAATATCACCGGGGATCCTCCGCCATTTTCTAGAAAATCGCGTATGTAATTATATTACACAGACACAAAAAACAAGTGAAAAGTGATCTGTTTCTGGGACTTCACATACACAGCAGTAATACCACCCAAAAAAAGACAAGCAGTAACATCAACCAAAAAAAAAAAAAGACGAGAAATAAAATCAATCAAAAAAGGCAATCAGTAAATCCAGTCAAAGAAATACAGGAGAGATCGGGTAAGACACTACTTGCTGGTCAATTTATATTACCCGATTTAAAATACAGTAACAGAATTCCAATACATATTAAAAAATTCCAAAACCTGCAAGAACTCAAACTTTTTGTAATGATCATGCTGCAGCGTATTTCGAGAACTTGCCTTTTGCAGCTAATGTATCGAAGGAAAAAACGAATAAGAAAGCCTCGAAGAAAGCTTAATGTTATGTTAATGAAATCCTATTTCATTTTATGTTTGCGTTGCGTAATTGTTTTGTTACTCACGACTTTGCTTTATAACATAAAGTAATATTCCAGTTTCGGTACTATTTGGACCCATATCCTTTTTCTCCTAACCAAACGTGCCTAACCCCTTTTCAAATTTATTCCGCACGCCTATGTTAAAGCAATATAAATAATTAGTGGTTTGCCTAGAAATAAACACACATAGTTTTCACTGACAATTTGACCAAAGTCGATAATATATATAGTTTAAAAAATATGGGGTTTTAAATTTTAAAATTCGTTTTTATCGAAACTGACTTTTTAGCCTGTACCCTTCATATGGGTTACCCAATGGAGTACCAGAAAAAAAAAACTTTTTTAATTTTGTGTGCCTGTGTCATTATTAAGCGATTGGCGACATTGTAAATATTGTATTTTATCATTGGCGTGTTTTTCATTGTATAGGTATTTTTTGAGGTTAGGGAAAAACTGTTACCCGATGGGGCAAATTTGGCATCGCATTCGGATTCAGCGAACCCAAAAATATAAACCACCCTTTTTTACTAACGATTTCAGCGGTAAGAGTTAGAGTTCAACCCCCAATGCCCTAATAGAGCCATTTTAGAGTCTTTTGGCTATTTTTTGAGGTTAGGAAGGCAGGGCCGTACCGAAGCCTACTACTTTGGGGGGGGAGAAGATGAAAAAAAAGCCAACTCATATACCTTTACATTGGATAATTTCAATAAAATAAAAACTTTATATGGAAAAAGCTACTAAAACTAAAAAATTCAAATCGAATTCAAATTTACTATGTACAATGTACAGGGTGTCCCAACCAAAGACGTATTTTTATGCCGAATCCAAAAATTATAATAAAAAAACGAATATAAAATATGCTATTTCATGGTTCAGACTTCACATAGTTAAAAAAAAAATCCCTGAATTTTCCAGGCTTTCCATGACAAAAAAAAATGTTTTTCAATGACAAATAATAATAATTATTAATATGGTAAAGGTGATTTTTACTTTAATTTTCGATTTTATAAAAAAAAAAAATTGTTTCATAAAATCGTCAGCGAATGAATAGAAGGTTGCAATTTAAAAATAATTTAAAACAAACTAAAAACGTACTCTTCGCCTGTTCACTGAACTTTTTATGTAATTGTTACACATTCTATAGGATACTCTTCGCAGTTGTTCGTAAATAATGTCAGTTTTAGACATTATTAATATTATATTACTAACTTAGTTGGTAAAAGACCCAATGTAAAATAAAGTAAAAATTGAAAAAACTATACCGTAGCCCATTTGGGTTTCGAACCGGGGACCCTTGGATTTCGAGTCAAAAGCATAAGAACTGCACCACCACTTAACACGTAAAAAAACGTAAATTTTTACATTATAAGAGACGAGCTAAAATCATATTTCCACGGTTGTATATTACATTATGAAATGTATATTTGTAAAATATATAAATATTTAAATATTAAAATGAAATATCATTTCACCAGATTTCTATTCAATTACAAAAATATAAAAATTTTAAAAAAATTCAAATTTTAATCATTAATAACATTTTTTTACTGATCGATTTTGTTCAAAAACAATAGGGTTCTTCCTCTAGCTAACACTAACTTACTCTCCAAATTTCAGTACAATCGGATTATTATTATTATTATCGTGTTTACAAGAAATGTGACGGACGGACGGACGGACAGACGGCCATTTTGAAAGTTGTTCAGAATTCGTTCACTAACACAATGGTATGAAAATTTTTTGTCTGCGGGCGATATTTACAGTTTTAGAAATGTGCCGATCAAGTGCAATATACTCTTCGTTTTCGTATTTGCGAAGAGTATAATAACAGTAGGAGCTCGTAAATAGTTTATTGTTTTTCATATTGTGACTCAAAATTTCATGATTTTTGCGAAATATTTAAAATTCACTGAGATTTCCATGATTTTCTTAGGATTTTTAAAATTCCCTGAATTTTCCACGTTCTTCAAGTTTTCCATATGAGCCCGAACCCTGTATTTTTGTGTCATAAATCTTTTATTTTCAATTTATTTGTTTTCGTTTATGATAATTTTTGGTTTCTGCGGAAAAAATATATCGAATGGCTTCTTTGGTTTTCGACATAAACATTTGTATCGTTTGAAAAATGGCCTTGTTCAATCATTGTTGGATCATCATGTACCTAAACCTAATACTTATTACTTAAAAGAAATTTAAAAAATCCTTGGTTTAATAAAATAAAAAAATAAGAACTGTTAAACAAAAATGATCATATTAAAAATGAAAAAAAAAATTAGCCTAAATAAAGTAAATAAAAAGAAGAATAATAATAAACTTTATTGTCCAAAAGACCATACAATAATATGGTGTGGGACACGTCGAAATGATTGACCAAAGTCGTCAATACAATAAAAAATTATTACAATAGGTGGAAACAGGAAAAAGTTCCGTAAATACCAAGTTAGACTTTGTTGTCTAATATCACACTACCAAATAAAACTAATAGGTATGTAGACCAGTAGACCTGATAATATTATATTAGATCAGTAGTAGAAACATATAGATTCTATTTAAAAATCATTGCTAGTTCTAGTATTTTTAGTAAATGAATTTATGTATAATAAATTAATATTAAAAATGGGGATTCCGTGTCGTGTAAGGGAAGCTTTGCTTCCTTAGCTTCAATGGAAAACACACTACTGATAAAATAAAATATTTACAGGGTTGCCAATCGCTTAATAATTATTATTGTGTCAATTTCGCGATTGTGGGAGTAACAGGGCTGGCTCCAGTTATTTTTCCGCCCCGGGCACAGTTTCATTTTGCCGCCCCTCTCTTATATAAATAACATTAGAGTCAGGCGGGGTAAAAATGAGACAAAATTACATCTTTCAGTTTTTAGGTTGCTTAGAATTGAGTCATATTTAATGAAAGATTGGTATCATATGTAAAAATGACAGGAAAAACTATATTTCTATGTATTTTCTTACTAAAAAGTACCGTTAATTGATAAACAAAAATAAACAGTGTCTCATTTTTACCCTCCAAGTTTTAAAAAAAGACAGTGGAGGGCAAATCACGTGTCTTTCACGTGATTTATTCCCATTCTTATTGACGTCGTACAAATGGAAGTGTAAAAATAAGATAGAGGCGGGTTTTTTCTTTTATATGTAATTTATTCAGATTTTGTACTAAACAAGAAGGGGCTTGTGCAGAAGGGCTAACTTATCCTAAATTAGGAAGCTGAAATGTGCCTGCTTCAGTCTGCCCATTTGGTCTCTTTAGTCTCTTTTACCCCGCTTTTAATTTTTTCGTTAAAATCGAATTTTTGATGATTTAAAACTAGCAGATTAATAAACTTGTTCACAAAATGTGAAGTATGACACTTCTAGTTGACGTGTGCCAAATACGGAGGGGGAGGCTCCCCTCCTACCCCCCCCCCTCGGGCCCGGCCCTGTAGGGAGGAACGCTGACGTGACGAAGCAAATCTGACATCGGATTCGGATTCTGCGATCCCAAAAACATAAGGATATGTTCTAGTCTGGTGGACATTACTTTATTTTTCGTGGCCCTGTGATTATTTTTGTTTTGAAATTTCCAAGTATTTGCGACGGAAATTAAGCGAGATATATTGTAGTCTTTACGATGAAAAGTTCAGGACAAATAAATTGGCGACTGGTTTTAGAATTTGCGATGTTTCGTTTGGATAAATATTTAGATTTGTAAAATTTTATAAACAAACCATTTGTTCAGTTTAATGAATGACACATAAAAGTGCTTCACATTTCCACGTGGATTCGTAAAATGAATGGGTGAATCATTTGTATGCTTTGATGAATGAATTGCAGGCTGAAAGTTCAAAGAAATAAATTTTTCTATGTTTATTGTCGACCAATGGATAGTGATTAACCAATTGGTAGCTATATTGAACTCGTTTTACAATATATTGAATTTTAAAATTAGTCAAAAAAATGGGCAGTACTGAAAGCGACTAAAACTCCCTACCAAAAGTTTGCGAAAATTCGTTAATTTAAAAAAAATTAAAAAGGAAGATCTCAATTCGTCTAGTCTAGTCAAGTCTAGTGTAAGGTGACCAAAAATTGGAAAAAGATTTTTTAATAGAGAATTTGGCGAATGCGGAGTAATAAAACTTTATATTTTAATTTATTTAAAATCGGTAGTTAGGTATTTTAGAAGTAGCTGATATCCAGTCTGATGTCAAAAGTTAATAATTCAAAATGGTGAATCCAATATAGCTGCGATAATTGCAATACTTTTGCAGATTTACATTTCGATACATGATGGTTTCAGGATTCTCTGATAACCATCGCCCTTTATAATTTTTGTAAACGACACTGTTGATAACTTTGATAATGCATTTGTGTCTCTATTTGCTGATGACACATCTACTGCTGTACCGACACCAAATATGGCTGAACTCAGCTTATATGCAAATATTGCCGTAAATAATATGATAACATTTTGTTCTAACAATGGCTTATCATTAAATAATTCAAAAACCGAATTATTGTACAGAAATCAACCAAAGCCTTCTTGTAAAAATTAATAACATGAGCATTCAGCAAAATAATTCGTTTAAGTTTTTAGGATTACATCTTAGCGCCCATATTACTTTACACTTTACCCGCAAAGAGAGTGTAAAATTCCATTTACCTTAAGGTGGGCGGTTTCGTGAACGTAATTCGAGAATTTCTCATGAATCCCTGAACCGATTGAAAAAATTTGTTGATATTCTTTTAGAGACGGCTTTATAATGGTACTAGGCTATTTAAAACTAAAAAAAGAAAAATTTTTTTTACTTGTGCGAAAATCAAAAAAAAAAATTTTTTAACTTCTCAATAGTCTGGTACCATTCTATAATGTTGTCTCTAAAGGCCTATCAGAAAATTTTTTGAATCTGTTCAGGAATGTAAGAGAAATTCTCGAACTACGAAATCATTTTCTTAAGCACGGCACCGGCACCCTTAAGATAAATAGAAATTTTACACTCTCTTTGCGGGTAAAGTTACATTACAATTGGGTATAATTTTACATGCAATGACGGTACATTTAGTATGAAAAGAAAATCCTGTCTGGATAAGGGGCAATTTTATTACACCACGGTGGTGTACACCCTTTAATGGGGTAGGGGTGGTAATGGCGGTGGCTAATGCCGAAAATTTTTTTGAGATCTTAGCTTCTCTTATATGCATTGAATACCAATTTTAAGGGCTTTTACTTGCTTGATTTGGATATTTACCCCATGTAATGTAATCCTAAAAACTTAAACGAATTATTTTGCTGAATGCTTATGTTATTAATTTTTACAAGAAGGCTTTGGTTGATTTCTGTACAATAATTCGGTTTTTGAATTATTTAATGATAAGCCATTGTTGGAACAAAATGTTATCATATTATTTACGGCAATATTTGCATATAAGCTGAGTTCAGCCATATTTGGTGTCGGTATAGCAGTAGATGTGTCATCAGCAAATATAGACACAAATGCATTATCAAAGTGATCAACAGTGTCGTTTACAAAAATTATAAAGAGCGATGGTTATCAGAGAATCCTGAAACTATCATGTATCGAAATGTAAATCTGCAAAAGTATTGCAATTATCGCAGCCAATTTTGACTTAAATATCTTGGAAACCCTTGACCTTAGGGGGCTGGGTCCATTGAGATTTTTAATCAAGATGATTTGAAGTACAACATACTTCAGTTTTAAGACATTAGACTGAAACCACTTTTCACATAGGTTCGGATACGGGGTCTCTTCAAGTCAATATCTTAATCGGTTCCAGAGTAATCGTGTGCACAAAGAAAGTTACAGACAGACCGACAGCCAAAAATTTTTTTTGCTCAAACTTAAAATTTCGACGTTTCATGACATTCTAAGCCTATTTGAACAATAAAAATTTTCACAATTTTTTTTGCGTTACTACACTTCCACTGGATGTGGAAGTAAAATGAGGTAAAAGCACATTAGAAAATACTAATATAACAAAATTCATGTAGGATGAAATGAGATAAAATAACTTGAAAATGAAGGTTAATTTTGTCGATTGGTGTATTGTTTCCAAATACAAATTTTGAAGAGCACGGGAAAAATAAAAATAATTTGTCTGTTTCTAAATTTTGAGGCAAATTCAACGTAACAAATAAATAATACTCACCTTTCCATCTTTATGTCTCTCTATCTGCACCAATTTAGTTTTTATTTTTATTGAAATATTTCATAACCATATGACATATTCCGAGAATCACCATTAATAAAACCAGACTCTAAAGAAATCATTGCAAACAAAGCAACCTCAAATCTCAACAACATGTATGACGCACAAGTGTGTATGTGAAACGTATTGCGGGAAGCGAAGAGGCCAGGAAGGCTTATAACATAACGCCGCACAGTGGGGCAGGAGACCCGAAAATCTGGCCAAAAATCGGAAACTTGGCTAATGATCCTAAAATAGGTCAGGTTTATAGAAATATTATTTAATAAAATCATTTCTCAAAAAGGGGTGGGTTATAGGGGATGGAAAAATTATATCAACAGAAAATTACGAAATTTTGTATTTTTATGTATTCTGTAATGCTAGTGATGAGAAAAATATTTTACAAAATCTAACTTATAAAGGTTTTATAGGTTTCGAAAAAAACATTCGAATATAATAATTATTATATACTTGTTAAGAGCGTTTCAGGCTAGAAATAATTTCAATTTTAAAAGTGAAGGGCAAAATATGGGCATACATTTCAAACGTAATATATTTATTTAATAAATAAAGAATACACTCATTTAAAAAAAATGTCTTGGTCGCACTTGGAACCAAACTAAATGTTTCACTATTACTAAGAACAATTAACATTTTACATTGACGACTTTAAATTGGCATGTACAAAAATATTAAGGGGTCTACACACGATCCAGCGGCAGGGAGCCAGCCATGTCGGCATGCTTTGAACTCGTAAAAGTGAACTGGTCCGCTGGAGATCCAATTATCTCCAAAGCGTACCGACAATGTCGGGTCCCTGCCGCTGGATCGTGTGATCTGCTTATCACAAAATTATAAGTACTAGAAAATGTAATACTTATCTGAACTTGTAGCCTCCATAGCAAAAAACTCGAATTTTAATACAGTAATAAACAAATAAATGAACACAAAGATCTAATAAAACTTTAAAATTCCCAACACACTATCTGCACTACTCGGTTTTGACTGATGTGGGCGCTGAAATGAATCATGTACTGGCAAATTGCGATTCATTTTATTATATGTAAATGTGTTGGCTACACATAGCTCAAAAGAGCGATCGTGTTAACTCTATTACGTATTTTGATTTTTGGCAACATTTTTAACTTTGTTGCCCCACTGTGCGCCAGTCGCTGACTCGCGTTTTGTGACATCACATCCGCTGTGCTACAGATTCAGAGGCGGGGGGAAATTTAGGCTTTAATATCTCTGTTATTTTTTACTTCCCTAATAGCACACGATGTCCGGCGAACGTTCGTTTTTTGTCCATTTAATGTACTGACGTCCATGGACATAAATTAGACGTCTACCGGACGTCTGTCATCGGATTTACTTTGAAATTATACGGAGTGGACGTCCTCTGAATGTCCATTTTATGTACGGGAAGTATGTACATTTTATGTCCATATAGGGACAGGAGATGGACGTCCATTTCGTGTACGTTGATTTAAATATTATATTTTTGTAATAAATGATAATATCTCCATACCGCTTTCTCTCCAGCACGTTTCCGAGATATGTGTATATACCAGCGAATACTGAACGTCCAACATACAGTGCCGGTATTAGATATAAATTGCCCCTAGGCCCAGGTCAATTTCATGAAGGTTAGTGGCCGAGTGAGAAAGCATTGACTTACAAATCATGTCGAGACCTCCCAGAAATTTCTCAAGACAAAAACTCAGCAATCAACATTAACACGCAACTTGACGCACATTAGACGACCAGACAACCCAACGCGCACACACAAACTAATACACCAAAAACTACCAATACACTCAAAGAAAATGATAGGTAAATTCAACCAAAAAGAGCATATGAAATCGCGCCTATCTAGTTTCATAGTTAAATCAATCAGAAAAGAATAGCCATACAACTTTATTTGTTTTCGTAAACAAATAGTAGTTTAATAATCATATCTTCTTGTAACAAATTAAATAGTACAATACCATTTTTTTATGTTCACTAACCATTTTCAATTTGGTCTACAATTAAATAGTACAACGACTTTGTTTTTTGTTCACCAACTAATTTTTAGATTGATCTACACTTTATTGTATGATGAAGTTTCTTTTGGTTAGTCAAAATCTCAGTATTGAGACATCAGACCACCCAAACCAAAGATTAGAGATCGTTTACAAGATCCATCCAAATATATCGATGATCCCTGAGAGAATTTGAACATTGCAATCATGTTATTAATTTTCTATAAATTCATAAGAGTATAAGATAATGCATGATTGATTATTGTCAGTGATTTGTATGTGGCGTCATCTGGGAATAATTTCTGTAATAGACTACGTGGTAAGCAAGCAAATTTTATGGTAATTCTTTTAGAACTTCTAGAAGACGACAATAATATTGGTTTGTTTACCAAGTACAATAATACAGCGAACTAATACTGGGTTAGAATTACAATTCGATAATAGTTAAAAATAAAATATACTATTATCTAGTATAATTTGACAGAATTCAACAAAATAATAGTCAGACGAACAAAATAATAGTCTTATTCATCTATTTTTTAAGTTAATGTTTATTTTGTTGTACGACAACTTTTTATTAATTAAAATAACATTCACCTCTTGTTTAAAAATACCATCAATATAGTTTGGTTTAACAAAATTAACGATATTGTTAGTTAACCATTTTTTTTTTTGTTGAATTTACCCATACTATTTCTTTGAGTGTATATGATGAAAGAAAAACATAACAACAACACATCAGAGACAAACCACCCCCTCCCCTCAACTCTACCCACATATCGAGGAACTGAAGTTGATGAAAGTCCATCAGCTGAACATAGAAATTATTCTCCCTGTATAGAGAAATTTGACAAACAAAAATAATAATAAAAATAAAATAATGCTTCAACTATTCACAATTAAATTCTGTTTCCATCAAATATATTCATTTTTACTATATGACTAGTGTAATTGCTTAAAGCAGGTTTTTTATAGATTTTTCCTGCACATTGAAAAATGTAATTTAATTTTCCATTAACAATGTCACAATTTAATGTCTCACCCGTTTTTAGTCTTTTGACACAAATAAAATAATTAATACAATCAGCATCAGTTCCTGAATGATTGCTTTCATATCGGACTACCGATGTCAAAATGTTTATAGCGTAATCCTCATGCCACAACACCGGCCACTACGTCTGTTTCACGCGACATGCGATTGTAACGCCGTAGTTATGTAATGTGTAATTTTAAACAAACATAAAAATGAGATACCTGTAAATATGAAATTTGACATGTACACTCAAAGAAAATGATAGGTAAATTCAACCAAAAAGAGCATATGAAATCGCGCCTATCTAGTTTCATAGTTAAATCAATCAGAAAAGCATAGTCATACAACTTTATTTGGTTTCGTAAACAAATAGTAGCTTAATAATCATATCTTCTTGTAACAAATTAAATAGTACAACGACATTTTTTTATGTTCACTAACCATTTTCAATTTGGTCTACAATTAAATAGTACAACGACTTTGTTTTTTGTTCACCAACTAATTTTTAGGTTGATCTGCGCTTTGTTGTTTTGGTTAGCCATAATCTCAGTATTGAGACATCAGACCACCCAAACCAAAGATTAGAGATCGTTTATAAGATCCATCCAAATATATCGATGATCCCTGAGAGAATTTGAACATTGCAATCATGTTATTAATTTTCTATAAATTCATAAGAGTATAAGATAATGCATGATTGATTATTCTCAGTGATTTGTATGTGGCGTCATCTGGGAATAATTTCTGCAATAGACTACGTGGTAAGCAAGCAAATTTTATGGTAATTCTTTTAGAACTTCTAGAAGACGACAATAATATTGGTTTGTCTACCAAGTACAATAATACAGCGAACTAATACTGGGTTAGAATTACAATTCGATAATAGTTAAAAATAAAATATACTATTATCTAGTTTAATTTGACAGAATTCAACAAAATAATAGTCAGACGAACAAAATAATAGTCTTATTCATCTATTTTTTAAGTTAATGTTTGTTTTGTTGTACGACAACTTTTTATTAATTAAAATAACAATCACCTCTTGTTTAAAAATACCATCAATATAGTTTGGTTTAACAAAATTAACGATATTGTTAGTTAACCATTTTTTTTTTGTTGAATTTACCCATACTATTTCTTTGAGTGTAAGAAAGTGAACACTCCAATAAATGCTTCAAATGCTAAAATTGACTTACAAATCATGAGGTTGGCGATTAGATCCCTACTCATTCCGTTCAAAGTTGTGTCATTTGGACACTCGTCGGGTGTACTTTAAACCAAAAACGAACGTCCATCGGATGACCTGTATGTCCGTCGAGGACGTCCTTCAGATATCCATAGGACAATGTTGTGCTATTAGGGTTATACGATCTAACTTTTTCAGTGTATGCAGAAGTGTATGCCATACTATGGTGCGCAAGCGAAAATCTCATCAGAGGTTTAGTAGACAAACATATTTACATATGCAGCGACAGCCAGGCGGCTGTGAAGTCCCTTGCGTCAAACAAGGTGACCTCTAGGCTGGTGCTTAACTGTCGAAACATTTTGACCGAACTTTGTGAACGCAACTCGGTTAAGTTCATATGGGTGCCCAGACACAGTGGTGTGGAGAGCAACGAGGAAGCAGATCGTCTGGCGGAAGAAGGAGCAAAAACTCCCTTCCCTGGCCCTGAGCCAGCCTTCGGTCTGCCAAGGAGTCTGATTCACTCAGAACTGCAAGACTGGGCTACGGCACTATTGGGCTCGAGCCCCCGGTATGAGGCAGTCGAGGCTCCACATAAAGGGGCCCTCGGATGCCTCTACCGTAAAGTGGTTGCTTGGGCTTGATAGAGAAAAAATGAGACGGATGGTGGGTCTAATAACAGGACACTGTCCTCTGAACAATCGCCTACATACAATGAGGTTGAGAGATGATTCAACTTGTCGGATGTGTGGAGTGGAGGATAAAACCATCACTCATATCCTATGCAGTTGCGCCCCATTAGGGGCGTCAAGGCATAGGCTCCTCGAGAGGCAATTCTTGCATCCAGAGGAACTATGGGATATCCCTTGGAACAGACTTGACCGAACTTTGTGAACGCAACTCGATTAAACTCATGTGGGTGCCCGGACACAGTGGTGTGGAGGGCAACGAGGAAGCAGATCGTCTGGCGGGAAAAGGAGCAAAAACTCCCTTCCCTGGCCCTGAGCCAGCCTTCGGTCTGCCAAGGAGGCTGATTCACTCAGAACTGCAAGACTGGGCTGCGGCACAGTTTAACAACTATTGGGCAGTCGAGGCTCCACATAAAGGGGCCCTCGGCTGCCTCTACCGTCAAGTGGTTGCTTGGGCTTGATAGAGAAAAAATGAGACGGATGGTAGGCCTAATAACAGGACACTGTCCTCTGAACAATCACCAACATACAATGAGGTTGCTTGGGCTCGATAGAGAAAAAATGGGACGAATGGTGGGCCTAATAACAGGACACTGTCCTCTGAACAATCACCTACATACAATGAGGTTGAGAGATGATTCAACTTGTCGGATGTGTGGAGTGGAGGATAAAACCATCACTCATATCCTATGCAGTTGCGCCCCATTAGGGGCGTCAAGGCATAGGCTCCTCGAGAGGCAATTCTTCCCTTGGAACAGACTGCTTTCCTTTGTGGAAAGCACTGGTCTTTTCTAAGGGATCCTACACGTTGCGAACGTACAATGGGCCGACAGGCCTGAGTACTGCGGATTTCGACATCTGCTCGCGTTCTCTAATCTAATCTATGTAATGTGTAATTTTGAACAAACATAAAAATGAGATACCTGTAAATATGAAATTTGACATGTAAGAAAGTGAACACTCCAATAAATGCTTCAAATGCTAAAATTGACTTATAAATCATGAGTTTGGCGATTCGATCCCTACTCATTTTCCGTTTTTTTTTTGTTAAAATAATTGGAATGTACAAATATTGTTCAAAGTTGTGGCATTTGGACGTCCCTCGGCTGCCCGTCGGGTGTACTTTGAACCAAAAATGAACGTCCATCGGATGACCTGTATGTCCGTCGAGGACGTCCTTCAGATATCCATAGGACAATGTTGTGCTATTAGGGTTATACGATCTAACTTTTTTAGTATATGCAGAAGTGTATGCCATACTACGGTGCGCAAGCGAAAATCTCAGCAGAGGTTTCGTAGACGAACATATTTACATATACAGTGACAGCCAGGCGGCTCTGAAGTCCCTTGCGTCAAACAAGGTGACCTCTAGGCTGGTGCTTAACTGTCGAAACATTTTGACCGAACTTTGTGAACGCAACTCGATTAAACTCATATGGGTGCCCGGAGACAGTGGTGTGGAGGGCAACGAGGAAGCAGATCGTCTGGCGGAAGAAGGAGCAAAAACTCCCTTCCCTGGCCCTGAGCCAGCCTTCGGTCTGCCAAGGAGTCTGATTCACTCAGAACTGCAAGACTGGGCTACGGCACTATTGGGCTCGAGCCCCCGGTATGAGGCAGTCGAGGCGCCACATAAAGGGGCCCTCGGATGCCTCTACCGTAAAGTGGTTGCTTGGGCTTGATAGAGAAAAAATGAGACGGATGGTGGGTCTAATAACAGGACACTGTCCTCTGAACAATCGCCTACATACAATGAGGTTGAGAGATGATTCAACTTGTCGGATGTGTGGAGTGGAGGATAAAACCATCACTCATATCCTATGCAGTTGCGCCCCATTAGGGGCGTCAAGGCATAGGCTCCTCGAGAGGCAATTCTTGCATCCAGAGGAACTATGGGATATCCCTTGGAACAGACTTGACCGAACTTTGTGAACGCAACTCGATTAAACTCATATGGGTGCCCGGACACAGTGGTGTGGAGGGCAACGAGGAAGCAGATCGTCTGGCGGGAAAAGGAGCAAAAACTCCCTTCCCTGGCCCTGAGCCAGCCTTCGGTCTGCCAAGGAGGCTGATTCACTCAGAACTGCAAGACTGGGCTGCGGCACAGTTTAACAACTATTGGGCAGTCGAGGCTCCACATAAAGGGGCCCTCGGCTGCCTCTACCGTCAAGTGGTTGCTTGGGCTTGATAGAGAAAAAATGAGACGGATGGTAGGCCTAATAACAGGACACTGTCCTCTGAACAATCACCAACATACAATGAGGTTGCTTGGGCTCGATAGAGAAAAAATGGGACGGATGGTGGGCCTAATAACAGGACACTGTCCTCTGAACAATCACCTACATACAATGAGGTTGAGAGATGATTCAACTTGTCGGATGTGTGGAGTGGAGGATAAAACCATCACTCATATCCTATGCAGTTGCGCCCCATTAGGGGCGTCAAGGCATAGGCTCCTCGAGAGGCAATTCTTCCCTTGGAACAGACTGCTTTCCTTTGTGGAAAGCACTGGTCTTTTCTAAGGGATCCTACACGTTGCGAACATACAATGGGCCGGCAGGCCTGAGTACTGCGGATTTCGACATCTGCTCGCGTTCTCTAATCTAATCTATGTAATGTGTAATTTTGAACAAACATAAAAATGAGATACCTGTAAATATGAAATTTGACATGTAAGAAAGTGAACACTCCAATAAATGCTTCAAATGCTAAAATTGACTTATAAATCATGAGTTTGGCGATTCGATCCCTACTCATTCCGTTTTTTTTTTGTTAAAATAATTGGAATGTACAAATATTGTTCAAAGTTGTGGCATTTGGACGTCCCTCGGCTGCCCGTCGGGTGTACTTTGAACCAAAAATGAACGTCCATCGGATGACCTGTATGTCCGTCGAGGACGTCCTTCAGATATCCATAGGACAATGTTGTGCTATTAGGGTTATACGATCTAACTTTTTTAGTGTATGCAGAAGTGTATGCCATACTACGGTGCGCAAGCGAAAATCTCAGCAGAGGTTTCGTAGACGAACATATTTACATATACAGTGACAGCCAGGCGGCTCTGAAGTCCCTTGCGTCAAACAAGGTGACCTCTAGGCTGGTGCTTAACTGTCGAAACATTTTGACCGAACTTTGTGAACGCAACTCGATTAAACTCATATGGGTGCCCGGAGACAGTGGTGTGGAGGGCAACGAGGAAGCAGATCGTCTGGCGGGAGAAGGAGCAAAAACTCCCTTCCCTGGTCCTGAGCCAGCCTTCGGTCTGCCAAGGAGTCTGATTCACTCAGAACTGCAAGACTGGGCTACGGCACTATTGGGCTCGAGCCCCCGGTATGAGGCAGTCGAGGCTCCACATAAAGGGGCCCTCGGATGCCTCTACCGTAAAGTGGTTGCTTGGGCTTGATAGAGAAAAAATGAGACGGATGGTGGGTCTAATAACAGGACACTGTCCTCTGAACAATCGCCTACATACAATGAGGTTGAGAGATGATCCAACTTGTCGGATGTGTGGAGTGGAGGATGAAACCATCACTCATATCCTATGCAGTTGCACCCCATTAGGAGCGTCAAGGCATAGGCTCCTCGAGAGGCAATTCTTGCATCCAGAGGAACTACGGGATATCCCTTGGAACAGACTGCTTTCCTTTGTGGAAAGCACTGGTCTTTTCTAAGAGATCCTACACGTCGCGAACGTACAATGGGCCGACAGGCCTGAGTACTGCGGATTTCGACATCTGCTCGCGTTCTCTAATCTAATCTATGTAATGTGTAATTTTGAACAAACATAAAAATGAGATACCTGTAAATATGAAATTTGACATGTAAGAAAGTGAAACTCCAATAAATTCTTCAAATGCTAAAAGTGACATAAATCATGAGTTTGGCGATTCGATCCCTACTCATTTCATTTTTTTTCTTTTGTTAAAATAATTGGAATGTACAAATATTGTTCAAAGTTGTGGCATTTGGACGTCCCTCGGCTGCCCGTCGGGTGTACTTTGAACTAAAAACGAACGTCCATCGGATGACCTGTATGTCCGTCGAGGACGTTCTTCAGATATCCATAGGACAATGTTGTGCTATTAGGGTTATACGATCTAACTTTTTCAGTGTACTTTTAAATTGAATATATCTCTTATAATATTAACAAATTTATTGAAAATTTGATTTGAGTAAATTAAAACATTCTGGCTCCTTGGATTGGGGGTTGCATATGACGTGCTGTATTTTTTACATGTTGCATATTTTTGGCGCATCCTGTAGATTAATAAATAAATGAAATCAAATTAAATAAACCATTCATTCATCATTGGATACAACAAAAATAACAATCGATAAAAATCGTAAATGTTATTGTTATGTTATCAACTGCATACGTCAATAAGTGTTTATTATATCGTTATATTAATAGGTTTAAGATAGGACGACTCCGCTCTTCGCAATAGCGGATTTCCTTTACGACTCCGCTGTGCCAATTTGTCAGCCCATAGGCACAGTATCGGAAATTTGCCGCAATATCACTGCGACGCATAAACGTAATATAATAAAAATAATACAACTGTTCAGAGGATTCCTCTGATCGCCCTTGGGCTATTTGAAATTTATGAAGATATCGGGAGCGCATTAAAAATGAAATTGTGTGTTTGAAAAATTGTAATAAATGTACAGCAATCTCAATGCAAAAGTAATCCTAAACAGTTCTTTTTATTGCGCACGTCAAAATTACATTATTTTGTAAAATAAATATTGCAGGACTATACAGGATGTTTCTAATTGGCTGTGCTTAAATTCGTGGATATATACAATGTGCAAAAATAAAAATAATAAATTAGAGTAATATAACATGCTTCCTAACGGAGTTACGGTCATTTGAAGCGGGGTCAAAAAAGCGTTTTTTTATGAAGTTATGAAATTTGGAAGATAACACAACTCCACAAAATAAAAAAGTGGTCTGAACTCCATTAGGTGATGTATTTCGACATGCTGAACACGAATCAGGTGTCCGTTTAGCTCCATCACCCACCATTTTTTTGTAAATCTCGAAAATAACCTAAACTATGAGCGTCATCCAATGGAGTTCCAGGAATAGGCCACTTTTTTTATTTTGTGGAACCGAAATAAATAAATGAATCTCAGCGCTCGAACTATAACGTACTGATGGCCCCTACTACACTAAACTGTGCATGCAGAGAAATCAGTCAGCCAGCGATTGCCAGTAGGTGTGTACCGCATAACGCATATTCAGTCGAAAACGAATTCCAATGAATATTCACTTTTCTTTTATTCTTTTCTAAGATAAAGTATTTTTTGGAGAATATTTCTTTTCATCATGGAACGATATTCCCAAAAAATTTCTATTCCAGATTACTTAGGATTTTCACATTTCAGATTTAGATTATGAAAATTTAGGTATTTCAATTCAGTCATTCAGTTCGTCTGTCGGTCAGTCTCTTGGCTCTGTATCTAAAAAATATTTGACTGAGAAGAATAATATTCTGCAGGTAAATGAGTCTTATTGCCATGGAAAAAATCTGGTATATTTTGAACACCCCAAAAAAATAATTAAGGAAAACATTTACCACGTATCTAGTGGATTTGAAGTATAGTAACGGTAAAAAAGATTTGATTTTTTTTTTGTTCAAATAGGCTTAGAATGTCGAACGTCAAGATTGTAAGTTCTGATTTTTTTTATTTGATTTACCAGCGCGCGGTAGGCATTTCTGCCACTATCAAGGATTATACAGCTGGGCCTGCTACGTTCACGCTGGGTTGGACTAAGGTCATGCTTGTTGCCAACAGCGAGTGCCACATGGTGCATGGTAAAGGAATGTGGGATGGGAGGTGTAGGTATTTGTGACATGCGTTACCGCATTGTGTCGTGAGGGAGCGTTTAAGCTCCCTATTTTTTGTATTTTTGGTTCTGGACTTTTGCCTCTTCTGGGTCTTCTTATGATATATGTTGCCGCATTGTGTCGCTGCTGTTTGTACTCCTATTTTTGGAAAAAAAAAATCTGTCTGTCTGTCGGTCTGTAGTTTTTTTTTTGTTTGGAACGCTTTATCATACTGACTTGAAATTTGGTACACCTATATATTATAGCGAGATATGGAACTAGATTATATTTTGATCTTATTCCGTTAAGAGGTTGGGGGGTAAATGGGGAAGGGGGAGGTAAATGGATACAGCAAGCAAGTAAGATACCATGAAATTGGGATTTAATGTATGTACACGAAGCCAAGGTTTCAAAATTTTTTCAGCATCACCACATCCACTATCATTTCATTACCACCCCATTATTTAAGGGGGTTAAACATAACATTGTGTTTTAGTGTGTATACAGGGTTATTCATTATAATTAGGCTCCCCTTTATTATCGTTATTACTGGAGATAGAAAAAAAAGTTTCGGATGAAAGTTGTAGGGCTGTAACTGAACCCCTTTAATAAGTTAATGGAAGTACAGTGGCGTGCAGAAATTGAGGGGTACAAGAAGCAATATTATATTTTTAAATGGAATACCCTGTATATTGTTGAATTTTTAAATTACTCTTTTTTTTTCTGATTTCAAAAATATGACATATGATAGTCCTATCTTTAACCGTTTTAGAGTTATTGAACATTGAAAATCGTATTTAAGCTATTATTATACGAGTTATTGAACATTGAAAATCGTATTTAAGCTATTATTATACGAAGGGAAGTTACAATTCTTAAAGTAGTCTATGAAAATGACAAGTATTCTGTTATTATATGAAACGCTGACAGGTTTAATAACAGAATACTTGTCATTTTCATATACTACTTTAATAATTGTAATTTTCGGTCGTATAATAAATAGCTTAAATACGATTTTCAATGTTCAATAACTTAAAAACGGACTATCATATGTCATATTTTTGAAATCAGAAAAAAAAAGAATAATTCAAAAATTCAACAATATACAGGGTGTTCCATTTAAGAAAATATTATTGCTTCTTGTACCCCCCAATTTCTGCACGCCACTGTGCTTCCATTACAGTTACAACTGAACACCTTTAATAAGTTAATGGAAGCACAGTGGCGTGCAGAAATTGAGGGGTAAAGAAGCAATAATATTTCAGATAAAAATTGTAAGGCTGTAGCCTTACAACTTTTGTTAGGGTTAGGGGTGAAAAACGAGGGAATCTGACAATTCTGACTTCGGACTCGGTTTCAGAGGCTCAAAGTACATAAGGATACACTGGTATTGTCCGCAGGCCAGACCACTTTTTTGGGGGGGATGTTTTTTGGGAGTTAAGGGTGAAAAAAGAAGCAATCTGACAATTCTGAGTTCGGATTCGGTTTCAGCGGGTGCAAATACATAAGAATACACTGGTCTGGTCCGCAGGCCAGGCCACTTTTTTTTTCTGTGGCTGTGTCATTTCCACATAGTGGAGTGCAAATATAGTATCAAATTTTTTCCGTTGTAAGGGACTTGGATAGGAAATGTGGAGGTAGAAGTAGTAATTCCTTAGGCAGGAGTTGTTTATGATTAGTACTAGGTCAATTTTTATCTTGAAAAAACCTCAAATAAGCACCATGGAATCTGAAATAGTTTTTCTAAGTAAAATACAGGTTATCTAATCTAGACTTATAAAATAACTTATTGGTTTTATGACATGTTAAAGACATTTTTGAGGAAAATTTTTAATACAGCATCATACCGCACAAAACCATTGTACTCTGAAGAAATCTTCTAGGCAAGAAATAAGCACTTTATAACTTAAGCAGATAATTTTATAATAGCTATTAAAACGAAATTAAGTAATTATCTTCTTCGTGAAATTATTCTTGACTTAGTGGTTAATATGCTTTGCTTATTTGTAGTTGGCTGTGAATCCAAAATGACTAACGAAAATTTAGACTTGGATCTAAATTTATATTCAATATCTTAAAATACAACAGCATTTTCAATTTCAACGAAATTGGGTGAATTTTATTAATTCTTATATTTCAAAAGTATCCAAGATGGCGGCCGATCCTCTCCACTTCCGAGCTTTTCCTAGGCATTGACCCAATAAAACTGTATACAAAGTTCTATCGAAATTTGTTAAAAATTGCGGGAAATCATGATCGGAGAGGTCGGAAAATCACATCATGTAGGCGGCTACAATAGATACTATTTTTTCGAAATCTACCTAAAAAATAACACGCATACTCTTAAATACCTCCGATCCTGTATCTTGGAAAAGAAGCATTTCCTAACAGATCTAGGAATTATTTATTACAAAAACTTCAGAGAACACTGCTTCACAAAACAAGCTTGCCCCCTTAGGCCATGCTGGTGTTTATACAACATGAAAAAGAAAGAAAGTTCAGCGTGTCTTAAAAGTAATTTATTCTGTTCTGTAAAAACTATCGGAGTAAGTACTAAAATATTAACGATACTAAAGTAAACAGTCTTCCTCTCGTTCCAAAAATATCAAACTGAAAATTATAGCAATGCTCACAATTTATAAATGAATCCTTAAAGTCAAATGGTGTTGTCCTGGTTGGAATTATGGGAAACTATATAATTAACATAATTTAATGATTAGGTGTTAAAAGAATATTGGCACTGGCCCATGTTTTAAATTTAGTGCAAGTACAACGTGGATAAATACTACAATTCTAGTATGTCAATTGCATTTCCCAGTGTAAATCAACAGTGGCGTAAATCGCGCTTTTGGGATGGGCCCATTCTCAAAATATTTAATATAAACAATAACATAGACATATCGTTCGTATCGTGAAACGTAAAAATGGTTGTTAGGTTAGATTGCGTTCAACAAATACATACATATCACCGTCAAGAAGGTGCCAGTGACCGACGCACAGTGGCGAGAAATGCCAGTGTTCCACCCAAATTACTCTAGAGGTCGCAAATTTTAAGTTATTAAGACATTTTTTTTTTAAATGTCCAACTTGAAAATACCTATCGATCCCTCTAACCGGATTTTGAAATTTCATTTTTATTTTTTTTTAATTTTTAATAAAAAATCATATTTTTACAAAAAAATACTATTTTTTCTATTAAATTTATTCTAACGGGCCGTAAATTTGAGTTTTCGTAACAATTTTTTTTTAAATCTTCGTATTTTAATCGGCTATTGATCTGTCTGGATGAATTTTTGATTTAGTTGTTGACAACTCTCAAATATAAAAAAATACCATTTTTAGATAAATAATTCATACAATAACAGGTTGCTGTTCAGAAAAATATATATACTGTTTTCAATGTACATGGTTCCGAAGTTGACAGGAAAATATGTATTTCTAAATTTGGCAGCTGCCATAATTGTTGTCAAATTTCCAAAGATAGATGGAAGAGCTTTATTAATTTTAAAAATACCCTGTAAATGTATAGAAAAATAGATATATATATATATATTGTTTCTGATCTGTTTGATTTAGTCATTCACAGGAAAATATGAGTTTTAAATTTGGCAGCTGTCATAATTGCTGTCAATTTTCAAAATATAGAGGTAACAGTTTATTAATTTTAAAAATGCACTATAAATGTATAAAAAAATAGATTGATATTGTTTTTAAACTGCCAGATTTAGTAGTTGACAGGGAAATATGGTTTTTAAATTTGGCAGCTGCCATAATTGCTGTCAGATTTCAAAAAATGGAAATTAGAGCTTATTAACTTTAAAAATACCCTGTGAATATATGTACCTGGTTCCGAAGTTGACAGGAAAATATGATTTCAAAATTTGGCAGCTATCATAATTGCTGCCTCATTTCAAAATATAGAAATTCAAAAATTACAAGTAGTTTATTCTAAGTATCGATAACTAGGGCATTTTTTATATCGACATATAAATCATCTATTATTCTTTATTAATAATATTTCATAATCGCTTAACACAAACATAGATAATCTTACAACAGCTAAACACGGATATCTCCTATATAACAGAATATAAAAGTCAAGTTCCCGTCAATTACGGAATCAGATACATATATCTATTTTTCTTTTCATTTACAGGGTATTTTTGAATTTAATAAATTCTTACCTCTATATTTTAAAATGAGACAGCAATTATGACAACTGCCAAATTTAAAAATGATATTTTCCTATTAGTTACGAAATCAGACAGATTAAAAATAATATATATCTATTTTTCTATACATTTATAGGGTATTTTTAAAATTAATAAGCTCTTACCTCTATATTTTGAAATGAGACAGCAATTACGACAGCTTCCAAATTTAGAAACCATATTTTCCTGTCAACTACTAAATCTGGCAGTTTAAAAACATTATATATCTATTTTTCTATACATTTATAGGGTGTTTTTAAAATTTATAAGCTCTTACCTCTATATTTTGAAATGAGACAGCAATTATGGCAGCTGCCAAATTTAGAAATCATATTTTCCTGTCAACTTTGGAACCAGGTACATTAAAAACAATTTGTATCCGTTTTGCGATATATTCACAGGGTATTTTTAAAGTTAATAACCTTTAACTTCTATTTTTTGAAATTTGACAGCAATTATGGCAGCTGCCAAATTTGAAAACCATATTTCCCTGTCAACTACTAAATATGGCGGTTTAAAAACAATATATATCTATTTTTCTTACTAAATCAAACAGATCAAAAACAATATATATCTATTTTTCTATACATTTACAGGGTATTTTTAAAATTAATAAGCTCTTCCATCTATCTTTGGAAATTTGACAACAATTATGGCAGCTGCCAAATTTAGAAATGCATATTTTCCTGTCAACTTTGGAACCAGGTACATTAAAAACACTATATATATTTTTCTAAACACCAACCTGTTATTGTATATCTAAAAATCGTATTTGTTTTTTATTTGACAGTAATTTTGACAGTTGTCAACAACTAAATCAAAAATGCATCTAGACAGATCAATAGCTGATTAAAAGACGAAGATTTAAAAAAAAAATTGTTACGAAAACTCAAATTTACGGTCCGTTAGAATAAATTTAATAGAAAAAAACAGTATTTTTTTTGTAAAAATATGATTTTTTATTAAAAATTTAAAAAAATGAAAAATGAAATTTCAAAATCCGGCTAGAGGGATCGATAGGTAAATTCAAGACGAACATTAGAAAAAAAAATGTCTCAATAACTTAAAATTTACGACCTCTAGAGTAATTTGAGTGGAACACTGGCATTTCTCACCACTGTGCGACGCTTAACGGTACAGATCTGAATAATCTAACCAATAAGTCTTCGGTGTAACGACATAATTCAGGACTGATTTTTCTTTGGTTCATATGTATATTTTATCCTATGTAGTTTTTTATCAAGCTACGACCAGTGCACAATGGACGGGAGTCTCAAAAACCAAACTAATAATAATAAATAAATTCATCACTAATTAATGATCCTTTAAAAGGACTTCCTTCGGCTGAATACGTTGTTGAAGGAATCTAGAAGATTATACATTTTATTAATGAAAGTGGAGATTGTCTTCTCAGCTCCATAAAAGCCCCACGGCATGAGGTAGGGTGGTAAACTTTTTTTATGTGTTCTTTGATGAACAGTTCTGGGGTATTTTTTCATAACCAAAGTGTTATTTTTAGCCTACTAAATGGAATAATGCATATTAGACAACCATCCTAGGATGGCAAGTAACTGCGCAGAGAGAAAAGAAATATCGTCACTGTTAGACAGAGACAAACAAGCTTCTTAAGCTGGGAAAGTACAGTCAGAAGAAGAAGTTTCAGTAAAACATGAAGTGCGCGCTCTATTCACCGAGACTCCCGGTGTGTCATAGGCCAATTGGTGTTTCCGAATGAACACTTGAACAGTCACTTGTTTCTATACTTGATATATTTAATTATACTAATTCAAGTGAACAATACGATATAGCAAATATACAGAACGAATACACATTAAATTAAAAAGAACGAGCCTAAAATTATAAAGATTGAGATAAGCCTTTACACTATACTTTATTTACCTGCTCAACCCAAATTCCGAGGAAACCCAGTAGGTAAACAATATTAAATTATATTAGTAGTCAGAATACAAAATTTTAAACTAATAATAGATTTGTACACTTACTTTTGAAAATAGTACTATAGGGGCTCCAGCTATAGATTCCTGCTTCATATATTATATTTTAAGATCGATAACTAGGGCATTTTTTATATCGACATATAAATCATCTATTATTCTTTATTAATAATATTTCATAATCGCTTAACACAAACATAGATAATCTTACAACAGCTAAACACGGATATCTCCTATATAACAGAATATAAAAGTCAAGTTCCCGTCAATTACGGAATCAGATACATATATCTATTTTTCTTTTCATTTACAGGGTATTTTTGAATTTAATAAATTCTTACCTCTATATTTTAAAATGAGACAGCAATTATGACAACTGCCAAATTTAAAAATGATATTTTCCTATTAGTTACGAAATCAGACAGATTAAAAATAATATATATCTATTTTTCTATACATTTATAGGGTATTTTTAAAATTAATAAGCTCTTACCTCTATATTTTGAAATGAGACAGCAATTACGACAGCTTCCAAATTTAGAAACCATATTTTCCTGTCAACTACTAAATCTGGCAGTTTAAAAACATTATATATCTATTTTTCTATACATTTATAGGGTGTTTTTAAAATTTATAAGCTCTTACCTCTATATTTTGAAATGAGACAGCAATTATGGCAGCTGCCAAATTTAGAAATCATATTTTCCTGTCAACTTTGGAACCAGGTACATTAAAAACAATTTGTATCCGTTTTGCGATATATTCACAGGGTATTTTTAAAGTTAATAACCTTTAACTTCTATTTTTTGAAATTTGACAGCAATTATGGCAGCTGCCAAATTTGAAAACCATATTTCCCTGTCAACTACTAAATATGGCGGTTTAAAAACAATATATATCTATTTTTCTTACTAAATCAAACAGATCAAAAACAATATATATCTATTTTTCTATACATTTACAGGGTATTTTTAAAATTAATAAGCTCTTCCATCTATCTTTGGAAATTTGACAACAATTATGGCAGCTGCCAAATTTAGAAATGCATATTTTCCTGTCAACTTTGGAACCAGGTACATTAAAAACACTATATATATTTTTCTAAACACCAACCTGTTATTGTATATCTAAAAATCGTATTTGTTTTTTATTTGACAGTAATTTTGACAGTTGTCAACAACTAAATCAAAAATGCATCTAGACAGATCAATAGCTGATTAAAAGACGAAGATTTAAAAAAAAAATTGTTACGAAAACTCAAATTTACGGTCCGTTAGAATAAATTTAATAGAAAAAAACAGTATTTTTTTTGTAAAAATATGATTTTTTATTAAAAATTTAAAAAAATGAAAAATGAAATTTCAAAATCCGGCTAGAGGGATCGATAGGTAAATTCAAGACGAACATTAGAAAAAAAAATGTCTCAATAACTTAAAATTTACGACCTCTAGAGTAATTTGAGTGGAACACTGGCATTTCTCACCACTGTGCGACGCTTAACGGTACAGATCTGAATAATCTAACCAATAAGTCTTCGGTGTAACGACATAATTCAGGACTGATTTTTCTTTGGTTCATATGTATATTTTATCCTATGTAGTTTTTTATCAAGCTACGACCAGTGCACAATGGACGGGAGTCTCAAAAACCAAACTAATAATAATAAATAAATTCATCACTAATTAATGATCCTTTAAAAGGACTTCCTTCGGCTGAATACGTTGTTGAAGGAATCTAGAAGATTATACATTTTATTAATGAAAGTGGAGATTGTCTTCTCAGCTCCATAAAAGCCCCACGGCATGAGGTAGGGTGGTAAACTTTTTTTATGTGTTCTTTGATGAACAGTTCTGGGGTATTTTTTCATAACCAAAGTGTTATTTTTAGCCTACTAAATGGAATAATGCATATTAGACAACCATCCTAGGATGGCAAGTAACTGCGCAGAGAGAAAAGAAATATCGTCACTGTTAGACAGAGACAAACAAGCTTCTTAAGCTGGGAAAGTACAGTCAGAAGAAGAAGTTTCAGTAAAACATGAAGTGCGCGCTCTATTCACCGAGACTCCCGGTGTGTCATAGGCCAATTGGTGTTTCCGAATGAACACTTGAACAGTCACTTGTTTCTATACTTGATATATTTAATTATACTAATTCAAGTGAACAATACGATATAGCAAATATACAGAACGAATACACATTAAATTAAAAAGAACGAGCCTAAAATTATAAAGATTGAGATAAGCCTTTACACTATACTTTATTTACCTGCTCAACCCAAATTCCGAGGAAACCCAGTAGGTAAACAATATTAAATTATATTAGTAGTCAGAATACAAAATTTTAAACTAATAATAGATTTGTACACTTACTTTTGAAAATAGTACTATAGGGGCTCCAGCTATAGATTCCTGCTTCATATATTATATTTTAAGATAGAACTTATAATTTCTCGGCTTTGACCAGACAAAGCCTCATGTTTTACTTTGCTTTCAAACACCATGATATTTTCTTATAAATACTACTAGTGATAATAAACGTAACAATGCTTGTAAGTGGGTACTTTTTAACGGTACCTAAGTATGTTTCAAATCTAAGTTATATACTGCAAGCACTTTTCTCGAGACTGTACCGATCTTTACACAGAGAAGGAACATAAACAAATGAGCTCCGTAGCGGCGGACTGGTTTTGACCACTGCGCATCCTAATCTCATCTGCCATTCTAGGATGGTTCGCTAGTACTCGTGTCAGTTAAAGTGTAATTTGAATCTTGACTTGATGAAATTAATACTATGTATATTATCGTATTAATTTCAGTATATACATAATTTCGGGAAGGGCCTCTGCCCCCCTTCTATATACGCCACTGTAAATAAGTTCTCTATTTTATGTCAATACATCTAGATTTTTACGTAAATTATTTTACTCTTTCCAGGATTTTATTTTAAATATAAGAAATATATTTAAATACAGAATTTTACGTGTGTATAACAACTACCTACTAGAACTTGTGGCGCATCGTAAAATTAACCAGCTTGTAAAACATGCAGTCATAATGTCACACCTAAAATGAGATAGACAAAGAGTTTTATAACTATTAGGCACTAATCTATTGTGTAGTTCTCACTTTGAAAATGTCTTTGAATGTCTAAAGCGTCATTAGATTCATGCATTTTCAAAGTTACGTTAGGCTACTACAAAGTAAGTGCATTCTATTAACGAAAGAAGACGTAGTTCAAAGAGAATCGTACAAGAATTCTCCAATCAAAATTGACATGTTAGTTGAACAGCTAGAAGATTAAAAAAGTTTTGTCAAAGTAAAGCAAAGTTCTAAACGAGAGATGGTAGTGGACCACTCCGTTCCGTAAGAACAGAATGAAATTTTCAATTAATTTATGGTCTGGAAAATTGATGTGAAGGAAGTGTGAAAAAATCTACAAAGGAAATAATTAGAACATAATTAACAAAAGAACTTTTGAAACAAAAGCGAGGTTAAAACTAGTGGAAGCATTATACTCTTCGCCGATTTACTGAGCTTTTTATATAATTGTTCCACATTCTAATGTCAGTCGCAGTTTTCTTGTAAATAATGTTAGTTATTGGACATTCTAAATTTTGTGATACCAACTTACCAAAAAAATATATAAAAAAAAAATGGAAAAAAACCCCATCTGGGGATTCGAACACAAGACCTTTGGATTGCCACACAAAGCAACAACAACAACAACAATATTTTATTCAATACTTTTAGTACATATATACGCCTCCTCGGATCCTAACCCGGAGCCAGCCAGACAACCACGGCAAACACCGCCGAGGTGGGTGTGAGGCTGGACGGGGTAGGTCCGGTTTGGCTTTGGAGAAAAATAGAGGATGTGGGCTAGTAATTGTCCGCCGTAGGCAAACTTAAAAACTAGGATAAGATAAAAATGTGTCCACATGGACCTAAAAATAATTTTAAAATAAACACAACACTGAGAACACTAAAACCGTAGGCGGACGCACTTCATAATTTTGATTGTTGCCAGACAAAGCTTTAGCCATTGCGCTATCACAGATCACTACAATGATTGAATGTCTTTAGTATATATCATTCCAGTATTATATTTCAACGGATTAGATATATTATGAAATATATGTATTAGTAAAATGTATTAACAAAAAAAAAATATAGAGAATAAAATTTCGCAAGATTTCTATTTTAGTACAAATAACAAAAATTAAGAAAATGCTTTTTTTTAATTTAAATGATTAATAACTTTTTTATTTACCGATTGATTTTCTTCAAAAACAACAACAGTTGAACTCATGAAGCCGCGAGACACGAATCAGTGCCAAGTGGGCCATTTTTGGTAAGCAGAACTGGCGCTGTGGAATGAATCAGTACCAGAAGGGTTCTTCCTCTAGCTAATGCTAACTTACTTTCCAAATTTCAATACAATCGGACTTTTCTTTCTTAGGTTATCGTGCTTACAAGAAACGTGACGGACATTTTGAAAGTTGTTCAGAATTCATTCTCTAACATAATGATATGAAATTTTTTTCTCCACGAACAATATCAGGGCTGTTTCTAGGCATTTGGCTGCCCGCGTTCTTTCCGCCAATACATGTTGTTTCTTAGGTTTTCACGGGTGTTGAATTCAGTGTTGTTGTACTTCAGGACAGTGGCGTAGCCAGAAAATTCATCTGGAGGGGGGGGACCGGCCTCCCCAGAGGATGAGGAAAATTTTTGGTATTAATTACAAAATATTTATTTCAAGGGATAATTTGGATACTGCTTTGTACTGATAGAGATTATGCTTCTTTATTTTTTGGCTCATGGAAGACGGCTTGGGGGGCATGGCTCTCCCCCCCCCCCCTGGCTGCGGCCATGCTTCAGGATGTTTTCCCGAGTTGTCTAAACGACATTTCAAGTTCAGGTTCTCACTGAAAGCTGTCTACTGCTGCTTCTCGTTGCTCGATCTGTTCGAGCAACGAGGAGCAGCAGTAGAGTGCTGGGAAAAATTATTTTTTTTAAACGAGACAAAATTTTGATGAGCGGGGGTGGGAGAAAACGGACTTTATTTAATAATAATAATATAATAATATTTATAAAACCTTTTTTTTGTGGGTCCTTTCGCCTGTCCAGTCCGGGCCTGTTATTGCATGAAAATGGAGTGTGCTAGCAGCAGTAGTGATACGGACTAGGAGAAGGATTTAGATAATGCTCGTATATTTCTGTATCTTCGAGAAAATAAATCTGCCTATAGAGTTTTGGGGATAGATAATATAAATACCGAGCAAGAGCGTGACACGATGGGAGAATTTTATCGTTTAATTCCAACACATTGCACTGTATTAGCACTATATTCCGTGAGATACTACTAAACAAACAAAACAAACACAAGTTGTCTGAAAACGTCACGCTCTGCGCAAGCGCAAAATGAAACGTATCCTACACACGTACCGATAAGAATAAAATGTTAGACCTATCGATATGTAGAGTGCGTTTACTTAGAGAAGACAACTTCGTTATAGAATGCGCAGAGACCGATATCGTTACCGAGTGCTCGTTACCTAGGTAGGTAACGATCCTATTTTTACAGCTGCATGGCCGTGCACTGCCTATTACCATTAATATTTAAATAAAAAATTAGTCACTGACGATCAAGGTTACTAAAGGAACAAGGAACTGCCTAAGAAACAGGTTGCCTTGTACCTTACAACTTAGAAAGAGATAGTTTGATATTTATATCTATGTCAGAAAAGGGCCAGATTCGTTAAATTTGCTTAAGTATGCATATTGAACATGTATTGATGTATTTTGGCCATCACTTGTCATTTAAAATCAAAAGCATAATTATTATTAGCTTGCACTCTCTAGTTGAGGTAAGGTTAGCTTTACGACTCACAGTGGCCCCATAGTGACGTTTTTTTTCAAAACAATCTGCGGGTCTTAATACTTAAGCAATCGGATTTTTTTTTGAAATCTTCGTTTCTTAATTGGCTATTGATCTGTCAAGCCGAATTTTAGATCTATGTCCCTGCTTTTTCAAAATTTTCCAAAGAAGTTTAGATTTTCATCAAAAATTTTGAAAAATCAGAGACAAAAATCAAAAATCTAACTTGACAGATCGATAGGCAATTAAAAAACGAAGGTTCAAAAAAAAAGCTTTCCGATCGCTTTAGTGTATTAAGACCTACAGACTGATTTGAAAAAAAAACATAGACACTCTGCAGGTCTTAATACTTAAGTAATCGGAAAGGTTTTTTTTAATCTTCGTTTTTTAATTGTCTATCGATCTGTCAAGCCAGAATATCGATTTTTATTCCTGATTTTTCAAAATTTTTTATGAGCTTCTTTGGAAAATTTTGAAAAATCAGAGACAAAAATCGAAAATCTGACTTGACAGATCGATAGGCAATTAAAAAGCGGAGATTTAAAAAAAACTTTCCGGTTGGTTATGTATTGAGACCTGCAGACTGATTTGAAAAAAAAACGTCACTATGGAGCCAATGCGCGGCCGCCCGCGCACGCCCGCTTAAAACGGGCCTGAGCGATATTTACTGATTTAGAAATGTGCCGATCAAATACAATATACTCTTCGTTTTTGCGAAAAAACAAAAATTTAAAAATTAGAAAAAAAATTAACCACCTTCAAAAAAAAAAGGTTGAGCAAAATTATTAAAATTATTAAGATCATCAAGAGTTCGGATCCCCTTCTCTACATGGTTCGCGACCATTAAAATTCAGGGATAGAAAGAGTAGCTGATGCCCACTTCGACAGTGGGCGGGTAAAGCCAAGCTCTGTTACCGAGTTGGGACTCGCTCAGCTAAATGCCCATACAAAAGCCAAAATAAATTTCTGCAACTGCACGAGGATAAGCCCTTGCATGGAGTCTTCTACAAGAGCATTGAAGACAGCATTGAAAAGCTGACCTTTGCTTTCCTAAGGTCAGCTGAACCGAACTCTGAGACCGAGAGGTTCATCATGGCTTGCCAAGATGGTGTCTATCGAAGTCATATCTTGGGTATGGAGGTCCCTGATAGTGATGGGCGATATATCACGAACTGTGATTTAATCACTGATATTAAGAAATCACAGGTAACGACTGTTAGTAAAGTTGGCAGAAAAGCGTGACGTGATCACGACTTTCCGTATTTCGTTCCCTTGCCGTGGTCTAACCAAGACGATATTTCACGATATTTACTTTGAGTCGATTATTGTTTGCGGTCGTATGTATTAACACGTAAAGCAAGCGATCCCGTGCCTTATTAGCGTTATTTCACATTATTTAGATATTTATATAAATATCTTTCTTTTATTGACTGGCGATGCGATGTGGCGATTCGAGGCAGGGTCGTGACGGAACATTTTTGTTATAACACCAGAAGTATAACTACTAAAACTATGCGTAAAAATATTTTATATGATTAAATATACTAGCAATTTTATTGAAAATATTGAGCATTTACGTTTTGGCATGAAATATGAATAAAAATATGGAATATTCGACAATAAGCAAATGAAAACATTTTTAAAAAACATCCTTATAGGTATATTATAAAACAACAACAAAAATAGCATTAAAAAATAAATATACCATTTTAAATTAACAAAAATTCTTATAAAATAAACATAAATATAAACAAGAAATTTATTGATGCTTCCGAAATGTTAATGTTTGTACTATGTCGTGAGCAAAAAAAAAATAGGACAACTATTTTTCTAATGTAAATCTGTCTCTATTTGCACAAAAATTAAAGTTAGATGTACACAACTAGATTTTAGCAAAAATGCGTTATAAGACCTGTCTCATTTTTTTTTGTGCACGACAGTACAACTTTACAGAAATATCCTATTATCAAGTTCCATTCAAAACCTAGTATGCTTTTGCTTTATTACCAATCCATACATCAGATAGGTTATTTGGATAAACAAATCATAATATATTATACATATTATGCATATCTGCGGCAGCACAGATTACCAAAAGTAGCTAATTCACCATTCACCGTCTGTCGGCGCTTATTTAGGGATAGGGAACAATTAACAATTTCTCTCGTACGTCGTTATATGAAAGTCGTGATCACATCACGCTTTAAATTCACTGATATAAGAAAATCACAGTAACGATTTAAGTTGTGATTGAAAAATCACGATATCGCCCATCACTAGTCCCTGATGTAAACTGCTGGGCCTGCCGAGGGGCGCCGGAGACACTCGTGCACCTATTGTCAGCTTGTCCGGCATACGCTACCTCGGCCTATATCCATAAACATGATGATTTTAATTAATTTATCTCATGTGGAATTAAAAATTGGAAAATAATTAATTGCATCCACAAACAACAAATATTTGCAAGGGAGAGGTGTACTTTCAATTAACCGTTAAAACGAAATCATCTTCAATTTGATTAAATAAAGTAGGAAAACATAAAGGATAATTAAATTTTGTTATGGAACGAGGCTTTTGAACTAGAGGAAAAACAACCTGCGTTAAAACTTGTTCTAATGTATTTATAATTCGAAAGTTAAATGACTTTTTTATTAAGCAAATTACAAAGACAGTTAAAAAATATATTACAATATTTTATCTCTAATAAAAACGCGATTATTTACGTTACTCATGAATAAACATAGAATACTACGAAAAAACTAGAAATACGAGTACTTTTAGTTTATCTGCAATTCAAATAAATTTGAATGGTAGATTCCTAATGAAAAAACCGATAGCATGCATTTCCTTATTTTTTTCAAAAATACAGTAGAAGCTCGTTCAAATTCTTAATATGACTAAGTACTAACCAACTGACACAATTTAATTGGTCAACGATCATACACTGACTTCTGATTGGTTTTGTAGGGTTGCTACAGGTATGTTGTCAAGTCGTGTGGAGTTGTGTAACCTTTAAGTTTGTGTAATGTAATTAATTTATTACAATTATTTTACCTAGTTATAAAGTACCTCCTAAATCCCAAATTATTTCCACATCCAGTGGAAGTATACTAACGACAAAAAAAATTTTAAAAATTTTTATTGTTCAAATAGGCTTAGAATGTCATGAAACGTCGAGATTTCAAGTTTGAGCGAAAAAAAAATTTCTGTGTCTGTCGGTCTGTCGGTCTGTAACTTTTTTTGTGCGCACGTTTACTCTGGAACCGTTTGAGATATTGACTTGAAATTTGGTACACGTATGTACTTTAACGAGATCTAGAACTAGATTATATTTTCATCTTGTTCCGTCGAAGGGTTGGGGGGTAAATTGAGGTAAATTTAGAGTAAATAGGGAAATCAAGCAGGTAAGAGTTCATAAAATTGATATTTAGTATAGACAAGAGAAGCTAAGGTCTCAAAAAAAATTTTGGCATTAGCCACCCCCATTACCACCCCCACCGCTTATTAAAGGGGTTGAAAAAAAATGTGATTTAGTGTGTGTACAAGAACCAGAAACCTCAAAATATTTTTTTACTTTATCCACCCCCCCACTCCCACCCCCTGTCACCACCCCCACCCCACTACCGATGTGGGGTATCGTTTTATGGGTTTTTGGGGTAGAGGATTTCAAATATTATATTATTAAAGTTCCATAAACAATTATTTCCAGATACAAAATTTTTTCGTTGTGTGACTTGGATAGAAAATCCGGATGTGGAAGTAGTGATTCCTTGGGCAGCGGTTTTTTATAATGCTGCTACAATTTCCTCAATCTAAAAAGCGAAGTTTAGCCTAATAGTTATTCTATCACTTATATCCTTAAAACAATAAGAAAACTGCTTGTATTAAGAAACAGAAACTAATAGAAATTATTGAAATGGCTGTAACAATAATAATAATAATAAAATGGACTAATAATAAATAACAAAGTTACAGATTTACATAGCATACATGGCTGAATTTGTGAGGTCTTGGCAAATACTCGTCAGAATTTGTCTTGTAGAGCTTTTTTAACGTAAAATTGAGGTGAGGTGAGGTACGGTACCGGTTTCAGTGGCGAGACCTCGATCGGCAAAGTTAAGGCACGCCGGACGCGTCCGGCACTTAGATGGGTGACCGTATCTCATCTCGACGTCCTGGTTAAGTGGTGGAATAGCATTAACTAAACTTCGCCAGGACATTAAAAAAAAATCGGATTTAGCGCGTCAAGATACATGGAAGAACATATATCTGAATATATTTTATATTAGTTTTGAGTTTATCTGACATCGATTGGTCGCTTTTCGCGATAAAAATGCAATTTTAAAAATTAAGATAAAAAACCCAACGACAAAATTAAATTCTGATAGCGGCATCGAATTCAGGATTCAAAATACATAAAGCTTGGTAGGTCTAGTTTCTGGGTCTGAACTTTTTTTTGTGTGACTGTTAGCCAGGGAGGTAGCGACAGATTTTTCGCGTTAATATCCATAAAGCTAGATTTTTTTCCCATGATAGCTTAGACAGTATCAATGATGAAGGTGCAATTCTGCCAATCTATAAGTCCTGCAAAAATGAATTAAAAAAACCGCTGCCTAAGGAATCACTACTTCCACATCCAGATTTTCTATCCAAGTCACTCACAACGAAAAAATTTTGTATATGGAAATAATTGCTTATGGAACTTTAATAATATAATATTTGAAATCCTCTACCCCAAAAACCTATAAAACGATACCCCACATCGGTAGTGGGGTGGGGGTGGTGCTAGGGGGTGGTAGTGGGGGTGGATGAAGTAAAAAAATATTTTGAGGTTTCTGGTTCTTGTACACACACACTAAATCACAATTTTTTTTCATCCCCTTCAATAACGGGGTGGGGGTGGTAATGGGAGTGGCTAATGCCAAAATTTTTTTTGAGACCTTAGCTTCTCTTTAATATACTAAATACCAATTTTCTGGACTCTTACCTGCTTAATTTACCTATTTGCCCCAAATTTACCCCAATTTACCCCCAACCCTTCGATGGAACAAGATGAAAATATAATTATATATAGTTCCAGATCACGTTAAAATACATACGTGTACCAAATTTCAAGTTAATATCTTAAACGGTTCCAGAGTAAACGTGCGCACAAAAAAAAGTTACAGACAGACCTACAGACAGACAGAAATTTTTTTTTCGCTCAAACTTAAAATCTCGACGTTTCATGACATTCTAAGCCTATTTGAACAATAAAAATTTTTAAAAAATTTTTTGTCGTTACTATACTTCCACTGGATGTAGAAGTAATTAAACAATATGTTGCAAAAAGAGATATCGATTTTCTGAAATGTCACAAAACGCCACTTTTGATTCGTTCGTGCCGAGCCGAATTTTCGAATTTCGCCGTACAATTTACGATCAGGTTTATCTGGAAGACTTCCTCTTTACGTCGCGACATCGTACGGCCGTCCCAATGGTGTTTTTCGAAAAATATGAACGTGTCAAGATTGCATGTTTTTGCAATTTTTTCGGCTCCAAAATGCAAGCTGTTTTTTGCTATTTTTCGCAGATATCTCCGAAACGGTGGGAGTTAGCTCGAAATAAAAAATAAAGTCCAACGAGTATTTTCCACTACGAATCTTTTGCTTTCATCAGAATTTTGATTTTTTTTTTTTTCGTTTCGGAGATAACTACTGAAATGTCGGCCATGTACGGCAAAAAATCGCTTCTACAGTTGGCAACTTTTTAATAGTGGCTCCTTGCGAAAAGACTACTCTAGGTAATTTAAATAGAATTAAATTTTCTAAAACCCTTTTTTCTATTTTTTGAATTCCGACAAAAAGGAATTAGAGGGGGCGGGATTTGGGACTTTTTTTTTTTTCGGTAAAATTTCTCCATTTTGTCACCGTAATTAATCGGTAATTAACTGAAATCGATCTCATATAAGATGTTCACTTAATATCATGTACTACTTTGACGCTCCGTTAATCTCGGCCCTTCGAAACAAAGGTTTCTGACAAAAATTATTTGTTTAAGAATTACATACACTCTATAGGAAAACGTGTAATTTCCTACATTTCCTCGAATATCTCCATAATTATCGCTTTTTTCGAAAAATTTGTAGACAGCTTATGTAAAGAGAATTGATTGAGCTTTCCGACACTTATTTTCTCTCCAACATAAAAAGTATCAATGGTGAAAGTGCAAGTCTAAGGAAACTTTTAGTGTTGCAAAAATGAGTAAAAAATTAAACATGTTACAAAAAGTTGCATAAATGTATTATATCTACAAGATTGACATTTTACATAGTCACAAAGGACATAAAAATATACCGGAAAATAATATTCTACTGCGTCGGAAACGTTGCCATGCAGGTCTATCACCCACGCAAAATGTGGAAAAAACAAAAATTTTTTACTTATATCTGTTTAAAGCTGAAATTTTTTTCTGGAATAGTTTATTTAATGAGACATCCAAAAAATAGTCTACCATCTCATGTTGCTGAAGACTCGGTAGACGTAATGGAATGCAAGCGGGCGCTGCGCTCCGGGGTTTTGCAGTTCACGGAGAAGTTTTGCATTTTTTACCGCGGAATATTATCCTACAAAGGTGATATTTTTCTCTACAAGCAGTTTATGCACTATTTCGATTAAAAATTACATTCTACCTCCGCTGAAAGGTGGCTAAATCTTTGGTAGACGTTGCCAAAATGGCAATACATAGTCAAATCATGACAATTATATTCTTCATTAATATTGAAGAGTGGTGGAGTGGTCGAGCTGCATACGATTGTGTAGCAGCACCAATGACTAATGCAGACAGATCAAAAAAATTGTTGCATATATTTTTGAGAAATGGTGCACAGTTTGTGATAATCGTTTTTTATACTTATTCCTTTCCTTCGATCAAAGATCACGAGCACGATTTGAGAGAGACCCATCGAGGTCGAAAAATTGAAATTAAAGGTCAATCGACACGCCCTTCCGACTTCAGTCTGCAATTTCGAAGAGCTTCAGCCACCATTTAACGTTCTTGTGCGATGCTCAGACACGATATATTGATAATAATGTTAAACAATACGAAATTTGTGCATCCTGAAGTGAAGGTGTTAATGGAAGTTGGCGTTGGCACTTCATTAAGGTGTATAAACTTTATAGGCGGAGAGCCGGCCGTCGAATATCCTATGAATAAGATACACGAAAAACTTTTGGTGAGTGATTAGTACTACCACAGACCTAAAGGGAGCCACCTTTTATATGAGCTAATTTGGCCGCGTCATGGATTTTTGACCTCACTTCCGGTTACGATTTTTAATGTTTTCTTAAGTCATCAATAGTCCCTTGAGGTAAAGCTTTTATCCCACCGGACCGCAAGACGTGTACCCCCCCGTTTTCGAGGGCGCGGAACACGATGGTGGCAATATTTTCCTACCTAGCGTCCAACCGCTACCCCCAAATCGAAAAAACCACCTCCGGTGCTACGCTTGAAAGGGCTTGCCAGGTCTGATTTTTCTTGGTCAAATTGAATAATATAAGTAAATATTGACCACAGGTGACCTAACCCGCCCCCGAGGGTTGAAACTACCCCCACCCCCAATAACTAAATGCCACGAAAACAGCGAAAATCAGCTGGAAAATGGTATTCTCCCATTTTCGAGGGCGAGGAATACGATGGTGCTAATATTTCCCAACCTACCCTTTACCCACTACCCCTAAACCTGAATACCACCCCCTTTTCAACTTTTCCGGTGCTAGGCTTGCGAGGGCCTATCGTATCGTTTTTTTGGTCAGTTAGAATAAAATAGTTAAATATTTATGACAAGTGACCTAACCCACCCCCGGGGGTTGAATCTACCCTCATCCCCAATAACTAAATGCCACGAAAACAACGAAAATCAGCTGGAAAGCAGTATACCCCCGTTTTCGAAGGCGGGGAATAAGATGGTGACAATATCTTTCGACCTAGAATCCAACCTCCCCTTTTTTCGATTTTTCGGTGCTACGCTTGCGAGGGCTTGTCGGATCGGGTTTTTTTTATCAATTTGAATAAAATAAATAAATATTGACCACAGGGATGAAAAAAAAATTGACTTGTGATTTAGTGAGTGTACAAGAACCAAAATCGCAAAAGGGGATGGGGTTTTTTCGATTTGGGGGTAGTGGGTGAAGGGTAGGTCAGGAAATATTGTCACCATCGTATTCCCCGCCTTCGAAAACGGGGGTATACTGCTTTCCAGCTGATTTTCGTTGTTTTCGTGGCATTTAGTTATTGGGGGTGAGGGTAGTTTCAACCCCCGGGGGTTGGTTAGGTCACCTGTGATAAATATTTAACTATTTTATGTGGGTGAAGAGTAGGTCGGGAAATATTATCACCATCGTATTCCTCGCCCTCGAAAAGGAGGGTATACCGTTTTCCAGCTGATTTTCGCTGTTTTCGTAGCATTTAGTTATTGGGGGTGAGGGTAGTTTCAACCCCTGGGAGTGGGTTAGGTCACCTGTGGTCAATATTTACTTATTTTATTCAATCTGACCAAGAAAAACCAGATCTGGCAAGCCTTCGCAAGCGTAGCACCGGAAAATCGGAAAAAGGGATGGTTTTTTCGATTTGGGGTTGGGCACTAGGTCGAAAATATTGTCACCATCGTGTTCCTCGCCCTCGAAAACGGGGGGATACATATCCTGCGGTCCGGTGGGGTAAAAGTTTTACCCCAAGGGACTATTGATGATTTAAGAAAACATTAAAAATCGTAACCGGAAGTGAGGTCAAAAATCCATGACGCGGGCAAAATTAGCTTGTATAAAAGGTGGCTCCATTTAGGACTATGGTAGTACTAATCACTCACAAAAAGTTTTTCGTGTATCTTATTCATAGGATATTCGACGGCCGGCTTTCCGTCTATTAGTAAATTGTAAGAGAGGTTGAGATCAAATATATGTATATTCGGTCTTTTGTTCTTTATGTTAGAGAAAAAATAAGAAAAGTGTCGGAAAGCTCAATCAGTTCTCTATTCATAGGCTGTCTACAAATTTTTCGAAAAGAAAACACGATAATTATAGAGATATTCGAGGAAATGTAGGAAATTATACGTTTTAGTATAGAGTGTACGTAAATCTTAAAAAAATGATATTAGGTAAACATCGTATATGAGATCGATTTCAGTTAATTACCGATTAATTACGGTGAGAAAATGGAGAAATTTTACCGAAAAAAAAAAAGTCCCAAATCCCGCCCCCTCTAATTCCTTCATTTTTGTCGGAATACAAAAAATATAAAAGAAGGTTTTAGCAAATTTAATTCTATTTAAATTACCGAGAGTAGTCTTTTGGCGAGGAGCCAATATTAAAAAGTGAGCCAACTGTAGAAGCTCGAAATTTGCGATTTTTTGCCGTACATGGCCGACATTTCAGTAGTTATCTCCGAAACGAAAAAAAATCAAAATTCTGATGAAAGGAAAATACTCGTTTGACCTTATTTTACTTCCACATCCAGTGGAAGTATAGTAACGACAAAAAAATTTTAAAAAATTTTTATTGTTCAAATATTCCTAGAATGTCATGAAACGTCGAGATTTTAAGTTTGAGCGAGAAAAAAATTTCTGTCTGTCTGTCGGTCTGTAACTTTTTTTGTGCGCACGTTTACTCTGAAACCGTTTGAGATATTAACTTGAAATTTGGTACACATATGTACTTTAACGAGATCTAGAACTAGATTATATTTTCATCTTGTTCCGTCGAAGGGGGGTAAATTGGGGTAAATTTGGGCTAAATAGGTAAGCAGGTAAGCGTTCATAAAAAACCGCTGCCCAAGGAATCACTACTTCCACATCCAAATTTTCTATCCAAGTCATTCACAACGAAAAAAATTTGTATGTGGAAATAATTGCTTATGGAACATTAATAATATAATATTTGAAATGCTCTACCCCAAAAACATATAAAACGATACCCCACATCGATAGTGGGGTGGGGGTGGTGATAGGGGGTAGTAGTGGGGGTGGATGAAGTAAAAAAATATTTTGAGGTTTCTGGTTCTTTCCCCTTTAATAAAGGGGTGGGGGTGGTAATGGGGGTGGCTAAAGCCAAAAAATTTTTTGAGACCTTAGCTTCTCTTTAATATACTAAATACCAATTTTCTGGACTCTTACCTGCTTAATTTACCTATTTACCCCAAATTTACCCCAATTTACCCCCAACCCTTCGATGGAACAAGATGAAAATATAATCTAGTTCCAGATCACGTTAAAATACATACGTGTATCAAATTTCAAGTCAATATCTTAAACGGTTTCAGAGTAAACGTGCGCACAAAAAAAAGTTACAGACCGACAGACCGACAGACAGAAATTTTTTTCTCGCTCAAAATTAAAATCTCGACGTTTCATGACATTCTAAGCCTATTTGAACAATAAAAATTTTTAAAAATTTTTTTGTCGTTACTATACTTCCACTGGATGTGGAAGTAATTGGTATTTAGTATATACAAGAGAAGCTAAGGTCTCAAAAAAAAATTTGGCATTAGCCACCCCCATTACCACCCCCCACCCCAATATTAAAGGGGATGAAAAAAAATTGTGATTTAGTGTGTGTACAAGAACTAGAAACCTCAAAATATTTTTTTATTTCATCCACCCCCACTACCACCCCCTATCGCCAACCCCCACCCCACTAACGATGTGGGGTATCGTTTTATGGGTTTTTGGGGTAGAGGATTTCAAATATGATATTATTAAAGTTCCATAAATAATTATTTCCACATACAAAATTTTTTCGTTGTGGGTGTCTTGGATAGAAAATCTGGATGTGGAAGTAGTGATTCCTTGGGCAGCGGTTTTTTTTATTCATTTCTGCGGAACTTATGATTGGCAGAATTGCACCTTCATCATTGATACTTTCTAAGCTAACGTGGGAAAAAAAATCTAGCTTTATAGAAATGATTTCACGAAAACTGTCTCTACCTCCCTGGCTATGTGTATTTAATGTTTGCTCTTTCTTGCTCCTTCAACAAAATTTTTATTCTATCAGTGACCCAGGGTGAATACGCTTTAGTTGTTCGAATTGTTCTTAAAGGTGCATATACATCGAAAATAGACACTATCATTAGTGTATAAAATATTGTAAACTGGTTTAAATTGTAAATAATTTAAAAATTCATTGTGGGATATCCCAATATCTGCCTAAAATGTTACTGATTTTCCAAGTACTATATCTGTCATCGTTTTTTCTTGCACTTCTCAAAATATTTTTGTTCGTTTTCTTCATTTAAAGTTGATAAATCAGAAGAATGGTGGTAATGCCCATTTGAAGACATACATTTCAGCTGAATTAAAATAAATCAAATTTCAATTTTACATTACATATTTCGCTAATGACACGAATTCTCTAAATACGTATATCTCATAAATTTGGAATTAGAGGACTGATATTTAGTAAGGGTACTCTCTATTGTGAGAACTTCAACAAATTCAAAGGACAAATTATCAAATTCCACTGAGTGAGAATAACCTATTATAGCAATAAAATTACGAGATATCAAGGATAGTCAACGCACTTCTAGCAGCAAATAAAGGGTAATGAGGCAATGATTTGCTATTAACAGTAACTAAACCGCAAACGAACAAACTTTCGCCTCCGAGTTTGTAGTGAAATGCTCCATTTATTCACAATTAAAATATTGTGCATCATGTTTCAATTACTTTGAATAGAATAATTATCTTTTGTTTCTCACAGAACAGATCATATCTCGTAAAAACCTTTTATTAACTGAAATGAAAACCAACTCCGAGGTATACAGTATAGTGCTTTCATTTAAAACAATCTGCCTTGAATATTCCGCGGGTTAGAGCAAATATATTATTTAAAGAAACACGTCAATTCGTTTATCGAGGGGAAATTCAGATACGCTCTTAGTGAAATGGTATATCCAGTTCCCTTCCTTCTAACAAACCTAACTCAAATTACACCATTTGCTTGAGATACTTCGTACAAATGTTCACTTTTCTTATTTTTAATCGACTTCACAAAATTATAAAAGGAGTTTAATTCTCAATTCGACTCGTATGTGTTTTCTATATACAGTGTCTCACTTTTCATGGAGCCACCCTCATCTGATAACTGAATATTTTAATGGTGAATATATACGTATAAATTGAGTCTTTAGACGGAACCACATTTGACTTTAGTCAGAGGCGTCCGATTCTAGAATGGAAAAAGGGGGTCGATTTTCAAAGATTAGCGATTTTTTTAGAAAAAAACTAGTGAAATATTCTCAATCAGCACCATTATAAACCCCATTGTTCAAGATTACATGGTAATGGGTTCAGAGGTGTTTCAGATAGGTGCCGTCAAAGAAACAATTTTTTCAACTAAAAATAATTTTTTTTTCAGAATAATGTATTGTAATAGTTTAAATTGATTTTACAACAAAATAATTATTTATTTAATAAGGCAAAAATTCTAATTTGTACCAATTTTCTAACAAATAATCTTCAATAAAGACCTAAGTAAGCCATGAAAACAAACCCCTTTTCAAGGTGTGGCAACTAAGAAAAAAACAAAAACATTTCAGCTAAAAGAGAATAGAATTTTAAGAAGAAAAGACTCTATTCAACTTTTCATATAAATTGATAGTCTTTAAGTTATAACGACTAGAAAATTGGGATTATAGCTTGAAAAACAGGTATTTCAAATAGGTTTTCGTCAAAAAACTTGAAAAGTATTACATTGAGTGAAAACATGCTAGAGACAAATAAGAAAGTTACTAAATTGAGGTTGAATTTCGTTTTTTTTTTTTAATTTCTGTAAAGGTAATGGTTTCGGAGATCTGGAAGTATGTAAGTGGCGTCCGAACGTTTATAAGACGAAGTATTTAGTTTAATGTTAAATATCTCAGAAACTATATGGCACTTACGTCAAAAACGCTAACAACCAAAATAAAAGACTATTAACTAGGCTTTCAAATGATTTGCCCATTTCTATAGCATAAAAAACAAAGAATAAGTTATGGCAGAATCAATATACTTTTTCACATTTTTTTAATAAAAACGTCGCCATTTTGTTGATGTAAGTAGCCAGGAACTAAAAAAATGTATTCCCATATATTTTTCGTTAATATATAGTATGACTTACAGCGCTAGCTTTAGAAAGAAATGCATTTTAAATCGTAATTGTAAAAAGATTCGAGAAAAACGTAACATTCTTGTTTCT
This sequence comes from Rutpela maculata, assembly GCA_936432065.2. NCBI lineage: Eukaryota > Metazoa > Arthropoda > Insecta > Coleoptera > Cerambycidae > Rutpela > Rutpela maculata. The sequence continues at coordinate 77,310,652 of OW386294.2, read as the reverse complement.
CTGCAAATATCAATAAATATTAGTTTTAGAGATAATACAGTAGACGTGAAAAATGAAGCTTATAAATTGAGAATTCATTTTTTATATATTTATGTAGGGTTTAGTTTTATAGAAGGCATCCCACCGTTTTTAGGATGAAGTATTTAGTTTAAAATGTTGAATATCTTAGAAACTGTGACACTTTCGTAAAAAATTAAAGGTAATTAATTAATCTTTAAAATGATTTTTTGTATGTTTCTACATCACAAAACTAAAGAAGCTATGGCCGATACAATGTGCGTTTTCACATTTTTTTTTAACAAAATGTCGCCATTTTGTTATTGTAATTGCTCAGTAATTAATATTTTTTTGAAAAATGCTGTTTTTCGTCAATATAGAGTGCGTGTAATTGCGGACTGGGCATGTACTTCCACGTAACGCGAGAGTTATGACAACCCAGCTAACAGCAACCTCGCCCATCGGCGACATAGGTTAAAGAGTCGGCGCTAGACCACTGAAGCATCCCCGTTCTCAGTTATTTAATTTCAGCCAGCTGGCACACGCGATGTTGCAATTCTAACACCCTATGCCCAGCCCGCCACTACACACAGTGTATCATATGCATCACCTAGATACTCAATTTTTTTTGTCTGTTTAAAACACTTGTTTTAGAAAAAAATTTCCATCCGCCATATTACAGCCGCCATTTTGAATTTTTTAATTTTGACTTCAAATTCGTAATCAGCGATCTCAAAAACAAAACTATCCTACATTTCAAAAACAAATTAGTAACACTTTTTCAAATATTGAATATTCAAATTTCCACCCCTTGAGAGTAAAAGCAAATATTCTGACCATATAGAAACTGAAAACGATACCTTTTACTACAATAATAACCCATAAAGAAAAATTATCATTACATATGAAATTATTCCGAAATATTACATATTTTTACCTCTAGGTACTGTACTATTTCTGTTTTATTGCATGTGAATGGGCCATTTGAAGAGAATTTTTATATACGAAAAACACCTTTCGCCAGATTTTTAAAAAATGCAATTTGGTGTTGATCCTAGAAAAATGCCCAGCAGGTTAAAATTTAAAAATGTATATGATGCTGTTAGAATTACGAATAAAGTGGTAAATAAAATGGCGGTATGGTGTGATGAAAAAAAGCCTCAGTTATAAGCTTCAAAAACTAATATAATTCACTACAAAATATCTCCAAACCCTGCTGACTACAGTCTACTGGTAAGGTGCCATGGCGCATCAACAAAACAAACAATTTTTTTTTTAACTATTTAACGTCGGCCTATTTCCGCTACCAGGGCCTATCACCGACGCCAGGAGACGAGCTACCCCCAACCTGGAAATTTTGCTGAACCTCTTACCTTAAGAAGAGTAGGAACCTTTTACTTGCCTAACATTTAATAGATAAGGGACCGCCTGCTTTACATCCCCTCCGAAGGATGGTATATCCACTACGTAATCCTCGTCTGAAATTACGTTGCTTCCGCGTATACACTGATATACAAGCTGCTAGAAGGTGGGACGAGAACGCTGTATTTCCCAAGATGGGTCACCCATCCAAGTACTAACCGCGCTCGACGTTGCTTCAACGGAATATCGACTGATATTCACATTGAAGTCGCCTCTACGGTCGCCCCAAAACAAACAATTGCATTAAAATTTTTAGATATCTACATGAATGGAAATCTAAATTGGTCAGAACATGTCAATATACAGAATCGGAAAGTCCTTCGTTTGGCATTGCGCTATTAACCGACCGCCCGCAATAAAGAAGTCTACCAGTACTCTAGCAGAGGCAAACAGTGACACGCCCCTCTCGCTTGTCTTATTGCCGTACCAAATCAAACACTTTCCGACACTGTATTATCAAACCGTTTAAATTCAGCAAATTATGCACTATATAAATTCGGGGCTTTATTTCAGAGTCAACATTATTAACGTTTTATTACGCAAATGTCCAGAGTCGACTAAGCTACGGCCTAATTTTTTGGAGCACCCATTATTCAGTAAATAGATTATTTGTAATTAAAAAAAAATTGATTTTACGTATAATTTTTTTAGTAAAGCCAACTATAATTATCATTGTAAACCATTATTTAGAAATCTAAAAATCATGACTATTTTCTCTTTGTATTTATATAATTTATGAGTTTTTGTTTACGAAACTAATAATAAATCTTCCAAAAATAGAGATCTTACCTCATCTACAATGAATACAAGAAACAATGATACCCTAGTAATACCTTCACACTCTACATCATACGAAGAGGGTCCATATGATATGGGTAAAAAAGCTTATAATAAGCTTCCCAATAAATATAAAAAGCATGCTGTAAAAAATAAATATAAATCAAACATTAAACAGTTCTTTGCAAACAAGTCTTACTATAGCTTAAATGAATATTTTAGATATTATTTAGTTAATATTCTGTATTCTTATTGTTTTGTATATGTGTTAAGCCTTCTACTTATTCTTTTCCACATATTTTTCCCTTTTTTTGTAACCATTTTGACGATTTCAAATACTTACTTCCTGTTAAGTCTAAAGAAATAAATGCATTATTATTATTTATTTTTGCGGTCGGGAGCCCAAAAACACTTGCACTTACTGGTTGGTAGTTTCTCTTGGCTGTTCACAATTTTATTTTTAAAGTTCTGGCGAAGGTGCAAATGTTACCCATACAACCATCTATGAATCTTATGGGCCTTATCAAGTTACTGTGAGATAAAACCAAAATGGTCTAGATGGCACTTTGAAGAACGTACAAAAGGGTTTAAATGGATATTTTTAATAGTCTCGAGTTCCGAGCGAACATATCAGCAAACAAAAACAAAATTAATATAGTAAGAATCTATTTTTTTTGAGTTCCGTGCTGAAATCTGACCGGGGTTAAAAAGTGCAAAATGTACCAAAAAATACATCTTTTTACGAATTGGCTCTGCAAATTTAGGGAAATTAGGATAGAGAAGGAAATTCTGAGGTATGGTATAAAATCGACATTTTTTTCACTTTTTCGAATCGGCAAAAATTGCAAAAGTGGAAGTTCCTCGAAAGCTCTGTTAGACGACGGCCGTGACGCTCTTAAAAAAAATAAATTAATTAAAAAAATATCGGCGTCCAGGCCCAACTTTCGGAAATTCCGAAAAAACTACTCCAAGTGGCATGATGGAACGTGGTGATTTTTTTTTTTAAATTGAGACATTGCTTAAACGTATACTAGTGACAGCATTTTTTTGTGTCACAGAAAGAATTAATATGCAAAACTGAGTTTTGCCAGATCGTCCAAAGGAAGCTGTTCTTTGCAGATGATGTAATATCAGAACTAATGATCTAAAAAATGTTTTCTTACTCTAAAAATGTTTGTATTTGTTTTACCCCACTCATCCTTATATTCACCACGTGTTTTAAAAAAAATTTTCTCTGAAATAACCAAATTCATGACCGCAATTTGCTTAAATTAAGTAAATAAAACATACCACTACATAGAAAAATACTGTCAAGTGTAAACATTTTTGGCTAGCAGCCATACAAATGTTTTTAGAGTAAGAAAACCTTTTTTAGACCATTGGTTCTGATATTACATCCTCTGCAGACAACAGCTTTCGTTGGACGACCTATTTGTGCATATTAACCCTTCCTGTGACAAAAGAAATGCTGTCAGTAGTATCTTAGCTTCATAAAAACTACGTTTAATCAAACAAAATAATATTTGAGGGTCAGATCATATGTATCTTGGCCAGCAAGATCCAAATATGCAAAAATATACAGGTTGTCCCATTTAAAAATTAGATTTCAATTGCATCGAAACCGGAAGTGGGCCATTTTGTTCCTTTACATTATATAATAGGGAATTTCATCCCATATCACTACACCAAATTCAACAGTTACAAGAGTGTCCCTATCGGCTGAGCCACTCGGTATACTCCTTTCCTTAGCGTTCCGTATTAAAAAGTGAAAAAACAGAACTCTTATAAGATGACTCGTTTATCCGTTCGTCCGTCCATCTACCACAGCGTTTTGTTCAAGAAACATGAAAATGAAAACTTTTTTTTCATCCAGACGAGTGGAATATCGTATGATGTCTAAATTTAAAGATTCCAAAAATATATTTCTTTTAAATTCGCTTTTAATTTTTTTTCTTAATATATTTATTAAAAATGTTCATTTTACTTCCACGTCCAGTGGAAGTATAGTAACGACAAAAAATTTTTAAAAACTTTTATTGTTCAAATAGGCTTAGAATGTCATGAAACGTCGAGATTTTAAGTTTGAGAGAAAAAAAATTTCTGTCTGTCTGTCGGTCTGTCTGTAACTTTTTTGTGCGCACGTTTACTCTGGAACCGTTTAAGATATTGACTTGAAATTTGGTACACGTATGTATTTTAACGAGATCTGGAAATAGATTATATTTTCATCTTGTTTCGTCGAAGGGTAAATGGGGGTAAATAGGTAAATGAAGCAGCTAAGAGTCAATAAAATTGGTATTTAGTATATACAAGAGAAGCTAAGGTCTCAAAAAATTTTTTGGCATCAGCCACCCCCATTACCATTATTAAAGGGGATGAGAAAAAATTGTGATTTAGTGTGTGTACTGTGTACAAGAACCAAAAACCTCAAAATATTTTTTTACTTCATCCACCCCCACTACCCTCTATCACCACCCCCACCCCACTACCGATGTGGGGTATCGTTTTATAGGTTTTTGGGGTAGAGGATTTTAAATATTATTAAAGTTCCATAAACAATTATTTCCACATACAAAATTTTTTCGTTGTGAGAGACTTGGATAGAAAATCTGGATGTGGAAGTAGTGATTCCTTGAGCAGCGGTTTTTACTATGTAGACCTCTTATCCCCGAAAGTATTGAGTCCATAGTTCTAACAAAAAAATATGTCAGAGACAACAATGAAGTTTAAGGAAAACTATAGCGAGCTTTCTACTGTTATTAATAAAAGTTCATATGTTACATACAAATGTTCAAAAATGATCAGAGTTGCTGGCAAATCTAAATTAGCTTAAAACTTGGGCGGATGAAGTACATTCTTTCCTGGGTTCCGTGAAGAAAAGGTCAATAAAAAAAATTAAACGAAACTGTAAAATAAAATCCTATAAAACGTAGCGCATGTCGATTATTGCTATGCTTACCTACCTATATACACCTAAAATTCACAGATCTGTATCTTCCAAATCGATGTCGATGAGGGTTTTAACCCCGGAACCCGGCGAAAAGAAATTGTTTTAAGAAATAATAATAATATTAATGATAATTCTTTAGTAAAACTAAACAAATAAATAATAATTATTAGTACTGATAGAAAATAAAATTTTGAAAAAAAAATGTTCGACACAATTTTTTATATAAATTGTTCATTTTTAAGTTACAACGACTTAAAAATTGCAATTTTGGCTCGAGAAAACAAGATATTTCAAATGGTTTGTATCAAAAATATCACATCATCAAGAAAATACTTTAAGCCTAAAGAAAGGCCTAAACTAGGACTGTTTTTGTATTTTTACAAATTTCCGTGTGATTGGTAGTCTCAGAGATATAAAATTTTAAAGTTGGCGTCTGAACGTTTGTGAGACGAAGTATTTAGTTTATATATTAAATAACTCATAAACTTGTTACATATCAAAGGCTGTTAGTTCAGCTTTAAAATGGGTTTTTATTTGTTTCTGTAGTATAAAATACAAATAAGTTATGACCGAAGCAATGCGCGTGTTCACATTTTCTAAATAAATGTTTCACCATTTTGTTATTAGTATTATTGTAGTAAGTGATTAAAGGAAATATTTCTCAAATGCCATTTTTCATTAATACGTATATGCCAAAATAATTTTGCCCGTTTAAAACACTTGCTTTAGAAAAAATTGCACTTTAAATTATAAAAGTATTTTCGAAAAAAAGTAAAATCTTTGTTCTCTTTACAAATATCTCAATGAACATTAGTTTTAGCGAAAAAATGTCAAAAACCAAAAAGAGAGCTTATAAATTGGGAATTAATTTGTTTTTTTTATTTCTGTAAGATCAAGAGTTCAGAAGACATAGAACTTTAAATATGGCGTCAGAACATTTACGAAACGAAGTGTTTAGTTTATTCATGCGATTTTTTGTTTGTTTCTATAGAATCAAAAATAAAGAAGGTATGGCCGAAGCAACGTGCGTCTTCACACTTCCTTGATGAAAATGTCGTCATTTTACTGTATTTACTCAGTATTTAAAAACATAATTCTGAAATACTATTTTCGTTAATATATAGAGCATTTACACACAAAAAAAGAATGTTTGATTTGAATAAATGTGCTTCAATCCAAATAAATGATAAGTTTGTATATAATGAATAATATCAATGTTTCAAATGAAGAGTACTATTTTTTTAAAGATTATTCTTAATTAGATAAGTATGTAATATTAAACTGAACATTTCATTTATTTAAAATGCAAAATCCTAATATTCTTGTTTCAACACTATTCCTCGTTTTAAAATGAACACCGCAATATATTTCCTTTAAAATTGTGTTTAAGTCTTTGTAAATAAATCGTATGTTTCATTTAAAATCACCTCTTATTTAAAACAATAAAATTGAATTATTTAAATCACAATAAAAATCAAATTAAACTAAGAATACATATAATTTTAAATTAAATATATTTAATCCAAAAAATAGATGGTCTCAATTTAACGCAAAACTATTTTTAATTCAATATTATAATTTATTGAATTTTTCAAGTCAAATTTATGTCCACAGCAAGAACTAAATTATTTAATTGTTCGTCCATCATCTGACCCCTGATGATTCAAGAAAGACTGATCAGTCTGATGATATTGCGGTGGAGCATTTATATTTTGATTGCCTATACAAATTTCCGAGTAAACACTCTTGGTAGGACTAAGTCAGCGAATTGCAAGCAGATCTATCTACCAACATTTACCGTGAACTTGGAAAGAGCTTTACCATACTCTGTTTAAGTTAAATATATGATACTCTCAAATTTCAAAAATGAGTATACATTTAAAGAAAGTCTCAATTTTTTCAATAAATACATATAAGAAACAAAGAATTCTACTATTTATTTCAAATATATGTAATGTTTATTCTAAGGCTAATACATTTTTAACTTAAAACTATGTGCAGTTTTCAATGAAGAATATGGATGTCTCTGGTTGATTGTACTCCATTTAAGTTAAACATATGATATTGTCGATTTTTTAATCATATGCATATATTCAAAAGAAAAGTTATATTCTTGTTTCAAATGTATATAATATTATTTGTTCCAAGAGTAATGCATTTTTTAAGTTGAAATTATGCATAATTTTATATTTAGAATGCGAATGTTTTGATATGATTATCCTCATCTCAAATTAAAGAAATTTATCAAGATTTCGCTTTAGTTTTCACAAATAAATATATTGATTCAAACCAAAAAAAATCTCTTCTTTTGAGCAAATAATACATTCAAATTCCTGAACAAATAGATACATTCAAAACAACAATACTTTTTTGTGTGTACCTAGGAGCTTAAGTTGTTTTTTTTTGTTCGTTTAAAGAACTAGCTTTAGAGAAAACTCCATCCACCATATTGCAGTCGCCATTTTGAATTATTTTGTTTTGGCTTCAAATTCGTAATCAGTAAGTCCAAAAATATAAGTATACTGCCTAAAAAGTAGTATTTTTCCTCAACTATTGTAATAAACTGTAAAAGATGTTTAAACTGCAATTTTTACAATTATTTCCTGACATCGGATTCAAAATCATTTGAAGGTCAAACTGAGAAAAAGTTTTTGTATGTTTTTGGGGGAGGCTCAGTTCGAATCAGTTGTCATTTTGACATTGAAGGATACCCTAGAGATTATTTCAAACTCATTTCGCGGCCATATGAGCTCAACTTAAAATGATGATTAAAAAGGACCCCGCACCTTTCTTATGGAAACTGGTCAAATTATATGGCCTTAAAGAAACTTTGAGATGAAATAACGACAAAATTGAACTCATTGATCTCAAAAACATATACATAAATTTTTTCAAATTTTTTCATATTTTTTACACCACCTTTTCTCAGTTTGACCTTCAAATGACCTTGAATCCGATGTGATAGAATCCAGCCAACCACGGATTCGAGGTCAGCGACCTAAAAAACCCATGTGGGCATTTTCCATGTTTTTTAGTCGCTTTTTCTCAATTTGACCTCAAAATGATCTCAAAATGCCTTGAAATTACCTCTAGATGTTCTGATGTTCTTGAAGGGTAAAAATAACAGCGGATTTGAATTGAGCGAGCTCAGAAACATAAACATAAATTTTTTCAAATTTTTTTACAACACTTTTTCTCAGTTTGACCATCAAATGACCAAGAACTTGACGTGATGAAGCTTAACCAACCTCGGATTCGGAATCAGCGACCCAAAAAACCTATGTATACTCTGGTAAAGTCTGGTGATTGTTCTTAGATCAAATGTTGACCTGTGTTATTTATCAGCGACGCCATACCCGCAATAGGCGACTCAATTATTTGTCATAAATAATTGCATGTAAGTGTTACTTCATAACCCTTTCCGCAGATTTCAAATATGGAATATATTGATCTGTGTAGTTTTAGGTGGAACACCCTGTATATTGTTTTCATATGGCGTACGACTTCGACTCACACTTGACTGTTTTTTTTCTATTTTTTTCATGCCAGTTAAAAGTAACTATTTAGTGATTAAAACAAATAAGTACCATTGGTAGGTGACAAAATACTTTTCATTTACAATTACTGTCTATTAGTTTAAATTACAGGTATAAAATTGTATGGTATATACATATTTCATACCATTATTTAACGAGTAGGCGTCCGGTTTTCATTTATACATCGAAAACGATTAATAAAAAATATGATGGTAATGATCACGACAGATCAAAGTGCGTATTTAATTATGTATATGGCAGCAATAATAAATAGTTAATGCGTAAGTGAACCATGTTAACCTATGAGGTAAACGGATGAGTCCGGTTTGCACGCCGTGGAAACATCCTGGAAAGGGTAAAACGTTTACAGACTAGGAGAAAAACAAAACTTTATTCACTGCAGTGCAGTGGAATCCTGAATCCTGTGGAAAACGGATCTTGGCGGTTAGTTGATATAGCGCACCGCTGGATGGCGTTTCACAATAGACATTCAGACGCCGGTATACTCAGCTTAGAGTTTGTTAGCCGGCGATGAATATCGGGGTGAGGCTGTAAGAAAATACGCGACACCAATTTTAACATGTTTAAGTGACTAAATTTTTCTGTGTTCCATCTCGACGCCGTGCTTCGGTAGCAATTTCTGTAATGTCAGTGAAAAAATGGAGGGCAAATTTGGTTTAAGTATCCCCGCAATAAAACTGTCCGTTCAAATTTGTTATGGATCCAACACTCTACTGTCCGGGTAAGAGTTCAACTAACTACAGATGACTGCCATGTCGTTTCATGCAGCGTACCGCTACACGCCCACAAATCTCCCATAGTTACCGTTAATAAAGTTTCGGTACAGCATATTATTCCACTTCAGCGCCAAAACATTTGCCGGTTGTCAACAGAGACGCTAGGGAGGCGCGACTATCAAACTTCATCGACGATTACTCAAGATAATTACAACCAGCACTCTTTAACGGTCTGCGGTGTTATTAGCGCCCGTCTAAGTCTAATTGATCAAAATATTTAGGGCAAATCACAAATTTTAAACCACGCCCAACAGCGATCGATATTTTGGTCATGTAGGTTACTATACCTTTGAAGATACAGACTATTCATCCGTAAGTTCATAGAGACTCGTTTGACAACAAAGAGATTCTCTTAAAATCGCAAAGCTTTATGCAATAATAATTGTCATTTTCTCATTTCTCCCTATAGCGCAACTATCAGACAATGTTAATCTCGTTCATCCCATGCAATATATATAGACTTATTATTACAATTCCTGCAAACACTGGAATATAAATTAAATTATATTAGCAGTTCTGTCATGCTAGAACATTATCCGCACTAAACAAACTTTCAATCTGCAGTTAGAGCATAATTATGTCTACAATACTACAATATTGCAATCCTAAATAAGACTATTAAAATAAAATATAAATTAGAAACTAGATATCAGAATTAACAATTGCCCTCGCATGTTGCCGACTGCGAACGTCTAGTTGATTAATATTCTGCTCTGATGATGTATGAGCATTTGTTTGATTTCCATAAACTTCAAGAAGCATGCCAAATAATATTAAAATTATTCTGTATTTTTATTCTCACGTTTTAAAACATTTATACTTTGTTTTAAAACGAAAGAAAACCGTTAACAGAAAAATATAATGAAAATGTGCATATTTCTATAAACTATACAAGTATACTAATATTTTCCATGTAAAATACTTCCAAATATATTCACCAGAAAACACATTTTGTACCATTAGCAAGTTACCCCCAAAACTGCTTATACATGATACTATTTTTATACAAGATTATCAAGACAACTATACAAAATATTATATGCAGAAAAAAGTAAGTACTTAATTGATCGACAAACCTCCTTCCTGTAAATTATACAGGGACACAAAATTGTATCGTTTTGCCAATGCAAAACAAAAATCGTGGTATTTTAAAAATTGAGCATAAACATCATTATATTAAAGTATCAGAAACGATCTGTTAAAAGTATATTTTCATTCCCCAGAATATATAATTGTATATTTGTGTGCTGTGTATGTGTGTGTGTATATTCGTTGAGTTTATTCAATAATAGAATCGAAAAATGAATTCAACATAAACCTAGGCAATATATCCATTTACAAATTGATTTTGAAATATAGTTTGAATTTTTTTTTTTTAGTCTGTTCTAAAAACAATATACAATGAATCTAGAAAATAGTAGAATTACCTAGAGGATAAGTATCTGTGTAGTAAAAATCTCAAAAAGAGAAAAGGAGAAATTACGAGAATGCTATTAATTAACATTTAGACAATTATTATGCCTGCATTATTACAACCCTAAATAAGATTACTAAATTACTAAATTAAAATATAAATTAGAAACGTTTGTTTGATTAACAATTTGCCTTGATCAGGGTGTATACTTTCTCGAAAACAGGAAAAACCTGGAAATATCAGGGAATTTGATTTTGGTCAGGAAATCAGGGAAAGTCAGGGAATTTATAAATTAAAAAAAAAGTCAGGGAAAATTTATTAAAACTAGTTATATCTAAAGTTGTTCCCATCTTGCGCTAGTCAAAAAATGTTTTCCATTTCCCCATCCCCCGCTCATAAATTTTCATTTTCGAGCATAAAAAATTTCTGGAATTTTTATTGAAAAGTCCTGAAAAACATGGAAAAGTCAGGGAATTTCAAAATTGTGAATAGAGATGCAACGGATATCCGGTTACTATCCGGTATTCGGCCTATCCGGCCACTTTATTACTATTCGGCTGGGCACCGGATAGTGATCAAATATCCGGCCAAAACCGGATAGTTAAAAAATAAAAAGTGGTATAAAAAATGAAACAGTTTTATTATTTTTCACTTATCCTGCATTACAATTATTACTACAAACTGGCAATAGCTATAGATTAATTACTAAATTAATATTTATAGTTTACCAATGGTAAATTATGGTGAATAAAGATGAGTTTTTCAGCGTTTAGAGGTAGTAGACGATTGCGTTTCTTTTCGTATACGTTGCCAGCTTCTGAAACGGACCTCTCACTGTATACACTACTGCAAGGGACAGAAAGATAAATATTTACAATCTTTAACAAAAGTGTATATTGATTGGAGTTAGTATACCATCATGCGTAATGTAAGGGTCACTATTTCTTTGAATCCGTGCTCCTTTCAAATAATAATCAATCTCCTCGGCCATTGAACTTTTCTCTGAAACGTTTTCATAAACGCTACTATTTTTTTCGCCACTTCCTCAAAACAGTCCCAAAAAGTGTTGTGAATATCAGCAGTAACATTATCTAGTGGGTTTCTCTTACTTTGTTTATTGGAAGAAGAAGAACCACTTTCATTATCATGCTTGAATATGAATCATCACAACTATTTTTTTAAGCCTCCAGCAGAATAATTTGCTGCCAGTAAGTATTTTTTTCTCGTTGATGTTGCCAAAACGTGTTTTCAATCCAACTTTAAATGTAAGCCGGATATTTGGCCGGATATCCGGTGTCCGGTACAAGAAGTACGCCGGATATCCGGTATTCGGTATCCGGCCAAAACACTATCCGTTGCATCCTTAAATCGAATTGTATTGAATTGTATTCCTGCATTTTTTATTCTTAAATATTTTAAAACATTTCGTGTCATTTTGTTCTAAAGCGGTTATAACATTAATACGGTTTGTACTGACTGATTTATAAAATTTCCCAAAAGAAAACTATTCACACGAAAATATAATGAAAATGTATATATACCAATTAAACTATACAAGCACACTAATATTTTCGATGTAAAATACTTCCAGTAAATTAACAGAAAACACACTTTATACTATTTACAAGTTACTCTAAAAACTTGCTTCTACCGCGGTTAATACAATTTGTTTAGAAGATGATCAACATAACTTCGAAATAATATATTAAAAAAATAATAATAATAGGGTCTCTCTTAGGTCTCACTGTTGATCGACAAGCCTTCTTCCCAAGAATTATACAGAGACACAAAATTGTACGTCAATCATTTTGCCAATATATATTTTTATTTATTTGCTTTTATCATGATTAGAGAATATTATGTAGGTATTAAGCAAATCATAACTTACACACTTTTTATTTATTATAAAATGTTGTTGCCTTAATCTGGGCACGCTAATATACTAGTCAGGTAAATACTTTAAAACACTCATTATTGGAGAACCAATCAAAACAACTACTCTTTTAGCTAATAGTGACGAAGTATTGAATTACATGATAGGATTCCTAACATTTTAAAGCAAAAAATATATTGAAAATACTTAAATCATTTTCATTTTAGCCATTTAAACTTTTTTATTTAATATGAAATTATCTACTTTCGGTATATTGGTACCTTAATTTGGTCACGCTAATATACTACTTAGGAACACACTTTAAAACACTTATCAAATCAATCATATCAAATGATTTAAGTATTTTCAATACATTTTTTTTGCTTTAAAATGCTAGGAATCCCATCATGCAATTCAATACTTCATCAGTATTAGCTAGAAGAGTAGTTGTTTTGATGTTCTCCAATAATGAGTGTTTTAAAGTACTTACCTGACTACTATATGAGCGTGCCAGATTAGGGTAACAATATACAGAAAGTAGGTCATTTCATAATAAATAAAAAAAAGTGTGTAAGTTCTGATTTGCTTAATATCTAAATAATGTTATCTAAAAATTTATTTTAAGAATTGAATATAAATATGGAATCAGGCATAAATATTACATTAAAGTATCAAGAGAGATCGATTAACGGTGCTACTTATTTTTATTCCCCAGAATATATTATGTATGTGTGCTAAGAAAAATTTTCTTTCCTTAAAATTGCGTGAATTTTGATATGATGTAGCCGTCTTGTCTACGAATAAAGCTTTAAAATTATTTTCTAGAGGATGTTTAAGTAGTATATTGAGAAATTGCAACTTAATGAAAAGAACAGCTGAACTCCTTATTTTTATAAAAAATGAATAAATTGGTCGGCAACACTCTTTTAAATAACTAATTTCATTTTCTAAGAACGACTTTGGAATTATTTGTTTATTGGTTTTTGAATGTGATTTTCTTTTGTTTCTATGTGACTTTTTCACAATGTCTCTCAGTGGTAACATTATGTGAATTTAAAGCAGGCAATTTCACCTGGCGTCGCGTCGTAAATTAAGTTCTAAGTGGATTTTCTTTTAACTCGGACAAACACCAAAGTTACATGCGACATTCATAGTATTTTTTAAAACAATTAATTTTTTTCGGTCAAAGGAAATAATCCCATATTTTTGGTGATCCCTAAATGTGTCAAACTCTAGTTCTCAAAAAAAATTTGTAAAAAAATGGAATCGCCTTCGAGAAAAAAAAGTAACTTCACCCAGTTGCTCGATCAATTGAATCTTATTATTCAACAAGCGTGTAATGATGGCTGTTACTCAGGGTACAAGCCAGAGGCGAGTGTCGTAATTCGTCCGAGTTAGTAATAGCTATAACAGTCGAGTAGAATACTATACGTTTTCTACGACTACTCAGCAGGAAGTTGCAAATTTGGTGAAAATAATAATTACGAGAAATGGCGATATTTTCTATGAAGAAATGCGAAGACTCATATTGTATTGGTCATAACTTTTTTATTTTTTATGCAGGAGAATAAATAAAAAAACGAGCTCAATTGATAAACTTTAATTTGTTTTCTTAACATTTTTGGCGTGATTGCCATAGTTTTTGAGATATTTAACTTCTAAAGTAGTATTTTGACTTAAAAACGATCGGCGCCATTTTTAAACCTCCTTACCTCCGAAAAAAAGAATCACGGGGATTTTGAAAACAACAAATTGTTTCTCGAAACTTTGTCTTTGAGATTTTTATTTTTGAGCTAGGAGTGATACTTTTCGAGTTATTCGACAAGAATCGTGTTGAGGCGCCCGTTTTCGTAACCCGCAAAGAAGGCGAAACACGAAATCTTTAATCTTTCTTTTTTAATGCATGAGTTGAAGGGCCATATGATGTCATTATGGAAAGAGGGAGAATTGCATTTGATGCATATCGTAAATCGTACCGGCGAAATCGAAAATTCGAGCACAGAGGAGAGTACGAAATTATTTGTTAATAAAACTATATGTATTTTTCATTCCAGTAATTTTTTCATCGCTTAAAACCATTTTTTCACAACAAAGTTGTGCAATTAGTTTTTTTTTTAATCTTTTTATTTAACGTCTGCCTATTTCCCCTACCAGGGCCTATCACCGACGCCAGGAGACGAGCTACCCCCAACCTGGAAATTTTACCGAACCTCTTCTCGTAAAAAGAGTAGGGATCTTTTACTTGCCTAACATTTCATAGACAAGGGACCGCCTGCTTTACATCCCCTCCGAAGGATGGTATATCACTACGAGGATTAGTCTCGAAATTACATAGCTTCCACGTATACACTGATATACAAGTCGCTAGAAGGTGGGACGAGATCGCTATGTTTCCCAAGATGGATTTCACCCATCCAAGTACTAACCGCGCTGCACGTTGCTTCACTGGAGTATCGAAATAGAATCACAGTCAAGACGCATCTACGCTTGCCCCGTGCAAATTAGTAAAAATATCTAATAGTAAATTTAAAGAAATATACATGTGCATCGCAGTTTGAATTGGCATACGCCATGTTTTTGAACTTTAAATCGTCTCTTGTAATTGCTCCACAAAAACTGTTGAGTAATGATTAATGATTGGTCCTAGCCCATTGAGTAATGCATTATTATCCACGGCCGTAAGTAATGAGCCCTATTACTTGTTCGATATTTAATAATATTAATTTATGCAACAAGTACATAAAGTTGTACATTTTTTCACGAATGGGGAGTTTGACAATCATGGCAATCCCATGAGTGAATAAAAGGTACTTTATGCATGACTTTCATACAGTATTTTTTCTACGACTGCTTAGTATCCATATTTATATAAATACATTTCAAAATTAGTTTAAACGTCAAAACAAATTCATAATTTGACGTTTCTAAAGCGAAGATTGTGAGACAAAACTTCAATTGTTTTCAATGCACTCCGGCTATAAAAAAGATTGAAATAATGTTATTTTCTCTACTCTTATTAGGTTATATAGTAATTAATATACTGCTTTTGAACAATTAATAGTATCCATAAACAAACAGCGTGAGTTATAATGAGTGAGTTATTATAAATCACTAGGTACAGAGCCAATCACCTTTATCTTCATGGTGGCTCTGTCCCAGAGAAATTCTTTTCCGATACGGTGAAATAGAACGGTCCATTATTATTGAGGGGAGGAAGGTGATTTAAGTAATAATCGTGCCAAAAATGATGAATTAGGTTAGTGAAGATGAACTAATATGCACACCACCAGAATGAAGACAAGTAGCTAATGATACAATACATAATTTATTACCGGGAAAATCGCAGAACAAATATAAAAGTGTGTACGAAAATTAAATTTTACAGTTAATTTTATTAATAATCAATTCAATATTTATTGTTATAATCGTAGATAAAGTATAGTATTTAACATGCGGTAATGGTAATAACTCACTTGATGAATTCATCTGCGTGAATTATTACCTGCATTACCGCTCGTTGAATAATATACTATTTTTAACGCTTTTTACTCTTTTTTCACTATTGTCTTAAACATATGTTTTACGCACTAAAAATTATGAAATAAGGTGCAGTTTTTTTAAATAAATTTAATTTCGTTGTTTGTTCATTTTTACACCGACCTCAATAACTTTTACTTTTTTATTTTGGAGGCAGTTCAATATTTCATAAACATTTCTTTTCACCCATTTCTTACATAATTAAAGAAATGTTCTGAGACAATAATATGTCACAGGTTTCACGCAACCACATTGTATGTATGTATTTATGAAACCTTCTCCATAGTTCTCGAGATAATCGCCATTGCATAAATATACAGGGTAGCATAAAAGTATGGGAACAGTAGGATAATTTGAAAAATACGAATCCTAGAAATACAAAAGTTGTAGGAATTTTCCCCGGCTATCTGACGGTGACCTTGAATTTGACCTTGAACATGATCTTCAAGGTCATTTGAAGGTCAAGTCGATTTTTTAAATGGAACCCCCCACTTTTACGTTCGAATGAAATGAAACGGGCGGAAAATTTTACGTTCTGATATGACCTTCGTCACTTACAAAATTGACCTCTAAAGGTCATCTTTACTTTACTCTTGAACTTTGTAAGTGCCGAAGGTCATATTCGAACGTAAAATTTCATTTCCGGGGTTAAAAGTAGGGGGTTCCATTTGAATAAATAGACTTGACCTTCAAATGACCTCGAAAGTCATGGTCAAGGTCAATACCAAGGCCAGGGAAATTTTCTACAACTTTTGTATTTAAAGTTTTTTCTAGGATTCGTATTTTTCAAGTTATCTTGCTGTTTCCGTACTTGTCTAGTTATTACAGCATATGTTTAAATGTTCGCCATTGATAGTTTGACAGTGAGCTAGACGGATATAAAAGTTATCAATTGTACTTCTTATAATATCTGGTGTAACCTCAGCGCATCTGGTGTAACCTCAGGGTCCCATTTAAAAAATCGACTTGACCTTCAAATGACCTCGAATGTCATGGTAGAGGTCAAATCCAATGTCACAGTAAGATAGCCAGGGAAATTTCCTACAACTTTTGTATTTAAAGTTTTTTTCTAGGATTCGTATTTTTCAAGTTATCCTGCTGTTCCCATACTTTCATGCTAACCTGTATAATGTGCAATAGGGGCCGCCATTTTGAATCCGTCGTTTAGAATTTTTTTTATTTTTGACGCTGTATGCGATATTTAACGAAATATGAACTTTGTCCGGATTTTCAGAGTTAAGCTCACTGTGCACTGAACTTAGCTTGATGAAAAAGCTACAATGGGACCATCGTCCATCAATAATGTTTATAAAAAAATTATCATTATTATAAATTGAAAACTGTTTCTAATTAAAAATCATCGCCAAATTTGTGCATATGTTGGTAATATAAAAAAACCTATTACTAATTTTTTTCGCCAGACATTTGTTGAAGAAGTAGGTAATCACTAAAATATAATAATCTCTTGAATCTAGTTCTATTTAATTTCCACGGCATGTTTGATAAGGATATTTTCTCAATTTTTTAATTATTATTTACTAAAGAATTTGTGAATTTGGGTTAATGTCAAACCAATTTTCGATTTGAAGTTATCAATGGATTTTTGTTATGAAAATTAATATTTAACTACTGGGCTTCTGACAGATGTTGCCATTTGAAAAAGTTAACTTATTACAAATTAGTGAATTCTGAAATTTTGGTTGGTCGTAGGTACTAAACCAATTCGAATAATCAGATTTACATTCTTCTCTTACAGCAGACCCTACACGGTCAATAATAATGTCATTACTAGTATAATAACATCAGTGATAATGACCGTGTAAGATAAATAAAATGTAATGATATGTAGTAATGACTGGAATCCGGATTTTATGCTTTCGACACATTACTTGTGCATGGTAGGGATATTGACATTAGTAATGACCATGTAGTGTGCGGATCGTCAATAGTCCTTCATTACTTCACTACTCATTTGATTTGATGTCATGGAACAAGCTATTTTCACATCTAATGTAAATGCCTCAACCGCGACATACGTTTGAAAAGGACCTCGCACGGAATGATAGGAAAATGGCCCTCGGTTAAATTGCACCAAATTTTAGTATGTTATAGGTCTTGGCCTCCCGAACAATAGTTCTCATGGGCACAATACTCAAAATTCCAGAGTTCGGCCGCCAGTGGCCTTTGAAGTCTAAAAATATAAAGTTCTTATATGGCCCCTTGAGGTGAAGCTTTGACCCCAAAAGTTCTGTGACTGGACCGCAAGACATCTACTCCTCCGTTTTCTAGTGCGGTAAATACGATGGTGACAATATTTTCCGACATACCCTTCACCCCTAAACTAAAAAAACCACCCCTTTTTCCGATGATTTTCCGGTGCTAGGTTTGCGAGGGCTTATCGGATCGGTTTTTTTTGTCAATTCAAATAAAATAAGTAACGATTAACCACAGGTGACCTAACTCACCCCTGGTGGTTGAAACTACTCACTAAACAAGATATTATTACTTTAATATAACTTCAACGTTGCTAGAAAGTATTTTGTCATACTATTAAATGTTATTTAATGTAACCAATATTACTTAAATATTTGTTTAATATTTCGAAATTTAACATTTCTCAGTTACATTGTTGTAATATAAATATCATATTGCAAGAGAACATTAAAAATGTTACTTCCATTTAACATTGCATAACATTACGGATACATTCTTTGTTTGCTGGGTACCGCCACTCCCAATAACGAAATGCCACGAAAACAAGGAAAATCAGCTGGAAAACGGCATACCCCGTTTTCGAGCGGGGTACACGATGGTGATCGTATTTCCCGACCTACCCTTTACCCACTACCCCTAAACCGAAGAAACCACCTCTGTTTTCTAATTTCTGTAGAGTTAATAGCTTCGGAGATTTGGAAGTATAAATGTGGCGTCCGAACGTTCATAAGACGAAGTATTTAGTTTAAATGTTAAATATCTCAGAAACTATGGCACTTACGTCAAAAGCACTAACAACCAAAATTAAAGAATATTAATTAGGCTTTCAAATGATTTCTTGTCTATTTCTGTAGCATAAAAAAACAAAGAAGTTATGACAGAAACAATGTACTTTTTCATTTCTTTTTAATAAAAACGTCGCCATTTTGTTAATGTAAGTAGTCAGTAATTAAAAAAATATACCCCCATATACTGTTTTTCGTTAACATATAGCATGACCTAGATGCTCAAATTTTTCGTCAGCTTGCAATGCTTGCTTTAGAAAAAAAATGCATTTTAAACTATAAAGGAATTTTAGAAAAAACGTAACATTCTTGTATCTCAATAAATATATGTTTTAGAGAAAATATAGTGAACATCAAAAATGAAGCTTATAAACTGAGAATGAATTTGTCTTTTATATACTTGTGTAGGGTTGATAGTTTCGATGATATTTAATTTTATAGATGACATTCGACCGTTTTTAGGAAGAACTATTTAGTTTAAAATGTTGAATATCTCAGAAACTGTAACACTTCCATCAAAAAATTGTAAGGAACAACATTAAAGATAATTAATCGACCTTTAAAATGATTTTTTTATCTGTTTCTACATCACAAAAAATAAAGAAGTTATGACCGATTCAATGTGCGTTTTCACATTTTTTTTTAACAAAATGTCGCCATTTTGTTGTTGTAACTGCTCAGTAATTAATTTTTTCTTCAAAAATGCTGTTTTTTGTTCTTATATAGCATCACCTAGATGCTCAATTTCTTTTGTCTGTTTAAAACACTTGTTTTTTTAGAAAAAAAAATTTACCGGCCATATTAGAGCCGCCATTTTTAATTTTTTAATTTTGACTTGAGATTCGTACTGTACTATAAGTGGTATTCTAATCTTTTGTCTATTACTATTTCAATTTGGTATCTTTCGAAGTACTCGTACTCGTTACTCATTTTTAGAAGAGTACTCTCCAAATTTTGCAAAAGTACAAATTTTTTAGAGTACTTCAAAAACAATTACTTGTACTCAAGTTTTCACGAGCAATTTTTAAAGGTACTTGTTGTGAAGTACTCGTGAGTACTTTAGTGCGGTACTCTGTCCAGCTCTGGTTATAAAATGGACATATGGCGAATACTGAGAGAGATTACTCATAAAGGAAGTTTTATCATACTAAAATTTTCAATGAGGCTAGGTTTACTGTAAAACATGGTTAGATAGTCCTTGAAATTCGTGGGCTCTCTAAAACCACAAATTAAAAAATGTATATGGATAATTAATTTTTCTTTTCGGTGACTTAATAATAAATAAATCGGTAGCATGCACCCATAATATGGTTCAATGTTGATAAATTGTTTTTAAAAGACATTTCTCTTGGATTAAAATTGCATTTTACATACAATTATACACTCAAAGAAAATGATAGGTAAATTCAACCAAAAAGAGCATATGAAATCGCGCCTATCTAGTTTCATAGTTAAATCAATCAGAAAAGAATAGTCATACAACTTTATTTGTTTTCGTAAACAAATAGTAGTTTAATAATCATATCTTCTTGTAACGAATTTAATAGTACAATGATATTTTTTTATGTTCACTAACCATTTTCAATTTGGTCTACAATTAAATAGTACAACGACTTTGTTTTTTGTTCACCCACTAATTTTTAGCTTGATCTACACTTTATTGTATGATGAAGTTTTTTTTGGTTAGCCAAAATCTCAGTATTGAGACATCAGATCACCCAAACCAAAGATTAGAGATCGTTTATAAGATCCATCCAAATATATCGATGATCCCTGGGAGAATTTGAACATTGCAATCATGTTATTAATTTTCTATAAATTCATAAGAGTATAAGATAATGCATGATTGATTATTGTCAGTGATTTGTATGTGGCGTCATCTGGGAATAATTTCTGTAATAGACTACGTGGTAAGTAAGCAAATTTTATGGTAATTGTTTTAGAACTTCTAGAAGACGGCAATAATATTGGTTTGTCTACCAAGTACAATAATACAGCGAACTAATACTGAGTTAGAATTACAATTCGATAATAGTTAAAAATAAAATATACTATTATCTAGTTTAATTTGACAGAATTCAACAAAATAATAGTCAGACGAACAAAATAATAGTCTTATTCATCTATTTTTTAAGTTAATGTTTGTTTTGTTGTACGACAACTTTTTATTAATTAAAATAACAATCACCTCTTGTTTAAAAATACCATCAATATAGTTTGGTTTAACAAAATTAACGATATTGTTAGTTAACCATTTTTTTTTGTTGAATTTACCCATACTATTTCTTTGAGTGTATATACATTAAAGGTAATGGGAGATATTGTTAACGATATAGACAAGGGTTTGTCAACTTTAATATTGTTAGATCAATCTAAGACTTTTGATGTAGTGAACCACAAACTCATGCTTGCAAAACTTAAATATATAGGACTAAGTGATGTTCGGCTAAATTGGTTTTCCAGTTATCTTAACAACAGGCACCAAAAAGTTAAAATAAATTTCTCTGAAAATGATGAATAAATCGAACCGTAAAAAAATTAATAATTCTCATTTAAAAATACCGAAAACCCCAGGACACCCTTCAAAATAATTTGGTAACAGCGCCAAGGAAATAAATACATATATACGTATCTATAGAGAGAGATATGCTATTAAATTTAGCAGTTAGTGTTGGAAACGAACATTTTACCTGCCTTTGAGCTATCCAAAATCAAACATTTATATGAAAATATATTTCCTCTTTGAACTTGCTTAATCTTACACCCAATTTATCCAATGACTGTCAAATCGACACTCGTCTGACTATAAAACATGATCAAATACATTTTATATTTCCTTGCTGCTTTTGAAACCTTGCAAAAAATGATTGTTTTAACCTTATCCTGTGCTGATAAATCTTCCAGATTATTTATTTTCCATTCGATTCATGATATTGATGTATGTATGTACATGTACATGTCGAAATGCTATTGGATTACTTCTAGTTTGTAGTTTCCAATACCGAACAAAATGTATTGGATTGATTGCCTTATCGTGCTCAAACCAGCGACATCTATTTCAAAGTTTACCGTTTTAATTTTAAATGAATTAATGGTTTATAAAAGTTCAGTTGTTTTAATATTTTAGTAATATCGCTCGTGACAACTCTCATGAAATTAATATTAGACGTCAGTTATGAGCTAGAACTCATGCTATAATTGCTTGTTTTATACTGTACTTTGAGAAAATGAAATATATCTTTCAACACCTGTCACGATTAGTTCTTCATAAGATATTAATGAATTTGTACTCTAACTTAAAAGTTTATAAAACACCATCTATTTCAAGTCAAAAATAGACGAGTTCTATAAACTAATTACATAACCCAAACGTACTCGCAATAAATAATACTACACTAACGGGTTATATAAATATTCTGGAGCATAACATATTACCTTTACGCAATAAACATATCTCCTGTATGCGATTAAAATTAAAGTTTTGTGAGATTTCTTGTACACGAGGCGGACAAATTATTAGTTCACTTTTAATTGTTGGCATATTGGATTGAATACAAGGTTCTTTAATATAAAGAAATATTTGTAGATAATTGCAACTCTTAATTTTCTTTATTTTCACAAAAACACAAACAATTTGATCCACTTTATTCTGATATGTGTCTTAATGCTAATCTCTTTTATATAATTTCCTCGTTAGTTTCTATGTTGTAATTGGGTCCTGAATAGATGAAGTCCTTAAAAATTAGTTACCAATCCATCACACGGAGTCGTTCGAGGTGTTAAGCTTAAAGTCAATTAGTCAATAATGAGGATGAAATTTAAATAATACGATTTAAAAAACCGCTGAGTAAGGAATCACTACTTCCACATCCAGACTTACTATCTCTCTTACAACGAAAATACTATATTCGCACTCCACTAAATGTGGAAGTAATACGCAGAAAATGGCATGACAAAGATATAACAAATCATTGTGTGCCGCGGATTACACGATAGAAGTAAAGCTTCCACTTCAAGCATTTTCTTCGAGGAAACCTACTAACTACGCATCCATACTACTCGAGGTAACCCACTGTGCATCCAATTTACTCTAGGAAAGCCACTACGCATCCATAATTCTCGAGGAAACCCACTGCACATTCATACTACTTGAAGTAACCCACTGCGCATCCATTTTACTCGAAGAAACCCACTGTGCATCTATAGTACTCGAGAAAAGACACTGCGCATTCAAAGTACTGGCGGAAAACTACTGCGCATCAATGGTAGGCCACTGCGCATTCATAATACTCGGGGAAATCGACTGCGCATCCACACTACTTGAGGTAACCCACTGCGCATCCACACTACTTGAGGTAACCCACTGCGCATCCATACTACTTGAGGTAAACTACTGCGCATACATACTACCCGAGGTAACCTACTTATTATAGAATCAAGAAAATAATAGAAGATCTATAAACACCGTACAGGTCTAATTTGAAATCGTAGATGCCAGACACTCACGCGATGATGCGTCTCTGACGCTACCTTATCTATCCTTGAAACATTAGTGTCAATTTAGTAACCTGCTAAAATAATGTTGAAAAGGCACGCTGATGTTCGTTTGTTCATAGAACTCGAATTACCATACAACCTGTAGAGTGTTTATAGTGGTAGTGGGGCTGGATGAAGTAAAACAAAATTTTGAGACCTTAGGTTATTGTATACACGCTAAATTACAATTTTATTTATTAATAAAGGGGTGGGGATAGTAATGGGGGTGGTTAATACCAAAAACTTTTTGAGACATTAGCTTCTCTTGAATATACTAAATACTAATTTTATGGACTCTTACCTGCTTGATTTACCTATTTACCCCCATTTACCCCAATTTAGCCCCAACTTTTGGACGGAATAAGATGAAAATGTAATCTAGTTCTAGATCTCGTTAAAATACATACGTGTACCAAATTTCAAGTCAATATCTTAAACGGTTCCAGAGGACTCGTGCGCATGATAAAAGACAGAATTTTTTTGCTCAAACTTAAAATCTCGACATTTCATGATATTCTAAGCCTATTTGGATAATAAATTTTTTTTTAAAATTTCCACTGGATGTGGAAGTAAAGCGATATGCCACATCGGTAGTGGAGGTGGGGGTGGTAGTAGGGGGGCATGAAGTAAAACAAAAATTTGAAGCCTTCGGTTCTTGTACAAACTAACTCACAATTTTATTTTTTTCAGTAGTGGGGTGGGGGGTGGTAATGGGAGTGGTTAATGCCAAAAAATTATTTGAGGCCTTAGCTTCTCTTATATATACTACATATCAATTTTATGGACTCTTACTTGCTTGATTTACCTATTTACCCACATTTACCTGGGGGGTAAATTGGAGTATTATTGGGGTACGAAATACCATCAAATTATAATCTAGTTCCAGATCTCGTTAAGATACATACGTGTACCAAATTTCAAGTCAATATCTTAAACAGTTTCAGAGTAATCGTGCGCACAAAAAAAGTTACAGATAGACCGACCAACAGACAGAAATTTTTTTTGCTCAAACTTAAAATCTCGACATTTCATGACATTCTAAATCTATTTGAACAATAAAAATTTTCAATTTTTTTTTGCGTTACTATACTTCCACTGGATGTGGAAGTAATTCAATTTGTATAAAGTAAAATGATTCATTGCCCAGCTAGTTATTTATAAAACAAATAAGATTTGCATACCAGGCATGGCAAGTTAGAGACGCACCTCAGAGAATGTTTAATATCAACTACGTACAATGCTTAGAGTGATGGTATCTATCGTTGGCACAAAAAGGATTCAAATAATTCTTTAAAAGATAAGTTTAACAATTTTGGTCTCGGATGCTGAAAGAATTGGGATTGGCGGTAATATTTATGAAAATTTTAGTTCGCTTATGGTTTTAAAAATCATACTTACGCGCAAGTTGCAGCAATCTTGTAAAAGATGAAGATATATTGTGTTCGCTAAATCCTCAGCTTAACATATTTTGGCTAATACTATATTTCAAACAAATTGTTACTGGAGGTAAGTATTGGAATCTCTATTTAAGTGCGTGGCATTGTATTTGCAGAGATACCACCATTCGTTTGAAAGGCGTGACAATATTGGGTTAAGGACACCAGTCACGCCTTCGATGTAATTTCTACTCTCAGTGGGGTTAATTAACTCTAAGAATCGACCTAGGATCATAATCCTGTAATAGACGAAAAAGGTCATATTTCTGCTATTTTTATTATATTTTTATATTATTTTACCAAACTTCTTCTGTGTCGAACAGTAGGGATCTTTTACTTGCCTTACATGTAATAGACAAGGAACCGACTGCTTTACATCCCCATAGAAGTATGGTAGATGCATTACGTATTCCTTGCCTTGAAATTACATAGTTTCTGCGTATAAGCTGATATATAGGCCGCTAGAAGATGGGACGAGATCGCCGTGTTTCCCCATATGGGATACCCATCTAAGCACTAAGCCCGATGAGCGTTGCTTCATTGTATGTATCGAAATACGTGCATAGTCAAGACGCCTCTAAGCTCGCCCCCACCTGAGGTTACTTACAGCATTTAGCAATGACATCCAATGTTATGGATTTGCTTTCATATTGATACTTGTGGAATCTATTTATAGAGAATAAATTGTGAAGATTGAATTAATTTTTATTTGGAGAGCAATAAGTTTGTACGTACCACTGATTGCTTACTACTCTTTCCAATGCATCTGCCTTCTTATGATGCACTTGTCTTATCTCTAATTACCTCTTACTGTTCTAATTACTTCTTAATTTCCTAATCACTTTTATAGAATTTCTACAATTAATTTATGTGATCTATGTCCTGAATAACAGACTTTAAATACCTTATGAAGATTTTATACATTCAGTTGTTGACCTAACAGGTAAACACGCACGAGAGGTTAAACTTAAATTTAATCATTCCATCAAGAAAATGCAAGAGTTCAAGTGATACCATTCATATATAATTTAAAGTTCAAGGTGTACAAATAAATGTTGGTACAGGGCCTACCTAATTTTAATATACAAATCTGCCTACCAAACACGACAAAGGAGGACGCCTCCCTTGGAAGACGTTTATCTCAACTACATGAAATGGAAATATAATCTAATAAGGGTAGTGTACTTCGGCTCTGCTCTCGAGCGATCCCTATGGAGATATCAACATATATATTTTTATAAGCTAATTTCGTTAAAATTCAAAATTCGCCTTCCAGCATGAAATTATATTTTCCTAATGGCCATCCGGCGCTCCTGTCCCATGATCAAGACGCCGAATGGTAATAATTTGTAATTATCGATTCTGCTAAGTTCTACAACATACACCTATCCTGTCTAATAGTTATCACTGTTTCACAACTTAAGACGGCTAAGTCCTCCGCTACTGTCACCAATCTTTCCAAACCGTCTCAATATTAGAGAAACCTCAGAAACTTGACACATTTGATAGCGATATTTTTAGGCAGTGTGTCAATGTCACTGACTATGTGAAAATTTTTAAGAAACCAAATATAGGATAATGTGCGACATATACCTCTTCGTATATTTTGCTGCTGTCGGGGTTTCTTAAAATAATATATTGCATTCTCTTCAATTGGCAATTGATGTAGCCCTCCCTTGAAAAAGAATTATCAATATATGCCACCCACAATATCATATGGCAGATATACTTTTGGCAATTACATTTATATTCAAATCCGAATGCGTCATAAATAATGTTTTAGTAATAAATTACACATAGATCTCTTTATTGTCATTTGTATTACTATAATGTCGGATATTAAAGACTTCATCCTTGATAATGCATCAATGTCACTTTTAATACCCAGAGTCTGACGGGGATCTCCGTTTCTTGTAAGTAAATGATAAACTGATTTGTTTGTGCTTGATATTGTACCAATCAATGTTGTAATTTTCTTAACGGAAATTAAAAATGAACCTGTAATTAATATGCTAGCAACAGAACATAGCAATTACCCAATCTTCTCCGAAGACTAATAAATTTGTATAATTATACTAATTAGGTATATACAACGCTCTGCAATATTAATGGTAGATCTTACACAAAAGCCTGGCTATTTAGCCCTATATATACCTTTTTCTAAAATGCTAGTTGTTGAGGTACAAAGCCCAAGGAGCTGCTTTGAAAATTACATTTAAAGCTGTGTGTCGATTAGGGTAGCCATCTTTTTCGAATTCCTGGCAAATCAACTGACATCCTGAAGGGTGCCAGTTGATTTAATTTACAAGTGTAGTAACAGGAATAACATCTTTTACACTATTCTAAAGCTTATTATGACAGCGTCTTTTTTAACATTTGGTAAACGTGATTTATAATCCGTTACAAGTTGGAGTAAAAATTGTTTTGATATTAATTTTTAGTTAAAATTTCATTGTAGTTACCAGTAAGCTTGATAACCTCTTTTGGCTGCAACATTTAAAACTTTATGTTTATTTACAATATTAAAACAGTTATAAGACTTATTTTCACTTCAAGTTGCTGCATCATTTTCCAAGAATTCTGTAGGCAAACTTAATTTGCCAAAGAAACTGCTTACTGTTCTCGCATATGAGATCCTGAATTTCCTTGTTTTTAATGTCGTTAATGTGATGAATCATAAGTCATTTAATACCTTCTTCATTTGGTGTTATTTTATTCAAAGCTTCAACCTTAGCTTGCTTGGTGCTACCTGAAATATCGTCATCGAACTAAGATAAACCAAAATTCATTGGACTTAGGTACCACAAATGGTATTTCATTAACCTTGGCTTGAATTTGCAACTATTTATTTTTATAATTAATTAAGCAGCTTATTTGTGCAGATATCTGTTTTTTTTTTAATAACATTTGATTTAAATGAAAGATTAGTGATAACATAATACATTACAGTCGGGTTGCTCATCAAAATCTAGCCGCAATTACCTTTAATTACATATATTGCAACTAATTGTTTTTTTACTATTTCCAACTATAAGTTTTTTAGTGAAGTAAACATCATTTGAAAGAAAATGATATAAAGAATGAAAAAAAAATGGTTGCCAGCTCTCAGTCCACCGCAACATCCGGGTTGCCAGGTGTAAACAGGTATATTTTTATTAATTACACAGCTACACACCCACACACACAAAAAAAGTGGTCTCACCTGCAGACCCGACCCGTGTACTCTTATGTATCTGGACCCGTTGAAACCGAAGCCGAAGTCAGAATTTTCCGATTGGCTCGTTTTTGACCCCCACCCCCCTAAAGTGGTCTGGCCTGCGGACCAAACCAGTATATCCTTATGTATTTGGACCCTTAACCCCAAAAAACACTCCTAAAATAAAAAAAAGTGTACCAGACCAGTGTATCCTTATCAAATATAAAAGAACACATTGCTACTGGTATGGTCCTCCATTTTTAGGGTGGGTGTTTTTTTGGGGGTTAGGGGTGAAAAACGAACCAATCTGACAATTCTGACTTCGGATTCAGTTTCAGCGGGTCCAAATACATAAGGATACACTAATCTGGTCCGCAGGCCAGACCATTTTTTTTTGGGGGGGGGGGTGATTTTTGGGGTTAGGGATGAAAACCGAGCGAATCTGACAATTCTGACTTCGGATTTGGTTTCAGAGGGTCAAGATACATAAGGATACACTGGTATGGTCCGCAGGCCAGACCACTTTTTTGGGGGGATATTTTTTTGGGGTTAGGGGTGAAGTAAGAAGCAATCTGACAATTCTGACTTCGGATTCGGTTTCAGCGGGTCCAAATACACAAGGATACACTAGTCTGGTCCGCAGGCCAGACCATTTTTTTTTGTGTGGCTGTGTTATTAACGATCATCACGTTTTTCAAAAAGTTTTATCCTAAATTGAAGTTTCACTTTTTCTATACACGGTTACAAATGATCGTCTGTCAAAACACTGCCGCAAATAGTGGTTGTCAGTATTTGAATTAACAGTCCATTGATATTAGAAATAGAAAATCGGTGAAAAAAAGAAATAAATTATAATCTTTTGTCCTTTGAGTATTATACGGGCCAGAGGACTACTTTTAAGAAACGAAAAAGTACCTAAGGTGCAACTGTGAGCTTCACGCTTAAAAACCACCCCTAATTTGATCCTTCAGATAATTTTATAGAATATATACCAATAAGCATAAAATTTTCTGAGGGACTAACTATTTCGATGAAAAATGCAAAAAAACCACGACGGGGTAAGGGCGGCAAAAAAACATTAACCCCTGTAGTGTCAATACTGCTGGAACATATTTATAGGCGAGAAATTTTATGAGGACAGTTTTGACATATTGCATGTCCTGTAATATATTTCTTGAGCACATCGTAACTAAAATGTGCCAGCTGCCATAGTGGCAATTGCCTTCTTCATATTTTAGATGTCAATAATACATGCTCAAAAAGTCTTCACTTCTTTCATATAAGTTAACTACCTCATTTGATTTTTTTTTAAATGTGTTTTGTAGCATGTCGATAATAATGATATATTATTGTAAATTTTTTATTCCATTTTAGTTTTTAGATTTTTACCAAATGTTTTATTTATGAACAGTAGGCTGTTGTCAAAAATAACCCCCTAAAAGCAAACGATAACAGATACATACACTGTACATTTAACTTAAGGACATACGGATCACTAAAAAATACGTTCATAAAAATGGGCTATTTTAACCCCCTCCTTCCCCCTTGTAACACCTTGTAAGATTTACAAAATCGCTGTCCCGTTTTCGCAAATTAGTAGCAAACGCCAGCAGACCCACGTCTCGAAAGCTTCAATACGCCGACTATCTACCTTCCTAACGGTACATGTCTCAAAGGCAAAGAAATATAGGCATTAGTAAGTCTTATCTGTATGTATTTTGTGATATTTCTGTCATGGCAAATTTTACTCAACTGACAAGTTGCTAATCTTGTCATCTATATGCTTCACCAAGGCCACAAGAGCTCCATGTATACTATCTTGTTTACTACTCACAGTTACCTATCATTACCATTGTACTGCGTCCAAGGATACTTGCACAGACGCATTCTACACAGGTCAATAACAATCTTTTCAGACAGATAAGCAGCTCTTAAAGCTCTTGGTTCATATCGTAGCAATTCAAAAGGCTTCTAAACAGGAACCCAAAATAACAAGTTGACTCTGGTCTAGGTACCAGCCACTCTGGCATTGAAGGCAATGAAGTAACCAATTCCTTAGCCAGGGATGGTGCGGTATCGATATTTATCGGACCAGAAAAAAAAACAATCATCTTGACCTGAACTGAGAGGAAAATCCTCCAGTGCTGGCAAGAACTACCAGGAGTAGTTCATTCGAAGGAGTTTATTGCATATCCTTTGGAATCAAGAATAAAAAAATTATTGGAGTTAAATAGGTTACACCTAAGAACTCTAGTTGCTCTATATATGGGACACAGCAGACTAAATCACCACCTACACCGACTTGGAATAACAGATAACGTTGAATGCTGACCGTGTTTGGAGGAGGATGAAACAGCAGAGCACGTTCTATGCACCTGTTCCGCTGCAGAAAAAAACAGATCCTCACTTATTATTAAAAAGAAAAAGCGGCACCTACTGGGTGAAATATAATTAGGAGTGAACCACAATACACCTGATGGTCGCAGTGGAGGGTCTGTATATTAGCCCACTCACATATCAACCTAACCCAACTTACCTATCGTTAACGTGTTGGGTGGTTATCATTTTCTCGGTCTACAATCATAATTTTCGTTTTGTTGTAATTTATATTTAAACCATAGTCAGAGCTCATCTGTTGAAGAACGTCTAGCAGATGTATGAGTTCATCCTTCCTTGCTGCAACTAAAGACGAATCTTGCTTCCACCTAGCTACACCATCCTGCCAGCTGTATACGTTGTATCATGTGTGCACTATAGATGTTGAAGATGTGACAGAACACACCAGTGTGTGGAACATAACCTCCAAAAGTTCACAGTTTTGACACTTTGATGTTGATATGATCTTGTCAAATCGTCTTTCTATTTAATCATTTGCAATGACCGATAACAATTTCTTTGATATCGGATATTTCACTAGCTAAAATGTTATTATTCTTTCAAGTATTATATCTTTTACATTTCAAATTACCTGTGTTTGTTTCCTTTTTTTTTATTTTTTTTTATTTATGTATTTAGTTGGATAATATTCGGAAGTTTACACAATGGTGATAAAACTAGAGAATGTTGGCAGCACTACTTTTATGAAATGAATTTAATAATTCATCTCGAATGCATCAGATTCCCACCCAACTCGACTAGAGTCAATCACATTTGAATCTTAGGTTAGTACGTCACCACACATTTGGGTAGTGGCGCCAGTTGTTCAAATAAGCTACATTTAAGAAAGTCGATAAACGCACTTTCTATTATGAGAACTTCAACATATTCAAAGCACCTGATCAAATTCCACTGAGTGAGAAGACCGTGATGTTAATTATGTGTAACAATAATTACTTAAAGTTATAATAAATTTTATAAATTTCAAGTAGATGCATAATTTTAAATTATTTGATTAAAGGGCGACTACCCTATGTATAAAGCTACTTTATACAGCACTTTGAATTAAATATAAATGTACCTAAAGCAGTTCTTTGAATATCTAATTACATTATGTTTTAATTTTTAATTAAAATTAGCTTTTCGACTGTTGAAGTGAATGTAAACCGCCTACTTGGGATATAATGCTGATTAATAATAATAATTTTCCTTTATGCAAACAATCTGTAATCACGCAGATATTTGTTTTATGAAACAGTGAGCTAGGGCCCGTTAATGCAAGCATTTTTCTTCGCTTGGTATATGAGGGTAGATTACTACACACCCCTCTTATATATGAATTGCCCGCTTCTGTATCACAAAAACAACTGTGACCGTATGAAGTCTCCAATGGACAATTCCATGTATTAAGATGCTATGAAAACATTCAAAGTAGAAAACAATGGGCTCATTTAGCACTTTTTTTTTATCTGATTCGGAAAGATCTTATAATTTTAAGACCCTGTGCAAAAAAACAGAATTTTGTGAGACCTGTAAATCGTCTAAAAAAAATCATGAAAATGGACCGCACCCGCCTTGTCGAGTATCGGCCGTGACGTCACTTGATAGGAACCCGCTAGCCGAAGCGGTTAGCTACAGCGCGTTATTATAGTTTCACAATGTTATAAATCGTTAACTCAAGCAGCGTGTTTGTGAAGAATTTCAGTTTATCAACTATTTTCACCGATTTATATTACTATTCTCTGACGTCACGATGTTGGTCGCACCGCGCTTCCAAGTCCCTCTTTAAAAGTCGTATATTTCGAAAACCATATATCGGATTCATCTGAAATTTTCAATATCGTCTAATTTTAAGTGATGCTTTATCCAGAAGTAATAACTACTAAATGAAATTCAGTATTGATCTACTGCAGTATTTACTCACTGACCTTATGGGTAACAGATCTTGTCAAATTTGTCACAGAGAAAGTTCATGTGCTCTTTACAATTCAATTGACTATCAATGATTATACCCAGAAATTTGCTACATTGCATTGGTTGAATTATCTCACCTTCAAGCAATACTGTTCGCCTTGTTTAATTTAAATATGACGGAACATGTCTTTATATAGTGACAGACTGTTTTTATCGATCCTAAAGCATAATTATTAAAAAATATTCTTCATTTTGTTGTTTGTATGTGAAACTTAAAGAATTAAATTTCTTAAAACACTTAGTCGTTAACAAACAGTATAAATAACGTAGGACCTAAAATAGACCCTTGTGGTACTCCTATCTTAATATTTGCTAAGACAGAGTTGGACGTGTTCATTTTGTTGCCTATTTGTGAGATATGACTCAAACAATTTTAAACACCTTCCCCGTATAAAGGAGGAGGGCCTATAAGGCCGGTTTTCGGCCCTTTTTATTTTTTTGTCAAAAAATTTTGAATTTTTTTTTTATCATATATGTTCAATATCTAATCTATTCCACCCCAAACAGAGCTTCCCCCAACTCATCCTCCTCCATGTAACCCCATTAAATTATTATAGAACCAGTTTACATTAGCACACATGCTTAGATGTTTCTGAACTTGAAAATCATATTTCCTTTGAATAAACTGCACCCTAAGCTCCCCTACTACTATACAATATTTCATATCATTATGTTAGTGAACGAATTCTGAACAACTTTCAAAATGTCCGTCCGTCCGCCACGTTTCTTGTACGCACGATAACTTAAGAAATAAAAGTCCGATTGTATTGAAATTTGGAAAGTAAGTTAGCGTTAGCTAGAGGAAGAACCTTGTTGTTTTTGAATAAAATCAATCAGTAAATAAAAAAGTTATTAATCATTTAAATTAAAAAAATATATTTTCTTAATTTTTGTCACTTGTACTGCAATAGAAATCTTGCGAAATTTTATTCTCTATAATTTTTTTCCTTATACATTTTACTAATATATATTTCATAATAACATATATAATTCGTTGAAATATAATACTCGAATGATATATACTACGGAAATTCCCTCGAATTTATTTCCAAGCCGAACCGAACCTACCCCGCCCAGCCTCACACCCACCTCAGCGATGTTCGCCGTGGTTGTCTGACTGGCTCCGGGCTAGGATACGGTGAGGTGCATATATTGTACTTAAACTTAAAATAAAATATTATTGTTGTTGTTGTTTTTGGCAATCCAAAGGTCTTGTGTTCGAATCCCCTACAGGGCGTTTTTTTTTCACAACAAAGTTGGTATCACAAAATTTAGAAAGTCCAAAAACTAACATTATTTACAAGAAAACTGCGAATAGTATCCCAAAAAATGTGTAACAATTATATAAAAAGCTCAGTAAATCGGCGAAGAGTATACAATGCTTCCACTAGTTATTGTTGTGCAAAATGTCATATCACAGGTGAACCGGTATTATCTTCTGGAAATAAAACTAAAAAAGTCTGATCTTCAATCTGAACAGAGAACTGATGAATCTTTTAGAACTAGAACACGACCTATACTGGTGCGTTTTATCGTTTTATCTAACCTACAATATAATGACACTTCATATGTGCTATAAATGCAGAAATTTCGATATCGATTACGTAAAGATTCAATAACTGTTTAGCATAGAATACCCATAGCCATTCGTATATTGATGACATATAGATATAATAAAGTAGTAATATATGCTCGAAAACAGGAAATGTTTTTATCGGAGAACTTTACAGGATCTATATAGATGAGTTGTCGATAATATAACGATACTTTATATGTGCTATATATGTAAATCATATATTCTATATAAGAAAGTATATAAAGATAATACTTTATAACCGCTGTACATACCAAATACAGAATATATCTGTATAGGAAATATTTAGTTATACTATAAATATTCTATACAGTTGAAATCTTTATCGACAAATCTTTATAGAATATTTATCAAATCATTATAGTCACAGAAACCTGTATCGCTTGGTTATACGGGTTAGGCCAGATTTTTTTTTGTTTTTTGTCTGTTGATTTAGAGCTTATAGTATATGATACTTTTGTCTGTTTTTTTCAGAACATAGAGCTTAACTATCTTTGTTCTAGAGTTGGGCGATTCGACTCTTTTTATGGATTCGTACCAAATGAATCCGTATCAAGAAAAGATTCGTATCGAGAGATTCGTACGATTCGTACCACTTCGTATCACTGATTTCATGATACTAAACAGAATCATGTACTGATTCGTACCATTCGTACTATTCGTATGTTTCGTACCACTGATTCCATGATACGAAACAGTATCATGTACTGAAACAGTATCATGTACTGATTCGTACCATTCGTACTATTCGTACCCACACTTCCACTCCACAGTGTTCAGGTTCAGCATAGATTATAGAATATTATATGTGGTGTTAGTTAGGGCCAGAGTATCATATAATGTTATATTAACCGTACAGTTTTAGGACTTCGAGCACCTTCTATTACATTAATAATTTCGTCGTCGTCATTATAGACATCAGTAAAAAGATAGATAGATAGCGTTTATTTAACCATATTATATACATATTTGTACATTTGTAGCAAGTCAACTAAACAAAAAACAATAACAAAAAAGTAAAAAAAGGGTAATATATCACAGATTGTGTAATCAGTACGTTGCGTATAAAATGAATGCTATCTTGCAGTAGGTACATTGATAATAATCATATAGTAATAATCAAATATTTCGAATATATCTATCATATTACATATAAAAACAGGGAATTTTTTCAATTATGAGATTATGAGTATTTTAAAATCTGAAATCTCCAGTTTAAACGCGCGGTCCCCATTTGAAGTTTAACCTTATACAGCTGGCCCAGTATCGCAATTATCGCATTGCAATACCGGTTCCGAAATTCCATATTCGTACCAATCGTATCGGTGATACGAAATGTATCAATCGTATCGGCGATACGAAATGTACGAATCTTTTATTTTTGTGGGATTCGTACCATTCGTACCACTGCAAGGATTCGTACCAATGATACGAATCATACGAGTACTACCCACCTCTACTTTGTTCGTATTTTTGTTGCCTTGGGCGTAGAGAGAGGGAGTAAAATGGGCGTAAGGTTATATCTTTCTGCCGATAAAAAAAAAGTAGAAGAAAAATCTTCGTTATACCATTTTCAAGCTTGTAGCAGTATGATGATGGCGGGAATGGTTCGGAGGAGTGGGTGTGGGTGTGGGGTGGTATAAGAGGAATTGACATTTTATTAATAATGTAAATAAAAAAACATTTTAAAACTATTTTATACCTGGTAGGAGCATACAGATTTATGGGGTGTTGTATAGTACTAGGGGGAACCTAAAGTGCAGTTTGTTCAAAGGAAATATGATTTTCAGGTTCAAAAACATCTAAGCAAGTGTACTAATGTAAAGTGGTTCTCTAATAATTTAAACGGATACATGGAGGGGGGAGGGTTGGGGGAAGTTCTGTTTAGGGTGGAATAGATTAGATATTGAATATATATGAAAAAAAAAATTTTGGCCAAAAATAAAAAGGACTGAAAACCAGCCTTATAGGCCCTCCTCATTTAGATAAAAATATTATATGATTAAATATTAACATTTAGAGATTTATTACTCTCCTCGTAACAAAAAAATACGTAATTGTTCGCAACATTTCACAGATAAAAAATCTCTATGTTAATTTGATGTATCTATCTAAATTTTTCATCAAGTCTAAAAGTGTAAATATAGGTTGAAAGTAGCAAAAAGACAAGAAATAAAAAAAAAATCTTGCTTTTTGCAAACCTTCTTTTCACTTTTACGCTCTTAAACTTAATACAAAATTCAAAGGTGTACATCAATATGTTTATGAAGAAAGAAAAACGAAGTAAAAAACTTCTAAATGAAAAGACAAATATGGGGGAAACCACTAAAGAACGAATAAAAACCTACATAAAAAAAGTTGCCTTAAAATTTGATGCACTAATAGTAAAATGATTATAAATCATCCAGTGGGATTTTATTATTTAGTTCCTGATTTTAATACATATTTAATATGCTATTTTTTCTACAACATAAAAGGAATATTGGTTTAATTTATACCATTGGGACTTTAGGTTTCGGTAACTTAACATATTCAATGATTTATTATTAGTAGGCTAGGTGACAAAATTCTCGGTTGAATAAACTGAAAGTTTGGTCTTGTGTATTTAGTAAGGTTTGTTCATTAAATGAACTTGGTCGGAACTTTCTTGGAGTTGCGAAAAATAAATGGAAAAGTTGACTGAACACACAAAGCTAATATTGAGTTGATTTAAAAGTGTTATCCTGTAGGGAGAACACAGAGGTTGTTATTCGGCGGATTACACCTACGTCTACCATAAATTCCACCAGTTAATGTGTTAAATTATTTTTTGGTAAATATTCAGTTGATAAAAAATGCCCTTTAAGTTGTTTGACACTAACTTCAGCCTTCAGGTCAATTTGCTGCTGAATAGTCAGAGCGGCAGGGGTGTCTTGTTGCATTAGAGAAGGCTTGAATTAAATATTAGCTAGCTGAAGGTTAAGGAAGTATATTTTAAATATTTTCTTTAATAAGGTACAAGTTGGTGTTACATCTGCTTATCCAGTGAGGATTTAGAATTAAGAGTTTAGCCACCACCAGCGACGGAATTATTTATTACTCCATAACTTCGACTTGAATTAATAGTATTAATGTACCCATGCATAATAAACGCATTAGTAATGGTTTTATGTAAATATTTCGTCCAACGTTCCAGTTTGCCTTCACCATTCTCTCACATTCATATTTAATGGAGGAAAGCTACTGTGACGGATATAAAAAAGATTATTTTTGTGCTTTTGTACAAGAACTCACCGCTGCACGCCCAAGAAAACGCTTGTCTGCTATAAAAAACAAAAGCGAAAATTTTTTTTTTCTCCAAATATGCCAAGTATGTTTTTGACCATAATTTGGTTATTTGAAGCCGTAGGGGACTGGAATCTGAAAATGCTATAAAAAATGAAAATAAAAAAATCATTTCTTCCCGAAATGTGCCAAAAATATCTTTGGCCATATTTCGGTTATTTGTGGCCGCAGGGAGCTGGGCCCCAACGAGTAGAATTAGAATTTGCTATACAAAATTAATCCCCTATTACACCCAACTCGATACGTGTAATCCGAATCTGCTATTAAAATGAAAATGAAAAAAATTTGTGTTTTTTACAAGTGCCAAAAATACTTTTGTCCATATCTCGGTTATTTACACCAGCAGGTAACTGGGAATTCCCTATTACGCCCAACTCGATGCGTAGAATCCGAATCTGCTATGATAATGAAAGTGAAACATTTGTTTTTTTCAAAGTTTCAAACCTCCATAAAGAAATTTTTGCTCAGAAATGCTTTTTATTCAGTTGAGGAATTCATGGAGGCCGATTATAATAACTGGTAACTGTTAACGTGATTGTTGGTATTTGTCAATAGTTACTTGTTCAAATTTTAGAAACTGTAGAACTGCGTAGAATCCGAATCTGCAATAAAAAATAAAAGCAAAAAAAAATTTTCGGACACCAAAAGTGTAAAAAATATTTTTGCCTATATCTCGGTTATTTGTTGCCTAGGGAGCCGAAATCCCCTATTACCCCCAACTCGATGCGTAGATTCCGAATCTGCAATAAAAAATAAAAGCGAAAAAAAAAAATTTTCAGACACCAAAAGTGTAAAAAATATTTTTGCCTATATCTCGGTTATTTGTTGCCGTAGGGGGCTAAAATCCCCTATTACCCCCAACTCGATGCGTAGAATCCGAATCTGCGATAAAAAATAAGAGCGAAAAAAAAAAAAAATTTTCGGACACCAAAAGTGTAAAAAATATTTTTGTCTATATCTCGGTTATTTTTTGCCGTAGAAGGCTGAATTCCCCTATTAACGCCAACTCGATGCGTAGAATCCGAATCTGCAATAAAAAATAAAAGCGAAAAAAAAAAATTTTCGGACACCAAAAGTGTAAAAAATATTTTTGTCTTTTTTGCCGTAGGGGGCTGAAATCCCCTATTAACCCCAACTCGATGCGTAGAATCCGAATCTGCAATAAAAAATAAGAGCCAAAAAAAAAAATGTTCGGACCCAAAGGTGTAAAAAATATTTTTGCCTATATCTCGGTTATTTGTTGCCGCAGGGGGCTGAAATCCTCTATTACCCCCAACTCAATGCGTAGATTCCGAATCTGCAATAAAAAATAAAAGCGAAAAAAAACTTTCGGACACCAAATGTGTAAAAAAATATTTTTGCTTATATCTCGGTTATTTGTTGCCGTAGGGGGCTGAAATCCCCTATTACCCCCAACTCGATGCGTAGAATCCGAATCTGCAATAAAAAATAAGAGCGAAAAAAAAATTTTCGGACACTAAAAGTGTAAAAAATATTTTTGCCTATATCTAGGTTATTTGTTGCCGTAGGGGCCTGAAATCTCCTATTACCCCCAACTCGATGCGTAGATTCCGAATCTGCAATAAAAAATAAAAGAGAAAAAAAAATTTCGGACACCAAAAGTGAAAAAAATATTTTTGCCTATATCTCGGTTATTTGTTGCCGTGGGGGGCTGAAATCCCCTATTACCCCCAACTCGATGCGTAGAATCCGAATCTGCAATAAAAAATAAGAGCGAAAAAAAAATTTTCGGACACCAAAAGTGTAAAAAATATTTTTGCCTATATCTCGGTTATTTGTTGCCGTAGGGGGCTGAAATCCCCTATTACCCCCAACTCGATGCGTAGAATCCGAATCTGCAATAAAAAATAAGAGCGAAAAAAAATTTTCAGACACCAAAAGTGTAAAAAATATTTTTGCCTATATCTCGGTTATTTGTTGCCGTAGGGGGCTGAAATCCCCTATTACCCCCAACTCGATGCGTAGATTCCGAATCTGCAATAAAAAATAAAAGAGAAAAAAAAATTTTCGGACACCAAGAGTGTAAAAAATATTTTTGCCTATATCTCGGTTATTTGTTGCCGTAGGGGGCTGAAATCCCCTATTACCCCCAACTCGATGCGTAGATTCCGAATCTGCAATAAAAAATAAAAGCGAAAAAAAATTTTCGGACACCAAAAGTGTAAAAAATATTTTTGCCTATATCTCGGTTATTTGTTGCCGTAGGGGGCTGAAATCCCCTATTACCCCCAACTCGATGCGTAGAATCCGAATCTGCAATAAAAAATAAGAGCCAAAAAAAAAAAAATGTTCGGACCCAAAGGTGTAAAAAATATTTTTGCCTATATCTCGGTTATTTGTTGCCGCAGGGGGCTGAAATCCTCTATTACCCCCAACTCGATGCGTAGATTCCGAATCTGCAATAAAAAATAAAAGCGAAAAAAAACTTTCGGACACCAAATGTGTAAAAAATATTTTTGCTTATATCTCGGTTATTTGTTGCCGTAGGGGGCTGAAATCCCCTATTACCCCCAACTCGATGCGTAGATTCCGAATCTGCAATAAAGTGTAAAAAATATTTTTGCCTATATCTAGGTTATTTGTTGCCGTAGGGGCCTGAAATCCCCTATTACCCCCAACTCGATGCGTAGAATCCGAATCTGCAATAAAAAATAAGAGCGAAAAAAAAATTTTCGGACACCAAAAGTGTAAAAAATATTTTTGCCTATATCTCGGTTATTTGTTGCCGTAGGGGGCTGAAATCCCCTATTACCACCAACTCGATGCGTAGATTCCGAATCTGCAATACAAAATAAAAGAGAAAAAAAATTTTCGGACACCAAAAGTGTAAAAAATATTTTTGCCTATATCTCGGTTATTTGTTGCCGTAGGGGGCTAAAATCCCCTATTATCCCCAACTCGATGTGTAGAATCCGAATCTGCAATAAAAAATAAGAGCGAAAAAAAAAAATTTTCGGACACCAAAAGTGTAAAAAATATTTTTGCCTATATCTCGGTTATTTGTTGCCGTAGGCGGCTGAAATCCCCTAATACCCCCAACTCGATGCGTAGATTCCGAATCTGCAATAAAAAATAAAAGAGAAAAAAAAAATTTCGGACACCAAAAGTGTAAAAAATATTTTTGCCTATATCTCGGTTATTTGTTGCCGTAGGGGGCTGAAATCCCCTATTACCCTCAACTCGATGCGTAGAATCCGAATCTGCAATAAAAATAAAAGCGAAAAAAAATTTTCGAACACCAAAAGTGTAAAAAATCTTTTTGCCTATATCTCGGTTATTTGTTGTCGTAGGGAGCTGAAATCCCCTATTAACCCCAACTCGATGCGTAGAATCCGAATCTGCAATAAAAAATAAAAGCGAAAAAAAAAAACAAATTTCGGACACCAAAAGTGTAAAAAATATTTTTGCCAATATCTCGGTTATTTGTTGCCGTAGGGGGCTGAAATCCCCTATTACCCCCAACTCGATGCGTAGAATCCGAATCTGCAATAAAAAATAAGAGCGAAAAAAAAATTTTCGGACACCAAAAGTGTAAAAAATATTTTTGCCTATATCTCGGTTATTTGTTGCCGTAGGAGGCTGAAATCCCCTATTACCCCCAACTCGATGCGTAGATTCCGAATCTGCAATAAAAAATAAAAGAGAAAAAAAATTTTCGGACACCAAAAGTGTAAAAAATATTTTTGCCTATATCTCGGTTATTTGTTGCCGTAGGGGGCTGAAATCCCCTATTACCCCCAACTCGATGCGTAGAATCCGAATCTGCAATAAAAAATAAAAGCGAAAAAAAAAAAAAAATTTCGGACACCAAAAGTGTAAAAAATATTTTTGCCAATATCTCGGTTATTTGTTGCCGTAGGGGGCTGAAATCCCCTATTACCCCCAACTCGATGCGTAGAATCCGAATCTGCAATAAAAAATAAGAGCGAAAAAAAAATT
Organism: Rutpela maculata; assembly: GCA_936432065.2. NCBI lineage: Eukaryota > Metazoa > Arthropoda > Insecta > Coleoptera > Cerambycidae > Rutpela > Rutpela maculata. The sequence continues at coordinate 77,268,954 of OW386294.2, read as the reverse complement.
TTCGGACACCAAAGGTGTAAAAAATATTTTTGCCTATATCTCGGTTATTTGTTGCCGTAGGGGGCTGAAATCCCCTATTACCCCCAACTCGATGCGTAGAATCCGAATCTGCAATAAAAAATAAGAGCGAAAAAAAAAATGTTCGGACCCAAAAGTGTAAAAAATATTTTTGCCCATATCTCGGTTATTTGTTGCCGTAGGGGGCTGATATCCCCTATTACCCCCAACTCGATGCGTAGAATCCGAATCTGCAATAAAAAATAAGAGCGAAAAAAAATGTTCGGACCCAAAAATGTAAAAAATATTTTTGCCCATATCTCGGTTATTTGTTGCCGAAGCGGAACTGAAATCCCCTATTAACCGCAACTCGATGCGTAGAATCCGAATCTGCAATAAAAAATAAAAGCGAAAAAAAAAAATTTTCGGACACCAAAAGTGTAAAAAATATTTTTGCCTATATCTCGGTTATTTGTCGCCATGGGGGGTTGAAATCCCCTATTACCCCCAACTCGATGCGTAGAATCCGAATCTGCAATAAAAAATAAGAGCGAAAAAAAAATTTTCGGACACAAGGTGTAAAAAATATTTTTGCCTATATCTCGGTTATTTGTTGTCGTAGGGGGCTGAAATCCCCTATTACTCCCAACTCGATGCGTAGATTCCGAATCTGCAATAAAAAATAAGAGCGAAAAAAAAATTTTCGGACACTAAAAGTGTAAAAAATATTTTTGTCTATATCTCGGTTATTTGTTGCCGTAGGGGGCTGAAATCCCCTATTACCCCCAACTCGATGCGTAGAATCCGAATCTGCAATAAAAAATAAAAGCGAAAAAAAAAAAAATTTTCGGACACCAAAAGTGTAAAAAATATTTTTGCCTATATCTCGGTTATTTGTTGCCGTCGGGGGCTGAAATCCCCTATTACCCCCAACTCGATGCGTAGAATCCGAATCTGCAATAAAAATAAAAGCGAAAAAAAATTTTCGAACACCAAAAGTGTAAAAAATCTTTTTGCCTATATCTCGGTTATTTGTTGTCGTAGGGAGCTGAAATCCCCTATTAACCCCAACTCGATGCGTAGAATCCGAATCTGCAATAAAAAATAAAAGCGAAAAAAAAAAACAAATTTCGGACACCAAAAGTGTAAAAAATATTTTTGCCAATATCTCGGTTATTTGTTGCCGTAGGGGGCTGAAATCCCCTATTACCCCCAACTCGATGCGTAGAATCCGAATCTGCAATAAAAAATAAGAGCGAAAAAAAAATTTTCGGACACTAAAAGTGTAAAAAATATTTTTGTCTATATCTCGGTTATTTGTTGCCGTAGGGGGCTGAAATCCCCTATTACCCCCAACTCGATGCGTAGAATCCGAATCTGCAATAAAAAATAAAAGCGAAAAAAAAAAAAATTTTCGGACACCAAAAGTGTAAAAAATATTTTTGCCTATATCTCGGTTATTTGTTGCCGTCGGGGGCTGAAATCCCCTATTACCCCCAACTCGATGCGTAGAATCCGAATCTGCAATAAAAATAAAAGCGAAAAAAAATTTTCGAACACCAAAAGTGTAAAAAATCTTTTTGCCTATATCTCGGTTATTTGTTGTCGTAGGGAGCTGAAATCCCCTATTAACCCCAACTCGATGCGTAGAATCCGAATCTGCAATAAAAAATAAAAGCGAAAAAAAAAAACAAATTTCGGACACCAAAAGTGTAAAAAATATTTTTGCCAATATCTCGGTTATTTGTTGCCGTAGGGGGCTGAAATCCCCTATTACCCCCAACTCGATGCGTAGAATCCGAATCTGCAATAAAAAATAAGAGCGAAAAAAAAATTTTCGGACACCAAAAGTGTAAAAAATATTTTTGCCTATATCTCGGTTATTTGTTGCCGTAGGAGGCTGAAATCCCCTATTACCCCCAACTCGATGCGTAGATTCCGAATCTGCAATAAAAAATAAAAGAGAAAAAAAATTTTCGGACACCAAAAGTGTAAAAAATATTTTTGCCTATATCTCGGTTATTTGTTGCCGTAGGGGGCTGAAATCCCCTATTACCCCCAACTCGATGCGTAGAATCCGAATCTGCAATAAAAAATAAAAGCGAAAAAAAAAAAAAAATTTCGGAGACCAAAAGTGTAAAAAATATTTTTGCCAATATCTCGGTTATTTGTTGCCGTAGGGGGCTGAAATCCCCTATTACCCCCAACTCGATGCGTAGAATCCGAATCTGCAATAAAAAATAAGAGCGAAAAAAAAATTTTCGGACACCAAAGGTGTAAAAAATATTTTTGCCTATATCTCGGTTATTTGTTGCCGTAGGGGGCTGAAATCCCCTATTACCCCCAACTCGATGCGTAGAATCCGAATCTGCAATAAAAAATAAGAGCGAAAAAGAAATGTTCGGACCCAAAAGTGTAAAAAATATTTTTGCCCATATCTCGGTTATTTGTTGCCGTAGGGGGCTGATATCCCCTATTACCCCCAACTCGATGCGTAGAATCCGAATCTGCAATAAAAAATAAGAGCGAAAAAAAATGTTCGGACCCAAAAATGTAAAAAATATTTTTGCCCATATCTCGGTTATTTGTTGCCGAAGCGGAGCTGAAATCCCCTATTAACCGCAACTCGATGCGTAAAATCCGAATCTGCAATAAAAAATAAAAGCGAAAAAAAAAAATTTTCGGACACCAAAAGTGTAAAAAATATTTTTGCCTATATCTCGGTTATTTGTCGCCGTGGGGGGCTGAAATCCCCTATTACCCCCAACTCGATGCGTAGAATCCGAATCTGCAATAAAAAATAAGAGCGAAAAAAAAATTTTCTGACACAAGGTGTAAAAAATATTTTTGCCTATATCTCGGTTATTTGTTGCCGTAGGGGGCCGAAATCCCCTATTACCCCCAACTCGATGCGTAGAATCCGAATCTGCAATAAAAAATAAAAGCGAAAAAAAAAAAATTTTCGGACACCAAAAGTGTAAAAAATATTTTTGCCTATATCTCGGTTATTTGTTGCCGTCGGGGGCTGAAATCCCCTATTACCCCCAACTCGATGCGTAGAATCCGAATCTGCAATAAAAAATAAGAGCGAAAAAAAAATAATTTTCGGACACCAAAAGTGTAAAAAATATTTTTGCCTATATCTCGGTTATTTGTTGCCGTAGGGGGCTGAAATCCCCTATTACCCCCAACTCGATGCGTAGAATCCGAATCTGCAATAAAAAATAAAAGCGAAAAAAAAAAATGTTCGGACACCAAAAGTGTAAAAAATATTTTTGCCTATATGTCGGTTATTTGTTGCCGTCGGGGGCTGAAATCCCCTATTACCCCCAACTCGATGCGTAGAATCCGAATCTGCAATAAAAAATAAGAGCGAAAAAAAAAAAATTTTCGGACACCAAAAGTGTAAAAAATATTTTTGCCTATATCTCGGTTATTTGTTGCCGTAGGGGGCTGAAATCCCCTATTACCCCCAACTCGATGCGTAGATTCCGAATCTGCAATAAAAAATAAAAGAGAAAAAAAAATTTCGGACACCAAAAGTGTAAAAAATATTTTTGCCTATATCTCGGTTATTTGTTGCCGTAGGGGACTGAAATCCCCTATTACCCCCAACTCGATGCGTAGAATCCGAATCTGCAATAAAAAATAAGAGCGAAAAAAAAAAAAAAATGTTCGGACCCAAAGGTGTAAAAAATATTTTTGCCTATATCTCGGTTATTTGTTGCCGTAGGGGGCTGAAATCCCCTATTACTCCCAACTCGATGCGTAGAATCCGAATCTGCAATAAAAAATAAAAGCGAAAAAAAAAAAATTTTCAGACACCAAAAGTGTAAAAAATATTTTTGCCTATATCTCGGTTATTTGTTGCCGTAGTGGCCTGAAATCCTCTATTACCCCCCAACTCGATGCGTAGATTCCGAATCTGCAATAAAAAATAAAAGCAAAAAAAAAAAATTTTCGGACACCAAAAGTGTAAAAAATATTTTTGCCTATATCTCGGTTATTTGTTGCCGTAGGGGGCTGAAATCCCCTATTACCCCCAACTCGATGCGTAGAATCCGAATCTGCAATAAAAAATAAGAGCGAAAAAAAAATTTTCGGACACCAAAGGTGTAAAAAATATTTTTGGTTATATCTAGGTTATTTGTTGCCGTAGGGGGCTGAAATCCCCTATTACCCCCAACTCCATGCGTAGAATCCGAATCTGCAATAAAAAATAAGAGCGAAAAAAAAATTTCGGACACCAAAGGTGTAAAAAATATTTTTGCCTATATCTCGGTTATTTGTTGCCGTAGGGGGCTGAAATCCCCTATTACCCCCAACTCGATGCGTAGAATCCGAATCTGCAATAAAAAATAAGAGCGAAAAAAAATGTTCGGACCCAAAAATGTAAAAAATATTTTTGCCCATATCTCGGTTATTTGTTGCCGTAGGGAGCTGAAATCCCCTATTAACCGCAACTCGATGCGTAGAATCCGAATCTGCAATAAAAAATAAGAGCGAAAAAAAAATTTTCGGACACAAAGTTTAAAAAATATTTTTGCCTATATCTCGGTTATTTGTTGCCGTAGGGGGCTGAAATCCCCTATTACTCCCAACTCGATGCGTAGATTCCGAATCTGCAATAAAAAATAAAAGCGAAAAAAAAAATTTTCAAACACCAAAAGTGTAAAAAATATTTTTGCCTATATCTCGGTTATTTGTTGCCGTAGGGGGCTGAAATCCCCTATTACCCTCAACTCGATGCGTAGATTCCGAATCTGCAATAAAAAATAAAAGAGAAAAAAAAATTTCGGACACCAAAAGTGTAAAAAATATTTTTGCCTATATCTCGGTTATTTGTTGCCGTAGGGGGCTGAAATCCCCTATTACCCCCAACTCGATGCGTAGAAACCGAATCTGCAATAAAAAATAAGAGCGAAAAAAAAAAATTTTCGGACACCAAAAGTGTAAAAAATATTTTTGCCTATATCTCGGTTATTTGTTGCCGTAGGGGGCTGAAATCCCCTATTACCCCCAACTCGATGCGTAGATTTTGAATCTGCAATAAAAAATAAAAGCGAAAAAACAATTTTCGGACACCAAAAGTGTAAAAAATATTTTTGCCTATATCTCGGTTATTTGTTGCCGTAGGGGGCTGAAATCCCCTATTACTCCCAACTCGATGCGTAGAATCCGAATCTGCAATAAAAAATAAGAGCGAAAAAAAAATTTCGGACACCAAAGGTGTAAAAAATATTTTTGCCTATATCTCGGTTATTTGTTGCCGTAGGGGGCTGAAATCCCCTATTACCCCCAACTCGATGCGTAGAATCCGAATCTGCAATAAAAAATAAGAGCGAAAAAAAATGTTCGGACCCAAAAATGTAAAAAATATTTTTGCCCATATCTCGGTTATTTGTTGCCGTAGGGAGCTGAAATCCCCTATTAACCGCAACTCGATGCGTAGAATCCGAATCTGCAATAAAAAATAAGAGCGAAAAAAAAATTTTCGGACACAAAGTTTAAAAAATATTTTTGCCTATATCTCGGTTATTTGTTGCCGTAGGGGGCTGAAATCCCCTATTACTCCCAACTCGATGCGTAGATTCCGAATCTGCAATAAAAAATAAAAGCGAAAAAAAAAATTTTCAAACACCAAAAGTGTAAAAAATATTTTTGCCTATATCTCGGTTATTTGTTGCCGTAGGGGGCTGAAATCCCCTATTACCCTCAACTCGATGCGTAGATTCCGAATCTGCAATAAAAAATAAAAGAGAAAAAAAAATTTCGGACACCAAAAGTGTAAAAAATATTTTTGCCTATATCTCGGTTATTTGTTGCCGTAGGGGGCTGAAATCCCCTATTACCCCCAACTCGATGCGTAGAAACCGAATCTGCAATAAAAAATAAGAGCGAAAAAAAAAAATTTTCGGACACCAAAAGTGTAAAAAATATTTTTGCCTATATCTCGGTTATTTGTTGCCGTAGGGGGCTGAAATCCCCTATTACCCCCAACTCGATGCGTAGATTTTGAATCTGCAATAAAAAATAAAAGCGAAAAAACAATTTTCGGACACCAAATGTGTAAAAAATATTTTTGCCTATATCTCGGTTATTTGTTGCCGTAGGGGGCTGAAATCCCCTATTACTCCCAACTCGATGCGTAGATTCCGAATCTGCAATAAAAAATAAAAGAGAAAAAAAATTTTCGGACACCAAAAGTGTAAAAAATATTTTTGCCTATGTCTCGGTTATTTGTTGCCGTAGGGGGCTGAAATCCCCTATTACCCCCAACTCGATGCGTAGAATCCGAATCTGCAATAAAAAATAAGAGCGAAAAAAAAAATTTTCGGACACCAAAAGTGTAAAAAATATTTTTGCCTATATCTCGGTTATTTGTTGCCGTAGGGGGCTGAAATCCCCTATTACCCCCAACTCGATGCGTAGAATCCGAATCTGCAATAAAAAATAAGAGCGAAAAAAAAATTTTCGGACACTAAAAGTGTAAAAAATATTTTTGCCTTATCTCGGTTATTTGTTGCCGTAGGGGGCTGAAATCCCCTATTACCCCCAACTCGATGCGTAGAATCCGAATCTGCAATAAAAAATAAGAGCGAAAAAAAAATTTTCGGACACCAAAGGTGTAAAAAATATTTTTGCCTATATCTCGGTTATTTGTTGCCGTAGGGGGCTGAAATCCCCTATTACCCCCAACTCGATGCGTAGAATCCGAATCTGCAATAAAAAATAAGAGCGAAAAAAAAATGTTCGGACCCAAAAGTGTAAAAAATATTTTTGCCCATATCTCGGTTATTTGTTGCCGTAGGGGGCTGATATCCCCTATTACCCCCAACTCGATGCGTAGAATCCGAATCTGCAATAAAAAATAAGAGCGAAAAAAAATGTTCGGACCCAAAAATGTAAAAAATATTTTTGCCCATATCTCGGTTATTTGTTGCCGAAGCGGAGCTGAAATCCCCTATTAACCGCAACTCGATGCGTAAAATCCGAATCTGCAATAAAAAATAAAAGCGAAAAAAAAAAATTTTCGGACACCAAAAGTGTAAAAAATATTTTTGCCTATATCTCGGTTATTTGTCGCCGTGGGGGGCTGAAATCCCCTATTACCCCCAACTCGATGCGTAGAATCCGAATCTGCAATAAAAAATAAGAGCGAAAAAAAAATTTTCTGACACAAGGTGTAAAAAATATTTTTGCCTATATCTCGGTTATTTGTTGTCGTAGGGGGCTGAAATCCCCTATTACTCCCAACTCGATGCGTAGATTCCGAATCTGCAATAAAAAATAAGAGCGAAAAAAAATTTTCGGACACTAAAAGTGTAAAAAATATTTTTGTCTATATCTCGGTTATTTGTTGCCGTAGGGGGCTGAAATCCCCTATTACCCCCAACTCGATGCGTAGAATCCGAATCTGCAATAAAAAATAAAAGCGAAAAAAAAAAAATTTTCGGACACCAAAAGTGTAAAAAATATTTTTGCCTATATCTCGGTTATTTGTTGCCGTCGGGGGCTGAAATCCCCTATTACCCCCAACTCGATGCGTAGAATCCGAATCTGCAATAAAAAATAAGAGCGAAAAAAAAATAATTTTCGGACACCAAAAGTGTAAAAAATATTTTTGCCTATATCTCGGTTATTTGTTGCCGTAGGGGGCTGAAATCCCCTATTACCCCCAACTCGATGCGTAGAATCCGAATCTGCAATAAAAAATAAAAGCGAAAAAAACAAATTTTCGGACACCAAAAGTGTAAAAAATATTTTTGCCTATATGTCGGTTATTTGTTGCCGTCGGGGGCTGAAATCCCCTATTACCCCCAACTCGATGCGTAGAATCCGAATCTGCAATAAAAAATAACAGCGAAAAAAAAAAAATTTTCGGACACCAAAAGTGTAAAAAATATTTTTGCCTATATCTCGGTTATTTGTTGCCGTAGGGGGCTGAAATCCCCTATTACCCCCAACTCGATGCGTAGATTCCGAATCTGCAATAAAAAATAAAAGAGAAAAAAAAATTTCGGACACCAAAAGTGTAAAAAATATTTTTGCCTATATCTCGGTTATTTGTTGCCGTAGGGGACTGAAATCCCCTATTACCCCCAACTCGATGCGTAGAATCCGAATCTGCAATAAAAAATAAGAGCGAAAAAAAAAAAAAAAATGTTCGGACCCAAAGGTTTAAAAAATTATTTTTGACTATATCTCGGTTATTTGTTGCCGTAGGGGGCTGAAATCCCCTATTACTCCCAACTCGATGCGTAGATTCCGAATCTGCAATAAAAAATAAAAGCGAAAAAAAAAAAATTTTCAGACACCAAAAGTGTAAAAAATATTTTTGCCTATATCTCGGTTATTTGTTGCCGTAGTGGCCTGAAATCCTCTATTACCCCCCAACTCGATGCGTAGATTCCGAATCTGCAATAAAAAATAAAAGCAAAAAAAAAAAATTTTCGGACACCAAAAGTGTAAAAAATATTTTTGCCTATATCTCGGTTATTTGTTGCCGTAGGGGGCTGAAATCCCCTATTACCCCCAACTCGATGCGTAGAATCCGAATCTGCAATAAAAAATAAGAGCGAAAAAAAAATTTTCGGACACCAAAGGTGTAAAAAATATTTTTGGTTATATCTAGGTTATTTGTTGCCGTAGGGGGCTGAAATCCCCTATTACCCCCAACTCCATGCGTAGAATCCGAATCTGCAATAAAAAATAAGAGCGAAAAAAAAATTTCGGACACCAAAGGTGTAAAAAATATTTTTGCCTATATCTCGGTTATTTGTTGCCGTAGGGGGCTGAAATCCCCTATTACCCCCAACTCGATGCGTAGAATCCGAATCTGCAATAAAAAATAAGAGCGAAAAAAAATGTTCGGACCCAAAAATGTAAAAAATATTTTTGCCCATATCTCGGTTATTTGTTGCCGTAGGGAGCTGAAATCCCCTATTAACCGCAACTCGATGCGTAGAATCCGAATCTGCAATAAAAAATAAGAGCGAAAAAAAAATTTTCGGACACAAAGTTTAAAAAATATTTTTGCCTATATCTCGGTTATTTGTTGCCGTAGGGGGCTGAAATCCCCTATTACTCCCAACTCGATGCGTAGATTCCGAATCTGCAATAAAAAATAAAAGCGAAAAAAAAAATTTTCAAACACCAAAAGTGTAAAAAATATTTTTGCCTATATCTCGGTTATTTGTTGCCGTAGGGGGCTGAAATCCCCTATTACCCTCAACTCGATGCGTAGATTCCGAATCTGCAATAAAAAATAAAAGAGAAAAAAAAATTTCGGACACCAAAAGTGTAAAAAATATTTTTGCCTATATCTCGGTTATTTGTTGCCGTAGGGGGCTGAAATCCCCTATTACCCCCAACTCGATGCGTAGAAACCGAATCTGCAATAAAAAATAAGAGCGAAAAAAAAAAATTTTCGGACACCAAAAGTGTAAAAAATATTTTTGCCTATATCTCGGTTATTTGTTGCCGTAGGGGGCTGAAATCCCCTATTACCCCCAACTCGATGCGTAGATTTTGAATCTGCAATAAAAAATAAAAGCGAAAAAACAATTTTCGGACACCAAAAGTGTAAAAAATATTTTTGCCTATATCTCGGTTATTTGTTGCCGTAGGGGGCTGAAATCCCCTATTACTCCCAACTCGATGCGTAGAATCCGAATCTGCAATAAAAAATAAGAGCGAAAAAAAAATTTCGGACACCAAAGGTGTAAAAAATATTTTTGCCTATATCTCGGTTATTTGTTGCCGTAGGGGGCTGAAATCCCCTATTACCCCCAACTCGATGCGTAGAATCCGAATCTGCAATAAAAAATAAGAGCGAAAAAAAATGTTCGGACCCAAAAATGTAAAAAATATTTTTGCCCATATCTCGGTTATTTGTTGCCGTAGGGAGCTGAAATCCCCTATTAACCGCAACTCGATGCGTAGAATCCGAATCTGCAATAAAAAATAAGAGCGAAAAAAAAATTTTCGGACACAAAGTTTAAAAAATATTTTTGCCTATATCTCGGTTATTTGTTGCCGTAGGGGGCTGAAATCCCCTATTACTCCCAACTCGATGCGTAGATTCCGAATCTGCAATAAAAAATAAAAGCGAAAAAAAAAATTTTCAAACACCAAAAGTGTAAAAAATATTTTTGCCTATATCTCGGTTATTTGTTGCCGTAGGGGGCTGAAATCCCCTATTACCCTCAACTCGATGCGTAGATTCCGAATCTGCAATAAAAAATAAAAGAGAAAAAAAAATTTCGGACACCAAAAGTGTAAAAAATATTTTTGCCTATATCTCGGTTATTTGTTGCCGTAGGGGGCTGAAATCCCCTATTACCCCCAACTCGATGCGTAGAAACCGAATCTGCAATAAAAAATAAGAGCGAAAAAAAAAAATTTTCGGACACCAAAAGTGTAAAAAATATTTTTGCCTATATCTCGGTTATTTGTTGCCGTAGGGGGCTGAAATCCCCTATTACCCCCAACTCGATGCGTAGATTTTGAATCTGCAATAAAAAATAAAAGCGAAAAAACAATTTTCGGACACCAAATGTGTAAAAAATATTTTTGCCTATATCTCGGTTATTTGTTGCCGTAGGGGGCTGAAATCCCCTATTACTCCCAACTCGATGCGTAGATTCCGAATCTGCAATAAAAAATAAAAGAGAAAAAAAATTTTCGGACACCAAAAGTGTAAAAAATATTTTTGCCTATGTCTCGGTTATTTGTTGCCGTAGGGGGCTGAAATCCCCTATTACCCCCAACTCGATGCGTAGAATCCGAATCTGCAATAAAAAATAAGAGCGAAAAAAAAAATTTTCGGACACCAAAAGTGTAAAAAATATTTTTGCCTATATCTCGGTTATTTGTTGCCGTAGGGGGCTGAAATCCCCTATTACCCCCAACTCGATGCGTAGAATCCGAATCTGCAATAAAAAATAAGAGCGAAAAAAAAATTTTCGGACACTAAAAGTGTAAAAAATATTTTTGCCTTATCTCGGTTATTTGTTGCCGTAGGGGGCTGAAATCCCCTATTACCCCCAACTCGATGCGTAGAATCCGAATCTGCAATAAAAAATAAGAGCGAAAAAAAAATTTTCGGACACCAAAGGTGTAAAAAATATTTTTGCCTATATCTCGGTTATTTGTTGCCGTAGGGGGCTGAAATCCCCTATTACCCCCAACTCGATGCGTAGAATCCGAATCTGCAATAAAAAATAAGAGCGAAAAAAAAATGTTCGGACCCAAAAGTGTAAAAAATATTTTTGCCCATATCTCGGTTATTTGTTGCCGTAGGGGGCTGATATCCCCTATTACCCCCAACTCGATGCGTAGAATCCGAATCTGCAATAAAAAATAAGAGCGAAAAAAAATGTTCGGACCCAAAAATGTAAAAAATATTTTTGCCCATATCTCGGTTATTTGTTGCCGAAGCGGAGCTGAAATCCCCTATTAACCGCAACTCGATGCGTAAAATCCGAATCTGCAATAAAAAATAAAAGCGAAAAAAAAAAATTTTCGGACACCAAAAGTGTAAAAAATATTTTTGCCTATATCTCGGTTATTTGTCGCCGTGGGGGGCTGAAATCCCCTATTACCCCCAACTCGATGCGTAGAATCCGAATCTGCAATAAAAAATAAGAGCGAAAAAAAAATTTTCTGACACAAGGTGTAAAAAATATTTTTGCCTATATCTCGGTTATTTGTTGTCGTAGGGGGCTGAAATCCCCTATTACTCCCAACTCGATGCGTAGATTCCGAATCTGCAATAAAAAATAAGAGCGAAAAAAAATTTTCGGACACTAAAAGTGTAAAAAATATTTTTGTCTATATCTCGGTTATTTGTTGCCGTAGGGGGCTGAAATCCCCTATTACCCCCAACTCGATGCGTAGAATCCGAATCTGCAATAAAAAATAAAAGCGAAAAAAAAAAAATTTTCGGACACCAAAAGTGTAAAAAATATTTTTGCCTATATCTCGGTTATTTGTTGCCGTCGGGGGCTGAAATCCCCTATTACCCCCAACTCGATGCGTAGAATCCGAATCTGCAATAAAAAATAAGAGCGAAAAAAAAATAATTTTCGGACACCAAAAGTGTAAAAAATATTTTTGCCTATATCTCGGTTATTTGTTGCCGTAGGGGGCTGAAATCCCCTATTACCCCCAACTCGATGCGTAGAATCCGAATCTGCAATAAAAAATAAAAGCGAAAAAAAAAAATTTTCGGACACCAAAAGTGTAAAAAATATTTTTGCCTATATGTCGGTTATTTGTTGCCGTCGGGGGCTGAAATCCCCTATTACCCCCAACTCGATGCGTAGAATCCGAATCTGCAATAAAAAATAACAGCGAAAAAAAAAAAATTTTCGGACACCAAAAGTGTAAAAAATATTTTTGCCTATATCTCGGTTATTTGTTGCCGTAGGGGGCTGAAATCCCCTATTACCCCCAACTCGATGCGTAGATTCCGAATCTGCAATAAAAAATAAAAGAGAAAAAAAAATTTCGGACACCAAAAGTGTAAAAAATATTTTTGCCTATATCTCGGTTATTTGTTGCCGTAGGGGACTGAAATCCCCTATTACCCCCAACTCGATGCGTAGAATCCGAATCTGCAATAAAAAATAAGAGCGAAAAAAAAAAAAAAATGTTCGGACCCAAAGGTTTAAAAAATTATTTTTGACTATATCTCGGTTATTTGTTGCCGTAGGGGGCTGAAATCCCCTATTACTCCCAACTCGATGCGTAGATTCCGAATCTGCAATAAAAAATAAAAGCGAAAAAAAAAAAATTTTCAGACACCAAAAGTGTAAAAAATATTTTTGCCTATATCTCGGTTATTTGTTGCCGTAGTGGCCTGAAATCCTCTATTACCCCCCAACTCGATGCGTAGATTCCGAATCTGCAATAAAAAATAAAAGCAAAAAAAAAAAATTTTCGGACACCAAAAGTGTAAAAAATATTTTTGCCTATATCTCGGTTATTTGTTGCCGTAGGGGGCTGAAATCCCCTATTACCCCCAACTCGATGCGTAGAATCCGAATCTGCAATAAAAAATAAGAGCGAAAAAAAAATTTTCGGACACCAAAGGTGTAAAAAATATTTTTGGTTATATCTAGGTTATTTGTTGCCGTAGGGGGCTGAAATCCCCTATTACCCCCAACTCCATGCGTAGAATCCGAATCTGCAATAAAAAATAAGAGCGAAAAAAAAATTTCGGACACCAAAGGTGTAAAAAATATTTTTGCCTATATCTCGGTTATTTGTTGCCGTAGGGGGCTGAAATCCCCTATTACCCCCAACTCGATGCGTAGAATCCGAATCTGCAATAAAAAATAAGAGCGAAAAAAAATGTTCGGACCCAAAAATGTAAAAAATATTTTTGCCCATATCTCGGTTATTTGTTGCCGTAGGGAGCTGAAATCCCCTATTAACCGCAACTCGATGCGTAGAATCCGAATCTGCAATAAAAAATAAGAGCGAAAAAAAAATTTTCGGACACAAAGTTTAAAAAATATTTTTGCCTATATCTCGGTTATTTGTTGCCGTAGGGGGCTGAAATCCCCTATTACTCCCAACTCGATGCGTAGATTCCGAATCTGCAATAAAAAATAAAAGCGAAAAAAAAAATTTTCAAACACCAAAAGTGTAAAAAATATTTTTGCCTATATCTCGGTTATTTGTTGCCGTAGGGGGCTGAAATCCCCTATTACCCTCAACTCGATGCGTAGATTCCGAATCTGCAATAAAAAATAAAAGAGAAAAAAAAATTTCGGACACCAAAAGTGTAAAAAATATTTTTGCCTATATCTCGGTTATTTGTTGCCGTAGGGGGCTGAAATCCCCTATTACCCCCAACTCGATGCGTAGAAACCGAATCTGCAATAAAAAATAAGAGCGAAAAAAAAAAATTTTCGGACACCAAAAGTGTAAAAAATATTTTTGCCTATATCTCGGTTATTTGTTGCCGTAGGGGGCTGAAATCCCCTATTACCCCCAACTCGATGCGTAGATTTTGAATCTGCAATAAAAAATAAAAGCGAAAAAACAATTTTCGGACACCAAAAGTGTAAAAAATATTTTTGCCTATATCTCGGTTATTTGTTGCCGTAGGGGGCTGAAATCCCCTATTACTCCCAACTCGATGCGTAGATTCCGAATCTGCAATAAAAAATAAAAGAGAAAAAAAATTTTCGGACACCAAAAGTGTAAAAAATATTTTTGCCTATGTCTCGGTTATTTGTTGCCGTAGGGGGCTGAAATCCCCTATTACCCCCAACTCGATGCGTAGAATCCGAATCTGCAATAAAAAATAAGAGCGAAAAAAAAAATTTTCGGACACCAAAAGTGTAAAAAATATTTTTGCCTATATCTCGGTTATTTGTTGCCGTAGGGGGCTGAAATCCCCTATTACCCCCAACTCGATGCGTAGAATCCGAATCTGCAATAAAAAATAAGAGCGAAAAAAAAATTTTCGGACACTAAAAGTGTAAAAAATATTTTTGCCTTATCTCGGTTATTTGTTGCCGTAGGGGGCTGAAATCCCCTATTACCCCCAACTCGATGCGTAGAATCCGAATCTGCAATAAAAAATAAAAGCGAAAAAAAAAAATTTTCGGACACCAAAAGTGTCAAAAATATTTTTGCCTATATCTCGGTTATTTGTTGCCGTAGGGGGCTGAAATCCGCTATTACCCCCAACTCGATGCGTAGAATCCGAATCTGCAATAAAAAATAAAAGCGAAAAAAAAAATTTTCGGACACCAAAAGTGTAAAAAATATTTTTGCCTATATCTCGGTTATTTGTTGCCGTAGGGGGCTGAAATCCCCTATTACCCCCAACTCGATGCGTAGATTCCGAATCTGCAATAAAAAATAAAAGAGAAAAAAAAATTTCGGACACCAAAAGTGTAAAAAATATTTTTGCCTATATCTCGGTTATTTGTTGCCGTAGGGGGCTGAAATCCCCTATTACCCCCAACTCGATGCGTAGAATCCGAATCTGCAATAAAAAATAAGAGCGAAAAAAAAAATTTTCGGACACCAAAAGTGTAAAAAATATTTTTGCCTATATCTCGGTTATTTGTTGCCGTAGGGGGCTGAAATCCCCTATTACCCCCAACTCGATGTGTAGAATCCGAATCTGCAATAAAAAATAAAAGCGAAAAAAAAATTTTCGGACACCAAAAGTGTAAAAAATATTTTTGCCTATATCTCGGTTATTTGTTGCCGTAGGGGGCCGAAATCCCCTATTACCCCCAACTCGATGCGTAGATTCCAAATATGCAATAAAAAATAAAAGAGAAAAAAAATTTTTGGACACCAAAAGTGTAAAAAATAATTTTGCCTATATCTCGGTTATTTGTTGCCGTAGGGGGCTGAAATCCCCTATTACCCCCAACTCGATGCGTAGAAACCGAATCTGCAATAAAAAATAAGAGCGAAAAAAAAAAATTTTCGGACACCAAAAGTGTAAAAAATATTTTTGCCTATATCTCGGTTATTTGTTGCCGTAGGGGGCTGAAATCCCCTATTACCCCCAACTCGATGCGTAGAAACCGAATCTGCAATAAAAAATAAGAGCGAAAAAAAAAAATTTTCGGACACCAAAAGTGTAAAAAATAATTTTGCCTATATCTCGGTTATTTGTTGCCGTAGGGGGCTGAAATCCCCTATTATCCCCAACTCGATGCGTAGAAACCGAATCTGCAATAAAAAATAAGAGCGAAAAAAAAAAATTTTCGGACACCAAAAGTGTAAAAAATATTTTTGCCTATATCTCGGTTATTTGTTGCCGTAGGGGGCTGAAATCCCCTATTACTCCCAACTCGATGCGTAGATTCCGAATCTGCAATAAAAAATAAAAGCGAAAAAAAAAATTTTCAGACACCAAAAGTGTAAAAAATATTTTTGCCTATATCTCGGTTATTTGTTGCCGTAGGGGGCTGAAATCCCCTATTACCCCCAACTCGATGCGTAGAATCCGAATCTGCAATAAAAAATAAAAGCGAAAAAAAAAAATTTTCGGACACCAAAAGTGTAAAAAATATTTTTGCCTATATCTCGGTTATTTGTTGCCGTAGGGGGCTGAAATCCCCTATTACCCCCAACTCGATGCGTAGAATCCGAATCTGCAATAAAAAATAAAAGCGAAAAAAAAATTTTCGGACACCAAAA
This sequence comes from Rutpela maculata, assembly GCA_936432065.2. Classification (NCBI taxonomy): domain Eukaryota; kingdom Metazoa; phylum Arthropoda; class Insecta; order Coleoptera; family Cerambycidae; genus Rutpela; species Rutpela maculata. Next base: position 77,252,772 of record OW386294.2, on the reverse strand, counting down.
GTGTAAAAAATATTTTTGCCTATATCTCGGTTATTTGTTGCCGTAGGGGGCTGAAATCCCCTATTACCCCCAACTCGATGCGTAGAATCCGAATCTGCAATAAAAAATAAAAGCGAAAAAAAAATTTTCGGACACCAAAAGTGTAAAAAATATTTTTGCCTATATCTCGGTTATTTGTTGCCGTAGGGGGCTGAAATCCCCTATTACCCCCAACCCGATGCGTAGAATCCGAATCTGCAATAAAAAATAAAAGCGAAAAAAAAATTTTCGGACACCAAAAGTGTAAAAAATATTTTTGCCTATATCTCGGTTATTTGTTGCCGTAGGGGGCTGAAATCCCCTATTACCCCCAACTCGATGCGTAGATTCCGAATCTGCAATAAAAAATAAAAGAGAAAAAAAAATTTCGGACACCAAAAGTGTAAAAAATATTTTTGCCTATATCTCGGTTATTTGTTGCCGTAGGGGGCTGAAATCCCCTATTACCCCCAACTCGATGCGTAGAATCCGAATCTGCAATAAAAAATAAGAGCGAAAAAAAAAATTTTCGGACACCAAAAGTGTAAAAAATATTTTTGCCTATATCTCGGTTATTTGTTGCCGTAGGGGGCTGAAATCCCCTATTACTCCCAACTCGATGCGTAGATTCCGAATCTGCAATAAAAAATAAAAGCGAAAAAAAAAATTTTCGGACACCAAAAGTGTAAAAAATATTTTTGCCTATATCTCGGTTATTTATTGCCGTAGGGGGCTGAAATCCCCTATTACCCCCAACTCGATGCGTAGAATCCGAATCTGCAATAAAAAATAAGAGCGAAAAAAAAAATTTTCGGACACCAAAAGTGTAAAAAATATTTTTGCCTATATCTCGGTTATTTGTTGCCGTAGGGGGCTGAAATCCCCTATTACTCCCAACTCGATGCGTAGATTCCGAATCTGCAATAAAAAATAAAAGCGAAAAAAAAATTTTCGGACACCAAAAGTGTAAAAAATATTTTTGCCTATATCTCGGTTATTTGTTGCCGTAGGGGGCTGAAATCCCCCATTACCCCCAACTCGATGCGTAGATTCCGAATCTGCAATAAAAAATAAGAGCGAAAAAAAAAATTTTCGGACACCAAAAGTGTAAAAAATATTTTTGCCTATATCTCGGTTATTTGTTGCCGTAGGGGGCTGAAATCCCCTATTACCCCCAACTCGATGCGTAGAATCCGAATCTGCAATAAAAAATAAAAGCGAAAAAAAAATTTTCGGACACCAAAAGTGTAAAAAATATTTTTGCCTATATCTCGGTTATTTGTTGCCGTAGGGGGCTAAAATCCCCTATTACCCCCAACTCGATGCGTAGATTCCGAATCTGCAATAAAAAATAAAAGCGAAAAAAAAATTTTCGGACACCAAAAGTGTAAAAAATATTTTTGCCTATATCTCGGTTATTTGTTGCCGTAGGGGGCTGAAATCCCCTATTACCCCCAACTCGATGCGTAGAATCCGAATCTGCAATAAAAAATAAGAGCGAAAAAAAAATTTTCGGACACTAAAAGTGTAAAAAATATTTTTGCCTTATCTCGGTTATTTGTTGCCGTAGGGGGCTGAAATCCCCTATTACCCCCAACTCGATGCGTAGAATCCGAATCTGCAATAAAAAATAAAAGCGAAAAAAAAAAATTTTCGGACACCAAAAGTGTCAAAAATATTTTTGCCTATATCTCGGTTATTTGTTGCCGTAGGGGGCTGAAATCCGCTATTACCCCCAACTCGATGCGTAGAATCCGAATCTGCAATAAAAAATAAAAGCGAAAAAAAAAATTTTCGGACACCAAAAGTGTAAAAAATATTTTTGCCTATATCTCGGTTATTTGTTGCCGTAGGGGGCTGAAATCCCCTATTACCCCCAACTCGATGCGTAGATTCCGAATCTGCAATAAAAAATAAAAGAGAAAAAAAAATTTCGGACACCAAAAGTGTAAAAAATATTTTTGCCTATATCTCGGTTATTTGTTGCCGTAGGGGGCTGAAATCCCCTATTACCCCCAACTCGATGCGTAGAATCCGAATCTGCAATAAAAAATAAGAGCGAAAAAAAAAATTTTCGGACACCAAAAGTGTAAAAAATATTTTTGCCTATATCTCGGTTATTTGTTGCCGTAGGGGGCTGAAATCCCCTATTACCCCCAACTCGATGTGTAGAATCCGAATCTGCAATAAAAAATAAAAGCGAAAAAAAAATTTTCGGACACCAAAAGTGTAAAAAATATTTTTGCCTATATCTCGGTTATTTGTTGCCGTAGGGGGCCGAAATCCCCTATTACCCCCAACTCGATGCGTAGATTCCAAATATGCAATAAAAAATAAAAGAGAAAAAAAATTTTTGGACACCAAAAGTGTAAAAAATAATTTTGCCTATATCTCGGTTATTTGTTGCCGTAGGGGGCTGAAATCTCCTATTACCCCCAACTCGATGCGTAGAAACCGAATCTGCAATAAAAAATAAGAGCGAAAAAAAAAAATTTTCGGACACCAAAAGTGTAAAAAATATTTTTGCCTATATCTCGGTTATTTGTTGCCGTAGGGGGCTGAAATCCCCTATTACCCCCAACTCGATGCGTAGAAACCGAATCTGCAATAAAAAATAAGAGCGAAAAAAAAAAATTTTCGGACACCAAAAGTGTAAAAAATAATTTTGCCTATATCTCGGTTATTTGTTGCCGTAGGGGGCTGAAATCCCCTATTATCCCCAACTCGATGCGTAGAAACCGAATCTGCAATAAAAAATAAGAGCGAAAAAAAAAAATTTTCGGACACCAAAAGTGTAAAAAATATTTTTGCCTATATCTCGGTTATTTGTTGCCGTAGGGGGCTGAAATCCCCTATTACTCCCAACTCGATGCGTAGATTCCGAATCTGCAATAAAAAATAAAAGCGAAAAAAAAAATTTTCAGACACCAAAAGTGTAAAAAATATTTTTGCCTATATCTCGGTTATTTGTTGCCGTAGGGGGCTGAAATCCCCTATTACCCCCAACTCGATGCGTAGAATCCGAATCTGCAATAAAAAATAAAAGCGAAAAAAAAAAATTTTCGGACACCAAAAGTGTAAAAAATATTTTTGCCTATATCTCGGTTATTTGTTGCCGTAGGGGGCTGAAATCCCCTATTACCCCCAACTCGATGCGTAGAATCCGAATCTGCAATAAAAAATAAAAGCGAAAAAAAAATTTTCGGACACCAAAAGTGTAAAAAATATTTTTGCCTATATCTCGGTTATTTGTTGCCGTAGGGGGCTGAAATCCCCTATTACCCCCAACTCGATGCGTAGAATCCGAATCTGCAATAAAAAATAAAAGCGAAAAAAAAATTTTCGGACACCAAAAGTGTAAAAAATATTTTTGCCTATATCTCGGTTATTTGTTGCCGTAGGGGGCTGAAATCCCCTATTACCCCCAACCCGATGCGTAGAATCCGAATCTGCAATAAAAAATAAAAGCGAAAAAAAAATTTTCGGACACCAAAAGTGTAAAAAATATTTTTGCCTATATCTCGGTTATTTGTTGCCGTAGGGGGCTGAAATCCCCTATTACCCCCAACTCGATGCGTAGATTCCGAATCTGCAATAAAAAATAAAAGAGAAAAAAAAATTTCGGACACCAAAAGTGTAAAAAATATTTTTGCCTATATCTCGGTTATTTGTTGCCGTAGGGGGCTGAAATCCCCTATTACCCCCAACTCGATGCGTAGAATCCGAATCTGCAATAAAAAATAAGAGCGAAAAAAAAAATTTTCGGACACCAAAAGTGTAAAAAATATTTTTGCCTATATCTCGGTTATTTGTTGCCGTAGGGGGCTGAAATCCCCTATTACTCCCAACTCGATGCGTAGATTCCGAATCTGCAATAAAAAATAAAAGCGAAAAAAAAAATTTTCGGACACCAAAAGTGTAAAAAATATTTTTGCCTATATCTCGGTTATTTATTGCCGTAGGGGGCTGAAATCCCCTATTACCCCCAACTCGATGCGTAGAATCCGAATCTGCAATAAAAAATAAGAGCGAAAAAAAAAATTTTCGGACACCAAAAGTGTAAAAAATATTTTTGCCTATATCTCGGTTATTTGTTGCCGTAGGGGGCTGAAATCCCCTATTACTCCCAACTCGATGCGTAGATTCCGAATCTGCAATAAAAAATAAAAGCGAAAAAAAAATTTTCGGACACCAAAAGTGTAAAAAATATTTTTGCCTATATCTCGGTTATTTGTTGCCGTAGGGGGCTGAAATCCCCCATTACCCCCAACTCGATGCGTAGATTCCGAATCTGCAATAAAAAATAAGAGCGAAAAAAAAAATTTTCGGACACCAAAAGTGTAAAAAATATTTTTGCCTATATCTCGGTTATTTGTTGCCGTAGGGGGCTGAAATCCCCTATTACCCCCAACTCGATGCGTAGAATCCGAATCTGCAATAAAAAATAAAAGCGAAAAAAAAATTTTCGGACACCAAAAGTGTAAAAAATATTTTTGCCTATATCTCGGTTATTTGTTGCCGTAGGGGGCTAAAATCCCCTATTACCCCCAACTCGATGCGTAGATTCCGAATCTGCAATAAAAAATAAAAGCGAAAAAAAAATTTTCGGACACCAAAAGTGTAAAAAATATTTTTGCCTATATCTCGGTTATTTGTTGCCGTAGGGGGCTGAAATCCCCTATTACCACCCCCAACTCGATGCGTAGAATCCGAATCTGCAATAAAAAATAAAAGCGAAAAAAAAATTTTCGGACACCAAAAGTGTAAAAAATATTTTTGCCTATATCTCGGTTATTTGTTGCCGTAGGGGGCTGAAATCCCCTATTACCTCCAACTCGATGCGTAGATTCCGAATCTGCAATAAAAAATAAAAGCGAAAAAACAATTTTCGGACACCAAAAGTGTAAAAAATATTTTTGCCTATATCTCGGTTATTTGTTGCCGTAGGGGGCTGAAATCCCCTATTACTCCCAACTCGATGCGTAGATTCCGAATCTGCAATAAAAAATAAGAGCGAAAAAAAAAATTTTCGGACACCAAAAGTGTAAAAAATATTTTTGCCTGTCTCGGTTATTTGTTGCCGTAGGGGGCTGAAATCCCCTATTACCCCCAACTCGATGCGTAGAATCCGAATCTGCAATAAAAAATAAGAGCGAAAAAAAAAATTTTCGGACACCAAAAGTGTAAAAAATATTTTTGCCTATATCTCGGTTATTTGTTGCCGTAGGGGGCTGAAATCCCCTATTACCCCCAACTCGATGCGTAGAATCCGAATCTGCAATAAAAAATAAGAGCGAAAAAAAAATTTTCGGACACTAAAAGTGTAAAAAATATTTTTGCCTTATCTCGGTTATTTGTTGCCGTAGGGGGCTGAAATCCCCTATTACCCCCAACTCGATGCGTAGAATCCGAATCTGCAATAAAAAATAAAAGCGAAAAAAAAAAATTTTCGGACACCAAAAGTGTCAAAAATATTTTTGCCTATATCTCGGTTATTTGTTGCCGTAGGGGGCTGAAATCCCCTATTACCCCCAACTCGATGCGTAGAATCCGAATCTGCAATAAAAAATAAAAGCGAAAAAAAAAAATTTTCGGACACCAAAAGTGTAAAAAATATTTTTGCCTATATCTCGGTTATTTGTTGCCGTAGGGGGCTGAAATCACCTATTACCCCCAACTCGATGCGTAGATTCCGAATCTGCAATAAAAAATAAAAGAGAAAAAAAAATTTCGGACACCAAAAGTGTAAAAAATATTTTTGCCTATATCTCGGTTATTTGTTGCCGTAGGGGGCTGAAATCCCCTATTACCCCCAACTCGATGCGTAGAATCCGAATCTGCAATAAAAAATAAGAGCGAAAAAAAAAATTTTCGGACACCAAAAGTGTAAAAAATATTTTTGCCTATATCTCGGTTATTTGTTGCCGTAGGGGGCTGAAATCCCCTATTACCCCCAACTCGATGCGTAGAATCCGAATCTGCAATAAAAAATAAAAGCGAAAAAAAAATTTTCGGACACCAAAAGTGTAAAAAATATTTTTGCCTATATCTCGGTTATTTGTTGCCGTAGGGGGCTGAAATCCCCTATTACCCCCAACTCGATGCGTAGATTCCGAATCTGCAATAAAAAATAAAAGAGAAAAAAAATTTTCGGACACCAAAAGTGTAAAAAATAATTTTGCCTATATCTCGGTTATTTGTTGCCGTAGGGGGCTGAAATCCCCTATTACCCCCAACTCGATGCGTAGAAACCGAATCTGCAATAAAAAATAAGAGCGAAAAAAAAAAATTTTCGGACACCAAAAGTGTAAAAAATATTTTTGCCTATATCTCGGTTATTTGTTGCCGTAGGGGGCTGAAATCCCCTATTACTCCCAACTCGATGCGTAGATTCCGAATCTGCAATAAAAAATAAAAGCGAAAAAAAAAATTTTCAGACACCAAAAGTGTAAAAAATATTTTTGCCTATATCTCGGTTATTTGTTGCCGTAGGGGGCTGAAATCCCCTATTACCCCCAACTCGATGCGTAGAATCCGAATCTGCAATAAAAAATAAGAGCGAAAAAAAAATTTTCGGACACTAAATGTGTAAAAAATATTTTTGCCTTATCTCGGTTATTTGTTGCCGTAGGGGGCTGAAATCCCCTATTACCCCCAACTCGATGCGTAGAATCCGAATCTGCAATAAAAAATAAAAGCGAAAAAAAAAAATTTTCGGACACCAAAAGTGTAAAATATATTTTTGCCTAATCTCGGTTATTTGTTGCCGTAGGGGGCTGAAATCCCCTATTACCCCCAACTCGATGCGTAGAATCCGAATCTGCAATAAAAAATAAAAGCGAAAAAAAAATTTTCGGACACCAAAAGTGTAAAAAATATTTTTGCCTATATCTCGGTTATTTGTTGCCGTAGGGGGCTGAAATCCCCTATTACCCCCAACTCGATGCGTAGAATCCGAATCTGCAATAAAAAATAAAAGCGAAAAAAAAATTTTCGGACACCAAAAGTGTAAAAAATATTTTTGCCTATATCTCGGTTATTTGTTGCCGTAGGGGGCTGAAATCCCCTATTACCCCCAACCCGATGCGTAGAATCCGAATCTGCAATAAAAAATAAAAGCGAAAAAAAAATTTTCGGACACCAAAAGTGTAAAAAATATTTTTGCCTATATCTCGGTTATTTGTTGCCGTAGGGGGCTGAAATCCCCTATTACCCCCAACTCGATGCGTAGAATCCGAATCTGCAATAAAAAATAAAAGCGAAAAAAAAATTTTCGGACACCAAAAGTGTAAAAAATATTTTTGCCTATATCTCGGTTATTTGTTGCCGTAGGGGGCTGAAATCCCCTATTACCCCCAACTCGATGCGTAGATTCCGAATCTGCAATAAAAAATAAAAGAGAAAAAAAAATTTCGGACACCAAAAGTGTAAAAAATATTTTTGCCTATATCTCGGTTATTTGTTGCCGTAGGGGGCTGAAATCCCCTATTACCCCCAACTCGATGCGTAGAATCCGAATCTGCAATAAAAAATAAGAGCGAAAAAAAAAATTTTCGGACACCAAAAGTGTAAAAAATATTTTTGCCTATATCTCGGTTATTTGTTGCCGTAGGGGGCTGAAATCCCCTATTACCCCCAACTCGATGCGTAGATTCCGAATCTGCAATAAAAAATAAAAGCGAAAAAACAATTTTCGGACACCAAAAGTGTAAAAAATATTTTTGCCTATATCTCGGTTATTTGTTGCCGTAGGGGGCTGAAATCCCCTATTACTCCCAACTCGATGCGTAGATTCCGAATCTGCAATAAAAAATAAAAGAGAAAAAAAATTTTCGGACACCAAAAGTGTAAAAAATATTTTTGCCTGTCTCGGTTATTTGTTGCCGTAGGGGGCTGAAATCCCCTATTACCCCCAACTCGATGCGTAGAATCCGAATCTGCAATAAAAAATAAGAGCGAAAAAAAAAATTTTCGGACACCAAAAGTGTAAAAAATATTTTTGCCTATATCTCGGTTATTTGTTGCCGTAGGGGGCTGAAATCCCCTATTACCCCCAACTCGATGCGTAGAATCCGAATCTGCAATAAAAAATAAAAGCGAAAAAAAAAAATTTTCGGACACCAAAAGTGTAAAAAATATTTTTGCCTATATCTCGGTTATTTGTTGCCGTAGGGGGCTGAAATCCCCTATTACCCCCAACTCGATGCGTAGATTCCGAATCTGCAATAAAAAATAAAAGAGAAAAAAAAATTTCGGACACCAAAAGTGTAAAAAATATTTTTGCCTATATCTCGGTTATTTGTTGCCGTAGGGGGCTGAAATCCCCTATTACCCCCAACTCGATGCGTAGAATCCGAATCTGCAATAAAAAATAAGAGCGAAAAAAAAAATTTTCGGACACCAAAAGTGTAAAAAATATTTTTGCCTATATCTCGGTTATTTGTTGCCGTAGGGGGCTGAAATCCCCTATTACCCCCAACTCGATGCGTAGAATCCGAATCTGCAATAAAAAATAAGAGCGAAAAAAAAATTTTCGGACACTAAATGTGTAAAAAATATTTTTGCCTTATCTCGGTTATTTGTTGCCGTAGGGGGCTGAAATCCCCTATTACCCCCAACTCGATGCGTAGAATCCGAATCTGCAATAAAAAATAAAAGCGAAAAAAAAAAATTTTCGGACACCAAAAGTGTAAAATATATTTTTGCCTAATCTCGGTTATTTGTTGCCGTAGGGGGCTGAAATCCCCTATTACCCCCAACTCGATGCGTAGAATCCGAATCTGCAATAAAAAATAAAAGCGAAAAAAAAATTTTCGGACACCAAAAGTGTAAAAAATATTTTTGCCTATATCTCGGTTATTTGTTGCCGTAGGGGGCTGAAATCCCCTATTACCCCCAACTCGATGCGTAGAATCCGAATCTGCAATAAAAAATAAAAGCGAAAAAAAAATTTTCGGACACCAAAAGTGTAAAAAATATTTTTGCCTATATCTCGGTTATTTGTTGCCGTAGGGGGCTGAAATCCCCTATTACCCCCAACCCGATGCGTAGAATCCGAATCTGCAATAAAAAATAAAAGCGAAAAAAAAATTTTCGGACACCAAAAGTGTAAAAAATATTTTTGCCTATATCTCGGTTATTTGTTGCCGTAGGGGGCTGAAATCCCCTATTACCCCCAACTCGATGCGTAGAATCCGAATCTGCAATAAAAAATAAAAGCGAAAAAAAAATTTTCGGACACCAAAAGTGTAAAAAATATTTTTGCCTATATCTCGGTTATTTGTTGCCGTAGGGGGCTGAAATCCCCTATTACCCCCAACTCGATGCGTAGATTCCGAATCTGCAATAAAAAATAAAAGAGAAAAAAAAATTTCGGACACCAAAAGTGTAAAAAATATTTTTGCCTATATCTCGGTTATTTGTTGCCGTAGGGGGCTGAAATCCCCTATTACCCCCAACTCGATGCGTAGAATCCGAATCTGCAATAAAAAATAAGAGCGAAAAAAAAAATTTTCGGACACCAAAAGTGTAAAAAATATTTTTGCCTATATCTCGGTTATTTGTTGCCGTAGGGGGCTGAAATCCCCTATTACTCCCAACTCGATGCGTAGATTCCGAATCTGCAATAAAAAATAAAAGCGAAAAAAAAAATTTTCGGACACCAAAAGTGTAAAAAATATTTTTGCCTATATCTCGGTTATTTGTTGCCGTAGGGGGCTGAAATCCCCTATTACCCCCAACTCGATGCGTAGATTCCGAATCTGCAATAAAAAATAAAAGAGAAAAAAAAATTTCGGACACCAAAAGTGTAAAAAATATTTTTGCCTATATCTCGGTTATTTGTTGCCGTAGGGGGCTGAAATCCCCTATTACCCCCAACTCGATGCGTAGAATCCGAATCTGCAATAAAAAATAAGAGCGAAAAAAAAAATTTTCGGACACCAAAAGTGTAAAAAATATTTTTGCCTATATCTCGGTTATTTGTTGCCGTAGGGGGCTGAAATCCCCTATTACCCCCAACTCGATGCGTAGAATCCGAATCTGCAATAAAAAATAAAAGCGAAAAAAAAATTTTCGGACACCAAAAGTGTAAAAAATATTTTTGCCTATATCTCGGTTATTTGTTGCCGTAGGGGGCTAAAATCCCCTATTACCCCCAACTCGATGCGTAGATTCCGAATCTGCAATAAAAAATAAAAGCGAAAAAAACATTTTCGGACACCAAATGTGTAAAAAATATTTTTGCCTATATCTCGGTTATTTGTTGCCGTAGGGGGCTGAAATCCCCTATTACCACCCCCAACTCGATGCGTAGAATCCGAATCTGCAATAAAAAATAAAAGCGAAAAAAAAATTTTCGGACACCAAAAGTGTAAAAAATATTTTTGCCTATATCTCGGTTATTTGTTGCCGTAGGGGGCTGAAATCCCCTATTACCCCCAACCCGATGCGTAGAATCCGAATCTGCAATAAAAAATAAAAGCGAAAAAAAAATTTTCGGACACCAAAAGTGTAAAAAATATTTTTGCCTATATCTCGGTTATTTGTTGCCGTAGGGGGCTCAAATCCCCTATTACCCCCAACTCGATGCGTAGAATCCGAATCTGCAATAAAAAATAAAAGCGAAAAAAAAATTTTCGGACACCAAAAGTGTAAAAAATATTTTTGCCTATATCTCGGTTATTTGTTGCCGTAGGGGGCTGAAATCCCCTATTACCCCCAACTCGATGCGTAGATTCCGAATCTGCAATAAAAAATAAAAGAGAAAAAAAAATTTCGGACACCAAAAGTGTAAAAAATATTTTTGCCTATATCTCGGTTATTTGTTGCCGTAGGGGGCTGAAATCCCCTATTACCCCCAACTCGATGCGTAGAATCCGAATCTGCAATAAAAAATAAGAGCGAAAAAAAAAATTTTCGGACACCAAAAGTGTAAAAAATATTTTTGCCTATATCTCGGTTATTTGTTGCCGTAGGGGGCTGAAATCCCCTATTACTCCCAACTCGATGCGTAGATTCCGAATCTGCAATAAAAAATAAAAGCGAAAAAAAAAATTTTCGGACACCAAAAGTGTAAAAAATATTTTTGCCTATATCTCGGTTATTTGTTGCCGTAGGGGGCTGAAATCCCCTATTACCCCCAACTCGATGCGTAGATTCCGAATCTGCAATAAAAAATAAAAGAGAAAAAAAAATTTCGGACACCAAAAGTGTAAAAAATATTTTTGCCTATATCTCGGTTATTTGTTGCCGTAGGGGGCTGAAATCCCCTATTACCCCCAACTCGATGCGTAGAATCCGAATCTGCAATAAAAAATAAGAGCGAAAAAAAAAATTTTCGGACACCAAAAGTGTAAAAAATATTTTTGCCTATATCTCGGTTATTTGTTGCCGTAGGAGGCTGAAATCCCCTATTACTCCCAACTCGATGCGTAGATTCCGAATCTGCAATAAAAAATAAAAGCGAAAAAAAAAAATTTCGGACACCAAAAGTGTAAAAAATATTTTTGCCTATATCTCGGTTATTTGTTGCCGTAGGGGGCTGAAATCCCCTATTACCCCCAACTCGATGCGTAGATTCCGAATCTGCAATAAAAAATAAAAGAGAAAAAAAAATTTCGGACACCAAAAGTGTAAAAAATATTTTTGCCTATATCTCGGTTATTTGTTGCCGTAGGGGGCTGAAATCCCCTATTACCCCCAACTCGATGCGTAGAATCCGAATCTGCAATAAAAAATAAGATCGAAAAAAAAAATTTTCGGACACCAAAAGTGTAAAAAATATTTTTGCCTATATCTCGGTTATTTGTTGCCGTAGGGGGCTGAAATCCCCTATTACCCCCAACTCGATGCGTAGAATCCGAATCTGCAATAAAAAATAAAAGCGAAAAAAAAATTTTCGGACACCAAAAGTGTAAAAAATATTTTTGCCTATATCTCGGTTATTTGTTGCCGTAGGGGGCTAAAATCCCCTATTACCCCCAACTCGATGCGTAGATTCCGAATCTGCAATAAAAAATAAAAGCGAAAAAAACATTTTCGGACACCAAAAGTGTAAAAAATATTTTTGCCTATATCTCGGTTATTTGTTGCCGTAGGGGGCTGAAATCCCCTATTACCACCCCCAACTCGATGCGTAGAATCCGAATCTGCAATAAAAAATAAAAGCGAAAAAAAAATTTTCGGACACCAAAAGTGTAAAAAATATTTTTGCCTATATCTCGGTTATTTGTTGTCGTAGGGGGCTGAAATCCCCTATTACCCCCAACCCGATGCGTAGAATCCGAATCTGCAATAAAAAATAAAAGCGAAAAAAAAATTTTCGGACACCAAAAGTGTAAAAAATATTTTTGCCTATATCTCGGTTATTTGTTGCCGTAGGGGGCTGAAATCCCCTATTACCCCCAACTCGATGCGTAGAATCCGAATCTGCAATAAAAAATAAAAGCGAAAAAAAAATTTTCGGACACCAAAAGTGTAAAAAATATTTTTGCCTATATCTCGGTTATTTGTTGCCGTAGGGGGCTGAAATCCCCTATTACCCCCAACTCGATGCGTAGATTCCGAATCTGCAATAAAAAATTAAAGAGAAAAAAAAATTTCGGACACCAAAAGTGTAAAAAATATTTTTGCCTATATCTCGGTTATTTGTTGCCGTAGAGGGCAGAAATCCCCTATTACCCCCAACTCGATGCGTAGAATCCGAATCTGCAATAAAAAATAAGAGCGAAAAAAAAAATTTTCGGACACCAAAAGTGTAAAAAATATTTTTGCCTATATCTCGGTTATTTGTTGCCGTAGGGGGCTGAAATCCCCTATTACTCCCAACTCGATGCGTAGATTCCGAATCTGCAATAAAAAATAAAAGCGAAAAAAAAAATTTTCGGACACCAAAAGTGTAAAAAATATTTTTGCCTATATCTCGGTTATTTGTTGCCGTAGGGGGCTGAAATCCCCTATTACCCCCAACTCGATGCGTAGATTCCGAATCTGCAATAAAAAATAAAAGAGAAAAAAAAATTTCGGACACCAAAAGTGTAAAAAATATTTTTGCCTATATCTCGGTTATTTGTTGCCGTAGGGGGCTGAAATCCCCTATTACCCCCAACTCGATGCGTAGAATCCGAATCTGCAATAAAAAATAAGAGCGAAAAAAAAAATTTTCGGACACCAAAAGTGTAAAAAATATTTTTGCCTATATCTCGGTTATTTGTTGCCGTAGGGGGCTGAAATCCCCTATTACCCCCAACTCGATGCGTAGAATCCGAATCTGCAATAAAAAATAAAAGCGAAAAAAAAATTTTCGGACACCAAAAGTGTAAAAAATATTTTTGCCTATATCTCGGTTATTTGTTGCCGTAGGGGGCTAAAATCCCCTATTACCCCCAACTCGATGCGTAGATTCCGAATCTGCAATAAAAAATAAAAGCGAAAAAAAAATTTTCGGACACCAAAAGTGTAAAAAATATTTTTGCCTATATCTCGGTTATTTGTTGCCGTAGGGGGCTGAAATCCCCTATTACCACCCCCAACTCGATGCGTAGAATCCGAATCTGCAATAAAAAATAAAAGCGAAAAAAAAATTTTCGGACACCAAAAGTGTAAAAAATATTTTTGCCTATATCTCGGTTATTTGTTGCCGTAGGGGGCTGAAATCCCCTATTACCCCCAACTCGATGCGTAGATTCCGAATCTGCAATAAAAAATAAAAGAGAAAAAAAAATTTCGGACACCAAAAGTGTAAAAAATATTTTTGCCTATATCTCGGTTATTTGTTGCCGTAGGGGGCTGAAATCCCCTATTACCCCCAACTCGATGCGTAGAATCCGAATCTGCAATAAAAAATAAGAGCGAAAAAAAAAATTTTCGGATACCAAAAGTGTAAAAAATATTTTTGCCTATATCTCGGTTATTTGTTGCCGTAGGGGGCTGAAATCCCCTATTACTCCCAACTCGATGCGTAGATTCCGAATCTGCAATAAAAAATAAAAGCGAAAAAAAAAATTTTCAGACACCAAAAGTGTAAAAAATATTTTTGCCTATATCTCGGTTATTTGTTGCCGTAGGGGGCTGAAATCCCCTATTACCCCCAACTCGATGCGTAGAATCCGAATCTGCAATAAAAAATTAAAGCGAAAAACAAATTTTCGGACACCAAAAGTGTAAAAAATATTTTTGCCTATATCTCGGTTATTTGTTGCCGTAGGGGGCTGAAATCCCCTATTACCCCCAACTCGATGCGTAGATTCCGAATCTGCAATAAAAAATAAAAGAGAAAAAAAAATTTCGGACACCAAAAGTGTAAAAAATATTTTTGCCTATATCTCGGTTATTTGTTGCCGTAGGAGGCTGAAATCCCCTATTACCCCCAACTCGATGCGTAGAATCCGAATCTGCAATAAAAAATAAGAGCGAAAAAAAAAATTTTCGGTCACCAAAAGTGTAAAAAATATTTTTGCCTATATCTCGGTTATTTGTTGCCGTAGGGGGCTGAAATCCCCTATTACCCCCAACTCGATGCGTAGAATCCGAATCTGCAATAAAAAATAAAAGCGAAAAAAAAATTTTCGGACACCAAAAGTGTAAAAAATATTTTTGCCTATATCTCGGTTATTTGTTGCCGTAGGGGGCTGAAATCCCCTATTACCCCTAACTCGATGCGTAGATTCCGAATCTGCAATAAAAAATAAAAGCGAAAAAAAAATTTTCGGACACCAAAAGTGTAAAAAATATTTTTGCCTATATCTCGGTTATTTGTTGCCGTAGGGGGCTGAAATCCCCTATTATCCCCAACTCGATGCGTAGAATCCGAATCTGCAATAAAAAATAAAAGCGAAAAAACATGTTTGTAAATATTTAATACTTATATTATTTTCTAGAATTCATCACAGTCATAGATAGATTAATTTAGAAGAGCACAAAGGTCCGAAGTTGAAGGACAACTAATTTTCAAATACAAGTGGCCCAACAACTTCAGTCAGTCGTACTTTCAGTTTCTCTATTCTAGATTGTCTTCCAGAAAAGAAAATGATCTGCGTAACTTTTCCTTATTGAGGGAACAAGGTTTCTTGTAGTGCCCTGTAAACTTACTTACCTTCATGATTATTCTGTTAGATATCTACAAAAAATTTGTTAAGCGGCATCTATCGATAAATATTTGTACTAATGCTTTTTTCTACAGCTAAATACCATTATAGAAAGGCAAGAGAATGCAAGAAAGTTGAAAGTCCGAGAAAGACAACTGATATGAATGGTCCTGTTACTCTTTCCAGGTTGCCTCTCTATAAAAAAAAATGATGGCCGCACCTTCCCTTAATTAATAAAAATGGTTAAAAATAAAAACGTACGATTTCTTGATCCGATAAGCCGAAACGTAGTGAAAATTATTCCTGTTGTAAAAACTGCCTTTCAAAATATCTTTACCATGACCCTCTAATGATGGGCAATTGTATAGAGTATGAGTGATGGTTTAGTCATCCACTTATTCCACATATTCGACAAATATCGTTCTTCAACTTCATTGTATGTAGGTGTTTGTTCATAGGATATCGTCCTGTACTCAGACCTACCATCCATGTCATTCGTTCTCTATTCAACCCTAACAACAACTTTACGGTAGAGTATATGGACACTTGACTGCCTTATTCCGAGGATTTGAGTCCAATAACACAGGTCATGAATGTTGTTGGGCAGCTGAAGGTCATTTCCTAAGTAATTTTTCGCGATGAATCCGAATCTGGCCTCAGAATTGGCCCATCACGTCAGGATGTTGAAATATTTGAGGTTAAGTACTTAAAAAGTGGCTTTTTTAGCAATTTTTGAAGTTATGTATAGAACTCAAAAAATGTTTCTGCTTATTTCTAATAAATACGTCACTTAGTACCATCCTTCCTCTTTAAAATAAGCTTTCGAATGGTCGTCTACGATGTTTCCTCGCAAAGTTATAGCCACTTTAAGGTGACATGAATTTGAAACCATGTTCCTCTACAACTTACGAGCTTAACCAAACTTTTGTTTAAGATTGTTGGGTTATTCCTTCTGTTGTATTAAATCTTGATTCGTTTAGAGTCGTTTGGTTAAGATTGTTGGGTTGTAGGGAACATGGTTTCAAATTCATGTCACCTTAAAATGGCTATAACTTTGCGAGGAAACATCGTAGACGACCATTCGAAAGCTTATTTTAAAGAGGAAGGATGGTACTAAGTGACGTATTTATTAGAAATAAGCAGAAACATTTTTTGAGTTCTATACATAACTTCAAAAGTTGCTAAAAAAGCCATTTTTAACGTACTTAACCTCAAATATTTCAAAATTACTTCGGAAATGACCCCCATCTGCCCAACAACAAAACCTCGCAGACCTGTATAATTGTTGAGCTCTGCCGTGACCTGGTCTCATAATTTTTATGAAGACTAGGGCATTGCCCTCTACGCCACTGTGTTCGGGTACCCACTTTGTTTGATACAGGAATCCTCAAATGCCATGACCATCTCTGCATGTATAAATATATTTGTCAACGAAACTGTTTCTGAGATTTTCGCTTGCGCACAGTAAGATGGTATACAGTGTGTTTCACTTCTCGTGAAGACACCCCTGTATCTTTTTTATTTGCGGCCGAATTCATTTCAAATTTTTATCAGCCATACAAGTCCATAAGACGATTTTATTCAACACATAAATGCCGTCTAAATCTAAAACGCCGGCCTACTGCGATAAAAAGATGTTAATTTTCGAGAAATCATAGTAGGCTTAGAGATAGACAAAAATTTTGTTAATGAAAGTTGTTCAGGATCACTTCATATGCCCCATGCCGTCTAAATCTAAAACGCCGACCTTAGAATAATTAAAATTAAAATCTAATTACTTTAATGAGTTTTAACATCTGTCAAGAATATGTAGGTTGGTAAGATGCTGTCATATAACGAATTCTTTTTGAATTAAATTGGTGGCCCTGAAAAGGGCCGTTGTTTTTACACTAATAATGAACGATAATATTGTCGGAAAAAAAAATACAGATAAAGCAAAAGCCGCAGTGTTAGGAAAGTTCAAAAATAAAAGAAGTTAATGTTTTTTTTTTACTTATTTATTATATTGGGCCCCTTTCCACTAACCCACCCTCAAGTGTAATACACTTCTCAATCCGTTTTCTGTTATTTATTACAACTCTTCGCAGTTCTTGAGCTGTAACTTCTAAACACGCTTGCCTTATCCTCTCACAAAGCTGCTCTACATTTTGAGGTCTGGTCATATAAACTTTGTTTTTAATGTGACTTCAAAAATAAAAATCCATTAGAGTGAGATCAGGTGATCTGGGTGGCCAATGTATTAGAGGGCTATTTCGTCCTATCCATCTTTGGGGAAAATGTTCATTCATCCATGCTCTCACTACTACGGAATTGTGGATAGATGCTCCGTCGAGTTGAAAATACAATTGTTCCAAAGGAAAATCAACTATTGCATTCCAAAGATCATTATTTAAAAATTCTAGCAAATTGAACGCATTTATATTTTGAAAAAAGAAAAACGGCCCTATTATTGTTTCGTTAAAAATTCCGCACCACACATTTACCTTCTGGGAATATTGCCTTTTACAATTTATTATCCAATCAGGATTTTCTACTGCCCAGAACCTAGAGTTTTGTGATGACACTACCCCGTTGGTGGAGAAAGTTGCCGCATCCGTGAAAATTACTTTCTTCAAGAAGTCTCTATTGTTTAAATAATTACCTTCTATCCATAAACAATATTCTAGTCTTCTCTTTTCATCACCTTCCTCCAAGGTATGTAAAAATTTTGGTTTAAACGGTTGTAGCTTATGGCGTTTTAAACATCTCCAAATTTTTGATGCCGACAAATTAAGGTCACGAGCCATATTTCGAAGACTGGTCATGGGCGCAGCCAGGGGGGGAGCCATGCCCCCCCCCCCCCCCAAGCCGTCTTCCATGAGCCAAAAAATAAAGAAGCAGTACTAAGCAGTATCTAAATTATCCCTTGAAATAAATATTTTGTAATTAATGCCAATATTATATAATAGAGGAATCTACATACACATCCGTTTTCAACCATTTTCTGAAAAATTTTCCTCATCATCTGGGGAGGCCGGTTCTATTGCCCCCCCCCCCCCCCAGATGAATTTTCTGGCTGCGCCACTGAGACTGGTAGTGGGACTGGCGTTAAACGCCGCTAATATAACATTATCATCTCCGCGATTTCGATTAAGATGTACTCTCGGTTTAAGCACATTGCCAGTTGTATTGAACAAGTGACATATTCTTGCTACGGTACCATGGTGTATTGGTTGTCTTAGAGGATGTCTTAAATTAAATTCTTCTGCTGCTTCTCTTGAAGACCGTACATTTTCACCGACTATCTTTAATATTTCAATTTTTTCATCAGTAGTTAAAAGTATTCTAACCATTATGAGCAAAGATATGAAATAAGGAAACTTTAGTATGAATTAAATTATTAAAACAAGAAAAACTAACAAACTCCACAGAAAATAACAACAATCACTTCTGTCATGAAAGCAATGACGAAATAAATAAAACAATACATATTGACAGTTAATTTCACGGCACTCTCAACATTTAAAACAATAAAACCGTCAATCTTCCTAAATTTCTGAGCCGATAAGGAGGAAGGATAGATGGAGAGTTACTCCTCCAGAACAGAGATAACAAAAAGAAAAAAAGAAAAGATATTACATTCAACTTGATATGTAAAAATAAAAAGCCCTTTTAGTGTTTTATTGAATGCTGATTTTTGTTCACAACTTTCATTTGTTGAAAAAAGTTCTCTTTATGTGTTCTCTTTTTTTGAAAATATTCCGATTTTCACAAAATTTTACAGAGGGACATATGAAGTGATCCTGAACAACTTTCATTAACAAGATTTGTGTCTATCTCTAAGCCTACTATGATTTCTCGAAAATTGACATTTTCTTTTTTTCGCAGTAGGCCGGCGTTTTAGATTTAGACGGCATTTATGTGTTGAATAAAGTCACCTTATGGAGTTATATGGCTGATAAAAATTTGAAATTAATTCGGCCTTCACGAGAAGTGAAACAAAAATTTTTTTTTTGAAAATATTCCGATTTTCACAAAATTTTACAGAGGGGCATATGAAGTGATCCTGAACAACTTTCATTAACAAAATTTTTGTCTATCTCTAAACCTACTATGATTTCTCGAAAATTGACATTTTCTTTTTATCGCAGAAGGCCGACGTTTTAGATTTAGACGGCATTTATGTGTTGAATAAAGTCACCTTATGGAGTTGTATGGCTGATAAAAATTTGAAATTAATTCGGCCACATATAAAAAAGATACAGGGGTGTCTTCACGAGAAGTGGAACAAATTATTTTTTTTTGAAAATATTCCGATTTTCACAAAATTTTACAGAGGGGCATATGAAGTGATCCTGAACAACTTTCATTAACAAATTTTTTGTCTATCTCTAAGCCTACTATGATTTCTCGAAAATTGACATTTTCTTTTTATCGCAGTAGGCCGGCGTTTTAAGATTTAGACGGCATTTATGTGTTGAATAAAGTCACCTTATGCAGTTGTATGGCTGATAAAAATTTGAAATTAATTCGGCCACAAAAAAAAAAGATACAGGGGTGTCTTCACGAGAAGTGAAACAAAAAATTTTTTTTTGAAAATATTCCGATTTTCACAAAATTTTACAGAGGGGCATATGAAGTGATCCTGAACAACTTTCATTAACAAAATTTTTGTCTATCTCTAAGCCTACTATGATTTCTCGAAAATTGACATTTTCTATTTATCACAGTAGGCCGGCGTTTTAGATTTAGACGGCATTTATGTGTTGAATAAAGTCACCTTATGGAGTTGTATGGCTGATAAAAATTTGAAATTAATTCGGCCACAAATAAAAAAGAAACGGGGATGTCTTCACGAGAAGTGAAACAAAAAATTTTTTTTTGAAAATATTCCGATTTTCACAAAATTTTACAGAGGGGCATATGAAGTGATCCTGAACAACTTTCATTAACAAAATTTTTGTCTATCTCTAAGCCTACTATGATTTCTCGAAAATTGACATTTTCTTTTTATCGCAGTAGGCAGGCGTTTTAGATTTAGACGGCATTTATGTGTTGAATAAAGTCGTCTTATGGACTTGTATGGCTGATAAAAATTTGAAATTAATTCGGCCACAAATAAAAAAGATACAGGGGTGTCTTCACGAGAAGTGAAACACACTGTATAACTCCGCTAGGACTACTAAGGCCGCTCCCTGACGGACCGGAATGGTATCGGTACGATATTGATACGGTAAGCGCTCGGTATGAAGAGCCGATGTCGACTCCATGTACTTGAATAGTTCTCATCATACGGGTCGGTACGACGCGGTTGGTACGAGCTACCGATTCCACATGTTTTCAAAATGCAGGCAATCGGAAAATTTGTCAGTCGACTGGCTGTATTTACCGAGGGTAGTGCTATTATTTTTCGGACGATTATGTCTATCGAACTTAAATTAGTGCTTGAAGTAGAAAAACATGACTGTCTATATAATGTCAAGTTAGCAGATTATTCTGTCATGGTGGTAATGGGGGTGGCTTCCATTTGAAAAAAAAAAGTTTTCGATAAAAAAGTGATTTGTTCAATTTTGGAGGCTTCGTAAATAGTTATTAATAAAATTAAACGAAAAATTATATTTTTCTCATGGACTTTACCTGCCGTAGAACAAATTTTGGATTCCCAAAGCACTCTTTCCGGGTAAACCGGAAATGGTCTCATACCGTTTTTTATGTCCAAAATTCATTTTCACATGTAGTTTATCTACCCCAAATTTCAAATGAATAAGTTACAAAATAAATGAAATATAGCGGGGGGACACTAGCCTGTGGCACCCTTTGTTTGCATCCATGCACGGCAGCACTTGTTCCCTCCTAAGTCATTCCAGACCTCTGGGCCTCTTATCATGTTCCCAGTCATCTTGACTAGGAAATACGACTGCGGATAGAATTATGAATCTAGAGGGAGGGGGTAGACACCAGTCATTCTATAACTGAGTGATGATCTGGTTCCTTACAGGTAGAGCTAGAGCCTTTGCCTGTCCCATTCAACAAATGCTGATCTCTACACTTCCAATTTAACGTTCAAGGCAGTACCTCGGCTTATGGTATGGAGTCATCAATCCAGGTCGCCTGTATTTATTACTCGTAATACGAACGTACAGTGTTAGTTAAAGCACCTAGAGTCTGCAGCACTACCATGAAATGTCAGCAGTACTATTTCAGCAGAACAATGCTCGTTCACAAAACAAATTGCTTCAAAGTTATACAAATTTTTTACCATGGCCTCAAGACTACCGGATTTATCACCTATCAAGCTTTGTGAAACTCATTACGAAGGCTTATTTGTCAAAACCTTGAGCCTATTGACAGTTTGGAAACTTTACGTACGGTATTTAATAACGAATTGAAGGCAATAATACCACAGGTCTACAAAAAAAAAAATTTCTGCTCCACAGACTAAACCTCAAGTATTTTTGTGTGCTGAATCCGAATTTTCAGTTTAAAAAATTTCTAGTAAATTTCGAGTAAAAGTCAAAAATTGCAAAAAAAACGTATTTTGACTATAAAAACCGAGATTTACTCGAAATTTACGCGGTAGAAAATTTTTTAAATTAAAAATTCGAATTCAGCACACAAAAATGCATAAGGCATGATAGGTTTAATCCTTCGAGCAGAATTTTTTTTTCTTGTAGACCTGTGCATAGACCTCTCCACAGGTCTAAAAAAAAAAAAAAAAATTCTGCTACAAGGACTAAACCTAAAATACTTAAGGCATGATAGGAAATTTGGTACACATATGTACTTTAACGAGATCTAGAACTAGACTATATTTTCATCTTGTTCCGTCGAAGGGTTGGGGGTAAATTGGGGTAAATTTGAGGTAAATAGGTAAATCAAGTAGGTAAGAGTCCATAAAACTGGTATTTAGTATATACAAGAGAAGCTAAGGTCTCAAAAACAAATTTTGGGATTAGCCACCCCATTACCACCCCACCTCATTATTAAAGGGGATGAAAAAAAAAATGTGATTTAGTGTTTGTACAAGAACCAGAAACCTAAAAAATATTTTTTTACTTCATCCACCCCCACTACCACCCCCAGACTCGTCATTTTGCTGTCGAGGTGACCAGATGCACCTTATAGTGTTCTGTCACAAATGGATACCCATAAAAGTTAAATAAGTGCCAATGTGTAGAAGATATATTTAAATGTATATGAGTGGATGTGTTTGTAAAATAATATATACCTCGAAACATTTTCAGTAATTGATAAGAAATAATAGTTAGTGTTTCACAGTGCCTCCCTTCTAACGCAGTAACGCACTCACTGCTGGCAACAAGCATGACCTTAGTCCAACCCAGCGTGGACGTAGCAGGCCCAGTATATCTGGGAGTGGCAGCAATGCCTACCGCGCGCTGGTAAATCAATCAATCAGTCATTCACCCTCACTACCACCCCCACCCCACTACCGATGTGGGGTATCGTTTTATGGGTTTTTGTGGTAGAGGATTACAAATATTATATTATTAAAGTTCCATAAACAATTATTTCCACATACAAAATTTTTTCGTTGTGAGTGACTTGGACAGAAAATCTGGATGTGGAAGTAGTGATTTCTTGGGCAGCGGTTTTTTTTTGAAGAGCTGTGTAATTTACATCCTTATTGACAGTATGTAGAAGCACCTAAAAATTAGTATTCAAACATGACGTGCTTCTACAACATAACAACCAATAAAAAAGGTAGCAGTAATAGTCGACTGCTACATGGACTAGAGTCCGCTGTTGAGTGAGAACATGGCTAGTCGCTCTTATCTCTCCTGAGTTTGAATTTCAGCTGTGGCATATGGCAATGCCGCAGGGAATAGTGGTTGTGTGTGTGTGTGTGTGTGTGTATTCTGGTTGATTGGTGGAATAGTTATGGCTAAGTCGATTAAAAAAATAAATGATCGAACTTATTAAAAAATATGTGGATTTATTTAAAATGTTTTAATGTATGTTTCACTGGCGCTTCGGAAATTTTATTCCTTTCTCGAAGTTTTCTGCAAATCTTCCCATTAAATGACCTTCGGGCGGTTGCTGTATATAAAGAAGAGATTTATGAAATTGGAATAAACACCGAGAAGAAATGTAATTAGATTGATTTATGTGTTAATATTTAGGTTATGCTTTTAATATATTTTCAGTTGGATTATTTAGTCAGTGAATATGGGACCTGTACTGAATAATACATCAGGGGATGTTTGTTTTAATGAACAAATTTGTGATTTAACCTATTTTGTATTCATTTCTCGTGTTAAATTACGTAAAAACTTTAAATCATTTATCACAGTTAAGATAAAGGCCAGCAACACTAATACCATTAGCTAGCACAGCTTCTTTAGAAGGATAGTGTTGTTTTCGCTTACATTAAAATATACACAACATTATACAAGACTCTGACGATATACAACAAGGTTTTAGTTAGAAATAAAATATGAAGCTTCGTAGATGTATTTGCGTTAGTATTATCGAGAAATGCAGAAGAAATTTTAACAAAAACAAGTTTTAAAAACCTTAGTATCGAATACATTTTACTGCACCGCTTTAAATCGATAAAAGTCCAATTCCTTGTTATCTTCCATTGCGCATTGTCAAGAATTTAAAAACGGCTGCAGAACATTAACTTGAGAGTTGTATAACGAACTCTTTATTATCTCTAAGCCATGATACCATGAAAAGGGGAGATACGCTCCTCCTTGTTTTTTCATTGTCCCAGTTTGACAGACATTCTTCTTTGTCTTTTTGTTTTGTTGTTTTTATTAATTTCGCATTGTAAAAGAGTGAAGTGTGAAAGTGAAAGTGGTAAAGAGCCTGTCTAGCTAATAAATTAATTTGTTGGTATCTGCCTATCAAACACGGCAAGGACCGACGCATCCCTCAAGGGTGTTATCGCAACTACATGCAATGGAGAATAAGAGTAGCATCAATCGAATGGCACAAGAAAATTCACAATTTCTTAGAAGTTTATTTGACTTATGACTGACGGCAACAATATCTTATAATTTTGGTTCGCTTGTGGATAGCAGAACTAAGCATCTGATAATAGCTTGTTACAGCTTTATATGAGTTGTATGAAACTTTCCTACCTCCTTACTAAGATGTATTGATGGCATACAACCCGATAAGAGTTGAGTGCCAAGGATGCTCTTTCGAGCTACCTCTATGTAAATATGAGGATTTTCATGTGCTAAGGGAGTTTGTCTAGTAACTTCTCCAAAATTCAAAATGCGCCTTCCCGCATGAGGGAGCTTTCTGAAACCTTCCGGTGCTTCTGTCCCAAGGTCAAGCCGCCGGATGGACTTAATTTATTTTTATGGCAATTTTTGCTCATTTTTGTGGAAAAATCCATTTGGAGGCTCTGCGCCTTTTGCACTTTCCTCGATTCGGTACTTTAAGTCAGTTTTCGGCGTAGTTCCCAAGAAAATCTTTTGTGACCTATAAAGTTGAGGAATTTTAATTTTTAGCCTGTATCGACTTATATTGATTTTCTAGGGCTATTTAACACAATTCGTGCCCACATACAAATAGACATTTTTAAAACAATACTTTTTCGTGTTCCTGGAACCTTAAAAGGTAAAGATTGGTCATTTTCGATTTTGGATAAATTGCAGCAATCTTTTTATGAATAGGAGGTTAAAATAATTATTAAACATCAACTAATATACTGAATATTTGCCGCTTTGACTGACTGCTGCAAATTCGATTTCAAATTGTCCACAAAATGAGATCATGCTCTAAAGCTATACTTGTTCGGAAGTAGGAACATACATGTTCCAGACATGTAGATCAAGTATATAATAATAATAATAAAAATCGTGTCATGGATATAGAGGTCCCCGATGTCAGCTGCAGGTCCTGCCGCAGGGCGCCAGACACTCTAATGCACTTGCTATCGGCTTGCTGAAAGTATGCGGTCTCGGCCTATATCCAAAGGCACGACGGAGCATTACGAGTGCTTTATTACCATTTAAGGCATTCATATGGGATAGACGAGACACCAGTACTGCCTTACGCGCCAGGGGATATTGAGTCCGTTGTGGGAAATGAGAAGTGTCTAATTTATTGGAACTACTCGTTTCCCACCGTCAGGCAAATACAAGCCAATAAGCCTGACGTAGTCCTCCTGGATCACTAACTCAAGACAATGTATGTTGTAGAGTTCTCGGCTCCCGCAACAACATTGTCTTGAAGGGGGAGGAAAAATGGACAAAATATCGCTATTCGAACTCCGCAGACTTTATCCAGACCATGCTGTTAAGTTGGTGGTACTCATCATAGGAGCCCTCGGTGGAGCGAGACACACGCTGCTTTCGGAACTGAAGATCATACCGGCATGCCGAAACTCAGTAGAAAACTTAGCCGACAGAATGCAAAAGGCCGTCATCCTCGGTTCGTTACGTCTACTTAGGGCACATGATTCCCGGACCCAGTAGTCACTTACCCCACGGAGTGGGAAGTGGCTGCCGGTACTACTAGCTCCCTTCTATGAATGTCGGAGACAGAGAAGGGTGACTGGTTTTTAACAAAACAAAAAAAATAATAATTATATTATTGATAATAATAATAATGTTAGGATATTGAGTCCGTAGTGGGGAATGAGCGGCGCCTAATTTATTGGAACTACTCTTTTCCCACCCTTAGGCCAATAAACCTGATGTAGTCTTCCTCGACCACCAACTCAGTACAATGTTTGCAATTGAATCCTCTAGGATGCGGGCATGTCTCGTAGCCGCGCCCTTAATATACCATTGGAATTCTCCGCCCCAGGGGAGACAAATTTTGTTTTGAAAGAAGAGTTTAAATTGATCTGTTCTGTGGACAGGTGGAAAAAGGCCTTTGAACCCTTAAATTAAGGTTGTATAAGTATTCAGGAGATTTCTTTATTACATTTTTTTTATGATATAAAGATTCTGAATGAAGTAGTCGCCGATTCCCCGTGTTCAGTCAACCTGTATCTATTAACTTGTGCAATATTCTTTCACGCCTCCGTATACCATAAATTAACTTGAGGCAAGAATTTTGAATTTTATGTATCTTATTTTTTTTATACAGTAGTAAAATTGAGGCCATACAGGTAATCAGCAAAATCCAGCAACGACAAAACCAGACTTTCACATAACATCACTTTTACTTTTTGAGATAAATAGTGGCTATTCTCGTAAATTAGTTTGATGGAATTGTATGCTTTTTGTGTAAGTTTATTTCAAATCGGAGGTTACTGTCAATAATAACGGAGGTCACTGTCAATAATAACACCTTAAGTGTTATCAAGATTTTGTTGATCTACATTTATTTGAACCCGATTTTTAATAAGAGATTTTTTAGGACCGGAAATTAAAGCATTAGATATGCTGGTATTAATAATAAGAATAAGTCTTTTGATATATTTAAAAAGATTTTAAATCTTCATTAATACGTTGACAGGCACGTTAGAAGTTTTAAATGAATGATAAAGCTGAGTATCGTCTGCGTATAAAAGAATTTGACAATGTTTTAAACATGAAATAAACTGACTGGTATATAGGGTAAAAAGTAGTGGTCGCAGGATAGAACCTTGTGGTATACTTGATCTCAGTACTAAGTCTTCTGAGCAGTTTTATTCAATACAGACTTTCTGTTGCCTATTTTTTAAATAATCTTTAAATAAATTAACTGCTTCCTTCGTGGGACCTAAGAGATAGAAGTATCTCGTGATAAGGGTATCAAACGCTCGACTAATTTTTTTTAAATCTTTTTATTTAACGTCGGCCTATTTCCGCTACCAGGGCCTAGGCACCGACGCCAGGAGACGAGCTACCCCCAACCTGGATTACGTGAACCTCTACGTAATCCTCGTCTTGAAATTACATAGCTTCCGCGTATACGCTGATATACAAGCCGCCAGAAGGTGGGACGAGATAGCTGTGTTTCCCAAGATGGATTTCACCCATCCAAGTACCAACCGCGCTGCACGTTGCTTCATTGGAGCATCGAAATACAATCACAGTCAAGACGCCTCTACGCTCGCCCCAAAAGCGCTCGATTAAAATTTAGTAATATTAAAATTATACATAAAACCTGATCTAATCCTCCTATTATATCATCAACCACTTGCAAAAGTGCTGTGCATTTTAGGTAGTATGTTTTCTCAGTAAATATTCTCTAAGTTCATATTCCATGATTTTTTCAAGTGTTTTAGATAAAGTAGATAAAACACTGATGGTCTTTAAAATTTTTAGGATTTTTTTTTTCATCGCTTTCCCTTTCGATAAAATTGCATTTCCTTAAGGCAGGAGATGAATCCAGAACCCCTCTGGCTAAGCTGCAACTCGCTTACCAACCAGACAAAAAAGCATTAATAACGTCTATAACTAATTTAGACTTTTTGCACTTAATAGCAACGAGAGAAATAATCTAAATAACATTTTACATGACCTGTGCAGACTATTATGAAATATCTGATTACATCAAAAGCTTGTTTCAGTATTGTTAACTGTAAAAAACAATTAACGACTAAATACAAAGGAACATCAGGACATAAAAACATTCATCTAACTTTTAAGCGGGAATAACAGTACCAGCCGCCCTTTTTAATTAATTTTACGAAGTCAAACACAAAAACCCAACATATGGGAATGTTATATCATATCTAAAAATAAAATACATTTTAAAGTATCTTTTTGAATTAGCACGTGCAGCTTTCCTCAAATTAAATATTCAGTTGTTTAAACCCGAGTGAGGTTTCGTATCATAAACAAAATACCACGTGTTTGACAAAAGGTTTATTATTTATTAGCGGAGTTTGGCGGGTGAGTAATTTGTTTTGAAGCCCGAAAAAAATTAATCAAACAGATATTAGTGGAAGACTGGAGGGCTATTCTCTACTGTTGTATAATTGCTTTATAATAAATTAATACAACTGAAAATTTAATTCCAGGAATAACAGCAATCGTCTAATTTGAGGAAGGTATTTGAAAATTAAATTCTTGCTCAGTTACTCAGTGTATTTATTTTACAAGTGAAATTCCGTTAAATAAATATTAATTAGATTTGGTTAACCATTGAATCATTTGATTACTACTGTACCTATTTCACCGGGATTTCCGCGTATTTAGATAGTACTTTTGTGGACACGAGTTAAACTATAAAATCATTTTCTGCAAATATTTAAATATGTTTTTTGTATTGTTCAGTTTATAATTAGTTAATTGACCCAAGTAGCAATTTAAGCTTTATTATTGTCTACCAGATATCCCTAACACTCTTTTTAAGTGCCCAGATTAAAACTATTTTTCCTTTACTACGTTCTGAAAACTAGGATAAAATCTCCATAAGCAGAAATAGTTATTTTTGTAACAAGTACCTAAAATCATGTTTTTTGGGACGAATCGTAGCTGTTTCCGAAAGAGGCGAAGCCGAGTCCGGAATAGCCTATGAGTTCCAAAAAACCTTTTTTAGGTACGTGTTACAAACAACATTTTTTGTTAAAGGTCCCTAAAACATATTTAAATTTTTTATCAGAGCAAATATTTCTTGAAAACAGTGAGCTTCGAATTTTAATTCTCATGCGACCATAGTAACCAGATTGTTTAATGTAAACAAAAAAATTTTGACGCGTTCTTTTTATTCGGTATAAAATGCATAATCCACAAATTATATCTGAAAAAGCGAAAGAAATTATGGTAGATTTACTTCCAGTGAAATCTCGTGAAATTTATGAAAAGGAAATATGAAGCATTCATTCGATGGAAAGAAATGAACAACATTGTAATTGTAGACGAAGATGCAATGTAGTCAATTTTAATAACATATGTAAATTATTATTGTGACTATTTTCGTATTTTCCTATTACAGTCGCAAGAAGTCTGGATCTGGATTGTTTGGCGGGGGGTGAGCTCACGCTCACGTGCACTCAGGCCTCATAAGCAGGCCCATTGTGCTGCCCCCGTAAGTGGTGGCATGTCCACCGAGCCTCTCATTCCTCAAGCCAACCAACACTTGTGATGTATTTGAGGAGAAGACCAGGTGAGGCGCCACCTATGCTGGCCATACTGGGCCAGAAGTCCCTTAGTATGGATCCTCTTTTCGTTGAGAGAGCAAAGCAGTGACAAAGCACATGCTCGGCGGTCTCGTCATCCAGATTACACCCTCTACACTTGGGGTTGTCTATAACTCCCAGTGTATGGAGGTGTTTGTTTAGTCTGCAGTGTCCTGTTAGTAATCCTACATAAATGCGCAGATTACTCCTGGACATCTGGAGACAGTGTTTGCCTAGCTTACGACTGGGTGTGGCCAAAGCCATTCTGCTATGTCTGCAGCTGCTCAGACCACCCCAACAGTCCGCATGGCGTTTGAGTGTATAGTTCTTTAGCAGGGAACTGTGGACTGAATTTGAGAGCACTATTGCAGGTTCAGGACCATGCACGGCGCTCTCGGATCCTTTGCGGGCTAAAGCGTCCGCTTCTTCGTTACCCTGAATTCCGTCATGTCCTTTCACCCAACGGAGCTGGACACTATTGTTTTGTGCGAGCACATCTAGGGCCTTTCTAATTTCCAGAACCAGCCCCGAGCCTGTCCTACAATTGTTTAGGGCAAGCTCTGCTGTCCGTTGATATGCGCACTATTTTACCACTGACGTTTGCCTTCGTGGTTTCAATTACCGCTTGCAGGATCCCTACTAGTTCCGCCTGGAAGATAGTGGTATGTGTGCCTAGCGGTATTATCGAATGTAGATCTAGGTCTTCTGAGTAAACCCCAGCTCCTGATCCACAGTCCATTTTTGAACCATCTGTGTAGATTGATATGTCCGGCTCGTCATTACCGGACACATTCAAACTCATCTCAAAGTTCTTGTTGAAGTTATATATGAAGTATATATGGGGGGGATACGGTCAGTTCCCATTCCCAGAAGAGGAATTTGTTTTGTAGCCTCCTCTAGGATACGGGCATGTCTCGTAGCCGTGCCCTTAATATACCATTGGCCTACAGATCGCAATCTCAGAGCAGTCCTCAACGACACCTCCTCTATGTACAGATTTAGAGGGGGGATGCAGAGTATAGTCTCCACTGCAGCTGTAGGCGTCGTTTTCATCGCACCAGTAACGCAGAGACATGCCAGTCTTTGAACATGCTCCAGTTGAGATGCTGCTGTTTTTTGCCTTACTCTGGGCCACCAGACTATGGCCGCGTAACAAAGCATGGGTCTTATCACAGCAGTGTACAGCCAGAGGGAGATTCTGGGTGAGAAACCCCAGGACCTACCGACCGCCCTGCGACACTGCCAGAATGCCGCACATGCCTTGTTTATCTTAACTTCCAAATGTCTCTTCCAATTCAGAGTGCGACCAAGTGTGACCCCCAGGTACTTGACCTCACTCGCTAAGTGGAGTTGACTGCCCGATAATTTGGGTATTCTCATATTTGGTAGTTTCTTTTTCTTTGTGAATAGTACTAGCTCAGTTTTCTGGGAGTTAACCGAGAGAAAGTGTTCTGTGCACCAATTATCGACCAACTTGAGGGCTGTTTGCATAAGTTCGCATAGCAAGCCCTCAAAGTTTCCATTTAGCAAGATGGTAATGTCATCTGCGTAACCTATTGTGAAGAAACCAGAGTTATTGAGGCGGTGTAAGAGGCTGTCTTCGACCATAACCCACAATAGGACGCCACCCTGTGGACAGCCTCTATTGACCATGCCTCTAGTCTCTACCGAACCCGACAGAGTGTACAGGGTATTGCTTCCGGCGAAGTTCTGCGTCTCTTGCGGCAGATGCTAACGTCGATTTAATCTCGTTGAAACGGCTAGGAGGATGGAAGCAAGTTTTTCACAATATTATTGTCTTTTTATTTTAAATAATAACTAATTCCTGGTCGTCTTCAGTGGCAGAGTGATATATAGAAGAATCGATTGAGAAGGAAAAAGTGTGCAGAATGTTAATGGGGGAGAAGAAAATCGAACCATTGAGTAACATAATCGATCAATCGATCATCGATTACCACCGAAGCTAATACCACAACATCAATAGAAATTAACACGATACCCTCGGGTTCGGGTATTTCGTTTGGGGGTAATAGTTTCGAAGGTGCTCAAAATTGTTAATTTAATTTTCATTTTGGGCCATAATCATTTAATTATTGTTAATCTAACAATTAAGTCATGTTTTTGTACCTATTAGATTAAATAAAGTTGTTTAATTGTTGCATGAACCATTTTGCTTATTTGCCTAAATGATCATCAAAAGTTGCCATGGCAACATGTTTACCTGTATTTATAAAAAACTTTTGTGTTGTTTCTAATCTATGTTGGGGTAGAACTAATTCGTTATATAAATACACTGCTGATCAATTGAAACGCGCCAAGCGAATTATTCCCATAATTTTTGAAATAACACGTTTATTTGCGAACGAGCGCGCGAATTGTTTAAGATTAATTACTGATGGATGAACAGTCCAAGCTGTAGTTAATATATTCAGCGTTGGCAAGACCACAATAATTCGCCTGAAGATACGTTTTGCCGCAACGGGTCATAAAATAAAATAAAAATATTAGTTTTTAATTTGACAACTAATATTTTTTCTCCTCAATAGCTCTGTTACATGACTATATACGATGAGACCAAAAAAAAACTGCCTATGATCTCATCATATCGTAAATTTCGAAAATAAAGTTGTAGATTAGTTATCTGAGCGCAACGAAAACCATTCATCTAAAATGGATAAAACTTTAAGAAATGACTACTAAAAAGCTTCTTTGTAAACGACGCGACGTTTGAGGTAGAATCACCATTCTGGAATATTTCAGAAGGGTCACAAAATGTTCGTTGTTATTTTATGTCATAAAATATTGTTCATCTCAGGATTTTATTCGTATAATATCAAACTTTTCTGTTTCTGTGTAATAGTTAGCAATCAGGAGCCACTAAATCGATCATAGGGTGTGCACTCGAAGATATAGTTTTTAAAAAATACATACATTATCCGAAATGACCTTGCGGATCTGAATCCAGAGGGCGCCGTTCTGTCCGCGATTGCAAAAAAGCGTAAAAAAATTTTTTCCGAAAATTTTTGTGTCACTAATTATTGATTAATTTTATATTCCCACCGCATTTACAGGCTTAATTTTTAATATTTCTTAATGATTTTCAAACCAACGGAAAGCTTATTCTTTCTAGATTCCGGTGCTGCTAAATACTTCTCATAATTGTTGTTAACAAATGCTACAGAAATTGATTAAACAAAGAGAGCCCAAAGAGTGCACGCTAAATTTCAGCATCGAGACATTTTTAAAACTATTATCGATAGATGCATACTTCTATGACATGAAATCTGCAAAACATAATGGAGCAGTTTTTAGAGAAAGAATTATCTACATTGCGTTATTGTTGTAAAAGATACGATTATTTTTGTACAGCACGCGTTGTGATCCGGCTCGTCTTTTGGTAGATATACAGTGTACATGTATATCTGGCATTGCCTCGCTCTCTTTAGGCTTGTTGACTACCTGCTGAGGTGTAGTGTAATAACAAAAAAATCTTATGAGTAGCGTATACAGTAACTGTGTTGTTTATAAATTCATGTAAAATATATTTAAAATAATTTTTGTATTAGTTTAATAGCCTGTATATTTCCATTATTATTGCAGAGTATCCGATGAAATTACAAAAATAATAGCGCAATTGCATTTTTCTCATCATAATCATAATATAGCCGACACTAGAATATTTGCGATCATCCTATATTATCAAATCTGGAGTATGGTAGAATAATAATAGAAGCTACAACAGATATTTTTGTCTTATCCCTGTATTTTGTGTCTAGAATAATGGTGTCGTAGATTTGATGTATTTATTTATACCGATCATCATGCTGTGCGAGAATTAACTATAGAGAAGACAATAAGTGCTCAAATGAATTTGGGTAATTTATTTTTGTGCATTTACGCTTTGACTGACTGTGATACAGTCAGTTTTCTATTTAAAAAAGGAAAAACTAACGCTGTAAAAAATGTTTAAGACATACAAAAGATAAAGAACTACAAAGAATACTTCAATGATTTCATTACTTTTCAAAATCTGGCCCGGTATTTTTTTAAAAACCGCTGGAAGGAATTCACTACTTCCACATCCAGATTTTCCATCCATGTCTCTCAGAACGAATAATTTTTTTATGTGGAAATAATTGTTTATGGAACTTTAATAATATAATTTTTGAAATCGTCTACCCCCAAAAACCCATAAAACGATATCCCTCATCGGTAGTGGGGTGGAGGTGGTGATAGAGGGGTGGTACTGGGGATGAAGTAAAAAAATATTCTGAGGTTTTTGATTCTTGTACACACACTAAATCACAATTGTTTAATTCCCTTTAATAATGGGGTGGGGGTGGTAAGGGGGGGGTGGCTAATGCCAAAAAAACTTTTGAGACCTTATAGCTTCTCTTGTAAATACTAAATACCAATTTTATGAACTCTTTCCTGCTTGATTTATCTATTTACTCCAGTTTACTCCCCATCCCTTCAATGGAATAAGATGAAAATATAATCTAGTTCCAGATCACCTTAAAATACATACGCGTACGTACCAAATTTCAAGTCAATAACTTAAAACG
Organism: Rutpela maculata; assembly: GCA_936432065.2. Classification (NCBI taxonomy): domain Eukaryota; kingdom Metazoa; phylum Arthropoda; class Insecta; order Coleoptera; family Cerambycidae; genus Rutpela; species Rutpela maculata. The sequence goes on along the minus strand of OW386294.2, from coordinate 77,219,086 downwards.
GTTCCAGAGTAATCGTGCGCACAAAAAACATTACAGACAGATCGACAAACAGAATTTTTTTTCACTCAAACTTGAAATCTCGACGTTTTATGACATTCTAAGCCTATTTGAACAATAAAACTTTTCAATTTTTTTCTTGTTGTTACTATACTTCCACTGGATGTGGAAGTAAATGTTATATGGTCGACGATAAGTCTGATATAAGGAATTTATCGCCTACCGAAGATTCTTTTTATCAACATATGTTGAGAGCTTCGTATCAAATTATTCTGTGGAAGAGTGCAACTGAAATAAACCCAGAAATTCCCGATCCAATTGATTTTGGTTGGGATTTGAAAAATAACGTACTTATTCCTAAATTAATAACTATAAATGTTCGTCCCAATATAACTTCTCAAAATGTATTTTGTAAATGTAAATTTAAAAAATGTATCGGAAACTGCAGTCGTAGCAAAGCTGGGTTGGAATGCATAATAGATTGCTACTGAGAGGGTAAATGTATTAGCTGTTAATTTAGTTTAAGTATAATGTATGTATGTATATTATTATTTTTGTATTTCTATTTCTCAAGCACAAAAAGTAAATTTAAGTTCATTTAATTAGTTATATGGTTTTCTGTCTCTAATCAATATTTTAAGTTAAAATATAATAATTTTGGTTCTCAAGTAAACTAATCTTTAAATACCTTTGTTTTTTTTTATAATGGCAAATGATAATATTTACGTATAAGTAATACGCATCGTAATTTTTTTGCAATCACAGTATATTGTCAGCAAGTTACCGATCGGCCACAGCGCGCGAACGTGTCAGCCAAAACGATAGCGGAAATAACGGAGCGCTGTACAAAAATAGTCATATCTTTTACAACAATAAAACAATGCAGATAATTCTTTCACCAAAAACTGCTCCATTCTATTCCGCAAATTACATATCATAGAAGTATGCATCTATCTATAATAGTTTTTAAAATGTCTCCATACTGAAATTTACCGTGCACTCTTTGGGCATGCTTTGTTTAAATAATTTCTGTAGCATTTGTTAACAATAATTTCGAAAATTATTTGGCAGTACCAGAATCTAGAAGGAATAAGCTTTCCATTAGTTTGAAAATCATTAAGAAATATTAAAAAATAACCCTGTAAATGAGATGGGAACATAAAATTAATCAATTTTCAGTGACACAAAAATTTTCGGAAAAAAATTTTTTATGCTTTTTTGCAATCGCGGACAGAATGGCGCCCTCTGGATTTAGATGCGCAAAGTCATTCCAGATAATGTACGTATTTTTTCAAAAGTATATCTTTGAGTTCACACCCTGGCATTTTAGGAGCGTCTTTTGAGAAGATTGATTCCCGCCTATAACCTATTTGATCAAATAATAATACGAAATATCAAACAGTAACAATGTTGTCATAGTATCATCAGTCACAGCCTACTGCACAAGAGTAATTACCGCATTATTAAAGGAGGTAAAAAAAAATATATTGTGATTCAGTGTGTGTACAAGAACCAAAGACCTCAATATTTTTTTTTACATCAACCCCATTCCATCGAATCTCAGCGGGGTTAGTCTAGTTATTTATTATTTATCACTACTTATGTAGACAGAATAACTTCACTACAAAAAAAGTACTTAGTTGTAAACAACGCAACGTAGTTAAATGAATATCTATCTATCTATCTAACTGTATAAATAAGCATAAAATTATTAAAAAGAATGTAAACAATTTTCCGGGCCTTTTTTTGAAAGCGGAATTTCTACAAATGTACAAAAGACAAAGCGTGAGTATGTAAATGACGTTTAAACAATTACATCAAAGCCAAAGTAAATAAACACATCTCTTTCCAATTAACCTGACAAAAAATATTTCAAAGGATTCTATAAATTGGCGTGTAAAGGCTTATAACTTTTTCCTAATTAACCTTTCACATTCCAGTAACAAGGTTACGTCAGTACGTATTGTGCATATCATGTATGAAATAATTCTAACAAGTACCTATTAAATAAATGCCATTAGGACCATTTTTAACATATAAAGTTCAGTTTTATTAAGGTTAGTTATTTCTGAAGGGGGGTTGGAACCTCTGGTGTGACACTAACGAAGATGAGTTTCTACAAGCGCCAAAATCCTTGAACACTATGTGCGCCTTTCGCGAGCCATGTTGACATCGTTTGGAAATAAATAAAATTAAAGTAAATCTAACAATATATGTATGTAATTATACCAAACTAATATTACGTTTCTTCGAACAGTGAAAAAAATCAACACATCTACTTTATCAGACTTGGGATGGACACTATTGACAGCAAAACTGGAGAGGACAGAAGTGACTTTTTGGTTTTAATCAAATCACACTACAAAAATAGCGAAATAAATCGAAAATACATTGACCCTATGCTGGTGAACTCTGAAACGACAAGCAGATATACGAGATATTTAGTTAAACCCGTCAATGACACGCCGGTGTCTTAATTGTTCGACCGAAAGCGGCACTTTGGTCTGTGCTTTGACAGCACTTGCCGGCTTCACTTTTTATGCCAATTAAGGAAATGTAAACAACTCCAATTCGTTCTTTCACAAGTAAGTTCGTCGACCTATTCCTGACCTAGTCAATAACAGTAGTGTATCTTCGCAAATTTACTAATAATTTAATATACTAAATTACCTCAGAACACTCTAAAATTTTGCAGGGGCTTTCCCACATTGAAGACTAGTACACCATTTTATTTTCCGCATGTCATGGTAGATCACGCTGTATAAAGAACGGAATTCCGCTTATCTCCGGAACGGTTAAAGATATCAAGTTGAAACTGGGAACACATGTAAAGGAACTAAATAACTTTACCTGTAGTTACAAAAAAATATTCTTTTCAAATCTTGTTGATGTATTTTTCACACAAAAAATATAAAAATATACGAAAAAAACCGCTGCCCAAGGAATCACTACTTCCACATCCAGATTTTCTATCCAAGTCTCTCACAACGAAAAAATTTTGTATGTGGAAATAATTGTTTATGGAACTTTAATAATATAATATTTGAAATCATCTACCCTAAAAACCCATAAAACGATATCCCACATCGGTAGTGGGGAGGTAGTGGTGATAGGGGGGTGGTAGTGGGGGTGGATGAAGTAAAAAAATATTTTGAGGTTTTTGTACACACACTAAATCACATTTTTTTTCATCGCCTTTAATAATCGTGTGGGGATGGTAATGAGGGTGGCAAATTCCAAAAAATTTTTTGAGACCTTAGCTTTTTTTGTATATACTAAATACCAATTTTATGGACTCTTACCTGCTTGACTTACCTATTTACCCCCCATTTACCCCAATCCTTAGTGGGGTGGGGGTGGTGCTAGGGGGTAGTAGTGGAGGTGGATGAAGTAAAAAAATACTTTAAGATTTTTGGTTCCTGTACAGACACTAAATCACATTTTTTTTTCATCCCCTTTAATAATGGGGTGGGGGTGGCTAATGCCAAAAATTCTTTTCAGACCTTAGCTTCTCTTGTATCTACTAAATACCAATTTTATGGACCTGCTTGACTTTTTTTTTACGCCCAATTTACCCCCCAACCCTTCGACAGAATAAGATGAAAATATAATCTAGTTCCAGATCCCGTTAAAGTACATTGTATGTGTACTAAATTTCAAGTCAATATCTTAAACGGTTCCAGAGTAATCGTGCGCACAAGAAAAGTTACAGACAGACAGAATTTTTTTCGCTCAAACTTAAAATCTCGACGTTTCATGACATTCTAAGCCTATTTGAACAATAAAAATTTTCAAAAATGTTTTTGTCGCTACTATACTTCCACTGGATGTGGAAGTAATCGTATGTATTTCCTTTAATGGAACAAAATGGAATCTAAATAAACAATAAGAAAATATATTTATTTATCTAGTTTTATAAGCACTATTATTATATAAAATGTCAACTAAAGAAAAAAGGAAGAACCAAACTTTTTATTATTAATGAAGCAATAATAGTAAAATGTGTATTAACAAGGAAAGATATATTTTGTTTATCATGAACAACAAAAAATGTACTTATTATTATTATTATTTTAAAGCAGTCATAAGGTATTATAATAACTTACAACGTTTCGTAAGAAACACAACGAGGCCTAACGGCAAAAAATAGGGACAATTGTTTTTACAAAAAAAATCGATATCTCATAAAATAAGAGATATAAACAATTTGAGAAACCGCTTTTTTCCCCATAAACCAGTGACTAAAAAAATGTGAACCAAAAGAATTAAAAATAATTTTTGTGGAACCTCGGAAATTGTAAAGTTTGGTTAAAAAAACACACCTTTCTTTCACACCCTGTAGTTAGTAACGCCCTTCAGAATAAAAGAATCGAACAAAAGTCGCTGATTCACATATAAATTATTTCATAAATTCTGAAAACCGCACACTGATATATATTCTCGTTCTCAAAAAATGTGTACTTAAATTCAATCTAAAAATTCGTTTGGTCCGTTTCAATTGGTCAGCAGTTTATTCGAGAAAATTCTGTCGTGTTAGTCTAATTTATGTTTACATTTTATATAGTGCATTTTCAATTCAATGTATTATGGTAATATGTTCAGGACATTATTGTTTTCACCGACTGTACTTCTAAATTATGTCCAGAAACTCGGTGACCTATTTTAACCATATTATCCGCTGCTCTTGAGTCTTCTGGTCTAGTAATTCTAAAATAGACCAAATGTTCATTCAGATGACTGTTCATCGAGCTTTCATAATTTGGTCAATATAAACCATTTCACAATTATACTTATTAGTTTATTTTTTTTTATAAATATTTTTAATCTAGATTTATTAAATTTTAAGAACGCAACAAATTAAAACTCAGCATTTTTAATTATAAAGCAACGCAACTTTATATAAAATAATAAAAAATGATAAATTGTATCTCATACTTTTGCTTTAGATTGTAAGTTTACTTTAAAAACTCTCTAACGTTTTATCTTCTGTTTTGCTGCCCATTGTAAATGCAATTTTAACATAATAGAAAAACGCAAGGTCTAAATGATATCTAAACAGTTACATGGAAGTTTGAGCAAATAAAGACGTCGCTTTAGAGATTTAACGAAGTAAAAAATAAAACCATATGGCCATTTCACATGAAAAAACACATTTGCATGTATTTTTCCCATTTACATATACGCGTTTTGCAAATAATCGCAGGATATATTTCAAAGAGCACCGTTCTTTTAATTGTGCTTTTTATCATTACCACTAGTGGGGATTAAAAAAGTTACCTAAGCTTATTTTTAAATATGTTTACGAGTTTCTTTAAAAAGACATTTTATTACGGCTAATTATGTACATTTGAAAACTAAAACTCTAAATGTAATTAAACAGATATTCAAAGACCCCAAACTCCTTTTTGTTAATGCTTTATGGTAAATTAACATCAGAGGAAATTTATATTCTACAACCTACATACAATACCCACAACCGTTTCAGGTATTTTCAGGTAAAATTCTTGCTTAATTATCCAGTACGTATATTCTTGTGATATTAAAATTATCTACAGTATATATTCCTGTAACGTATATATTAAAAGTGGGAAAACGACTATGAGTTAGTATGAAAATGAAATAAAAAAACTTTATCATGCATCGAGTTAACAAAAAAATGTTAGAGATTTCAAAACGAAAACTTGTGAATGTACAATATCCACATTGAACATTATGAATGTTTGAACTTCTTGATGACATAAAATTTATTTCTGACTGGTACAAAACATACAAGTAATGTACCATACGTGCTAATCCTGTCTATGACTAGAATGTGATTCGGATTCCACGATAAACCGTGGGTCTCCACCCCTTTATTATCAGATTTAAGTGTTTTTATTTTGTGGAATCTCTTTTTTTAAATAGTGATTCCAGTCACACAAAATATAAATATTTTAAATACCTGTAAAAAGGGTCCATGACTGCGAAACAAATTTCAAAGTGCGTAAATAAATAATTTAACAAAGCCAACACTTTGACCTCACGCTTTTAAATATTCTTTTTGCAAAAATTAATTTACATGAGCCAACCCCTTTTGGATTATTCATGTCATTAAGTACATGTTTTCTACCACTAAGAATGTGGAAGTATGGTTAAACATTTATTCTCAAATGGAGAACGTAATTACACTCATACCGGAGGAATCCATACATCTAACATAATAATATCTGTCTGACCCAAAATTCCAAACGTTTTGCTTTTGCAGAGATATAATAATACGCGTACAAGGTGCATTTTATATGGTACTTTTGACAATAGGCCTCTTGCATGTGCAGTATATTTTAAATTAATTTATATACATTAATGTAGTGTTACCAAACATTAGCAATTATCAAATCTGTTTTCATAATTACTAACTAGAAAGTATTTAAATCATCGACTAATATCCGGGAGACGGGGAAAATCTGAGAAAACACTCATATTGGACGTCATCTATCACTATATCTCTGCGCGTGCAATGTTTCGGACAAATAATTCGTGAACAGTTTGCGGTTATTTCCTAAAATTATTTAGTTGTATTCGGTGTGTGATGTTAAATTATAGTGTGCATTTAAGCGTACCATGTTTAAAAGGGTTTAAATTGTTTTAAACACGATTGAAAAGGGTTATTTCAAAGGTCAATTGGATAATTTACGCCGTACGCCTGCCGGGTGTATGCCATGCTACTGCGTCACAAAAATATTCATAAATAAAAAACTATAAGTCCTAGCTGAATTTTTTTTTCAAAAACTTCTCCTGTATCTTGGTTTCAATCGCCTCGCTGCATGTATATAAAAATTTTCAAAAATAAAAAAGTTTGTCGTTTAGTCAAAATATGAGTATATTTTTAGCGAAGTAATAGTTGAGTAATATTGTTAATTGTTGTTTAAAGAAAATAATAAACAATTATCGATAGAAACAAAAAGACCATTGGAAGCGCTTATTTGTGTACTTGAATTAAAAAAAAATTCAGATGGATAGCTCAATTAGATTTGAAGATATGTAAATGTATAAAAGTGCAAATGTTAAAAGACGCGATTTTTATAATCAATCAATTTCTCAAGTTTTTTCGAAATAGAAAATATCTGTACCACAAAAAAATATCCATTTCTTATGTAGAAGCCATTTCCTATGTAGAATTGTTCACTTTATAAAAACTATAAGGTCTGGTCTGGTTCTACGCTGATTCTTTTTTTCTCGAGAACGGAGAGATTTTTATGGTTTATTTCCCTCCACTATCAAGCTATTACAAGGGCAACATCAATGAATGGAATTAATTTAAAATGTACCCTAGCGCTGTGGCGCCTCCTGATGCATGACGTCACGCGTTGTTTGCGCGTCTAACTTTAATGTTGAACGTCTGTAAAAGAAAAAATAAGAAAAAACCCTTTACAGACTGTGTTTTGTATTAAGTAAAGACTCTAAAAATGCTAAAATTATATTTTCTGCAAGAAGCCTAACATACCGGGTGACACAGAAGATATGTAACACCCCGTAGTATGTTTATTTAAAAAGATATTATTTTGAAATTTGGTATATATTATATAATACCTTTTTTTAGTATAAACACGAAATTTTTTCCACTTCCGGTTTCACCGGAAGTGACATCTACTTCGTTATTTTAAATAGCACCTTATTTATATATTTTTTTCCTATCTAATTCCACTTAAATTTCTCTTTTCAACTATGTATAGCAAAATGGCATTCGTTTTTTAAATGGCTGCTGAAAACCATTTTATTGTATTAAGTCAAGTTGGCTATGGTATGAAATGTGGCGGTAATTAATGCTTAATGTGTTGCGATATCAAAAGAACTCTGGTAGACAATTTTGTGTTTAATATTTGTTTTGCTCTAATCAGTAGCCGAAGAGACTTTGTAGAATTTTTATATTAAAGAAAAATCTCTAGACTAAATCCCCGAAATCATAAAAACTCAAGGGGTCTACACACGATCCAGCGGCAGGGACCCGACATTGCCGGTACGCTTTGAAGATAATTGGAGTTCCAGCGGACCAGTTCACTTTTACGAATGAGTTCAAAGCATGCCGACATGGCTGGGTCCCTGCCGCTGGATCGTGTGTAGACCCTTTAAGATAGAAACACTAATTTTAAATTTACCCATTTGTAAAATATGTATTTATCTTTCACTTTTACCCAATACAATTCATTCTTATATCTGATTTTACTTGCTTTTAAATAAAATTGTTTTCGAAGAATCTCAAAATGTTGGCTATTATTTTCCCTGCAGGGTCGAATTCTTGTAACAGTACCTCTACGCATATTTTCTAACTATAATTCAGTAATCTCATTTATTGCTAACCTAACTCTCATCTCCAAGTCTTCTCTATTTTACAGTGGAGTTTTATAAACTATTTCCTTGAGATGGCCCCATATGAAAAAATCAAGTGGCGTAAGGTGACCTCAAGGGCCATCTAATTGGTAAAAGTGAAATATGAATATATATTTTACAAATGGATAAAATTTAAAATTAGTGTTTCTGTCTTTAGTAGAGTAAAATCTGGAAGTAAAGTCGCTTAGTTTTCGAGAAAAAAAAACCGGCGTAGAACCAAACCAGACTTAGTGGGATTCTTTAGTAAGATAATCGTGTACACGAAATCATTTTTTACGACATTTTTTGGTGGTCGAGAACTTTTTTATTTCGGAAAAACAAAAAACTACATTTTTAATGAAATATGTTTTTTAACGTCTCCACCGCTATATCTCTGAAAATATTTGTGCTATCAAGCTATTTTTTTTTTAGATTAAAGTAGACACAATAGCGCTTCGAACAACGTCCCACGTGAACCCGATTTATTTTTTTTTAAGTTGGTAAAATAATAGGAAACTCAAACTTGTTATTTTCAGTAGCGTAATTTTAGGCAATCGAGAAAAAAATTTATTTATGAAAATTTGTATATACATGCTGCGTACAAATTGAAGCCAATAGTTGAAAAAAGTTTTTAGGATAAAAATTTTTCAAGTCCCGTTGATAGTATTGAGTTAGCGATTTTTTTTTTAACGGGCCAAAGTCATATTCTTGCGCGCTCGGCTGTAGCAAGCCTGCCGACTGCAACGATCTGACGATTCCGGTCGGGGTGTATGTAGTAGTTTAACTTATACCAATAGGTACAAAACCAGTAGTGATCAAAAGATCTAGGGGATCAATATTATTGTTCAATATTTCATATATTGTACAGTAGTATTGATCATATGTTGTTAATATTAAGAAATTGTACAAAAAATATTAAATAGTCTCCTTTTAATAATAAAAAGACGTAGGTAGATATAAATACCTAATCTATAAATATCAATCAGTGTTACTAACTACCTATCTAATTAGTAAGTTTATTAGACATTTTTAAATGAATGAAAGTAAAAACGTACGCATAAAATGAGTTTTATTGTTGAAATAAATTTTCTATTTGGATAGATAAATATGTAGTATGTAGTTTATGTAGGCCCTACATTAATAGCATTCTAATTCGTTCATATCTGCCTCGAAATCTTTAATAATGTTGTTACAGGAACGACATTTGCACTCGTTGCAACATTTTAGGCCTTCCTTAAAACAAGCACATTTTCGATTGTCACAATTTTTATCCGAACAATGAATACTTAATGATTTTCGACAACCGCCACTTCTACGCGACTAATCTGACCAACCCTGCATACTACAGTACCTAGAGGAAAAAAATACGCAAAACTTCGGAAAAATGTCATATTGAACGGATTTCGTTCATTTTTGGCAGTATAATAGTAAATGCTTCACAGAAAAGTTTCTATATTGTATGGAGGCTTGCTAATTTATAGGGGGTGGATGCCACCCCCTCAGGGTGTGGCACTTAAAAAATATATATATTTATTGGAACTGAAGTAGAATCAAATTTTAAGAAGCAAAGGTTCTATGCAATTTTCCACATAAATTGATAGTTTTTAAGTTATAACGACTTCAAAATTACGATTTCAGCTAAAAAAAAAAAAGTATTTCCAAACGGCTTTCGTCAAGTATCTCAAAAAGTATTACTTTATCGAAAAAATGTTGCAGACCAATTACAGAAAGTGCAAACTGGGAATTAATTATATTTTCTGTTTATTGATGTAGGATTAATAATTTCGGAGATATTTAAGTTTACATTTGGCATCCAAGTGTTCACAAGATAATTATTTAGAGTGAGAGTTAAATATGTGACACCTACGTCAAGGGAGCTAATAGGTAGAATAATATGTTATTAATTAAGCTTTCAACTGTTTTTTAATTTGTTTCTGTAGCATAAAAAACAAAGAAGTTATGACCGAAGCAATGTGCGTCTACACATTTTTTTAATAACAACGTCGTCATTTTGTTACTGTAATTAGCCAGTAATTAAAAAAAGGAATTTCAAACACTGTTCCTCATTAATATATAGCATGACGTAGATGCTCAAATTTTTTGGTTTGTATACAGCACTTGCTTTAGAAAAAAATACAGTTTAAACTATAAAGGTATTTTCGATGAAACGTATTTTTTTTAACAATAATAATAAAGCAACTTTATTAGGCAAAGTTTAATACAAATTACTATTCTTACACTTCTCCTGAACAAACGTTACCTGTAACAGTTGACAAATTTTAATTTACTCCATTACACAGCTCCTTGACCGCGAAACTTTCATTGCAGTTACACATATCCTTATTACCCAGATGACACTATGCCACTGGTAAAAATATTCGCCCCTGTCATCTTCTCATAATAATACCACTCTACTTGCACAGTAGCTCCGCAGCGGCAGCTTTATTTCTCTTTTTCTTGGCTTTACGAGTGGCTAGATGGACGTTTTTTTTAAATCAACTTAGTTTTACTTCCATAATCCACATCCAGTGGAAGTAATATAGTAACGATAAAAAAAATTTTAAACATTTTTATTGTTCAAATAGGCTTAAAATGTCATGAAACGTCGAGATTTTAAGTTTGAGCAAAAAAAAATTCTGTCTGTCTATAACTTTGTGTGCAAGATTACTCTGGAACGGTTTAAGATATTGACTTGAAATTTGGTACACGTATGTACTTTAACAAGATCTGGCACTAGATTATATTTTCATCTTATTCCGCCGAATGGTTGGGGGATAAATAAGTAAATCAAGCAGATAAGAGTCCATAAAATTGGTAGTGAGAATATACAAGAGAATCTAAGGTCTCAAAAAATTTTTTGGCATTAGCCACACCATTACCATTCCCACCTCATTATTAAAGGGGATGAAAAAAAAAATGTGATTTAGTATGTGTACAAGAACCAAAAACCTCAAAATATTTTTTTACTTATCCACCCCTGCTACCAACCCCTTATCACTACTCCCACCCCAGTACCGATGTGGGATACCGTTTTATGGGTTTTGGTAGGCGATTTCAAATATTATATTATTAAAGTTCCATAAACAATTATTTCCACATACAAAATTTTTTTGTTGTGAGAGACTTGGATAGAAAATCTGGATTTGGAAGTAGTGATTCCTTGGGCAGCGGTTTTTTCTCAGCTTTCCGATTCTTCGATTATTTTTCAATCATTCATTTGCGTTGAAATTTTGTAGGGGGTAGACTTTTGGCTAGTCCCAAAACTTTCCGATACATTTCCTAATATCACCCCGGACTATATATCTGTTAACATGTATTTGAATAAGTGAGTGGGTACGCGTAGACGCTCTTTGATGTATTAACGTTGTAAAAGTAAATAGAAATAGATTTTTATTCGAACACATCGATTCAAAGTAAACATGTTATATAGAGGTAAGATACATTGATAATGATTTTATCTTGCATTCAACCACTTTCCTGCCTCCCACACAAAGCGAATTAACCCATTTAAAAGCTCTACTTGAAGTTTTAACAATGGAGTTACAAAACAATGTTTGAAACAGCGTGCCTTTGATTTAATCTATTGTTGTCATTTATCTGGTTTTATTTGTTGAAACGAAAATTACAGTAGAATAAAATAAAATACCTCCTCGGGCGTGAAAGATAATACTACTTTCTGGGAGTGTACCCACAGGGATTATCGATAGCTTTTAAGGGAGGATGGTGAAAGCCACATCGCTGACTCAGCTGGAATTTGTGTACTCGATATAATCGTAATATTCCACGTATATATTTCAGTAATAATATTGTTAACACCGCGAAAATGTATGTATGGACGTATTTGTAGCATTTCAAATATTTGTGGATCATCCCCGACCCATGTGGCAACATTTCTATCTATTTAATACGCCTGAAATTGTAAAAGTAAGCTTATCGCTCTATAATCCATAATTAAAGCAGAATGTATCTTTGTCCCGATGTTCTGGAAAGTTGAAATTTGTCATGCGAAAGGTGTGAGAAAAAACTATAAACAAAAATTCAAATCATCTCTATTTGAATTTTTGTTTATAGTTTTTTCTCACACATTTAGACAGACCAAAATTTCTTTATTTTTTTTTCTAGGCAATTATGAACTTAAGAGTGGGTAAAAGAAGGTAATTTCCCAAAAAATATTTTGGCATTAGCCACCTCCATTACCACCCCCACCCCATTATTAAAGGGGGTGAAAAAAAAAATGATTTAGTGTGTGTACAAGAACCAGACTTCAAATTTTTTTTTTACTTATCCACTTCCACCCCCACCACCGATGTGGCATATCGTTTTGAGTTTTTGGGGCAGACGATTTGAAATATTATACTATTAAAGTTAAATAAGAAATTATTTCCACATACAAAATTTTTTTCGTTGTAAGACACTTGGGTAGAAAATCTGAATGTGGAAGTAGTGGTTCCTTGGCAGCGGTTTATTTCATTCTATTAAAAAACAGTGTAGCATGGTAAAATAACTTTTTTTTAAAACTTTTTATTAACGAGATTAAAAATATATATTTCAAACAACTGAAGTATATTGTGTGTTTGTAACGTTTTTCTTTTTGGATTTCATTAATTATCACTGCCCCACAAAAAAAAGTGGTCTGTTCGGTGGACCAGACCAGTGTATCCTTAGGTATTTTGACCAACTGAATCCGAATCCGAAGTCAGAATTTTCAGATTGGCTCGTTTTTCATCCCTCCAAAAAAACCCAAAAAACACATCTAAACGAAAAAAAGAAAGTGATCTGTCTGGCGGATCAGACCAATGTGTCCTTATATATTCTGACCCGTTGAATCTGAATTCGAATTTTCAGATCGGCTCGTTTTTCATCCCCAACCTCAAAGAACACCCCCCGAGTAAAAAAAATTGATCTGTCCGGTGGATCAAACCAATGTATCCTTATGTATTTTGACCCGCTGAATTCAAATCCGAAGTTAGAATTGTCAGATTGGCTCGGTTTTCATGTCTAACCTCAAGAAACAACTCCAAAAAGCCAGTTTTTCGCCTTTCACACTCAAATGAGTAGTTACAATTTTTTTAAAATATATCTATTTTATAACCTCATACCACCGTAACCCCATAACCCTACAACTCCATAACGATGTGAAAGGCGAATAACCGGTTTTTACGGATGTCTCTTAAGGTTAGAGAAGAAAACAGAGCCAATCTGATTTTGATTTCGGATTCGGCGGGTCAAAATACATAAGGATACACTGGCCTGGTCCACCAGACAGATCACTTTTTTTAATTTAGGGATGTTTTTTGGGGTTAGGGATGAGAAACGAGCCAATCTGAAAATTCTGACTTCCGATTCGAATTCAGCGGGTCAAAATACAAAAAGATACATAGGTCTGATCCGCCGGACAGACCACTTTTCTTTGTGGGGCCGTGTCATTGTTTAAGAAAAGAATAAATTGCAGAATAATTAAAAAAAAAATTCTTGGCATATCCACTCTTAAACGTGAGTAACCGTTTTATAATATTTCTGCTTGCGCTATCTCCAAAAAACCATTTGATGGAGAGAAATAATATTTGACATATATTTAACGCTACTGCCAAGGAAGAAACTTAATATACTAATATGAAAATTATCCACAGTGAAAACTCCGTAACAAAATAAATAATAGGACAAGGATAATAATATTTGGCATGTAACTAACACAACTACGAAAGAACAAACCTGCTACACTTTTATGAGGCTATGACGTGCATGACGATTTAGCTCCAGTAGAGGCATCGTTTCTGGTCCAAAATAGTTACATTATTGTTTAAGTTATCTTCAATTGTTCAAAAATGGCTGCTTTTTATTGTTTTTATTTATTGCAAGTTAATAAAGTAACTAAAAAAGTTCGGATAAATTTAATGTTCTGCGCGGAATTATACTATGAACAATCTCTTTTTTTATTCATTGCGATACGAGCTGTATAACCAAACACATTTAAGAAAAACTGCAAAAAAACATAATTTTCAACATTCTTTTGTTTAAACGAATGACTTGCAAGAAAAGAGTTATACCAAATTTTTTTGCTGCACTCCACAGTGGGCCCAGAAATCGAAAAGCCTGGCCAAAATTTTGAACATGGTTAAATCGCCTAAAAATGAGTACATCAATCATAAAAAAATATTTAAAAAAATTAAAAGTGATGGGGTGAAAAAATTGAAAAAAACGTGATAAATAAATGAAAATGGACAAATCGGGTAAAAAGAGTGCATTAAGAATGGGAAAAATATTGAAACACAAATAATTTTATTGGGAGGGATGTTTTGGGGGGTGGAAAATGCGAAAAACGTGGCATAATAATTTAAGAGTGGGCCAGTTTTCTAAAAACGAGTATATTTAACATGGAAACATTACCTATTCAAATAAATCTAAAGGTAATGCTTACACAGAACTGTCGATATACCGAGTTGATAGTTTTATTTTAAACAATGTTCAGTTTGTTAAGTTCTTCTTTTAACATCGGCAGCCAGGTTGTGCAAACATCTACGGAACAATTCGACACGCATTTATCCTCATTCAGTAGTATTATAGCCACTTCTTTAATTTTTCTTTTCTTGCTATCTGTCTCTTTTGTTAAAATTTTTACCGAGTCCCAGTTTATTCTATGTCCGTTCTCCCAAGCGTAGGAAATAGAAATGAAATACCATTTTTAGATGTTTTAAATAAAAGAGTAAATAATACAGTTGAAACAAGAGTTTATAGAAAACCAACACACACCAACGGGTATTTGAATTTTAACTCAAATCAGTCGATGCATGTTAAAAAGGGTGTCATAAAATGCTTATATGATAGGGCCAAAATCATTTTTTCTAACGATGAAATATTAGACAATGAGAAACGATTTATAAAAAAAGTTCTTATAGACAATCAATACCCTGAAGCTTTTGTTGATAGAACTTTCACATATATAGAAAATAATAATCATGTACGACAAAAACCTGAACAACGGTACACAACGTTAATTCTTTATGTATACGGATTATCTGAAAAGCTACGGCGTATAGGCAATAGATTTGATATTAGAACGATATTTCAAACGGGAAATACATTGAGATCTATTTAAAAAAAAACAAAACCGCTAAATCATGAGCAAAATTCAAAAAACTGCATTTATAGTATTCCCTGTGAGTGTGATAAACATTATGTGGGTGAGTCATCTAGACCATTCAGTGTTAGATTGGGTGAGCACAGGTGTTACATTAGAAAGAATGAGATTTAGAAGTAGAAGATTTGCGAACACGCTTGGGAGAACGGACATAGAATAAACTGGGACTCGGCAAAAATTTTAACAAAAGAGACAGATAGCAAGAAAAGAAAAATTAAAGAAGCGGCTATAATACTATTGAATGAGGATAAATGCGTGTCGAATTGTTCCGTAGAGGTTACAACCTGGCTGCCGATGTTAAAAGAAGAACTTAACGAACTCAACATTGTTCAAAATAAAACTATCAACTAGATATATCAACAGTTCTGTGTAAACAGTAAGTATCTATGGATACTGAACATAACAAATATATTCTTAAAGCTGTGTATTTAATATACACAACACACAAACATTTATAATACGCTTTGAGAAAGAAAACAGATTCGTTTTCCGAAACGTCAGGAAAATACGTCATTTTTATATTTTTGTTCTTATTCATTATTTGTCAAAAACCACCCTCTAGCCGATCCTTTGACGTAAAAGTCACAGGCGTAGAGGTTATTTTCCAGTAAAATACTGGATAATTGTTTTGTAGACTTCACGACATTGTTTAGAAGAAAATACATGTGGCATCCCAATAAGAAACAGAGGGAAAAATGGAGAACTTCCTTAGGAAAGGTTACCATTTTCTGTTTGAGTAGATTTCTCATAGAAGAAATTACTGGGTCTGAAGACACCAATAATCTATTAAGTAAATCCGTGTTTCTGAAAGATATTAACCATCGGAAGATAACTACCAAATTCATTTGTAGTAATTTCCGTGGAAAAAATTAAAATAGTCATTCGAAGCAGTTACCGAGCGTCCATCGTCGCGTCGTGCATATATTAACACCTCGCACTTGACCAAATTATTACTGATTACTTCCAAACAGGGATGAGCCGGGTTTAAGACTTATGATTTTACAGTATTTAACATTAATTTTATTCATTTCATTCAGTTCCCAGCTGAAGTTGTTTCCACAACACTCTCTATGTAAAATATCCGTCAAAATGGATGTGACTGTATAAATAGACTCGCCACTATTTATACTTAGAAGGTATTACATTACAGCATCTGAATAGAATAAAGCGAACTCAAAATGCATTTCCTTTGAAAACACAAGACTAAGTGTTAATAGTGGTTCAGTAATAATTGATTGACACAGCGTAGCTTAATTCTCTTTGGCACCACTACTACCGTAATACAAATTTTCTCCAAGCTTGATGTTGGCACTATCCTTAAGAAGTTTGAACAGCATTATTAAAACTTGTTGCACCTCGTTGCGTGTTCTCACATTTGAAACATTCGCTGCAGACCGTGTTCTTGTTTGATTTATTCCGGCACATAAATAATATGTTTGTTTCGCGGTTTAAACATATACTCAGGCCTATTAATAGGATTTACTACTAATAGTAGCTAATAAAACTCCAAGCTAATAGTTTTCGTCAGAAATAAAGTAAAAAATAAATATTGTCTCATTCTAATATGACAAAAGTAATAAAATGAGTCTATGACTCGACTGGTTAGTAAAAAAATCTGTCTTGTGTAAATATGCACTATAACAGTACTTTCTCATTATCCCATTTTCTTATTTTTTGAATAAACATTTTTTAATTCGACGCAAAATTAATTTTAGCACCACTTTGCTTGTACTAAGAGGGCTATTTAACTGTGAAACATTACATTTACATTAAAAAATAATTTATTTAAATTACAGAATAAGGTAAACTTCTCCAAACGTTCTTGCATATAACTACAAAATTATAAGCTTTTTCTTATCCATTATATTTAAGTGGTCCGCATGCATATTTCAGAAGAGAACAAAAAGTTCTTAATATCAGTCAAAAATAATTCGAAGTAAAAGATGCCCCCAAGTAGGATCCTTGAGGAACTCCTAAGGGTATAACAACAACATTAGATACACAATTATCTATCTCAAGTAGCTCAACATACCTCAACAATAAATTAGCTCGAAGAAGTTGCCTAGCAAACAAAATTCCAAGGTTCAAGTGATGAATCTTGTCTAGAACTCTAGAAAATATGTATGCATAGTACGAATCGACAATCCTACTTCAATCATCGTCATAATCATTATAATGATGATGATAATGGTTGACACCATCGGAGTACATTAACTGGCATGAGTGGCCAGATATCTCCACTTAGTCATGTGCAAGCACTTTAATATGCATGTGCAGCAAGAATATTATGAATATACTCTTAAAAAGGTTGTCAATATCAACGATGTCACATATACCGTGTATCCACGGATGGAGGAGAAACTTTTTAATTCTTGATTTTACGAAAAGAAGTAATTCTTGATAAAAAGTCTGCTTCACCACATTTCTTTTCGGTTAACAGACCCTTGCTAGCTCTACAGGGTTAGCCAAAGAACTTAATTTCATTACGGATAATTTCCAAATATTTTGGAAAGATTTTCAAATGACGTTTTTACATGATATAGAAAAAACAATAAGTTGTGACTCGTTTCATAGCAACAGACACCGTAAAATTGGTTTTCATGAATTTCGATCAAGTCGGTAGTCACTGATAATGAAGAAAATCTGACATTTCTTTACATACCAAATTGTTATAACTGTCGTTTAATTGGTGATAATCAGATTTTTCTAACAAGCAAAATAAGATTCGCTCATTTAAACTGATATTCAATCACACCTTAAAACTTAATAATGATTCAAAACGTTTGCACTTTTCTTGTGGATTGGAGAAAATATTCTCAAAGATAGAGGTTTTGTTGAAAACATAATTTTTCCGATGAGGCACCTTTTGTACTAATGGGTCAGTTAGTATGCAAAATTCTAGATATTGGAGCAGCGATAATCAAATTTTCGTATACAGCGTAGGAGACAATATTCGAAAAAAGTCAACGTTTGGTGTGCACTTACACTTACATACTCTGAAATCACTGAAGCAATTTTTTTTGAGCAAAATTAGATCAACAGTCAATACGACAAGTTCAATACATTTCTTTTTTAATTATTTGAGCAATTTACCTCTAGCAAGTCGATTAATTTGTACTTCCAACAAATTGAACCTTATTCCACTCTAATTGTTCGTCAGTGCTTAAATAATAAATTTGGGGATAAATGGATCGAAGATACGGACTGACACTTTGACCACCTAATAGCCCTGATTTTACGATTATGGATTTTTATTTGTGGAGGTACCATAAACAAAAAGTGGATGCACACAGGATTCATAATAGTGTCGATCTCTTAAAAGATAAAATAAGAGAGGCCATTGCAGATATACCACTGAACCAACTACTAAACCATGTGGTGATACTTTTGAATAGCTTTTTATAAACATAAATACATTTAGTTTCATTTTAAAATTTTTAGTCTTAACCTATGCATTTTCGATAATGCATCGGCCACCTTCCGGCTCCATTATTAAACTCTGAATACCACCTAGGACCAGAGTACTCATCGAGACAAATTCGAAGGGGTTCCATAATATTGTGCCATAATTGTTATGGCATATTGTATTATCATCAGAACTACACGTGTATGCAAAATTCGAGCTCAATTGGACGTCTTATCTCGAAGGGGTTCCATAATACTATTGTTGGGTTCCAAAATATTGTACCATTGGTACCATAATATTGTCTTGTCATCAGAACTACATGTAAATTCAAAATTTCAGCTCGATTGGACGTCGTATCTCGAAGAGGTTCCATTATATTATTGTTGGGTTTCATAATATGTTAACATGGTACCATAATATTGTATTGTTATCAGAACTACACATGTGTGCAAAATTTCAACTCGATTGGACGTCGTATCTCGAAGGAGTTCCATTATATTATCATTGGGTTCCATAATATGTTATCATGGTATCATAATATTATATTGTCATCAGAACTACACGTGTGTGCAATATTTCAGCTCAACTGGACGTCGTATCTCGAAAGGGTTCCATTATATTATTGCTGGGTTCCATAATATGTTACCATGGTACCATAATATTGTATTGTCATCAGAACTACACGTGTGTGCAAATTTTCAGCTTGATTGGACGTCGTATCTCGTAGGGATTCCATTATATTTTTGTTGGGTTCCATAATCTTGTACCATGGTATCATAATATTGTATTATCATCAGAACTACATGTGTATACAATATTCCAGCTCAATTGGACGTCGTTAAGTGGTTCAAAATTGCCTTGCAAGAGTCCGCTCAAACATACTAACTAACTAACTAACTAATTTGCAAAGCAATTTAAATAAAATCTTGTAATAAAATGTTTATGGAATTATATGTGAAAGATTTTTCAAATTGGGCCTGTTATGTTTGGGGACTGTATACAACCCACAGGCACGCGTCGGACGAGAATGAATATCCGATCATTGATCAATTCATTAAACACATATCTAAACGTTTGAGTTCAATTAATTCCACAAGTAAAGCAAGATATTTGAAGAAGAAATCTTTTATTTAGATTCAACCATTTTGCTTCTAGGATGCTATCATATTAAACTTAAACTGATATGAATCTAATTTATGATTTTTTTTATAAACTAACTTTATCTCTGCCTAGTGCTAGCCAGTATACAATATGACAATAAGTAAGTCCAGATAAAATTAAAATGTCACACAGTCCACGTTTTAGAATTTCTTTGAGTGCGTTTGGTTTCCAAAGTTAGTTACTAAAAATATTCACATTCGATGAGTAGTTTCCCCAGAAAAGTGTTACAGAGTCTATCTTTAACTTGATTGACTGACGAATAATTGTGGCTGTATTTTGTAGGTCGTGATTTTTCTGGTACTAACGTAAAGTCAATTTTCATTATAATCTGTAATGTCTCATCATTCCTTAGCAGTTGTACTATAAACACTAAACCAACAGTAACACAAGTAATTTAATCAACTCAGATTGCAGTGAAGTTAGGAAAGCAACGTATGTATAAAGGAAACATTTTAGTAACAGTTCGTCTTCTCTTATTTTTTTTTTCATTACACTTGTTGCGTTCATGCTGCAAAATAGAGAATAATAGAGCCTTATTGTATTACCATTAATTAAAACATATAGGTCATAATTATTGTATACTAGGTGCGAATTTTTGAACGTGGGGAGCTCTCAAGAAGCAATCCTTTATAATTTATATTAAACGAATATTTTTCTATGCGAATGATGGATATATCTGAAAATAGGAAAATCCACACGATGGGCAATTATATGAATTTTCTTATATTTCAGATATTTTCATAAGCAAAAGGTCTATGTGGCTCATGAAGTAAGATTTGGCGTTTGAAATTTCGAGGCACCCATTGTCTTCATACTTTTCTTGGATTAAACAAAGAACAAGAAAACACTCATTGTCTCCTCAACGAATTATGAATAAAACATATACTTTTTGTTGTTCTATAACGTTTCGGGTAGTGTTAACTGAAATAGTAAAATAATTTATGCGCCGCCTGATAAAATTTCAGCGAATGACTACACAAAGCAAAAAATAAAAAAATCAATAGACGCTTTACCCTTGGTAAAATATTTGACATGTAGGTATTATCGCTTTTAACTTCACCAACTGAACCGATTAATTTGTTATTAGGATTAAGGATAGGATTTTGTAGAGTGAGTTTAAAATTGTTTTAGATACTCGCTACTGTTCTAATGAATACAACTACAAATATTTTTTATTGTAAACTTCTGTTGTTTTTGAATATAGTAGTTTGTCAATGAAAATAGTTCCTAATTTCAATATTAGAGCATGGTATTTAACTATATATAAGATTTATGATAAAAACTGTATATAGTTGTATTAAATTAATTCCATTTATGTAGTATGATAGTGGAGCGAAATAGACCATAAAAGTCTCTCCGTTTTCGAGAAAAAAAAATCAACGTCGAACCAGACCAGACCTTACAGTTTTTAGAAAGTGAACAATTCTACATAAGAAATGGCTATATACGATATTTTTTTGTGGTGCAGATATTTTTTTATTTCCAAAAAACTTGAGAAATTGATTGATTATAAAAATCGTGTTTTTTAACATTTATACTGCCACATCTTCAAATCTAATTGAGCTATCGATTTGATTTTTTTTTTAATTTCAAGTACATAAATAAGCGCTTCCAAGGAGAAGTTTGAAAAAAAAATCATCTAGGATTTATATGGATTTTCATTTCCACATCCAGTGGAAGTAAAGTAACGACAATTTTTTTTTAAATTTTTTATTGTTCAAATAGGCTTAGAATGTCATGAAACGTCGAGATTTCAGGTTTGAGCAAAAAAAATTCTGTCTGTCTTTTATTTATGAATATTTTTGTGACGCAGTAGCATATGGCACACACCCGGCAGGCGTACGGCGTAAATTATCCGATTGACCTTTGAAAAAACCTTTTTTGATCGTGTTTAAAACAATTTAAACCCTTTTAAATATGGTACACTTAAATATACACTATAATTATAACAACACAGACCGAATACAACTAAATAATTTTAGGAAATAACCGCACGAATTATATGTCCGAATCATTGCACTTGCAGAGATACTCTGTTAGATGACGTCAAGTCCAATATGAGTGTGTTCTCAGATTTGCCCCTTCTTCCGGATATTAGTCGGTGATTTAAATACTTTCCAGTTAGAAGTATGAAAACAGATTTGATAATTGCTAATGTTTAGTAACACATTAATATGTATAAATTAATTCAAAATATACGACACATGCAACAAGCCTATTTTTGACCTTTACCACCCATGCCAATGCGCCCCTGCTCTGCTTTGACGGTTCTCGATTCCTGCAAGCTGCTGCAAAATAAACACCTCAAAATAATCTAGGGAGAACGATCAAAAACTGATGTACTTCTAATAGCAATGTATATCCTTTTAAAATTTAATATCGATGTTTTAAACGTTCACTAGAATAACATGAGAGAGCAGGGAGACGGTTTCAAAATTTTGCTTTTCAAGCCTTTTCCTTCTTATTGATAACGCCTTGACATGTGCTTTGGGATTCATGCATTATTCTAGTAAGACACCCTTCGCTGTATGGTACGTTTGACAGCATCTCCCCATATTTTGCTGTTGCCTGTTTATATATTATTATTATTATTATAAACGACGTGAAGTGAAGTGAAGTGAGGCCCCAAAGGTTAGTGTTAATTTCATTAATATGAAATAGTGGCACAGAAAAGTTCTATAAGAAACATTAGATATCATAAGAAAAAAAAGTTGAAAATCTCTTCCAACAGTGACGAATAAATTAAATATGGACGTACAGAATATTACAATACCAGACTTATATGGACTTCTAAAAAAAGGCAACAAACAGTCAATAAAAGTATAGCTGAAAGTTCGCAAAAGGTGACAGAAAAATTTGAAAATACAAATGATGAAATAAAACTGAAAAATAAGTGCTTAGTATTACAAGGAAAATTAAGACAATATAGTGGTGTTTGACATTGATGCAAAAGGTAGAGATTTAATACAAGGGACTTTCGAAACTATGAACAATTTACTGGGTATCAATTTAAAAGATAACAATATTAATAATATATATCCAATATCCAAATCCTTCAGTTGGCATTGAATTTGTCTCTGCTAAAAAAAAAAAAAATATCATTGGAAAATTTCAAAAAACTGAAAGAGAAATCGATAACGATAGCAAACGATTTGTTTTACGAGGATACGAACACAGAAAAAATTAAAAAGTTACTTGAAACAAGCAAGAGAACAGAATATAGATGCAAAAATGAAAGTGTCAAGACTAACAAGCTAAAAACGTACTCTTCGCCGGTTTACTAAACTTTTTATATAATTGTTACACATTTTATAGAATACTCTTCGTAGTTTTTTGTAAATAATGTTAGTTTAAGACATTTTTAATTTTATAGTACGAAGTTAGTTTGTGAAAGACTCAGTGTAAAATAAAGTAAAAATAAAAAAACTGTACCATACCCCACGTGGGTTTCGAACCTGGGGCCCTTGGATTCCGAGTCAAAAGCATAAGAACTACACCACCACCTAACACGTAAAAAAATGTAAATTTTTACAAAAACATAACAATCAAAAAAAATATTCTCAAATTTAAATCATTAATAACATTTTTATTTACTGATCGATTTTGTTAAAAAACAATGGGGTTCATCCCCTAGCTAACGATAACTTACTGTCCAAATTTCAGTACAATCGGATTTTTCTTTTTCGAGTTATCGTGCTTGCAAGAAACGTGACGGACGGACAGACGGACATTGTTCAGAATTCGTTCACTAACACAATGTTATGAACATTTTTTGTCTGCGAGCGATATTTATAGTTTTAGAAATGCAATATACTCTTCGTTTTCCTATTTGCGAAGAGTATAATAATAGAGAATAAAGCTTATACACTGAAGCAATTAGAGGATCTAGAAATTGCAGAAAGTACATCAGTAGGGATTGCAATTTACCGGAAGTTTTAATAACCGGTAAATCGGTAAATAAAAATGTAAATAACCGGTTAACCGGTATTTACCGGTAATTTTTAGAATGGATGATTAGGGTGGCGAAAATGGCAATTGTCTTTTTCCATGTACAAAATTATCTAAATTTAACAAAAAAAAAATTTTATATACGTATATTTAATATAATGAACAAACAAAAGGTTTTTTATCAACAGTAAGATCACAAGAGTTTTTTTTTATCGGATAAATTTCTCTTTGTAACGAAATAATTTTGCCAATCAGTAATTTTATAAGAAAAACTGACATGAAAAAATCGCGAGACCGGAGGTCGAGCGATCTGGTCAAATGTCAGTTTGTCGAGCAAAATTACTGATTGGCAAAATTTTGACTTAAAAAGAAATTTATCCATAAAAGAAAAGCTCGAGTGTTTTTTGGCAAGATAAATTAACGACAGAATATGTGAACGAACAACGACAATAATTTATTAAAATAATTATAATTTTCCCAAAACGACTCATATTGTACAGTATAGTTTCCACAATACTTAAAAATTATAGCTGACTGTACAGATTTCAAAGTGACGTGCGACTACTAGATGTACTCTGCTTTTGAGGAACAGGCATTTTTATCGGTGATAAAAACGATGTACCTTTTTTATCGCTGTCAAAGTGACAAAAATGTGACTGTCAAATAGACTTTTTTATATAAGAGTTAATTTATCAAAAGGAAAAAATATAATGAAATAAATTTAAATAAATAATTATTCTGTAAATAACAAAAATATCCACTTAAATAACAAAAATTATAAACATAAACTTAAATAGGGCATTTACTGAATACCTAATCTAAAAATACAATATTTTTTAAAAATAACCTGTTAAAATGGTTGGTTCTCGGGTTAGTTCTTCAAAGCTATATCTGTTAGTCGTCTGATATTTGTGCATAGAATACCACCAGCTGAAGATGCCCTTCTTCAATCGATATTGGTGGGTCGATAAATTAATAAGAATTGGTAATAATATACTTCTAAATGTATTCCACGGATATTTGCGGCAGTGAAATATTCAATTTTCTGTCGTAAGATATTGTCAATGTCTCTTGTATTTCTTAGGGCTTGATGTTTGGAGTTTACTTTTTATAATATTATTTATTTATTGTTAAAGGTACTCGGTGTTGGGACAGTCACTCTGTATTTAGTGAATACTAGTCAGTTACATAAATAGAAACGTTGAATACGTGACATATCGTAAGTTCAGAATTTACCGAAATAACCGGTAAAAAAATAAAATAACCGGTAATTATCGTCATATGGTTTTTGTCCTAATAACCGGTTAACCGGTTAACCGGTTAACCGGTAATGCAATCCCTATACATCAGAGCTTCATTCTCAGCAAATAACTTCAAGTTGTCTATATAGTTTACTCTATTGTCGCTACTGATTTCGAAGCTAACACTGTTTGTTTGGTTGAGTTGAGAGGGGGGGCGAGCGCTAAGCAAAACAGTAAAGAAGAACGAGAGCCTCCCTGGAAAATTCCTATTTTAATCTATTCCCTGTTCTTATGTGACCTTTCGAGTGGTAGAGCTACATTTTTGTTTATTATTATTAATAATATTATTATAGACTTAACAGCGGCTCACTTTATCAGTCGTAGACAGAAATAATTCACCGATCCCTCGCGTGGGATTGAGATTTGGTTCTGTTGGAGCCTGGTTCCAGGTTTTTGAGCCCTGCAGGCAACGCAACCCTTTCAACGTCGCAACTTTGGTGGTGTCCGCTCCAACAGTTCAGAGTCCAAGCTGTCCCCAAAACTGCAATCTTGTGCACTTCTTGTGCGCTCGGTTGGTCAGGCCGTTGTTGTAGAATCCGGTCATAGCCCTTCTTGACAGTTCCAAGGGCTCCTACAATTACTGGCATGACTGTGGTCTTTGCATTCCACATTCTGCTAACTTCTATTTGGAGGTCTTTGTACTTGCTCAACTTCTCCGTTTCCTTGAGCATCACGTTGGTGATATTTGGTACGATACATCGGTCAGCAAAAGGATTTCTCCTTTTTATTATGCACGACGATGTCTGGTTGCATTTCTCTATCAGTTATAATGGGCAAGTCCCACATAACTGTAACGTCGTTGGTATTGACAACTTTCTCGGAGGTATATTCATAATATTTTAGCAATACTAGTATATAGAAGTGCTTGCACAAGACCCAGTGGACTCAGTCACTCTGTTGTGTCGATGAGTGTACAACGATGTTGTCAGAATAGTACATCCCGCCACCTTGTGACTGACATCTTTTTCTGCTGGGTTGCACATCCTACACTTGCAGTCAACAGGTCGCATAGTGTGGCAAAACGTTCAATAATCGCTCTGAGACTCAACTGATGAGCTTTCAACCTTTTTTTTTTTTACATACTTGCAAAGAAGCCTGGAAGTCACTACCGTTGTGACAGATAAAAAATTATTTTTAGTTGAAAAAATTGTTTTTTTGACGGCCCCTCTCTTAAACACCTTTGAACCCACTACGATGTAATCTTGTACAAAGATGCTGATTAAGAATATCTTACGTTTTCTTCAAAAAAAAATCTGATTTTTTTTTTATGAAAATCGATCCCCTTTCTCCATCAAGTATTAGCGATTTTTTTAGAAGAAAATCAGTAAGATATTCTTAATTAGCACCTTTAGAAACCTCTTTGTACAAGACTACATCGTAGTGGGTTCAAAGGTGTTTAGGAGAGGGGCCGTCAAAAAAAACCAATTTTTTCAACTAAAAATAATGTTTTATCTGTCAAAGAGGCAGTAACTCACTATTCCAGACTCCTTTGCAAGCATTTAAAAAAACGTTGATAGCTCAAAAGTTGACTCTCAGAGCAATTTTTGACCGTTTTGCCACATCATGGATCATTTCAAAATCATCGTCTGGTGGTATCTGGTGTTTGGTGTTTGGTCTTGTGCTGCTATTATTAAGCTTCCCTTTCAAGCCCGAGCTGATCGTCCATATATCGGCTTTGCGCAGAATACTTCTATTTTCCTCTTTTCGATGCTGGTTTCAATCTTCTTCTTGGCGTTCTCGCGGTTTTTTCGACTCCCAGACATTCTTCCTGAATTTTTCGCTCTCTCTTCTGGATGGAATACAACTTCTTGTCCTTATCATGCTCTTTAACTAGCCGTGCGAATTTGTCCTTCCCTTGTCGAATATACGCACTCAGTCCCATGATAGATGAATCATAGGCAGATTCTAGCTCTATTAGTCCACGGCCGTCGTCCTTCCTCTTAACGTATAACCTGAGCATTATTATTACTATCATTACTGTAGCGCACTTGCCTACATATTATTAAAAAACTATGTTGCTATGTTTTTAGAAAATAATAACAAAATATACAGAATAACAAATTATATGATTATGGTCAATTGTTAATTTTTATCTTCCATAAAATATATATTTCATCTTTAAATTCAAGATTTTATTTTATGGTATAACTACCATAAATTGGTGACCCCGAGCTAAACGAACATTAAGCATCATTATTATCATGAAATAGAGCATGAAGAAACCGTTTCAGTAAAAAATTACCAAGACATCAGATCTGTTACCAGAAATACCAAGATATGGAAAGTATAGGACGTGGGTGTATAATATAAGTGGGAAGAATGGCGTTAAACACATTATAATTATGCTCTACTTGTATCCTCGGTTATTGTATGAAATCAAACCAATTACACTAATGAACCGCTTAAATTTAATTATAAATTACAAGTTAATGAACAGAACTATACATCATAATCACACATTTAAGGGTATAACATATAATATATTAAATCTGGTTTATATATTATTAAGATCTATTTTGGGAATATTAGCTTGTGTATCTGTATAATTAGCTGAAACAGAACTGGGCAACATTTAGAAGTGAATAGTTACACCAGCGTATCTCCATTTCATCCAAGCCTTTCAAACTGTAATTGTCAATACCGCTTACTCGGATACGGTATAAAGGAATAAGTAAGGACGTCACATGCGCAGTGAAAACGAAATTAAATTAATTAAAGTCCACACTACAGCGCCCTTTTTTTTAATGATTACTAACAGGCTGAATTTTCGTGAGTAGCTTCGTTTTGACGAGACGCCCAACTTTTCTCTTTGCGAAAATTCTCGATAGTGGTAGTAAGTAAGCTATATAAACTGCGCTTGGGTATATACCGGGTGCCACAGGCTAGTGGCTCCCCCTATATTTCCTTTATTTTTTAACTTATCCATTTGAAATTTGGGACGTATAAACTACCTGTAAAAATGGATTTTTTGACATAAAAATGGTATGAGACCGTTTCCGGTTTACCCGGAAATTACCGCAACTTTCGATTTTTAAATGGAACACCCTGTATATTTTTACATATTTGGATTCAGGACAACATTCTGAGTATACCATGAGATTTTCGCGAATTTTTGAGTCGATTTTCAGTTTTTTTAAGCATTTTAAGACATTCGTCTAGAGTGCTTTGGAATACCAAAATTTGTTCTACGGCAGGTAAAGTACAAGGGAAAAATATAATTTTTTCGTTTAATTTCATTAATAACTATTTACGAAGCCTCCAAAATTGAACAAACCACTTTTTTATCGAAAACTTTTTTTTCAAATGGGAAGGTAGTGGCTCCTAGTGTTCAATAAATTATAGATTTTTTTCTGAATTCATTTATATTCATTTCAAATCTATGCTATTTGTTTTTCTATTTTATTGAATTTATTTAAAAATAAAAAATTACTTTCAACACTAGCCACTAGCCTGTGGCACCCGGTACATGTCGTTTGGGTGATTGTTCAAATTTTATTACTAACAGTTAGTTTTTTAGTTAAATCTTGAGATAATTTGATAAAAAACACGAAAAAACGTTTGTCCTACAAAATCGATGGTTTGACCGAAGGTCCCCCTCCCCAACATGTCCAAATAACGAGGTCACAAAAAGTGATTACTAACCAGGGACCGAAACCGAAATCTGCACCGTAATTACGACTTTAAAGTTCAAAAAATATGGTTGAAATCAAAGAATCAAATCTTTAAACCATGGTGTAGAAATACCAAATTGGTGTGGTGAAAACCATATCTAAGCCGATTCGTCCATTATAAAGATTATATAAGGTAAGAGTCAAGTAAAAAGCCAGAAACAGAAATTGAAACCGAAAACCGTACCGTAATTACTAATTTTTTCTAACAGAAACCGAATTGCCGCGGATCTGTAAACCGAAACCATAACCGAGAACCGAATTGTCGCTGCCTTGAAAACCGAAACTGTAAATGACAACCAAAAATGGTATACGTTATTTAACCCTAACCGAAATTAATTTCGGTTTCGGTCCCTGTTACTAACCAGCTGATTTTTTCACTATTGTTTAAGAAATGTTTTTAAAATTAAATGGCCACATTGTCCAATAAATTGAATGGTATGTTTTTCCAGTCCTACGCTCGGAAATTGTCAGTTCCACGGTAACATTTTTCTCATTACTAATTGTAGGACAAAGATAGCACATGACAGGTTAGTGTATTCTCTGCCCAAATAAAATAGTGTCCTACAAAAAAAATGGTATGTATCGTTAGTCGGGCAAAAATTATTTTAAATAACGAATTACTTTATAATTGCGGTTTTGGTAAATTAATATACTTTTATTACTTAAGCGGAATTCTGATATCTACCAAATTTTGCATATAGATTCAGATTATCAAAAAACAACATTTCCCTTGATTTTAAACCCTAATTTGCAAATTTACATTCGTTGCGAATTTTTGAATTCTTCATACACTTTTATATCTTTTATGAAATGTTCGACTACAAAAAACATTTTTTTAATAATTCTAATATAATATTAGAGAAAATTATTTAGGTATTAATATAATATTATTTTTAATGTTTAATGCTTTGTTTAATTTAAAAATAACATAATTTATATATAAAGTCATTGTCAGTTAGTTCTAAATTAAAAATATTTGAATATCATGATTGCCATACAATACTAGCATATATTCCAATTTTTGCCTCACAAAATCGTATAACAGAAGGGAAAATGTGGAAGTGTCTCAAATGTTCTTAAAATGCCTTGAATTTCTCATAATAAAGTCTAGATCTTTGTAGGCATTAGCAGTAATATTCTTCATATGGGTTAATTTAGAATATGAAAAATGACTCCGAAACCTTTATATGATAATTATTTCTCTTCATAAAAGTCACGGTATTACAGTTTGATATCTTTAAAGGTAATCTACTATAGATTTGTGTCATAAATTAATTTTTGAGAGAATGAGAGACAGCAATATTGAATATTAAAATTATAATATTACCCCACCCAATTGAAAGAAAATTATCTTAAGCATTATAGTTTACAGTAATTTTCCCATTGTAAAAATTGTTTCGTAAATTCGACAATTATATTGTTTTATTGATGGAAAACTGCGAGCGTATATGTTAACGTAATTTCAAGTGTTATATCCGAGGATGTCGAGACGAAGTTGTATAGAATTTTTTTGCATAATAAAAACCGCTGTCCAAGGAATCACTACTTCCACATCCGGATTTTCTATCCAAGTCACACAACGAAAAAATTTTGTATCTGGAAATAATTGTTTATGGAACTTTAATAATATGATATTTGAAATCCTCTACCCCAAAAACCCATAAAACGATACCCCACATCGGTAGTGGGGTGGGGGTGGTGACAGGAGGTGGGAGTGGGGGTGGATAAAGTAAAAAAATATTTTGAGGTTTCTGGTTTTTGTACATACACTAAATCACATTTTTTTTTCACACCCTTTAATAATAGGGTGGGGGTGGTAATGTTGTGGCTAATGCCAACATTTTTTTTGAGACCTTAGCTTCTCTTGTCTATACTAAATATCAATTTTATGAACTCTTACCTGCTTGATTTACCTATTTAATCCAAATTGACCCCAATTTACCCCCCAACCCTTCGACGGAACAAGATGAAAATATAATCTAGTTCTAGATCTCGTTAAAGTACATATGTGTACCAAGTTCCAAGTCAATATCTCAAACGGTTCCAGAGTAAACGTGCGCACAAAAAAAGTTACAGACCGACAGACAGACAGAAATTTTTTTTCGCTTAAACTTGAAATCTCGACGTTTTATGACATTCTAAGCCTATTTGAACAATAAAAATTAAAAAAAAAATTTTGTCGTTACTATACTTCCACTGGATGTGGAAGTAATTTGCCGTATGTTTTTTAAATAGTGAAATAACCGTTCATTTTAGCCAATCGAAAAATGTAACACTAGGTACGATATTTAGTTGTGCTAATGGCAAAGGTGAGTATACTTATCAAACCATATTTTGGCGGTAGTACCAGATCTGGGAACAGAGGCGGACTTACAACGAAAAGGCCCGTTGGCAAAAATCGTAGCAAAAATTATTTGTGCTCCCGGGAAATTTACACCAAAAATATTTTTTTATTATCTACCGATGGGGTGAATTACAAATTTCGGTTTATAAGTTATAAATAGTTACAAGTAAGGTACTAAATCATGGTAAGGAGTTTTCTCATTTGAGACGACCAACTTTACGGACACATTATAAAAACATCATTGGAAAGCCGAGTCTCCTCTATAAAATATCTTAATTGGATTTTTATTGGGCACTTTTTTCTTGTTGTGTCCATTTTAAAGTAATATCAAAATTCAAGACTTTTCATTTTAGTTGGTACCACTTTATAAATAATAGAGCCCCACAAAACAAAGTGGTCTGTCCGGCGGACTAGACTAGTATATTCGTATGTATTTGGACCCGCTGAAACCGAATCCGAAGTCAGAATTGTCAGATTGGCTCGTTTTTCACCCCTAACCCCAAAAAACTTCCCCCCAAAAAAACGGTCTGTCCGGCGGACCAGACCAGTGTATTCTTATGTATTTGAACCTGCTGAAACCGAATCCGAAGTCAGAATTGTCATATTGGCTCGTTTTTCACCCCCAACCCCAAAAAACACCCCAAAAACAAAAACAAAGTGGTCTGTCCGGCGAATTATACCAGTGTGCCCTTATGTATTTTCACCTGCTGAATCCGGATTCGTAAAATTGAGACATTAGCTCGTTTTCCATCCCTAACCCCGAAAAACGGGGTTTCAGCGGGTCCAAATACATACGGATGTACTGGTCTAGTCCATCGGACAGACCACTTTTTTTTTGTGGGGCTGTGTAATCTTTGAATCATTAGCGTTTACGGTTTTTTGTACCACAAGTATACAAAGAACCAAATTGCTCAGATTTTTTTCTATATCTCAAGAAAGTCCAAATCTCCCATAAAGAAGAATATGAAAGAATTATTCTTCCCCTATAAAAATTGAAGAATAAGAAGTTCAGTTTTTTATTAGACTTTTAGACTTTTTTAAAAAATTTTAAATCATTTTCTGCAAAGGAGAAACATTTGGAAGTTTCAGTTTTTCAGCACAGTCTGTGCTTTATGTCGATTTCTTGAAATAACTTTGAACCCTCTTAATAAAGTAGATAATTTCTATAAGGGTAAGGAAATGACTGGATCCGTAAATACGTGAGAATTAACGATCCAGAATAATCTTATACATTAAATTTCTTTTACGATCATTAAAATATATATAAGTACACTAAAATAAGACTAAAGCAGTACTTTATTGTATTTGGTAAAAGGTAATATTTAAGGAAATGGGCTCATTATTACACATAATTTAAAATCTTAATTCAAGCAACAAACTGAGTCAAATTAGAGAAATAATAGTTTTATCGATATCTGAGACATTCAAGAATTCTCTTAGTCAGCTAGGTTGCAAAACCTTAACATCATTTTAAGAGTCGAAGTAAATATTTAATTGCTCATTATACTAATTAAATAATAAATACAAGTCGTTAGTCAATTTTAATGCTTGACCAGGTGTAGCAGTTTTGATAATATAAAGTAAACGAACCCTAAATATCATACTGCCTTTATACTAAAAAAATTGTTTGGTAATTGGATGTGTCACAATGGGGCTCCTTTCATTCTCGGTCTCTTTTGCACATTCTATTTACTACATTTCTATGCGCTCCCCATTACCTTTGAAGGCATGGAGAGCAAAGTAATGGATTAATAATTGGGATCAGTTTTATTTTTTCCTTTGAAACACTCCACGCTTTATTCCGTTCCCTGATTGATTTCCGAGTTTGGATATGAATTAAAGATTGGTATATTTCGGTCCTCATTAAGATAAGTTGTGGAAAAGCTTGAAAATATTCGAGTTTTCTAAAGGAAATTAACTGATTCTGAAAACTAAAACATGTCATAGATAAATAATGAGATCGACAATTTCCTAATGTGTATTTGTTAACAATATTTGTTGTAAATATTCCGGAGTTAATCTCTGGCGCCTCTTATTAAAATCAATTTGTATTGTGAGAAAGACAGTTCAACGTCGGCGGATGTAATTGGCGTATATTTAAAATTTAAACTTCTAAAGGTTTCAAAGGGTCTCGCCGGTTAAGCATATGGAATTGAGCCCAGCTGTTTATTGGGCTATTCATTCACATGAATGTTGCTTATGACTAGGAGTGCTCAATAAAATATATAATAAACCTCTATCCCCTATATTACCAGAGTTATGGGAGTAACAACCCTCAACTTTAAAATTAATTTTTTTCAAAACTATTGAAGATAATTAAATGAAATGAATAGGAGATGTTGATATAAAATAGCTTTATATTTTACATTTTTTTACATTCCTATTACGTCATTTAGTATATAACAAAAAGTAATTTAATTTTTGAGGGTGCTGTTTTTATATCAACCCCTTGAGTGACACCTACCAAATAAATCTATATTATTTAACACTAACGTAATTATCGTGTGTAAAAATTACTTCAAGGTCAGACTGGTGGAAGATGCTTAAAAATATAAACCTAGGTAATGAACACAGGCAGACAAAAACAAAAAGTGCGAAAACCTAGACCACTTAATTCCTACTTTTAGCCTGGCTCCCAATTATTTTTTTTGCATAAGAAGTATTGATTTTATTAGACAATATGTTTAGGCCATTTTAATTAATCCACAGTAATATCTCCTCAGGAAGGGACACTAGCGAAAAATGTTTCAGGCAAAAGTTGTTCTGTTTAGAGGGTGACATCTTTTGGGCAGAACAATTTTCCACCCCACACCCCTGATGAGCGGGGGGTGGGGCTAACTTTTGAATTTTGAATTTTTATCTTCAGGAATTCTTCAGTGGTTATTACTTCAAGAAATTTTTCATCAACCTCTGCCTTTTCTGTGGTTTTCTGGAGTAAATGAAAACCGCCTGTAATATTTTCGATTTCGTTGTCAACGTTGTCGTCATTGTTTTGGGCTATTACGTCTGCTACGTTGCTGCATGAATCTCCATTGCAAAAATTACACATTGTAGAACACTTCAAAGCAGCTTTTCGGAAAATGCATGCAGCACCACATCCCTTGCGACATTCGCAGGAAATACATTTCAGGAGGTTGGCCTGAGCAGGTTGCTTCGTCGAAGTTACCACGATCAGGCCAACTTTGGATGTTTCCATCCCCAATCGAGTGCATTTTTCTCTATACCAAGCCACTGTTTAACCTGGTGGTGAGTTCGAAAGAATGATAATGCTTTTGATTTGAGGTGTTTTTACAATAAAATGTATCGTTACGAAGATGTATTTTTTTGTTTTCAGCGCCATTTTTTCAAGATGGCGTCACGGCATCATGTTCGCAAATTCAGGGGCTTATTCAGAACGTCAAAATCTACATCTCTGTCAAATTTCAAAACTTCCGACCTTTTGCAAACAAATCGCTTTTTATTGTGTATGCTGACTGCTGACTCGATTAATATCCTCTGAAGGAACTTAACGGGACATTTTAAAATGTTAACCTCCGTTGTCTCTTATTTCGCACTGTTTCCAACATGCAATGGGTATAAACGTGAAAGTTACAGCCACGCGATCCGCCTGTATCTATCTTCATTGCTATTGGATACTCGACAATAACAGAATGCTACAGGCAACAATTTACTAACTGATGTTTATTAAATTGAACGTTTATCCCTTTAAAGAAGTTTGTAAATTAATACGTAGATAACTACCTACGCGCCGACCGGAAGTGATTGTTTTTCATAGCTGCATCCCGTCCAGTTAACTGATAAAAATATCTTGAATTTTTTTGTTCCCATTTTTATAAAGAAAACAGATTTATTGCATAGTACATTCAAATATTTTATAACTATTGTGGTTTAGCATATCTGTACATTTCGATTTTGCTGATAATTGACAATTTTACATGTAGATGGGTTCCACTCCCATTTGGATAAGGCCTGGAATAACTGGAAATCGTCGACATATTTAAGAGGTTTTGGGAAGAACTTGATGACTACTTTTTTATTTTTGAGGGAATATAATACAATAGAAAAATGACATTATCGACACCATTCAACATTTAATGTCCCCAGATCTAAACCCAGTTGAATAAGAGCAAGTCGCCGATTA
This sequence comes from Rutpela maculata, assembly GCA_936432065.2. Taxonomy (NCBI): domain Eukaryota; kingdom Metazoa; phylum Arthropoda; class Insecta; order Coleoptera; family Cerambycidae; genus Rutpela; species Rutpela maculata. The sequence continues at coordinate 77,183,633 of OW386294.2, read as the reverse complement.
CGAAAAATCACATTTTACAAAAAGTAAAAACATTTACTATCTAAATGCATAAAAAATTATTAAACAAAAAATAATTGATAAGAGTTTTCAGGAGCATTAATGAAAATATGTATGTTGCTGGGAATTATGTTCAGTTTTAAATTATATGGTCATAAACTGTGACCAAAGCTCGTATATATAATTGGGCCTTGTGTCTTGTCAACTAAATAATTAATTCGATACGTTATTCTCGTTAGAACTTTACTCACTGTTCCGTTTATTTTCCGATGCATACCAAGTGTAAGGGAATTAAACCGAGTGTATAATTGCAGCACAAAAGACCTTTTTACCATAAGAGGATTAATTAACCTTAGAAGAGAAATAAGCAATAATTATTCATGTATTTCGCACTATTAACTTTGACTGTATCGACAAAAAGCAAGGCGTAAGTGCCAAGATCTAAACTCTGTGTGTAGCTATCGAAACATTATTCAAATATATTGATTAATAAATACAATTAGTTAAACCAATAGAGTTCCATTAACGGTTATAGCGAAATCCCCAGTTAATTAAAAATTCTTTAAAAGCCGAGCTTATCCGTGTCAAAGGAATATATATTTCAAAAGAAAAAGTACGTAGGTGAAAGTATTTTAATTTAAATCTAAGGAGACCCCTATACGTCCCCAGATTATTTGCGTGGCAAAAATGCGGAGATGAGTGATTCTTAACGTGTCCAGAATATTTCAATGCTATTTGAAAAGGTGAAAGAAGAAATGGGCTTATTGGGTTTCCAGGGTATACTTTGGTAAGCGCATCTTGAAATTACAATCAAGAGAACAACTTTACTTTTAAAATACCAATATCTTTTTTAAATGGTTCACTAGGCTGACGGATGTAATGTTCGCGCGCAAGAGTATAAGGGTGACTGAACTAGGAGTGTTCAAACTTGGGATGCAAGAATCGAGAAAAAAAATAAAAGTATGATTCTTGATCAAGGAAAAATAAACCATATACTTTTACGAAATTATTTTTAACTTTTTTTATTTCTCCACAAAAGACAATGACCATGAGATGCAGTCATTATATATATCATTCGAAAGACTGAATATAAAATTTTATCTATGCTACATATCAAAAAGGGTAAAATCGGCAAATGTGGCGATGGCGCGTAGCATCTATATGCAAATATTGGCAAAAAAATCAGTGAAAATGGACAAGGCCGGTTTGTCACATAAAACAAGTTTGGATTCACCAGCGACTCATAATTTGGACGAGTACGTTGGATGGTCAATACAAAGCGATGGTAGTAAAGCCAAATGCAGGGCTTTCCAAATAATAAAGTTATAGATTATCACATATTGGTGTTATGTGAGGTATATATTGAGCAGAAAAAGGTAAGCCCGGATATTATTTATTATAAAAATTACAAAAACCTTGATATGAATAGTTTTGCACTTGATGCCACCTACAACACATCTTGGGAGGACATATTTAATTTAGAAGATATTACCTTAAAAGTTGACTGCTTAAATAATAATATAATATCACTTTTTGATCGTCATGCACCCATATGTACTCTCCGTAATAGACGTAAATACCACCCTTATGTGACGTATAATATTAAACAAATGATTAAAGAAAAGAACAAAGCTCACAAAAAATATTTAAAAACACGCACAGCTGGAACTCGGGAATACTTTGTGATATTGCGTAATTATGTCAATGAGGCGATTGCTCGTAAAAAAAAGGCATACATGAAACATATTCTGGAAAAACAAACAAATAATCCTAAAAAGTTGTGTAATAGTTTGTCAGATTGGGGCATCTCTAGTCGATCCTCAGAGAAAAGTAAGTTACCAAAAGAGTTGTGTAAGCCTGAAGATATTAATAATTATTTTATAAACGTAGCAGGTCAATCACAAATAGACAACAATACTTTATTATATTACAATAATAATTTTTTTAATGACAATCTTAAATTTAGTTTTCGTGAAATAACAGATGAGGATATATATAAAGTATTGAAATCAATAAAATCTCAGGCAGTGGACAATGACAACATAAATTTAAAAATGATAAACATAATTATGCCGTACTGCATTCATGTGATTAGATATATATTTAACGAATCTCTTCAAAAAGGAGTTTTTCCAGATTTGTGGAAAATTGCTAATGTCATCCCAACACCGAAAGTAATGCCCCCATCAACTTTTAATGACTTGAGACCTATAAATATATTGCCAACGTTTTCAAAATTATTAGAAAAAATCGTATCATTTCAAATAAAATCTGACTTGCAAGATAATGACATTTTACCTGAAACACAGTCTGGCTTTAGGCAGAAACATGGTACTAATACAGCTTTATTGAATCTTATAAATGACTTAGCCTATGCAAATAATAATTCTCTATCATCTGTTCTTGTCTTGTTAGATCAAAGCAAAGCATTTGATCTTGTAAACTTTGATTTTCTTGAAGCCAAATTAAGGTATATAGGTTTTTATGAATCTGTTTTAAATTGGATAGGTAGTAAATTATTTAACAGGCAGGGCTCAAAAGGTGATAACTAATGATTTACAATGCTCATCGTTAAAGGTCACCTCTGCAGGAGTTCCGCAGGGTAGTATACTTGGGCCACTATTTTTTTCACTCTTTATCTTTGATCTTCCCAAGGTGCTTTCTTACTGTTGGGTTCACCTTTATGCGGATGATATTCAGATGTACTTTTCATCCCAAATAAATGATTTAAAAAACGCCATAGAATATACAGTGTGTCCCAGGATAGATGTAACAAGAGGTGTAATGGACCAAAAATTTTGGAATTTTGGAATGGTATTTGGGGATTGAGTCCTGCTTGTTGTAAAACTAAAGTATACCAAAAATGACTTGATTTGGTGTTCTACAGGGTGTTTTATAAGCAAAGTTGTAAAAATCACCACTAATAGAGTACCTTTATTTTTCAAAATATGAAAAAATTCCACTAAGAAAAATTATTTAGAATGCAAATTTCAGGAATATAAAATTATTTTTTTGAAACTTCCCATTTTTTCAATAAATTAGTATTTTATTTTGAACCATTCAATTAAAACTGCATAGAAATTATTTTTTGTGAATTAATATTTAAAGTTATGTAGAAGCTAAAAGTAGGCTATGAGAAAAGCAGTGGATACACATTTATCGTTTATTATTGACATATTTGTCAAACGTAGTCAATATTATCCTTAATTTCTGTTTCAAATTAACGAACCAAGCATAAAAAATTGAGTGAAAATGGTACTCACAGTGCGTGAAAAAAATTTATATTGTGCAATGCTACGGAATTGGCGGTGAAAACTCGCAAAGAGAAGTGGTAAGCCAATTTAATTTGAAATTTCCAAACACTGCTTTGTCACGTACTCAGGCTATGAGAAGTTTCTGGCTACTGGTAGTGTTCTTAACATGAAAAGAAAAATAAAAGCATATGATGAAGACAATGTTGGGGCTATTATAGCTCATGCCTCTGTTATAGAAAATCCTAGGATGCCACTAAGAGAGAGATCAGCTCTTATTAATATTAGCAAGTCTGAACTCCAAAGAATTTACAAGGCAAAGAAAATTAGGGCATATAAAGCAAATTATAAACATACACTTGAAGAGGGAGATGACGGCCGTAGGTTGGATTTTTGTTTGATCATTGGAGATGAAATCATGGAAGAGAGATTTTTTCATCATTTCATAATTTTCTCAGATGAATCCACATTCACAACCAATGTGTTGTTTCATCTCAGAATTGTCGGTTTTGGGCTTTTGAAAATGCAAATTTTAGAATTCATTGTAGAAGACAATATTATAAAAAAATGAATGTGTAGTGTGCCGTTTCTTATCACGTTGGAGTTATTGGACCTTATTTCATTGAGGGAAGGTTAAACCAGCACACTTATTTACAGCTTCTTGAAAGATTTTCAGAAGAACATTTAAATATTTTAAGAGATATGCCTTTAGTTCATTTTGAACATGATGGTTGCCCTGGCCACTCCACAGAAATCGTTAATCGGTGGTTGAATTTAAATTTTAGAGAAAATTGGATTGCCAGGAATGGACCGATCAAGTGGCCGGCGAGATCCCCAGACCTATCAATATTGGATTTCTTTTTATGGGGTCGCCTCAAGCAGTTGGTTTACGCTGAACCGCTTCCTAACGATGTAGCAGTATTGAAGCAGAGAATTACAAATGCCGTAAACTCCATACCGTTAGACCATATTCGAAACAGTTTTAAGGACTTCAGGTGAAGGATCGAAATGTGTGTGGATGTGGGTGGTAGCTACGTCGAATAATAAAAAAATTGTAAACATTGTTTTGTATTGGTCAATAATTAATTTGTTTGTGAATCTGTTATGTTTTTGACATTTATTACTTGTTATAATTTTTAAACCTCATTAATCTTCTGTTAGTAATTGTTTCTTGTTTTACAATTAGTTAGATTAACACTATACCTTCTTACATCTCGTATATTCAATTTTTTATTTACCAATAGCCTACTTTTTGAGATGATTAACATTTGCTCCTACACAACTTTAAATATGAATTCAACTCTTAATTCGCAAAAAATGGGAAATTTCAAAAAAATAATTTTATATTCTTGAAATTTGGTATAGAGGTACAAAATTGCATTCTAAACAACTTTTCTTAGTGGAATTTTTTCATATTTTGAAAAATAAAGGTACTTTATTAGTGGTGATTTTTACAACTTTGCTTATAAAACACCCTGTAGAACACCAAATCAAGTCATTTTTGGTATAATTTAGTTTTATAAGAAGCAGGGCTCAATCCCCAAATACCATTCCAAAATTCCAAAATTTTTGGTCCATTACACCTCTTGTTACATCTATCCTGGGACACACTGTACATATAAATGCAAAATATTGCAAATTATTCTGAGCATCATGGGCTAAAGTTAAACCCAAATAAGACAGTGGCATTAAGTGTAGGACAAGAGAAACATAGAGATATAATAGAACCCTATTCTCGATTGACCTTAAATGATAATTTTATCAACTGGGTAAGATCTGCGAAAAATTTAGGATGGATCTTTATCTTTTAGTGAGCATGTTGATTATGTTTTTAAAAATTCATTTTTAAAGTTAAAGTCCATTTATAAGTTTAAACATCAGTTAAGCCAACCTGTGAAACTTAAACTGGTCAAATCATTGACCTTTCCCCATATTGAATATTGCTGCTCGGTATATTACAATTTCCTTCCTCAGTATAACCGGAAACAATTACAACGGATACAAAATGCTGCATACGGTTTGTCTGCAATGCTCCGTACAGAGACCACATAACACCTTATCTCACACACTTGAATGAATTAAATATTCAGCAAAGAGTAGAGTTTCTAATTACAATATGTTTGTATAAACTGCTTAAATCTCGTACTCCTAATTATTTATTCAAACTAATATCACCGAGATCTGATGAACATTCAGTAAATATAAGAATGAATACATTCACGATACCTCAACATTCCTCTAAAAAGTTTGAAGGAAGTTTTTCACATATAGCACCTATTTTGTTAAAAAAAGAGTTGTTGGACCTTAAACTTGTCATTAATATATCACTGTAAACTTTATTAAAATTAAAATTGTAGTTGTAGTTTTTTACTTATTTTTCTATGTTGTTTATTATATAAGATCCACTTAAGAGGTTAATGTATTGTTTTATATTATTGTCTATTTATTCCCCTATAATAAGGTCTAATTGGTAGTTATTAAATTTCCTTACTTCTATATGTATATATTTGTGATATATGTATGCCGTATATGTGTGTATATACATATATATTATTTTGTTTTTTTATCTTGTTATTGTAATGTTTTTTTTCTGTTTTTTGTTATATTTATCTTGTTTACTAATTTTAGGGAGACGATGGTAGATAGGTAACCCTAATCGTCTTCCTTTTGTGTGTAATATTCTTATTGGCACAATAAAACTTATTTGATTTGATTTGATTGATTGATAGAGAAAACCGTCTTGTGCATAAATGACTCAAAAATCCATTTTGCCAAAAAGTCGCTCGGAGGCGAGTCGGTGTTATTTTTCCTTTATAGAACCCGTATATAATAAACAGAGAGAGCGTCGTTAATGATCTGTCTTGACCTATTACTTGTCTATCGAGTTATATCTTATCTCGAACCCGCTTGGGAGTAGAAGAACGGGACAGAACGCGGCTGGCGCCCTTCTAAAAATAAATTGGTGTCGCATGAAATCGACGCTCAGTAGTGAGTTCTTCTACATTTACACCCCTTAGTAAACACCCTGTACTGTGGATTTGGAAATTATAACATCAGGGTTACCCTAGTGTTTACTGTTAACTAAACACTAATTTATTAACGTACGAATGAATTACAACCAATTACTTCACTAATATAACAGTGAGTACTATAATCCAATAATTCAGCCACTTTATCACTTTACTTCTTCTTGATCTGTTCTCACTAACTATCTGAACTGAACTCACTCGGCTTCTCCATTCCCTTGTGTACCTAAAGATGAGGGCTCTAGAATATTCCAAATATTCTGTAATTTTCTAGTAGGCTAAGAACAGTAGCGCCATCTCTTGGATTGCTGACGAACTACCCTTAATTATTTGAATAGGTTTCCACTGAAGTAAACGGGGGTAGAAATATGTAACACTGCCCCCGCCTGAACGCCCGGGTCAGGCAATTCAGTCTCTCCAACGTCATTGATTCGGGCGATGACGGAATACGGTCTTTCTGCCTTCCCTTCTTCCGCTGCGGGTTGTACAACCAAACCAGATCTCCCACTTTGAATGCTCCTGAACTAGCATTACAAAGGGCTAATAAAATTAAAAAATTACGTGTTCATTATGTGTCTATTGAAATACGATGAACTTTTAATAACTTGCATTGAATGGTTTGCTAAGGTGTATAGAAAAATATCAAAGAAATTTTAACCAACCGAATAAGCATAAAGTAATGTTTTTGATTATAATTCCGAAATTTTGAAATAAAAAGTTATAAAAACAGCTCTGTTGTATTGCTGGCTAAAATTTGTCTGTGTTTCTTATTGGGATGCTCTGACATATATATTTTCTTCTAAGCAAAATCTGTGAAATCTACAAAATGCAATTATCCAGTATTTTATTGGAAAATAACCTCGACGTCTGTGACTTTTATTAAGGCTCAATACACTCAATTGTATAAAAGCTCAATGCATTTGAATCGTATATTGGATAATAAAATTCTGCCCAATCATACATTAAATGCAGTTTTATTATTCGACATCAGTATATACACTTGCCTTCACATAAACAGTTTAGGGGACATGATGCTTTTGCACAAAAAACATTCAATAAGATTTGGTATTTATGACTAAACTAAACAGTACACTGTAGATATGCGCTCAAAATAGGACGACGAAATGCATTTTCCGTAGGTAGTAAGTATCTAAAAGTAAAACATATTGAAAATTGAATATTTTAAATTAATACAAATATTAATAATATATACAGTGTGTTTCACTTCTCGTGAAGACACTCCTGTATCTTTTTTATTTGTGGCCGAATTCATTTCAAATTTTTATCAGCCATACAACTCCATAAGACGACTTTATTCAACACATAAATGCTGCCTAGATCTAAAACGCCGACCTACTGCGATAAGAAGAAAACAGTAATTTTCGAGAAATCATAGTAGGCTTACATATAGATAAAAATTTTGTTAATAAAAGTTGTTCAGAATCACTTGATATGCCCCCCTGTAAAATTTTGTGAAAATCTGAATATTTTCAAAAAAAAATTTTTTGTTTCACCCTTGTATCTTTTTTATTTGTGGCCGAATTCATTTCAAATTTTCATCAGTTAGAACTCCATGATATGATTCCATCTAATACATAAAGAGAACTTTTTACAGCAAATGAAAGTCATACACAATTATTATTGAAATTATTTATTATTTAATTACACGTGTATGCAAAATTTCAGCTCGATTGGATAACGGAATGTGGGTAAATTTGATTCATTCATACATAATACATACTGCTCAACGGAAAATTTGAAGGAGTCCTCTGTGAAAGGATGCAGGGGGGGCTCTAAGAATAATTGAAAAATGGTGCAGAGAACACTCGCTGTCTGTTAATCCCAGGAAGACGGAGATGGTTCTCTTCACAAGAAAAAGGAAACCAGGAGCACTGAAAGCACCAGTTCTCCTGAACACAACACTAAGTTTCGCATCAGAAGTGAAATACCTTGGGGTAACCTTCGACGCCAAACTAACATGGAATCTTCACTTAGACAGAAGACTAAAAAAGGCTTACATTTCTTATGAGCAGTGCCGCAGGACCGTGGGGAAAACCTGGGGAATGAAACCCAAAGTGGTCATGTGGATATACACTGCCATCATAAGACCAATGATAACCTATGGAGCTGTGGTCTGGTGGCCTAAGAGTAAACAGACTATAGCGAGAGCCAAGCTCAGCCAAGTGCAGAGAGTTGCCTGCCTAAGCATAACAGGAGCTATGCGAACAACGCCAACGAGAGCAATGGAGGTAATGCTGTGTTTGCCACCACTGGATTTACATCTAGGAGAAGTGGCCTTAATAACAATGGCACGCCTCAAGTCCGTTGGCCTACAACCAAATGTAGGCTGTGGGGAGACCAGAAGTCGCCTGTGGAACGAGGCTGTCAGGAAGACGCCTCTTCTACAGGCATGCATAGATGGCATCTCTCCCCGATTTGTCTTTGATAGACCCTACACAATACAGACAAACAGTGAAAACGAGACCGCTGGTGAAGGTGTGATTAACATTTTCACAGACGGATCAAGGAAGAAGGAGGGGGCAGGATGTGGAATATATTCCAGAAGCCTGCAAATCCAATATAAATGGACTATGGATGAGCGAGCCAGCATAGTACAAACTGAACTGGCGGGCATAACCATAGCCGCAAAAGAGATTGTCCGCAGACAAACTACGGGCAAAACAATCAGGATCTACACAGACTGTAGACAATCACTACTAGCCCTGAGAAGTTACAAAATAACCACAGGAGCAGTATGGGAATGTCATCAAGCACTTGTGGGTGCCTCCAGTACGAACAACATCTCGGTATGCTGGGTGAAAGGACACGCACAGTGCAGTGGCAACAAAAAAGCCGACAAACTGGCCAAGAAGGCAGCAGGCCAACTTATTTTTGGACCAGGCCCGGCCAGTCTGTTACCGATTACGGCGATAATACAATTAATTAAGGAGAACACCCACAACGAATTTAAGAAGCTGTGGGATGAAACAAGCAGCTGTCAGCTTGCTAGGGAACTACTCACGTATCCCAACAAGAAAACAGCAATGGACTACCTGGCAATGACCAGAATGAATCTACGTTTTATAACAGGAATCCAGACTGGACACTGTCCGCTAAGGAAACATCTATACAATATGAGATTAAGCGAAACACCTCTTTGCAGAGGTTGTGAACAAGAAGATGAGACGGTTCAACACGTACTCTGTGACTGTTCAGCCGTCTCATCAATTAGAGAATCCATCTTGGGAGAGCGTTGGCCTACCTTGGCCAATGTAAGGGAGATGCCCCTAGGCAACATCACCACCTACTTCGAAAGAATAGGTTGGCTGGAGGCCTAGGCGAGTGTCTGCCTAGAGGGAGGATGTACAAGGGGTCCAATGGGGCCTAAGTGCTGTGGTTTTTGACCACCCTCCTGCTAATTCCATACTCCAATACATACTTACATACAGATTTCCAAGTATTATAAGACGATTGAAAAAAAGAAAACGATATTACATTTAAGTTGACGTATAATAATAAAGTGTCTCTTTTAGCGTTTTATTGAATGCCGATTTTTGTTCACAACTTTCATTTGTTGGAAAAAGTTCTCTTTAGGTGTTAGATAAAATCGCCTTATGGAGTTGTATGGCTGATAAAAATTTGAAATGAATTCGGCCACAAATAGAAAAGATACAGAGGTGTCTTCACGAGAAGTGAAACAAAATTTTTTTTTTTGAAAATATTCCGATTTTCACAAAATTTTACAGGGGGGCATATCAAGTGATTCCGAACAACTTTTATAAACAAAATATTTGTCTATCTCTAAGCCTACTATGATTTCTCGAAAATTGCTATTTTCTTTTTATCGCAGTAGGCCGGCGTCTTAGATCTAGGCGGCATTTATGTGTTGAATAAAGTCGTCTTATGGAGTTGTATGGCTGATAAAAATTTGAAATGAATTCGGTCACAAATAAAAAAGATACAGGGGTGTCTTCACGAGAAGTGAAACAATTTTTTTTTGAAAATATTCCGATTTTCACAAAATTGTACAGGGGAGCATATCAAGTGATTCTGAATAACTTTTATTAACAAAATTTTTGTTTATCTCTAAGCCTACTATGATTTCTCGAAAATTGCTCCTTTCTTTTTTTCGCAGTAAGCCGGCGTTTTAGATCTGGGCGGCATTTATGTGTTGAATAAAGTCGTCTTATGGAGTTGTGTGGCTGATAAAAATTTGAAATGAAATGAATGAAATAAAAAAGATACAGGGGTGTCTTCACGAGAAGTGAAACACACTGTATAACCGATACTTCGGACTTTAGCTTATGAGTCCTATGACCGTTATACAGGTTGAAAATAATGGGCTTGAAAATAGTCCATACTTAGTAAATACTGCATGAAGACTTGAAAAACTCTATAAGTATGCTTTTATTGAATAATATTTAATAACATATGCGCCATTTTCATTAATTTCACCAAATGATACGGATTTCCCGAAATTAACTTTTTTTGAAATTAATAGATAAAGACTTTATGCTTGCCCGCACATGTTTACCGTAAAAAATTTTCACCTGATCTCTTTCTGTTATACCTGTATCGTTAATCATAAATCAATTAAAAAGCTATGTGTTTAATTGTAACAATATTTGCAAATATATTCTAAAAAACAGCTGCCCAAAGAATCACTACTTCCACATCCAGATTTTCTAGCCAAGTCGCTCACAACGAAACAATTTTGTATGTGGAAATAATTGTTTATGGAACTTTAATAATATAATATTTGAAATCCTTTACCCCAAAAACCCATAAAACGATACCCCACATCGGTAGTGGGGTGGGGGTGGTGATAGGGGGTGGTAGTGGGGGGTGGATGAAGTAAAAAAATATTTTGAGGTTTCTGATTCTTGTACACACACTAAATCACATTTTTTTTTCATCCCCTTTAATAATGGGGTGGGGGTGGCTAATGCCAAAATTTTTTTTGAGGCCCTAGCTTCTCTTGTATATACCAAATACCAATTTTATGGACTCTTACCTGCTTGATTTACCTATTTACCCCAAATTTACCCCAATTTACCGCCCATCCCTTCGACGAACAAGATGAAAATATAATCTAGTTCTAAATCTCGTTCAAGTACATACGTGTACCAAATTTCAAGTCAATATCTTAAACGGTTCCAGAGTAAACGTGCACACAAAGATTTACAGACACACCGACAGACAGAAAATTTTTTTCGCTCAAATTTAAAATCTCGACGTTTCATGACATTCTAAGCCCATTTGAACAACAAAAAATTTTAAACAATTTTTTGTCGTTACTATACTTCCACTGTATGTGACAGTAAAACTAACAGTAGTGAACTAAACATTTGTTCTATCTGTTGCCCGATACGGTTAGGGATTGCGCGCCAGAGCAATGCTCGTGTTATAAGAGACTTTTCTCACTTACTATGCATTTTATAAGCTGCAATTTACCTCGCTTACAGTATGCAGTTATTTTGAAAAATAAAAAAGTTACCTCGATTCACACTTTTTCGCTGTAAATTACACAAAAATGACAACTTCTCCATTAATTTTTTTTTTTAACTACTTATTTAACGTCGGCCTATTTCCGCTACCAGGGCCTATCACCGACGCCAGGAGACGAGCTACCCCCAACCTGGAAATTTTGCCGAACCTCTTCCCTCAAGAAGAATAGGGATCTTTTACTTGCCTAACATTTAATAGACAAGGGACCGCCTGCTTTACATCCCCTCCGAAGGATGGTATATCCACTACGTAATCATCGTCTGAAATTACATAGCTTCCGCGTATACACTGATATATAAACCGCTAGAAGGTGGGACGAGATCGCTGTGTTTCCCTAGACGAGTCACCCATCTAAGTACTAACCGCGCTGCACGTTGCTTCACTTGGAGTATCGAGATACTTACACAGTGAAAACGCATCTACGCTCGCCCCGTCAAATATTATTACTTTTGCATGCACCGTTGGAAAGTGAGAGGTTTGAATAATACTCAAATGTCAAGTTTTTACGACAACAAATGACAGACACAGAGGAGTGGGAACATAAAAAATGCGAAAATAGTATTTCTCGTATAAAAAATGAAAAATCGAAATTTCTTCTAATTTTGCTATTCCAAATCATATCGCCTCAAAAATATGTTTTGTGAATACGTATGAATAAACTGTTTGTTTTTGTATGCTCGAAATACAATATCTTCAAAACAGGACGTCTGGACATATTAGTGATTCCCTGTAAGCAATAATGTTTGGAGGCAAGCTAGTAAGGAATTAATTGATTGTAAGGGCCACAATATTTGCCGGATATGAATCGCATCGAACACAAAAATATTAATTAAAATACATTAATAATAATTGCTGGAAAAAATGTGAAGAGATCTGAACATCTTATTAATAATTTAATCAAGATTAAACGGAATTAATGCATGTAATATAGCCAGAGAGGTTACACGTTACAGAACTGATTATAATTGATTCAAAATTAGGAACTTTCTACTTTATGTATATAATAAAATGACTTCGTAACATGGAATTTGAAAGAGCAAACCGTACCTAAGCTGTTATAGAATTTAATTAGTGGTGCGTGATGTTGGACGGTTTGATAAACCCTATTGCTGCATACTTTTCCGTGCAAATATTGATAAAAGTCGAAATTCATTTTAATAAATCATCCCCATTTTAATTAAAAATATACTATTTACTTTTGTGCTAACACTCATGAGTAATGATAATTAAATTTATTTTTTGTACTACCTAATTACATTATTTCTAATATCTTTACATTTTCGACTATTTCTGTCTTTTGAAGTTGATCAAATAACGAATTCAAACGTATTTTTAACCGACTTCAATATATAGATATTATGTAATAACGTTCAATGTACTGTGCGACCGTGAAATTCTATTTCATAATTTTTAGCGACTTTTAAAAAAATGTTTCTTTTTTCAAAAATTTGTACCGCCTCAATGAGGTTTCTTTACAATAGGCTGTGTAGAAGACATCACCATCTCGCTAAATAAATACTCATGTTAGTCGATAATTAGTGCATAGAACACTTCCTCTCCATTAACCCCCAAAAAACTGAGTTAGTACTAATCACCAAGAAAAGCAAACTACTAATATGAAAATACCCAAATTATCGGATACTCAACTTCATTTAGCGAGTGAGCTCAAGTAACTGGGGGGTCAAACTTGACCGCAATTTAAATTGGAAAAGACATATGGAAGTTAAGGTAAATAAGACATATGGGCGTGGGGCTTTCTGGCAGTAACGCAGGGCGGTCGGTTGGCCCTGGAGTTATTCACCCGGAATCTCCCTTAGGAAGGCCCTAAGTGTGCTCGCACAAAACAGCAGTGTCCAGCTTCGCTGGGAGAAAGGACACGATGGAATTCAGGGTAACGAGGAAGCGGATGCTTTAGCCCGCAAGGGACCTGAGAGCGCTCTGCATGGTCTGGAACCTGTAATACCGCTCTCGGTTTCAATCGACAGTTCCCTGTTAAAGAACTATACACTCAAACGCCTCGCGGGCTGTAGGAGTGATCTAAGGAGCTGGCTTTGGCCACACCCAGTCGTAAGCTAGGCAAACACTGTCTCCAGTTGTCCCGGAGTAATCTGCGCATCTATGTAGGACTACTAACATGACACTGAAGACTAAATAAACATCTTCGTACACTGGCAGTTATGTAATCTATAACTGCCAGTGTATGACGTGTTGAGGGTGTAATCTGGAGGACAAGACTACCTAGCATGTGCAGTGTCACTGCCCTGCTCTCTTAAGGAAAAGAGAATCTATACTGATGTCGATCTCGGATAACTGGGGCCGGGCAGGACTATTGCCTTTTACCCCAATACATCGCTGTAGACCGGGGACCAGCCTCGTGCAGGGCGGGCGATCTTACTTTACGTCAGCCCCACCCACAAATGTGAGCGGCGCAGATGATTTCGACCCACCTCACTGGGTCCTGGCTCGTCGGACCTTGTTGGCTAAGGCCTCTTCTGGCATTATTCGGTCTTCGTTTGCTTTTCTTCGCCAGCTTGTCCCCCCGGGGGGTAGTCATCGGTCAGTTTGGTGTTTTAGGTTTTTGGCAGGGATTGACTGCCGGTACACAGAATGCCAATTGACATCCTGTCATCCGGATCGTCGGCAGGGTAAGGATGAGCTGTGTAGCTCGAGGAAGGGCAGACCTAACTGCCTTTTTGGTCTGCCCGGAGCCAGGGTGGCTATAGGTACTGGACGGTTGTTTGTCCGGTACCCGCAGGGTCTTGGGTGGGTGGTTGGTTGATCGTCATGTCTCTTCCGTGGGGTGGCTTCATCGGACGGTGGTATGGTTCTCATACTCACCCGTTATCCAGGATCTGCATCTTCGGCCGCTTGTGCCTCGGAGCGTCTGCTGGGTCATAGTCAGTAGCCTCCCTGACCAGCGGGTTCCCGTGCTCCTCGGCAAGGGCGTAGATCTTATTGGCTCTCTCCTTGCTGATTTCAGTGACTGGGATGTACTCCAGGTCCCTGAAGATGTCTTCGTTGGAGGGACTTGTGGCCCTCTCCTCAAGTACATCACAAGTGTTGGTTGGCTTGAGGAATGAGGACTTGGTGGTTATGGCATCACCTAAGGGGGTAGTACAATGGGCCCACTCATGAAGTGCAGTAAGCGCAAATTCACCCCCTTCCAAACAATCCAGATGCAGATCCAAACAACTTTAACAAATTTCACATACAGGGTGAGGTAAAAAAATATTCAAGGAAATTAAGCTCATTAAAATTAAAAATACCTACAATTTGACGCGCTGGGCATTGCCCTTGCTTAAAAAAAATTATAAAGTTATGAGCCTGGGGAGTTTTAAGTGGCAGATCCTGTATATCTTACTACCCGTTAAAAGTTTTAAGAATTTAAAATTTTCTCTTTATTTGGAAAGCATTATATATGTGCGTATCACATTTAAAGTTTTTGGCTCATTGAAAAGTTGATTTTCGTTTCCGGACAAAGATACTTTAAATTTTATATGCATGTTATAGATTAAAAAGTCAATTGAGTTTTTTATTGTTTAAAAGTGGATATTTCATATTACTCGTACGACTAAACAAAATAACATTTAATGATCAGAAATAAATGGAGCAGTTTAATTTAATTAACACAGTGAATGCCGACGATGAACAAAGGGTGGTATCAATATTTAGGGTTGACAGGGTGCATACGCTTTAGTCACTCGACCATGAGATCAACAGAACCTCAGCCTTGCTGTTGTAACATTGTTTAATTATTGGTTTTCGTTACAATCATATGATTTATGTTAACCTACATTTCTCGCAAAAAACGTTTCTCACAGGCCCTTTCAGTGATTAGATTCTGTTAGATTCATTAAACATGTCTAAATTGCTTTAAATATGTTCCACAACTGGTCCATGATATATTGAAAATAATAACAGCTTATGATATACTTGTAACCTACATATCTCAACAAACATTTATAGTCAACAATTACTTCAACTCGGCAAGTCGAAAATAGGTAAGCGAAGGCATTTTGTTCATTGGTTGGCTTGAGGAATGAGGACTTGGCAGTGATATGTTACATGTCCCTATTAGTAAGTAAATTTGTGGCAATTTGTTTCCTATTTATTACCTAAATAAAGAGCTATTTATATCACAAGAAAGAAGATGAGGAATTTAAAATTCCAGGTCGATGAATGACTGCATAATTATTGGGTTGAAAGATATGTTAGAAGACAACTTTGAAAAAATGATCCCTGCAGCCATAGTTACTATTATGGTTAGTAAGCGAGGTATATAAGGTAAGCGAGGAATATAAAGAATTTGTAAAATTATTTGCAAAAATCTCCCCACTCTATTTGATACCTTCAATTCATTAATTATCTTATTCCGTTCAGTGATCACTTTGTATATTTTTGTTACCAAAATTGTACCAGATTTTCATCCTCCTCAACCACAATTCCAGATATTATTTTCCTGTCGTTTTATTTTTTTTTAACAGTTTTCAGGTTCTCTTTCTCTTTGCTTGAACTACCTGTCAAATATTATAAACTATATTATACCAAATTTTCATCCAAGTCGACTGGAACCCATTTCCCCTTAGGTTTAGTGCTAGGTCCTTTCACAAAATATGTCAATTCGCTCTCATATAAGCACTAATTTTTTAAACATACTATCACTTAAAGAGTTTCTTCTGGAATTATTTATGATAATGGATATTACCAACAGTAATGTCCAGTGAAAAATAGAAGTAAGAACATCTAATACTGTTTGTAGTGTATTCACAACTTGAAGACTTCAGTCTCTTGAGGTAAACCAGAAAAAGGTAAAAAGCCCGAAAATTCTGTGGTTGGACCGCAAGATATTTATTTTCTCGAATTTATTTTCGATACAAAATACAAAATACAGATTGTATCGAAAATACTGCCCAGCTCTGACTGGAAGTACTTGAAGAGGAAGTTACCTTTCAGAAGAAATTGGTGGCATGTACGATGTACATGGGAGTATATTATTCGCTAATTGGGATCTTTTATGGTAAATGTTATTTTTATCTTAGACTTAGTATACGGAATATTCGCAATTAGTCAGGGAGTTCAATTCTTAGGCAAGCTCCTGCTACAAAAAAAAAAATAAAAGCAGCCAAAATCAGATCATAACCATTATTTTTCAAGAAACAAAATGGTGGATACTAAAATAAATCACCTTCATCGTCAAGACTTTAGCTTTCTTTCCAAAATATGCAAGACTACCGTTTCCGAAAAATTTCCATCAAATAGGTTTTTATATGTGACGCCAACGCCAACAGACAGACATACAGGCAGACTAAAGTACTAACGGAATGGAAAAAAATTTCGTATCCGCATAATCTAAAACATGATGATACGAAGGCATTTTTGAGAGTGATTTTTTTTACGATTATAATTAGCTACAAATAATATTTTCCGAACCCTGGTCAAAACTTTCTTCATTGTTATCGTCTCCATATAGCCTAAATAAGTAATTAGAGAATAATTGACTAATGCAATGCAATCCGATTCAATATGACCAACGTATGCACCATATAACGATAACAAATTTTCATATTTAGTTAAATTACACACGTCAACATTTGATATAAAAACAATTACCAGACTTTACCAGAGTATACATAGGTTTTTTGGGTCGCTGATTCCGAATCCGAGGTTGGTTAAGCCTCATCACGTCAGGTTCTTGGTCATTTGAAGGTCAAACTGAGAAAAAGAGTTGTAATAAATTTGAAAAAATTTGTGTTTATGTTTCTGAGGTCGCTGAATTCAAATCCGCTGTTATTTTTACCCTTCACAAACAGCTAGAGGTCATTTCAACGCCATTTGAGATCATTTTGAGGTCAAATTGAGAAAAAGCGGCTAAAAAATCTGGAAAAATGCTTACATGAGTTTTTTGGATGGCTGACCTTCGGTCAACTGCGCAGTTTGATGTAGTAGGGGCCATCAGTACGTTACAGTTCAAGCGCTGAGATTCATTCATTTCGTCTTCTATTCCGTTTTTACGTATGAAAAAAAAATTAGTGATGACACATCTGTGGATAACGCTTTATTTTAAAAGAAGAATCGTCAAAATCGGTCCTGTGCGAGCCACGTATTTTTTTAAAATAATTGATTTAACCTTTAATCTCGAAATAATAACATATTTTTCATCGTGATGGTATGAATTGTAATATTAAATATGGAGTCTTTTACAACTGAGAATTTTGAAAGTATGATAGTCTTCAATAATGAATCTATAAATTAAATTTTCGAATACGAAATTACCAAATGTTTTCGACTTTGAAATCCATACTTCCTAATTAAGGAAGTTAACCGTTAAAGTAAATCATATAATAGGACAATTAACTTTACATTTTTCTACCATCAAGTCAAATGTCCTAGTTTGGTTATTTTAATGACATTCACGACTTTGAAGTGCAAGGGATTTGCTGTACGACATAAATATTAGCCTTATAGACCCCCAAAGAACGCAATTTTCCTCAAATACAACTTCTCAACGGCTATCCTGTATTGATGTTAAAATACGTTCTCATGAGAAAGTCAATTGGGAGCTTATTTCTCTTAATAACCTATGAGGGAACTGGGGTGTTCCCGCGTGATAGTGAAAGTAGAAACTCATTTTTTTTTTTTTTTGGCGAACTGTCATTGTCAAATTTGTAGTAATTGGGGATTCGTTTAGTATTTTGCAGTTATTTTTAAGCGTTCTATGCAACCTCCAGGGACAGCATTTCCACAAATTTTTTACATGTTTTTTGTGATCTTTTTGTAAATTGCACACTTAGAAGCTGTGTTTTTCATTGATTTAGATGTTTTTTGTCCCATTGATGACACAATCACACACTAGTTTTTGCATTATTGCATGCACATCATAGAAAATGTGCGACATTTTGACAAGATGCATTTTTCTTGGTTGAAATGTACGTGCTGGCAACTCTGGAAAAATCACCTCAGATCGCCACATGGTCACTGTGGATACAGAATAGTGTTTTGCACCCCCTGGGAAGGGAACGTTTCCTTTAACGGCAAATGCTCACTTTCACTGAAATTACAGAATAATCGTCCTGGAATATTGTTTAATTCGAATTCATCATTGACATGAATATTATACGTATGATATAAATCATCAGGTTCTTCTGGGTTGTTATTTACTTCGAGAAAATTATTGATGTTAGAAAAACTGTCACTTGCTTTTCACATTTTGTGCATTAATCTTACAAATTCTTTTAGACCCAGTAATTTTCTTTACAAATTTATAATAGATTATTAGATTATAGAACATCTATATGGTTTCAAAATCATTTTAATATATTGTATACTTTATTCTGAACAACTGCTCTACTTGTACTCTTGAGTTGAGGTTATAGAGTTTGTAGAAAATTAGCAATCAAGCAGATTTACTAATTTCGGCATGAAGACAACAATTCTAGAGTAGTACTAGTGGGAAGCAAAATATAGCTTTTGTCTTTGAACACTAACGAAGACCAAAATGCCTTTTGATAATTTTTTTAATGGTAGTTTAGACTCGTATGTTATCAGTACATCCAATAGGTCAATTGTGATGGTAATTGAGACTGGTTACTTAAAGGCAATAATTTTGCTCAATATTTTTTCATTTGAGTTAAAAGGGTAGAATAAGTAATTTAAACCTGCCAAATTACTTATTTAGTTCCTGACTAGGAGGTCGCTTTTATGATCAATATGTGTTAAATTTTTACCTTGTAAAGAGATCTAATAAGCCCATGAACTGATGGCGTTTTGAGTAAAATTTTTGGTAATTTTGAACACAGTACAATAATGCACAAAACCATCGTACTCTAAAGAAAATTCCTAGGTAAAAAACCGCTGCCCAAGGAATCACTACTTCCACATCCAAGTCTCTTACAACAAAAATACTATATTTGCATTCCACTATATGAAAATAATTGTTTATGGAACTTTAATATTGTAATATTTGAAATCATGTACCCAAAAAACCCATAAAATTATATGCCACATCGGTGGTGGGGATGAATGAAGTGAAAAAAGTTCTTAATGACTTTGGCTCTTGTACACACACTAAATCACACTATTTTTTCACCACCTTTAATAATGAGGTGGGGGTGGTAATAGGTGTGGCTAATGCCAATTTTTTCTTCAGACCTTAGCTCCTCTTATATTTACTAAATACCAATTTCATGCACTTATTACTTGCTTGATTTACCTATTTATCCCCATTTACCCCAATTTACCGTTTAACTCTGCAACAGAATAAGATCAAAATACAATTTAGTTCCAGATCTCGTTAAAATACTTATATGCCATATTTTAAGTCAATATGTTAAACAGTTCCAGAGTAATTGTGAGCACCAAAAAGATACAAGACTAACAGACAGACCAACGCGACAGACAAATTTATTTTGTTCAAACTTAAAATATTGACGTTTCATGACATTCTGAGCCTATTTAAACAATGAAAATTTCCAAATTTTTTTTGCGTTAATATACTTCAACTAGAAGTGGAAGTAATACGCAGAAAATGGCATGACAAAGATACAAAAAATCGTTGTGTGCCTTAAACTACACGATAGGAGTAAAGCCTCTACTTTAAGTATTTTCTTCGAGGAAACCTACTACGCGTCCATACTACCCAAGGTAACCCACTGTGCATTCAATTTACTCGAGGAAAGCCACTGCGCATTCATACTTCTTAAAGTAACCCATTGCGTATCCATTTTACTCGAGGAAACCCACTGCGCATCTATAGTACTGGAGAAAAGCCACTGCGCATCCATATTACTTAAAGTAACCCACTGCGCATCCATACTACTTAAGGTAACCTACTGCAATCTGTAATACTTGAGAAAAGTCACTGCGCATCCAAAATACTCAAGGAAAGCCACTGCGCATCCGTAATACTCGGGGAAACCTACTGCGCATCCATAGTAGTCTAGCAAAGCCATTGCGGATCCATACTATTGGAAGTAACTTTAACAACATAATATTTGAAATCGGCTACCCCAAAAACCTATAAAACGATATGCCACATCGGTAGTGGGGGTGGGGGTGGTAGAGGGTTGGTAGTGGAGGTGAACGAAGTAAAAAAAATTGAGGCCTTAGTTTCTTGTAGACACTAATATTACTAAATTACAATTTTATTTTTTTCACCCTTTAATAATGGGGTGGGGGTAGTAGCCACCCCCATGGCTAATGCCAAAAAAATTTTGAGACCTTAACTTTTTTTATATATATAATAAATATCAATTTCATGGACTCTTACCTACTTGATTTACCTATTTACCCCTATTTACCCCAATTTACCCCCCAACCCTTCAACGGAATAAGATGAAAATATAATCTAGTTCCAGATCTCATTAAAATACATACGTGTAAAATTTCAATATCTTAAACGGTTCCAGAGTAATCGTGCGCACAAAAAAAGTTACAGACAGACCGACAGACAGAATTTTTTTTCTCTCAAGCTTAAAATCTCGATGTTTCATGACATTCTAAGCCCATCTGAGCAATAAAAATTTTTAAAAATTTTTTGTCGTTACTATACTTCCACTGGATGTGGAAGTAAAATAAGTACTTAGGCATATAATTCTAATTTGCAGTGACTATAGTGAGCTATTAAGACGAAATTAAATATTTCTCGACCTCATGGCATTAATTATCCTTGTCTTGTTGGTCTATTTTGCTTGTTTACTGGTTGGAATCTCATACGCCATCCCTGCTTATATCCACAGAGACAATACAGCATTACGAAAAAGGGTGATAGAAACAATATTAAAGGCTTCCGACCTATAACAATATGTAAAGCTGCCGAAGTTTACATACATATACCAGGACTTTCAGTGCCATAAGATCTTCTTCGAAACACATAGGATAATGTATTATTAACGTACTTGTGGGAGTACACAACACGGCTGTGCCAATATCACACATGATATTAACGATATCTTATTAGTTGCAAAAATAGCTTGACAAAAGCGTATTTTGTATTTCACTTTCTGAAAAGAAAAGAAAATGGTCGTTTAATTAAGAGAAAAAGGTATAAACTGGTAAATAAAAGCAACTAGCAATTATGTTTTTGTCATTGAGTATAGGCATATTGTCTATTCGACTGCTCTAGGAAGTACAACCTGTATAAAAATAACCTTCCTATTTATGAATGGAAGTAAGTGGCGGTAGTCAGGGTTTAGTACTTAAAGAGCAGTTAGTGGGATTATATTGATTTTCTAATGAATGCTCTGTTTACCTTTGAACTTTGAGTTTGAACTCATCAAGAACATGTGCTTATTACATTTCCAAATGGAATTCACCAACTATCCGATTTGCAATAGAACATTTACATACACGTAATAAGAAATGTTGTGACTCCTGAATGCATTTCAAGGCCGATTCAAGTAACGACATACTTATATGATCTTGAGTGTAAACATTTGGAGAGTACATTCAGAAAAAATATTTAAAGATCTTGGTGTTCACATTGAGGGCATTATGCATTAAGTATAGGTATAATCAGCTTTAAATAACATCATTAATCAATAGAAAAATGGTAATTTTCAATTTCTGCATTATTACTTGAAACTGTTAAGGTAGTGAATGACTTAATCCACAAGCTTTCCTCATCGCCCAGCTTAGCTAACAAAATCTGTCTGGGTCACCACCCAAGATCTCATAGTGACCCTGTTCATTGACGACAGCTACATTTGGCTATCCTGGTCTTCAGGACCGTCCTCAATCCTGTGATATTCGTCATCCTATTGAAAACAACACACAATAGATTAAAAAAGAGAGACAGTTGATTATTCTGTAAAAACACCTTTACAGCGAAGAAGTGTGGATCGGAATAACTTTTTTATTTTTCAAAATAACTACATACTGTAAGCGAGTAAGCTGTAGCTAATGAAATGCGGATTTTTTATATTTGGAGCGTTTTTTATAAAATGCATAATAAATGAGAAAAAAAGCCTTGTAACACAAACATTGCTCTGGCGCGCTATCCCAAACCGTATCGGGCAACACATAGTTTTCATTTCATTACATTCTATGTGAGTATGGAGTGTTTAGTTCACTACTGTTTTTTAAGGGTATATTACTATAAATATTGTTATAATTTAAAAATAGATAATTTTCTTTTTAACTGATTTATGATTAACCGCATGAAGAGATCAAGTGAGAAATTTTTACTGTAAACATATGCAGGAAAACGTATCGTATCGAATTTACTAATTTCTCAAAAGTAAATTTCTGGAATTCCGTCATTTGGCGAAATTAATAAAAATGGAACATATATTTTTGAACATTGTTTAGTAAAAGTATGTTGACTTTTTGAAGTCGGTATTATGTGATCGTCCAGAATTCACGGAAAATATGGACCATTTAGAAGCCCACTTATTTCCAAGCTAAAATATATAATAATGAAATATCAGTTTTATATAGTTGTCAATATGTGTATTCATTATCAAATATCGCTTTTTAAATATGCATTACTATTAGAGACTTGCCATCTACGGAAAGTGCATTTCGTTGTCATATTTTCAGAGCATATTTACAATGCGCCACGCGCCGTTTACAAAATATTTTAATCGTCAATATATCAAGACCTGATAATACTGAAAAAAATTATGTGTTTATTATGTGTCTATTGCAAACCAACCACTGAAATTTGAATAATTTACGCTTTGAAGGTCTGCTAAGTTATACTGAGAAATGTGCCACTTTTTAGGATATTTTAACCATATCAGTTTTTAATCCGTCATATCTCGAAAAATATGCATCCTATGTGAATAATATTTTAGTTATCAAGATAATACAGCTTCTTTCGTACGCAAATTTTCGGAGCTATTGTTAAAAACGTTACTTCATGCTTATTCTGTTAGTTAAAAAAAAAGGTGGGATATTTTTCTATATAACTTAGCAAATTCTTAAACCTGTTCAACGTAAGTAATTGAAATTTCAGTGAGTGATTTACAATAGACATATAATGAATACATAATTTTTTAAATTTTTTCAGCTCCTCCGTTTTTGAGATATTAGCGGTTAAAGTGAAGGTCTATTGTATCAGCAACCCAGGATATAATGCAGCGCATACAACGTTCAAACGATTTTTTTTTCAAAATTTAATTCAGTCCTTAAACCACATTTCACTAGCTTATACTGGTACCTCTATCCTCAATAATAAAAAAGTTCACTTTTTCAATGCAGCTACTGAAAAATCCATGTGATCTTGGATGAAAATTTTTTTTTGTAGCAGATATTTTATTGTCACGAATACGGGTTGGGGTTGGTTAATAATTACTCCCAACACATGTTATGCCCACCACGTGTCACGACCCTCGGGCCGCTGAGACGGGGTTCCTTTATATTACTCGCTTGCTTGAAAGAGGATTTGAATTTAATGAATTAAATGAATACTTGTAAATACAACATTGTGGTAGAAAACAAGGTACAGGTTTATTAACCCAAAACAATAAAAACAGAACAACAATTTGTACTCATATTTGTTACCCTCCGGGGGCTACCCCCTAGGAGGGGAGCCACCAAGCCACCACCAATTCGTACCCTGAACCAAAATCCAACTGAATTTTTAAACTCAAATTTGTCCCAATAGAGATGAGTTGCTATTTAACAACCTGTTATTTTATAACAGTTATTTGTAAATAGCATTAACAGACTGTTATCTCTGTTCGAAAATAACAGGTGAGAAAATAACAGATAAGCAGCAGCGACAGCAGCATGATGTATAAAATAACATCTCTGAAATAACATTTGCAAACTGCGCGCTGCGGTATACGCATGTCAGTACTTCTCAGCGATCTGTTATTTTTAAACTGTTATTTTAAACTGTTATTTCAAAATAGCAGTAGCAGTTTAAACTGTTATTAAACAATAACTGCTTTTACCCATCACTATGTCCCAGTTGCTACTTTTGACAAATCAGCATTTCATCATTATTATAACGTCGCATGAGGTGAACGTGGTGCCAGCTTCTTGCTGACTGTACAGTTCCTTTGTTCCCCAATGCAACTTTGTTTCAAGTTAATTTCAATTTATCAAATCTCGTAATAATTATTTATTTAATGATGTACTGGGTGTCTCAAACAAATTCTGAATAAAAATAAATGGCTGCGTGACATTATCTTTGGTACAATTTCATCTATGGCAATCGATTCATTATGTGACCAAACTTTCAAGCCGCGTCAATGGTTAGAAACAAAGTTAAGGGATAGAAAATATAAAATACTGTATTTTTAAGAAATTTCACAAAAATGCGATTTTTTAAGATTTCGCAATTCCGAATTGAATGGCGACTTCCATAGTCGAATTTGACAGGTCATTTTACATAAGAATATGACTTTAGTTTCTGCATGTTCTTGTCGAATCTGGATGCAAAACACCACAACGTGTCAGGACTTCTGGCGAAAGACAATTCATTCCTGTTATTATCTGCTTCTCTGTGTAATCTATTTTATGTTGTTTTCAAATTTTTTGAAATGAGAAGATTCGAGAGAATACGGTGTTGAAGAGTCGGTTTTGGGGACGTATTTCTTGAAGAATCCAGGTATTAGTGCGATGGGCTGTCGAGGGAATTCATGGCAAACGTCTCCAGACCTCGAAAGCATCAATACGCCGTCTGTCTGATTCCCTAATGGTCCATGTCTTGGAGGCGTAAGAAAATATGGAGAAAACTAGGACGTTAGCAAGTCTGATTTTTGTGCGGTTCATGATATTTCTGTCACGCCAAATTTTGGTCCATTGGCAAGTTGCCAATCTTGCCATCTGTAGTCTTCGCCAAGTTTCATATTCGCAGTCGCTAGTATTGTCCACAAGGGCGCCAAGATATACCATCTTCTTTACTATCTCACAGTCACCTAACCTTAATATGCCTGGGTGGTTATTATTTGCTCGGTCTACAATCATAATTTTCGTTTTGTTGTAGTTTACACTAAGACCATAATCAGAGCTTGTTGTCTGAAGCTTCTCCAAACAGGTGTATGAGATCATTCTCATTTGCTGAAATTAATGTGGTATCATCTGCAAATCTTAAGTTAGATATCTTGGTTCCACCTTTAGCTGCTCCACCGTGCCAGTCCTCCAGCACCCATCGCATTACATTTTCATTATAGACGTTAAAGAGGATTAGTGACAGAACACAGAACTGTCTGACGCCTTTGCCGACTTTACATTTATCGGAGTTAGTGTTGTCTAGTTTCACCAAAGCAGAATTTTCTTCATATAGTCTGTTGATCAGAATATATCCGCTAAAATGGAACATGAGCTGGCTATCAATTGTTTAAAAGGAACAACTGAGGCTAGCTCACGTTCCTTAACAGCTTACTATTATAAACATGTTAGCGCACTAACATGGAACACGAGCTAGCTATCACATGTTAAAAAAAAACAATTGAGGCTTGCTGGCGTTCAATTATTTTAAAAAAAGAATTAAGGCTAGATCACGTTCCTTAACAGCGGGAGGACATATCCCGCCCGCTAAGATGGAATATGATCTAGCTATCAAATGCTTAGAAAAACAATTCGCTCACGTTCTCTAAAAGTGGGAGAATATATCCGCTAACGTGGCACATGCGATAGCCATCTACCGTTAGATTGATATGTCTTTTGTTAGGTTGAGGTTACGTCACATTCCCCAACGTCGGGAGAATCTGTACGCTTATGTGGAACATAAGTAGGTACCAATTGTTTAAAAAAAAACAATTGAGGTCAGGTCACGTTCCCCAACAGCGAGAGAATATACATAAGGCTAGCTCATATTCCCTAATAGCGGGAGGACATATCTCGCTAACATGGAACATGAAGTAGCTATCTTTCTTCTTCTTTGGCATTACAGCCCGTTGTGAGCCTTAGCCTCCTCTAGGACTTCCTTCCAGCTGTCCCTGTTCAACGCACGCCTTCTCCACGATGTTATTCCTATATTTTTCAGGTCAGTATCTACATTGTCTATAAACCTGATTCGGGGTCTTCCTCTTCTGCGTTGGCCTACTGGCTTGCCGAGCAGTGTTTTTCTGGCCGGTTCACTCTCTTCCATCCTCATGACATGGCCCACCCATCTCAGCCGCCCCAGTTTTACTGTTTTTACGATGTCGGGGTCCTTATACAGTCTATACAGCTCGAAATTATATCTCCTTCTCCACCCCCCCGTTTTCATTTACAGCTCCATAGATTCTTCTCAATATATATATGCAGCAATGAGACAATTAAATATACCAAATCACTTCGTAAACCTGACACAATTAACACTGGAAAAAGTGGAATGCAGGGTGCGAGTGGGCGGCGACATATCGGAACCTTTCGAAACCACCAATGGGTTGCGACAAGGGGACGCACTCTCCTGTATATTATTTAACATCGCGCTCGAGAAAGTTGTACGTTCAGCGGGTATTACCATGACGGGGACAATATACAATAAGTCCATTCAAATACTGGCCTACGCGGATGATATAGATATCATAGGTATTACCGAAGCAGTGGTAACAGAAGCATACATAGCATTGAAACATGCAGCAAAGGAAATGGGGCTGGTAATTAATATAAACAAAACAAAATACATGCTAGCTGCAGCACAACCAGCAAGGGAGAGACAGCGGCCTCTAAACATAGAAAACGAGGAGATAGAGTCTGTGAGGGAGTTCGTATATCTCGGATCGCTAGTCAATAGCCAAAATGATACAACATCAGAAGTAAAACGCAGGGTCCTTATGGCCAACCGATGTTATTTCGGACTAGCCTCGCAACTCAGCTCACAGAACATATCTCGAAGCACGAAGGTTAAACTTTATAAGACACTTATAAGACCAGTGTTAACATACGGCTCGAAAACATGGGCCCTTACTAAGAGAGAGATGAGGAAATCCTGGGCTGTTTTGGAAGGAAAATATTGAGAAGAATATTGAGAACTAGCTATCAATTGTCTAAAAAACAATTGAGGCTAGCTCACGTCCCCTAACAGTAAGGAGAATATCCGCTAACGTGGCACATGCGCTAGCTACGTATAGCCTCAAAATTCTATAGAAAACGGAATCAGATGTTAAAAATATTTTTTGATCCCGGTTAACGTCTCTAAACATAATTATTTATTGCAGCAATGCTAATTATTTTTCGGACAAAACGTTGTATATTACATCGATGCATGCTAGTTTACCGAATATTGTACCACAATCTTTCTTACTTACAATTTCTAGATATTCTTGATAAATTAATATTTGCTGTTCCTAAGCCATCATTGGAAAGTTATGTCAGAATTAAAGTTTATGTAACCAAGTTAATTTAGTCGTTTCTGGAGCATGTCTGGTTCTCGCTGAATACAAATTATGCAAAATTTTAAGTGCGCTCGTGTGTGGAGAGCAAAAAGACAAAGACACGTTAAAACGATCACGACATGGAATATCACGGGACTCAAATAGGACATAACCCTTGTGAATATATCTTTATTAATTATAGTTTTTATAACTGGATCAAACATATATCATAATTCATTAATTGTTTTATAAATAACACTGCCATGACAACTAATATTAATATTGTTTTTTTCTATGTGACGCCAACTTCTTGCACTATTATAAAGGAATAGGTACACTTGAGTACTCTTATTACACCTCCTTCTTAGCACTTTAGCAACTAATTGAGAAATTGACCTAACCTACTTAACTTAAAATTTAGAATAATCTTAATTTACAAATCCTAACCTATACTGATTTACTATGTTGCAGTTAACCTGAATCAAAATCAGCAAATCTTTTTCGGATTATTTAGAATACGTTTCTATCTAAATTAATATTTTATAATTACAATTAATTATTTTTTATTTGCTTTCATTATGATTAGAGAATATTAAAAGTGTGTAAGTTGTGATTTGCATAATACCTAAATAAAATTCTCTAATATTTTATAAGTTTCAGTTTTTTTTTTATTGTCGGTGTCTTTAACTAAATAGTTCCTGTTAATTTCTAATACAGATCCGTTATCTATTTTTATTTTATATGTCCTTGGTTTATTTACCTTTTCTAATATTTTGCCGGGTTGCTATGACTTATCCTGTTTTTTCTAATTTTATCTTTGACATTAAATTCTTCAAATTGTTTTATAGATTTATCGTGATGTTCTTTTTATCTAATTTGTCTTTTTCATAACAACTTTTTCATGCTCCCTATTTTACTATCATCTTTATTAACAATATAAAATTTTGGTAATAAGCTATTCACCAATCTGTTAAATAATAAATTTGTCGGTGGTGGTATATTTGTACCAATTGGGGTAGTTTGATATTCCAGTAAGCATAAATATGGTTCTTTATCATATTCGGCTTTTTGCATCATTTTTTAAAAAGTTTGAAAATAGACTGAACTATATTTGGTGCCATTATCGGATCTGATTATTTTTGGGATGCCTAGCGAAAAAAATTTAACAATACAATTGTATGTTGACGGTTTTTATATACTTGGAAAAATAATCTACCAACACTAAATAATTCTTCCCCTTAAAATATAAATCCATGGATGATCTGGTATATCTGTTTGAATCAAAGGTTCTTTTGAATTTTAATTTCTTACAATTATTTGCATAATATTCTGTTTCTAAATTAATGTTTGGCTAAAATAGATATTGTCTGGCACTTGCTTGACATTTATTAATTCCTAAGTGGTTATAGACTATTAATTTTAGCATTTCACTTCTTAGTTTGCAAGGAACTATTATATTATTACCTTTAAAAAGGATATCAGTTACACTGACTATTCCAGTTTGATTGACTTTTAATTTTTTTTTTTTTGAAAACTGTTTTTTTGCATTGATAAGCTTGTTAATATGTCAATCAAGAAAGTAAATTAAACGTTCCAATACAAATTTAAACTTAAGGCAAGTACAAGAAACCTTCATGCTCGACAACTCCAGACGTTTTGATAATAATCGGGTTATATAAACTTTCCAAGTAGTCAATTTAGACAAAATCATTAGATCTATTCTTATGTTATTTTGAATGACAGCAATTTTTGTCTACCAATATATCCGTAACCAATGAATAACATGACTATTTGCGTAACTGGATTTGCTAGGGAAATCCGAGCGCCTCTTCTGGCCGTCTGAGTAAACTTTCCATTCGCTCAGTGAGATAACGGATGAATATGAGAACCATACCACCGCCGATGAAGACAACTCACAGAAGAGACATGACGATAACCCAACCACCCACCCACTACCCTGCAGGTACCGGACGAGACGCCGTCCAGTACCCGTAGTCACCTAGCTCCGTGCAGACCGAAAGTGCTACCAAAGCACTTAGGTCTGCACTTCCTCGAGCTACATAGCTCATCCCTACCTAACCGATGATCCGGATGGCAGGATGTCAATTGACATTCTGCGTACCGGCATTCAATCCCAGACAAAAATACCTCAAAGTTTCTGAACAGACAGATGACCCGGGGGGTGACAAGCTGGCGAAGAAAGATCATCAAGACAGAAGAGCGCCAGAAGATGAAGGCCTTAGCCAGCAAGGTCCAACAAGCCAGGACCCGGGGAGGTGGGTCGAAATCATCCACACCGCTCACATTTGTGAGTGGGGTTAATGTAAAGTAAGCTCGCCCACCCCGCACGAGGCCGGTCCAGGTCTACAACGATGTACTAAGGTAAAGAGCAGTAGTCCTGCTCGACCTTAGATATCTGAGACCGTCATCATTGCCAAAGAATATTGGCGTCGCTCGGTCAGTTACTCTTTAGAATTCACTAGGCAAACAATCCAAGACTCCAAGAGTGAACATTTTTTGTGACCATGATTAAAATCAAAGCAATCATGCAAAAAACGCACGATGAAAATAGATATTGTCTTTGTCTATTGTATAAACGTAAGAATCACGGATTGAAGAAGATAACTGATACTTAACTGATAGGTTGTTTGAAATATGTCCGGGTATTCAGAGACTTTAAAAATGTAGTAGATTCTTGTTTTTATCAATGCAAAAAATCAGTTTTCAAAAAAAAAAAAAATTAAAAGTGAGTTTTCTAGAAAACGGCCAAGGGAATGATTTCATTTCGGGACAGATAAAGCTACCATTTCCCGTAGGAATTGAGAGAGTGCATGAATATTTCATTTAAAGGTGGTTCTAGCCTACTGTGGGAATACACTTGAGTACTCTCACTACACCCTACAAACCACTACGTAAATACCATGAAAATACTTACCGTACCGTTACCGTAATACTTCCTTACTTTTGGGACAACTAAATTGTATGTAACATTTGCATTGCCATTGCCGTTTTAGAGGTCGTGAATCTTCTAATAGTATCGACTATACTTGAAATCCCTCAGCATTACAATTCGATTGTGTTAGCATGGAGCTTCCTCTGTTCAAGTAATTTTTGGTAAATTTGTAAGTAAATACAGTTAAAAATATTAGCTGTTCATTTGTCAATTTATGTCGTTCAGCAGATAAATAAATTCATTTCAATTTTTCAACTTGGAAAAAATAAGAAATAATGAAACGTTGTTATTTTAGGTGTTTATTAGGTTCTTCACTGTCATCTGGAATGTTTTTGTCAAATATTCCAGTAATTTTATATGCAGAGTCCAAAAAACTCATAGGTGGCATAATCTGAATAATATTTTCTGTTTTTCTTACTGGGTTTTTCAGCCACATACATAATGTCGTGGAATCTCTACGTATATGACTTTTACGTCTAATGAACATTTATAGGGTGTTTTTAGACAAATGATGAATGAATCAGAATAAAAATATAAATGTAATGTATTTTGCTGACGTTTCGGAAACCCAAGCTGTTTCCTGTTTCAAAGCTTTATTGCAAAAGCTTTTATGTGTTGTGTATATTAAATACACAATTTTTAGAATATGCTTAAGTTATATTCAATATCCATATATATCTACTTACTACTATTACTACAGATTTGTGGATATAGCTTATAACTTTATTTTAAACAATGTTTTTGTTAACTTCCCAAAACTATCAACTATAACAACGTAGTAAGTATCTATGGTTATTGAATATAACATAAATATATTCTTAAAATAAATACGTTCCCCAAAGCGACTCTCCACCATCGTAATCTTCCTAATCCCTTCATTTTTAAAAAATAATGTCTCTAGGATTCTAACAAAAAAAAATGAATAACATTAAATTGTAGGTTTGCACTAATTCCCTTGAACTTCAGCAATTTTATATTTGTTTGGTAAAAGAAATTTTATTTCATTTTGTGTGAAAACATAATCCTACGGTTACATTTTCATTAAAGAATATTTCCGATATATCAGCTTTAATAAAGTTTGATCGGCATTTTTACAAACCAATGTCAATCATTGTAAACATAAAACTAATTGTCAGTGACAACAAAAGTAACACCATTAAATATCGATTACTTTCGGAGTATGCAAAAGCAAGGACGCAAATGAAACACTTTTTGAGAAAGCGCACTCAAGAGCTTTGAAATTAGACCGTACGGGGTAGAAATAAAATATCTAAACCTTTACATAAGTTTAAAAATTTCGATTCGTTAAAATTATACCGTCATGACAGACGATTTATGACAATTATTATTCTAGTTAACTGCTGACTGTTGTATGGCACGTCTGACTGCATTACGTCATCTGCCGCGGTTGTCTGCTAGGTGTACGGCTCTATCGTGATGCATTTCTTGAGCGTCTAGGAGAAATACTGTGTACTGCTATCAGCAAGTGTAATAAAATTATTATATGTGGAGACCTAAAGTTGATATCATCGCTTTCACTGACTGCACATAAAAATAAAATATGGTCTTTACTTTTTGTATGTGAGCCAACACTCATTGAAGAATATATACATATATGTATTTCGTCTGGCATAAAATACTAGTAATTATTTTAAATAATTACTGTTTGTAGCAGACTGTTCGAGTGCGTTTTAATAATGACAACCTAAGGGCCGTTACTTTCGATACCGATTAAACTTTAACCGTCGGCCAAATCATTGAAAGTACAATTGTTTCCATGGTAACTGAATTGGTTTGACCCACCGTTAACGTTTAATCGGGATCGAAAGTAACGGCCCTTAGACATCCTCTTGAACTCATAGTAGAGTAAAATCTGGAAGTAAAGTCGCTTAGTTTTCGAGAAAAAAAAACCGGCGTAGAACCAAACCAGACTTAGTGGGATTCTTTAGTAAGATAATCGTGTATACGAAATCGTTTTTTACGACATTTTTCGGTGATCGAGACCTTTTTTATTTCGGAAAAACTCAAAAAAATAGATTTTTAATGAAATATGTTTTTTAACGTCTCCACCGCTATATCTCTGAAAATATTTGTGCTATCAAGATATTTTTTTTTTAGATTAAAGTAGACACAATAGCGCTTCGGACAACGTCCCACGTGAACCCGATTTATTTTTTTTTTAAGTTGGTAAAATAATAGGAATCTCAAACTTGTTATTTTCAGTAGCGTAATTTTAGGCAATCGAGAAAAAAGTTTATTTATGAAAATTTGTATATACATGCTGCGTACAAATTGAAGCCAATAGTTGAAAAAAGTTTTTAGGATAAAAATTTTTCATGTCCCGTTCATAGTATTGAGTCAGCGATTTTTTTTAACGGGCCAAAGTCATATTCTTGCGCGCTCGGCTGTAGCAAGCCTGCCGACTGCAACGATCTGACGATCCCGGTCGGGGTGTATATAGTAGTTTAACTTATATCAATAGGTACAAAACCAGTAGTGATCAAAAGCATCTAGGGGATCAATATTATTGTTCAATATTTCATATATTGTAGAGTAGTATTGATCATATGTTGTTAATATTAAGAAATTGTATAATAAATATTAAATAGTCTCCTTTTAATAATAAAAAGACTGGTGGTAGTAGTACAGTACCTAGAGGTAAAAAATATGCAAAACTTCGAAGTAATGTCATATTGAACCGATTTCGTTCATTTTTGGCAGTATAATAGTAAATGTTTAACAGAAAAGTTTCTATATTGAGCGGGGGGGCTTGTTAATTTATTTATATTTTAAGAAGAAAAGGTTCTATGCAATTTTTCACATAAATTAATAGTTTTTAAGTTATAACGACTTCAAAATTGCGATTTTAGCTTAAAAAAAGGTATTTCTAAACGGCTTTCGTCAAGTATCTCAAAAAGTATTACTTTATCGAAAAAATGTTATAGATCAATTACAGAAAGTACAAACTGGGAATTAATTATATTTTTTGTTTATTGATGTAGGATTAATAATTTCGGAGATATTTAAGTTTACATTTGGCATCCAAGTGTTCGTAAGACAACTATTTAGAGTGAGAGTTAAATATCTCGGAAACTGTGACACCTACGCCAAGGATACTAATAGATACAATAGGTTATTAATTAAGCTATTTTTTTTATTTGTTTATGTGGCATAAAAAACAAAGAAGTTATGACCGAAGCAATGTCCGTCTACACATTATTTTAATAACAACGTCGCCATTTTGTTACTGTAATTAGCCAGTAATTGAAAAAAAAATTTAATTTCAAACACGGTTTCTCATTAATATACAGCATGACGTAGATGCTCAAATTTTTTGCAGCACTTGCTTTAGAAAAAATACAGTTTAAACTATAAAGGTATTTTCGATAAAACGTATTTTTTTTCCTATTCCAAATATCTCAATAAATATTAGTTTTGTTCAAAAATGTGTAGAGACCAAACATAAGCTCATAAACTAATAATGAATTTCGCTTGTTTATTTATTTACATAGATTTAATAGTTTCGGAGATATGAGTTTACAAATGGCATCCGAACGTTCATAAGACGAAAAATGCAGTTTAAATGTTAAATACCTCAGAAATTGTGACGCATGCTAAAAAATAAAAAAAAAAAATACAATTAATTGCGGTTTCAAATTATTTTTTACTCGTTTTGTTACTCTAATTAGCCAATAATTTAAAAAAATTATCTCAAATACAGTTTTTCGTTAAAATGTAGCATTACCTAGATACTCAAATTCTTTTTTGCTCATTTAAAGCACTTGCTTTAGAAAAAAATGCATTTTAAACTTTAACCTCTTGGGCCATATTTCGAAAAATTTGAGTAAAAAAATAAATTTTGCGAAATAAGCAATTAAAATTACGACAAAAACAAATTCTTAAAATCAAAACAGTTTATTTTTTCATTATACAAAAAAAATTAATGTTCCTATTATGGAACAAAGGCCCATAAAGTTATAAATGGAATCGACAAAACAATTTCTTTTCTTACTGATACATAAGTAAATGTTACATTTTTTTTTTTTTATGGCGTTCGGTCAAGGACCATACTATGTTACATTTTACACAATAAAAGTAAGTTTCGAGTCCACTGCCGGGCTTTTTACACATTTGTCTTTCTTGTTTTTTGCATGGAAAGTGAGCTATCTGATCTCTGCGGGGTATGAGCTTTGTTTGACTTTTCTTCTTTTTTTCTTCGAAGTCTCTTTCATACTCAAACTTAGTCTCCCTCTTTTTCTTATATTTTCTCATCTTCTATGTCTTCCTTTACTTTATTCCATTTGTGTTCTTGTTTTCCTTTAGCAGATATATTATTACTTAGCGGCTCGCCATCTTCAGATTCGGAAAAATTTTCGCTATCGCTATCACTAGCGTCTCTGGTTGATCTAGTTGGTACGTAGTCATCATCAGAGTCGCTTAGATTTTCATCCTCGCTATCGGATAACACTGATCTCTATATAAACACAGAGGTCAGTGGATGATAAGTACGCCATATTTTACTAAAAAAAAGCGTTGCCAAAGTTACATTGTACAGTAGTTATTGTCCGTTGTGCCACATTAGGAACTATAAAAGTTATAACCAAATGACCAGTGTTCCGCATCTGGAACATTGGGATTTTTTTGATTTATGAACTCATTATGAAAAAAATTGTATCAAATTTAATTTGAAAGTGTTCTTAGATAAATGAGTAACATACCTGTATTTTTGTTAATCTCTAATATTGACCCAAAATTTGGAAATAATCTTCCACAGACACACTCCACATATAAATAAACACGAACGACGCAATTCTGTGTTTACCTCTAACTGTAGTACATAGATGGCGCGAGAAGTTACTTTTGTGCACATTATTCATTGTTCCAACTTAGGAACAGTGGCCTAATACGAAAATTTTAGTTAATTTAAAAAGGGATGTATTTATTTTAAGGGTTAGTTTTCACTGTTCCAGTTTAGGAACATGGGACGCTAAGAGGTTAAAGGTAATTTCGAAACCCTTGGATACCAAATATAAACTTAAATATTTCCGAAATTATTAATCCTACATCAATAAACAAAAAATATAATTAATTCCCAGTTTGTAGGGTGCTTTCTGTAATTGGTCTATAACATTTTTTCGATAAAGTAATACTTTTCGAGATACTTGACGAAAGCCGCTTGAAAATACCTTTTTTAAAAGCTTTTATTTTAAGCTAAAATCGCACTTTTGAAGTCATTATAACTTAAAAACTATCAATTTATGTGAAAAATTGCATGGAACCTTTTCTTCTTAAAATTTGATTCTATTTCAGCTCCAATAAATATACATATTTTTTAAGTGCCACCCCCTGAGAGGGGGTGGCACATTTTTATGAATGATATCTAATTTTTTAGATGACAGTAAGCAACTCCACTCCAACCTAGAATGCCATATATTCAACTAACGCTACTTCTACACGACTAAACTGTCCAACCCTGCATGCGAGGTGTATTAATTGCGTCCCAATGTCGCGTTTAGCGCTGATAAAAAAAATCGCTGTTGCCAAACGGTACACTTTAGGAAAAAACATATTGTTTCAAAAACTTTTATGATTAAATAAAAAAGTGTATCGATTGGTGAAGATTTCAATACACAAAATATGTATTTTTAGTTTATTTGATTTTTAGAGAAATGAAAGTGCGAATTGTGGCCAAACCGTTTATATTGGTAAAAGCGCTACAGTGTGTGCTTTAATTTGACAAAAAACAAATTTCGGTACCTTTAATAGTTTTAAAGATATGGAAACAAAAAAAAACAATTTTCTTTAAAAATACATTTTTTTCACTTTTTATTGATTTAAAAAGTTCGAGACCACAAAAAAATGTCGTAAAATATGATTTCATATGCCCGGTGACATACTCAAAGGAACCTAATATGTTTGACCTGGTTCTACGCCAAAAAAAAAACGACACGATAGACTTACGAAATCGCTGCTCTATCATTTCACATCGATGTTAGTTAGCAGCTTCCAGGCAGCATGAAAATAAATCTATATTTTTATAAGATTTTTTTTTTCAATACATTGTCTGATTCTGAACATAAAAGTAATTCTAGACAAAAACGTGTTTGAATATAATAATAGGAAAATAATATATTTTTTTCAGTTAACGGGTGAATATTGTGCTGTAATACATCGTTAGCTTCATATAAAAAATATATATTTACTTGTAGTATGAAAGTGATAGATTTACATTGGAAAATTTTGAGTAATTTTCGGTTTATCAACTTCGGACCTTTCTTTAACACAAATCAACAACAAATAAACCCCAATACCCTACTAGTATGTATGATATTAGAGTTCGGTATGTTATGAAACGGATTTCAGCACAAAAAAATTTACACGATAATTATTTTGGTCCTCTTATAATATACCTATTTGATTAAATCAAACAGTTATTATAATGCGTTTCGAATATAGAAGAGTTTTACATTTCTTAAAAATATTTCCTTCATTGATATAATTAACAACACTTTAGGACATGTGACTTAACTATCTTCATTTATTCTCTTTTATAAAAGAACTAATGGGTTTTTCTTTTGTTTCAGGTGAGTAACTCTATTTAACCCGGGCAAGTAAGTATACCGGTAAACAACCGGTAAATGTTGATAAGTAAAATGATCAAGATATACGCAACAAAAAATAATGACTTATTTAACTCTTTTGATTTAATGTCTTTAGCCGTTTTTACAATTAAGTATTTTTTATTTATTTGCTTTTTTTCATGATTAGAGAATATTATTTAATCATTATGCAAATAACAACTTACACATTTTTTTATTTATTATGAAAATACCTACTTTCTGTATATTGTTGCCCTAATCTGGGCACGCTAATATACTAGTTAGGTATATACATTAAAACACTTATTATTGGAGAATAAATCAAAACAACTACTCTTCTAGCTAATACTGACGAAGTATTGAATTACATGATAAGATTCTTAGCATTTTAAAGCAAAAAATATATTGAAAATGCTTAACTCATTTATTCACATTTGGTCATTCACACTTTTTTATTTAATATGAAATTATCTACTTTCTGTATATTGGTACCTTAATTGGGTCACGCTAATATACTATTTAGGAAAACACTTTAAAACACTCATTATTGGAAAATCAATCAAAACAACTACTGTTCTAGCTAATACTGACGAAGTATTAAATTACATGATACGATTCCTGGCATTTTAAAGCAAAAAAATGTATTGAAAATACTTAAATTATATATTGAAATTCAGTCATTCACAACAATTATTTAACCGTACATTCTACTTCAACTCTTGAAAAGTTGTACAAGTTTTTTCGAACTCGTTAGTTCTCATCAATAGAGTGTAGAAACATTCATTCATTATTTACAAGCCTATTCTTGATTTATTTTTACAATTAACTATTTTTTATTTATTTGCTTTTATCATGATTAGACAATATTATTTAGGTATTATGCAAATCGCAACTTACACACTTTTTTATTTATTATGAAAATACCTACCTTCTGTATATTCTTGCAATAATCTGGGCACGCTAACATACAAGTTAGGTAAATACTTTAAAACACTAATTATTGGAGAATCAATCAAAATAACTACTCTTCTAGCTAATACTGACGAAGTATTGAATTACATGGTGGGATTGTTAGCATTTTAAAGCAAAAAATATATTGAAAATACTGAAGTCATTTATTCAAATTTAGTAGGTATTTTCATAATAAATAAAAAAACCGCTGCCCAAGGAATCACTACTTTCACATCCAGATTTTCTATCCAAGTCACTCACAACGAAAAAATTTTGTATATGGAAATAATTGTTTATGGAACTTTAATAATATAATATTTGAAATCCTCTACCCCAAAAACCCATAAAACGATACCCCACATCGATAGTGGGGTGGGGGTGGTGATAGGGGGTGGTAGTGGGGGTGGATAAAGTAAAAAATTATTTTGAGATTTCTGGTTCTTGTACACACACTAAATCACATTTTTTTTCATACCCTTTAATAATGGGGTGGGGGTGGTAATGGGGGTGGCTAATGCCAAAATATTTTTTGAGACCTTAGCCTCTTGTATATACTAAATACCAATTTTATGAACTTTTACCTGCTTGATTTACCTGTTTACCCCAAATTTACCCCCCAACCCTTCGACGGAATAAGATGAAAATATAATCTAGTTCTAGATCTCGTTAAGGTACATACAGGTACCAAATTTCAAGTCAATGTCTCAAACGGTTCCAGAATAAACGTGCGCACAAAAAAAAAAGTTATAGACAGACAGACAGAAATTTTTTTTTCGCTCAAACCTAAAATCTCGACGTTTCATGACATTCTAAGCCTATTTGAACAATAAAAATTTTTAAAAAATTTTCTGTCACTATACTTCCACTGGATGTGGAAGTAAAAAAGTATGTAAGTTGTGATTTGCATAATACCTAAATACTAGTCTCTAATTATGATAAAAGCAAATAAATAAAAAATAATTAATTGTAAAAATAAATCAAGAATAGGCTTATAAATTATGAATGAATGTTTCTATACTCTACTGATGAGAACTAACGAGTTCGAAAAAACTTCTACAACTTTTCTAGAGTTGAATGTACGGTTCAGTAATTGTTGTGAATGACTGAATTTCAATAAATAATTTAAGTATTTTCAATATATTTTTTTGCCTTAAAATGTCAGAAATCCTATCATGTAATTCAATACTTCGTCAATATTAGCTAGAAGAGTAGTTGTTTTGATTGATTTTCCAATAATGAGTGTTTTAAAGTGTTTTCCTATGTAGTATATTAGCGTGACCCAATTAAGGTACCAATATACAGAAAGTAGATAATTTCATATTAAATAAAAAAGTGTGAATGACTAAATTTGAATAAACGATTTAAGTATTTCCAATATATTTTTTGCTTTAAAATGCTAAGAATCCTATCATGTAATTCAATACTTCGTCAGTATTAGCTAGAAGAGTAGTTGTTTTGATTGATTCTCCAATAATGAGTGTTTTAAAGTATTTACCTAACTAGTATATTAGCGTGCCCAGATTAGACCAACAATATAGAGAAAGTAGGTATTTTCATAATAAATAAAAAAGTGTGTAAGTTGTGATTTACATAATACCTAAATAATATTCTCTAGTCTTTAGTCATCATGCGAACTAGAGTAGTGACAACTACTAGAGGAACTAGTTCCACTCCAATTGATTATGTAATAACAAATATTAAAAATAACTCATGCTAGGTTCTCCACAAGGCAGTGTTCTAGGACCGCTACTCTTTTTGTTGTATATAAATGATTTGCAAAATTACATACAAGATGCAAAAGTTCTTATGTGTGCGGATGATGCAACAAAAATCATTTCAGATAAATGTAAAGATGCTTCAATTCCATTAAAATCATTTAATTATTAACATTATCAAAACGGCATGTATGGAATTTACAGGAAAATATAAATATCCTAATAAAGAGTGAAGATTTAACCTAAGCAGCACAGGTCTTGAAATATCAGTCAATACCAAATTTCTTGGTATTTATTTAGATTACAGAATTAGTTGGAATAATCACATACATAATGTTTCCACTAAGTTAAGTAAGTCGTATTTTTCCTCAGCCACATTAAAACAAACATTAAACGAAGAGACACCTTTAAGTGTTTATTCTGCTAATGTACACTCTGCTATCACCTGCAATATAATATGGGGACAAGCGACTGAGATCGATTGCGTCTTCATTACAACAAAAGAATAATTAGACTTGTGTTTAATTTGACATACAAAGAATCGTGCAGACATAGCTTCAAAAATAAAAAGGTATTAACAGTAACAGGAATATACTTATTAAAGCTGTTGTGTTGCATGCACCAACATAAAAATCAATTTGTAACTAATAATAATATACATACACACCTCACTAGGAATAGAATTCATATACATATCAATCGCTTTAACCACAGATACTTAAAAAAAATCTCCCATATATACTGGGTGCACATAGTACAACTTATTGCCAGCAAACTATATACATTTAACAATAATAAGATTTAAAATTAGATTAAAAAAGTTCCTCTTAGAAAATTGTTTCTATAATTTAAGAGAGTTTGAAAACTTCAATACTGTTTATATTTTGAAATATATCATATGTATTGTCTCTGTTATTTTATAAATTCTATGTGAATATTGACTTGCTTATCCACTTTATTGTGGCAACCAGAGGTAAATAAAATTATTATTATTATTATTATCAAAATTCTCTCCCATTCATTCTTTGTTGAAATCAATGCAAAGTTTTGGGTAGACGTCTTTTCAGCCGTTTATCATCTCTTTTTCCCTCTATCATTAACTGTTCCATGATGTCTTCTTTGCCGGCTGATGTAACTAAGCACTGCGTCTCTAGTGATGATGACAATATCATTCAGAACACACATCCTAATCGTAGCATTAGGAGACCAAGAGGAATACGATAAAACCCTACATTGTACATGATTTCTCTACCATTCTCTATATTTCTACTTCATTATTATTTTTATAAGTGTTTATTGATAAATATTTAATTCGTATTTTCAATTTAAGAAGTTAAAAATTAAATTATGGTTGTTTAATTAAGTAAAGTGTAAGAGAATATTATTTAGGAATTAAGCAAATCACAACTTAGACACTTTTTTATTTGTTATGAAATTATCTACTTTCTGTATATTGTTGCCCTAATCTAGGCACGCTAATATACTATTATGTAAATACTCTAAAACACTCATTGGAGAATCAATCAAAACAACTACTCTATAAGCTAATACTGACGA
Organism: Rutpela maculata; assembly: GCA_936432065.2. Taxonomy (NCBI): domain Eukaryota; kingdom Metazoa; phylum Arthropoda; class Insecta; order Coleoptera; family Cerambycidae; genus Rutpela; species Rutpela maculata. Next base: position 77,141,826 of record OW386294.2, on the reverse strand, counting down.
AGCTGAATTACATGATAGGATTCTTAGCATTTTATAGAAAAAAAATATATTAAAAATACTTAAATTATTTATTTAAAATCAGTCACTCACACTTTTTTATTTAATATGAAATTATCTTCTGTCTGTATATTGGTGCCTTAATCTGGTCACGCTAATATACTACTTAGGAAAACACTTTAAAACACTCATCATTGGAGAACCAATCAAAACAACTACTCTTCTAGCTAATACTGACGAAGTATTGAATTACATGATAGGATTCCTAGCATTTTAAGGCAAAAAAATATATTGAAAATAATACTTACATAATTTATTGAAGTTCAGTCATTCACAACAATTATTGAACCTTATACTCTACTTCATCTCTAGAGTTTTTTCGAATTCGTTAGTTTTCATCAGTAGAGTATAGAAACATTCATTCATATTATTTATAATATGGTTTATTTTTACAATTAATTATTTTTTATTTATTTGCTTTCTTCATGATTAGAGAATGGTATTTAGGTATAAAGCAAATCACAACTTACACACTTTTTTATTTATTATAACTACTTTCCGTATGTTGTTTTCATTGGTTCTCCAATAATATGTATATTGTATATTGTTGCCTTAGTCTTGGCACGCTAATATACTAGTTAGGTAAATACTTTAAAACACCCATTATGATGATCTTCTTACCAGAATGAAACTTTTTTACGTGTGCATTATAATTGGAGAATTTGGAGTAAGTAATATTACAAGTTCCACAAAACATTGTTTTAAACAACAGGCTAGGCAGTAAAATATTAAACTTACCAAGTAATCACAACAAATTTTGAGATTAAAATCGCAGGGATGCAGGGAACAAAACCAAGAAGTACACGAGTGAGCCAGTGAACGGAATACGGTTGATATCGCACATGTGGAATTTCTGTCTCTAGACGCTAGTAGGGTCAGCATATATGATAGTACTGTATATACTATATATTACTACAATTTACACGAGTTATATTAAGGCCCGTGAAAAAATTTGAGATGAAATTTAAAAGTGGTATTTGCGGAAAACATTTCACGAATTAAAACATGAATGGCTGATTTTACAGCGATAAAACTGCATGATTGTGCTGTCAAAATTCGATCTAGTTATTTTACTACTAATAATGACTTTATTTATGCAATAATTTTAAAAAAATTGGCTTTCATGTGCTACCATGATAATGAGTGAAATAATCGAAATAATTAAACAAACAATTTACATTATTCTTATCTCCCCCGAATACGTTTTCCTTGAGTGAGGTGAACCATTATCTAACCAACATATCCAACATTTTGCGCCATATCAGCCACACTTTTATCAGCGATAAAATATTTTATGTTTTCAAATGGAAAAGGTGCACGCTTATTGATATTCGCATTGGCAAAAACTGACCTAGAGGTTTACTATTTATATAAAAGAATATTTTTACTTTATTATTTCAGAATGGTTCGATTTTAGACATATGTTGGTCATAATCTACTTGGAGCGCCGTTATATTGTTTTAAACGGCCCACGGCCTCACGAATCGTGATTTTTTCGTTCAGAATTATCTAGAGCACTTGTTTCGCAACCGATTTGGATAAATCTTTTTTTAAAATACTCGTTATTTAATTTCCAAAAAACGTAAGAGAGTCGATTTTGGCAAAAACTTTAACAAAAACATTTCATTTTTCATAATTTCTTAGCATTTTATAGCCGCCATTGATTCCGCCATCTTGCAGGTTGGTTTATGACAATTTGAATATCAAATTCTTAATCAGCGACCTTAAAAACCCCCCGAGTAACAAGATTTATGTAAATTGGATAAGAAGAAAGTTTTTTCTTTTGTAAGTTTTATTAATATTTAAATAAAACATTGCTATTTTAGCTAAGCTCAATAATTTTGGTTAGCATAATTCAAAAATCGGCTCTCTTACGTTTTTTGGAAATTAAATAACGGGTATTTAAAAAAAAAATTATCCCAATCGGTTGCGAAACAAGTGCTCTAGATAAATTTTGAACGAAAAAATCACGATTCGTGCCACTGTGGCGGCCCTACTGTTTCTGTGAACAAGCAGTGTAAACAATAATTGTAACCTGACGGGAAAGTGTATTATGTTTTAATAATAGCCTCGAGAGATTTGAAATCTGTCAAGTTTATTTTCACTTTAATTAATAAGGATCATTCTGCGTTATTTTTAAGCAGACTGATGAAATTTCGAGCCTTGTCTAATTAAACAGAAATACGATAAAGTTGCGATGCCTGTAAACTTTTTACCAACTTTTTTTTTCTCTAATTGGAATAGTAACGATAAGCGAACTTACCGGCTACAATTGTATTTGCAAAATTACCGTCGAAGTTGATCTTGTCATCCTGCATAATGAACTATCAAACTTTATATGTTTTATCATCAACGTCGACATATTTCTAGCTCTTTAAATGCTTTTATGTATCGAATTTTTCTAGTCGGCCCCCATTTGCTGTATGGCATGTCTGACAGCATTACGCCATGTGTCGCGGCCTGTTAGTGTTGTCGACTTTTAGCAGAGAAGAGTTTCTTCATATTTTAGGGCAATAATGAAAGCTGGATGGCGTCTGGTAAAATTTATGTCAGTGTAATTGATTTTATTTCAATCTTTACTGAACGCAAATATTTTAAAACTTTAAATTTTGAATTAGAATTTTTTTTTCTGAAATGTTAAAAAAAAAATTAAAAACATATCAGGGGTTGCCTATTCCACCTATTGATACTTTGAGTTTTGGAACCGTTTTTTAAGGTGTCCCTCTAAGGGCTATAACTTAACATCGAAGGGATGTTTTGAAAAATGAAGCCCCTTAATTTGGCTAAGAAATTTACAGTTAGTTTTTTCCGGACACCCTGTATTTATGAATAATAGCAGTGATTGCATAACAGTGCACACAAATTTACACATGTTAATAAAGGAGCACACAGATTCTTAATGCAATACAAATATGTAGACACAATTAAATATCTAATAAAGAAGTATAGAAGTAACCAATTTTGCATCAAAATATTCGGAAATTGAATAAAATAAATTTTCTAATAAATAATTAGATACCGTTTTCTTAAACGCCTTAATGATTTTAATGGCTTTCAGTTCAATAGGTAATTTTTTTTTAAATTTTATTCCTGTATGTTTGGGAGAGCTTTCTTTAATTTATATACTGTTACGATATATGCTTGGTTAGTTAACAAATCATTATTATGCCTGATTTCATTATGTGTGATTTCAGTTCAATAGGTAATTTTCTAACAAATTTTATCCTGTATGTTTGGGAGAGTTTTCATTTATATCGGGTGCCACAGGCTAGTGGCTTCCCCTATATTTCCTTTATATTTTAAATTATCTATTTGAAATTAGGGGTGCATAAACTACCTGTAAAAATGGATTTTTTGGACATAAAAAAACGGTATGAAACCATTTCCGGTTTACCCGGAAATGACCGCAACTATCGATTTTTAAATGGAACACCCTGTATATTTTTACATATTTGGATTCAAGACAACATTCTGAGTATATCATGAGATTTTCGCAAATTTTAGAGTCGATGTTCAGTTTTTTTAAGCATTTTAAAACATTCGTCTGGAGTCCTTTGGAATACCAAAATTTGTTCTACGGCAGGTGGAGTCCAAGGGAAAAATATAAGTTTTCGTTTAATTTTATTAATAACTATTTACGAAAACTTTTTTTTTCAAATGGGAAGGTGACAACCACCAAATCTTAATAAGGTTGAAAATTACGATAATTAGGGGGGGGGGGGGGGGGTAAAAGCTATCCCCACAGACGGACGGATTTCATTATTTAAAATATCCTGGAACAAAAATTCAGGCATTTGTAGTTTTAGGCAGGGTAGATAAAAATAGAGTAAATTCATACATTAAGCATTAACCAATTGTGTTTTATTTATTATATCATACCTGCTTATTCAACTGTTTACCTTAACATTTATCAACTTATCTATCTTTTAATCTGTGTAAAGCTATTCGTTTCCTATTTATATCATACTTTCGACCATTAATCCAAATACTTTCTTTTCTTGTGATTTTTCTCTCGTATCTTCAAAATATCTTTTCCGTGGTTTTCTTTTCCTATTTTTTTAGTCATAGATGTAGGATGTTATCTCTTCAGTGACCATTTTTTTCTATCTATGTAAGCTATATACCTAAATTAACTAAATTCCCGTCTATCGATTTCCATCCGTATGTGGGGGTAGTTTTTACCCACCCCAATGGGGGTGATTTTCAACCTTATTAAAAAGACTGGGTGGTTGTCGTACCTGGTTTATATATTTGACGCAATGAGCTACAAGTATTTGACGCTTTCCGAATTTTAATAGCGTCCATATGTAATATTTGAGTATAGGGGTAGCTCTTACCCCATAAGGGCGGATTTCGGTGTAATTTATAGAAATAGCTTACTGTGGCCCGAATTTATATTCTCTACTCTCGACTACAAAACATCTACCATTTTCACACTTCATTAAGGGTTATTACATTATTTCTATGATTTTACACCATTTTAAGTAGTGATGCAACGATTCTTACTTTTACGATTATGATTCCGATTACGATTATCATTAGTGATAATCGCCGATTACGAATACGATTACGATTATCCTAAAACTCAGTTAAATTTTATAGTATAACAATAAAAAGCAGTTGTTTTTATTAAAATCATTTTAAAATTAATTAATAAAGGCCACCACTTGTCATGTAAGTTCAGTTTACTATGAATGTCTTCAAATTAAAGGATTGAGGTAAATGATGTAAATAAATACGTCGCAATTAAAGATATTGATGAATAAAATAAAATATAATCAAATGCATATTACAAAAAAAGAAACTCAAAGTAGAAACTTTTTATTAAACACTTACAAAACTGAATTGGAAATTATTACCACTGCAAGCATGTAACCATATAAAACAAAATTGATGTTCTTGAAATTAAAAAAAAAGTAATCCGCCTAGTAGTCAACATTTATTAGCAGCAAATTTTTATTTAAATACATAATAATTTTAAGTTCTCCTTGTTGTTTGTATCAGACTAGCAGTGGAAAACAATCTATCTGATGACACTAGAAGCTTTCAATGAAAAATATTTATGTGCCATGTAATTTAAGCGGTTATATTTTTTTCTCTAGTATAGATTGGTATCTTCCATATGGTGCAGCGTAGAAATTAATAACCACAAATCGTAAATAATCGTTTGCAATAATCGGCGATTACGATTAATCGTAAAATGCCAATAATCGACGATTACGGCTAATCTTAATCGTAATCGTTGCATCACTAATTTTAAGGGATGTTTTTGACTAAAAAACAAAACTGACACGATAGATTTTTTTTTTGACCACGGATTCGGATTCAGCGTCGAAAAATATACCATATCCATATAATTTGGTCCGCTGAACAGAACTTTTTTTTTGTGTGGCTGTGTTATATACGGTAACTAAACGAAATTAAACAGAAAAATAAGTGTTTTATATAACCCAGGCAGCAGACTGACTTCCCTTTGACGTCATTTTTTGGTCACTTGAGACGTCATTTTGACCTTTGAAATGACGTAACAATGACGTTAAAATGACGTGATTGTGTAAAAGTCCAGAGATATAATTTTGTGACGTGAAATTGACGTCATTTAGCGACGTTTATCTCGATATGTAAGCTATTTTTTGTACATTTTCGAAATATCATAAACCAATTTGGTGCAAAATGACATTTGAATCTTGAGGGCTGTGGCTCTAGGAGGTCTCCATTTTCCAATGTATGGTGGGTTATAGGATGGGTTGCCATATACAATGTGTGTAACAGTAACATCAACATCAGATACTGAATGAGGAACAAAAAAGAAAAGGTATTCCGTCCAATCCATTTGTTTGATAAATTTTCTTTTTTCTTCCTCATTTAATATCTGATGTTCTTTAAGTCGAATGACAACTTTACCTTCTTAGTAAAACTAACCGACTTTTATACAGGGTCGGTCGAAAAGTGATAAATTTATTTAGTAAATATATTTAGTTAAAAACGTTAAACTTTTTCGTTTCACAAACGTTACCTTTAGCAAGTTGTTAAAACTCTTTACATTATAAACGTGATTTATACGTTATTACATATTTTTGAAAAAAACGTACGTACTAAAATGTTTTATTCCGTGTACTTATGCGTGTACTAGTAACGTATCTTAAACGTCTTATTTAAACGTTGAGAATTTCAACTTAAAACGTTTAATCAACGACTGCGACGTTTTAAAAACGTATTAAAATATATTTGTGGTAAGTTGAAATCTCATTATTTTGATTCTAGGAAACAAACTTGGGATGAAGAATATAATTAACTTGATATAGATACATTCTAGGTTATCGGTATTTAATAACAAAATTACTGTTTCTTACGTTTCGGTTTATTCAACCATCGTGAGAGAAATTAATTCATATTATTGAATTGCATACTACAACTATTTACATTTTAGGTGTATTCTGTTTAAATTTTTAAAAGTTGAGTTGCTTTTAAACACACAAAGTATGTACGGTGGGTTACATCTAAAATGTAAATAGTTGTAGTGTGCAATTCAATAATATTAATTAATTTCTCTGACGATGCCTGAATAAACCGAAACGTAAGAAAACAGCAATATTATTATAAAGACCAATAACCCACATAGACCTACATCAAGTTAATTTGATAACAACGGTCAAGAAAATAAAAACATCTATATGAAGACTATAATATAAATAAATAATTCTTACACAGTTTAATAACATTTGTAGACTATTTAAATTATATCTTGTAAAAAAATGGCCAAAAGTTAAATTTATAACATGGCAACTTTTGTGCTCGGCTTCAATATTGATCTAATCATGACAAAATTATTTGACAACTTTCTAATAGTATGCCAGGAGTACTCTTTTAATTGTTGGCAGATGTTTTGTGATTCGTGCAAGGTTCTAGTTGGCCTCCCTCCTATTGTAATAGACTTCCGATAGCCTCTCGTCATCTGTCGCTGCTGCGTGTTAGGCATCCGGCCCCAGTAAATATCTTTCCCATCATCTGCTTGATGAAATCAGCTTAACGTTTTGGTCATCCTTCTCTATCAACCGCCCCATATTGTTCTCACACATCTCGAAAGCATCAATACGTCATCTGTGCGCCTCCCTAACAGTCCACGTTTCGGAGGAGTAAAGAAAGATGGAGAAAACTAGAGAGGCTCCAAGGTAAACCACCTTGTTTACGACATCAATATCACCTATTCTTAAAGTGTCTGGGTGTTTCTCATTTGCTGTATATAAGCATTATGTTTGTTTTGTTGTAATTTGTACTTAAATCGTAGTCAGAGCTTAGAGGTTGTCTAGCTGGTGCATGAGCTCATCCTCGTCTTTACTTTACTAAGAACTATTAAAAAAAATACTCCCGGCATATTTTTAGGAAGTCTTTAAATTAATTTTGTATCCATTCGAATTCCTCTACGGCTGTTGTCGACTTGCTTTCTAGCCTTTTCCATTCTGCCACTTAACCTCTTCAAGATTATGGAATTTCTACAGCCCTCTCCAGCTCTTCTTGATCTGCCTTGCTCGTTCTTGTAACGATCTCATTTTATTTTCATTTTTTAATTTTGTATATTATTGTCATATACCTTCCCAATCTCTTGGGAAAGTTTTTAGCCAGTTCTCTTCTGGTTTACCTAGAAGCCACTTTTCAGTACCGTAAGTTGCTATACTCTTCACAACATCCCAAAATATTGTCAGTGGTGTATGTATTTTTTGACTCATCTGATGCTGTGATTACCTGGTCGCTCACGTCTCATCTCCAGTGGGATTGCCAATACGTATTTAGAGCTACTTGAAGGAGTGTTTTAAAACTGTGTTAGATCCATAATGCATTCTTTACAAAGGTATCTGGTGAAGATGATAAGGCTAGAGAGAGCTTTCCCGTTTTTTTTTTTGTGTGACTAAACGCTGGTTAGTAGAAATTTCTTACTTCTTCTTATAGTTACGGCTAACATTGCTTGTAGATTATAGATTGCTTGACCCTGGGTTGGCCTTTCTTCACCTCGACCTAAACGATCTTTTATGAATTACCCTATAACTAGTTGTTGGCTAGGATTCCAAGACTTTTTGCAAAGCTTGCGATTTTCCTGGGAGCTAATTTCCCTATATCTTCAGGCGTCAATTCCGCCTATTCTAGGTACTTTAGCCTAATGCTAATGCATTTGTCATCTTCTGCTATGCCCATGTTCTTGAGATGATATCTCAAGGGGAAAAGGCCAGTTAGAAGGCCTGTGATTGTAGAAGAACGCACTACCGGGCGTCAAAATGACGCGACACCAATTTATTTCTCAGGGGGCGCCAGTCGCGTATTACCCCGTTCTTCTACCTCCCAGGCGGGTTCGAGATAAGATGACTTCGGTAGCCGAAAAGCGGGACCAAGGCTGCACTACCACAGATCGGAAACTACGCTCTCTCTGGACCCGAATTCCCTCGTTAGGGGTTTAGGCACCTCTTAATTTCCTGAATTTTTGCATAAAAAAATCCCAACCGAAGAATTTCTCTGCGGAGGGATTAGTTTTGGTACGCGAAAATCGCGTTTTGGTCCATTAATAACGGAATATATTTCTCAAAAAACGCATAAAAAAATCCCTATCGAACCTCCGTAAAACAACCAGAAGGTCGAACGTTAATGCGAATTAACTCGACACATCCGGTTTTCTATACGAAAGTTCCAGGGATTATAGACCGTCAACAGGCCTCAAGATCAATTAAGAAATATTAGTTCAAAGAATCCGTTTATTTAACAGAATTGGTTATACAAAATTCTCAAGAAAGAATCGTGCCTTCCCCAATCAAGGTAGTGACTTTCAGACCATACAAGCGAGAGCGCTCGCGCTAACGATCGATTAGGTAGAAAAGATTCATACGTACCTTCTCAGAATCAAAATGCGAGCTTTTAGAATCATTTCAGACTCTGGGTAAATGAATAATTAAGGCTGACTGAAATTAACTTAAAAAAGTTTTACTAAATGAATTTAGTTTCGCTAGAGACTACCTAGCTTTAAAGTTCTTGTATCGTGGAGATTCACGTACTCAAACACATTCAGAGGACTTATTACTGCATAAGTTGAGTGGCGTTCGATCAGTCCACGACTTACTAACCCTTATCACAGTCGATTAATAATATCGATTTGGCAGCGTCTCACCTTCGAGCGACTATTAGGCAAAATTGAATTTTTGGATTTTTATGCACAAGGCGTTTTCCTCTATAACTTTGTCATTTGAAAAGCCCCGTTATTGGCTTTTCTACCATCACTTTGTCTGGACCACTCAACGCGCTCGACCAAATTGCGAGCCGCTGGGTCAATCCAAACTCTTTCTATGCGAGAAACCGGCCTTGTACATGTGCATTGATTTTTATCAATTTTTGCTTATCGGCACTACGCCGGCTTTGACAAAATCTTCTTTTTTGCCTTTCGGATGCAGTGCATCGTTAAAATTTTATGCTCATATTTTAGAATTGGGCTTTCAATGACCGTACCTCAAAGGTCAATGTCTTTGGTTGAGGAATAAAAAATAAAAAATAATTTAAAGTATATTTTCGTGGTACTTTTTAAACTGACTTTGTGGTACTTTTGAAAAATCCATTTAAAGACCAATTTTAGCGTACTTTTGAAAAATCGATTTTCGAGCCAAATTTCAAGGTACTTTTGAAAAACTAATCTGCGGGTGAAATTTTGGCGTACTTTTGAAAAATCGATTTTCAAGCCAAATTTCAAGGTACTTTTGAAAAGTTAATCCGCGGGTGAAATTTTGGCGTACTTTTGAAAAATTGATTTTCAAGCCAAATTTCAAGGTACTTTTGAAAAGTTAATCTGCGGGTGAAATTTTGGCGTACTTTTGAAAAATTAATTTTCAAGCCAAATTTCAACGCAGTTTTGAAAAATTAGTCTGCAAGTGAAACTTTGGCGTACTTTCGATAAATCGATTCCTGGGCCAAATTTTGACGCCCTTCCAAAAATATTATTTTTCAAAGTCCAATTTATGATACCTTTGAAAAAGTATACTATTCATAAATCTTTGTCATTATATACTTCTACTCTGATATTCTGAACCAAAAACATTTTTCCTAAGTGAAAATTCGGTGTTTCTTCGAATTTTCGCCTGGTCATTTCCAACGCCTTATAGAACCCAAAACGGTCCTTGTGGACTGATCTGCGCCTCTGCAGACTCCCAAAAATGTCTTTAAATGAAATTTTTGCCTAAGTCGAATTTTGATTATGTCTTCAACTTAGGACGATTTTGGAGAGTTCTACAACACTCCCCTCCTTTGGTTGAATCTTTTCTACTCATCGATTGCCTTTAATTTCCATATTCACTTGTATGTCTGTATGCCTTCATTTGACGGTCTGACCTATGGTACAGATGTTTAAAAATAACGGCCTTAATTGGGGCAGACGGCTGATTCGCCTATCTAACTTAAAAATAAATACATTTTTTAAACAATACGGCAAGTTGATACAACATTTTTATCAACTTAATTACACCCGCGTCGAGGTGCGAAGCGAAGCGAAGCGTAGCACAATTTTGATTAGCGTCCACTCTCACTAATTCGTTGCACTCGCTTTTTTGCCCTGGTCTCGCTCTTGCTTAACTTCGGTCCTTTCTAGAAGAGGCTGTCTATATCTCCATGCCGCAGCTTGGACGGTCCTCGCCTTTGAGTTCCAGACTTCACCATGCCGCGCCCTTGCGACAGGCTGGGTCATCTTTCCATTTTTGCACATGGAAAATGCAGTTCTGCAACTAGATTGACTTTTTAGCAAGTCGTCGACTGGAACGCGTCGACTAACAAACACAATGTGTTGTTTTTAATGAAATATTTTTCTAACATGAATTTTGTTAACTTATAATGGTTAGAAATTGGTTCTTCGTAAGGTAGATTGAATCGGCTTACGATACTCGTGCGGTCATCACTACTTTGTGAAAAAAAGTATAAAAAAAAAAAATTGAAGCGTCTTCTTGAGCGAAGAACGGCTTCTGAAACTCGTCTCGTAGTTTCTCCTTCGTAAGGTAGATTAAATCGGCTTACGATACTCGTGCGGTCATCACGACTTGTGAAAAAAGTATAAAAAAAAAATTGAAGCGTCTTCTTGAGCGAAGGACGGCTTCTGAAACTCGTCTCGTAGTTTCTACTTCGTAAGGTAGATTGAATCGGCTTACGATACTCGTGCGGTCATCACGACTTGTGAAAAAAGTATAAAAAAAAAAAATTGAAGCGTCTTCTTGAGCGAAGGACGGCTTCTGAAACTCGTAGTTTCCATTTGGGGTATACGTTAATTTTGTTGACTTAAAATGATTAAAATTGAAGTTGTCTTCTTGCATAAGAAAAACAGCTTCCGAAACTCGTACTGATTCGTACTTATGCCTACGTCCATTACTCGAACTTGGCGGCTCTCGCTCTTGAGAAGCTAGGCTTACCGGATCGCGCTCTTGCGTCGGGTTCGCCGTCTTTCCATGTCTGCTCATGGGGTAGACTTTAAATTTTCGATTCGACCGCATACAGGTCAAAATCGCCACTTAGAATTTTGAGAAAAAATATAAAAAAAAGCGAAAACGGCTATTAGCCGTGGTCGACCTCAGAAATATCTAGAGGTGACTCTTCTATATCTGGCTCATCTCGAGCATCTTCGGGATCTCGACTTATTACATCCGGCTCATCTTGAGCACTTGCGGGAACATTGATTTGAACTAGTGTGGTATCGCTACGTCGCTCTGACCTGGGCGCGATCTCATTGTCTGATGAGGAAGCGTCGTCACTAAGATGAATTTCATCCGGACTATCTTCTGATTCTTCAGACAATTCCAATTCAACATCGGGGTCTCCCTTAGGTGCCGGCCTGATGGCATCGACATGTAATCTCGTCGAAGTTACCCCCTTGTGAATGAGGTAAACTTCATTAGACAATCTCTTTAAAACCTTGTGTGGCCCACTCCACGACGGTGTGAAGGTATGATCCTTCCTGATCCTTTTAGTCATTACCATATCTCCCACTTTATATACGACCGGCGTTACCGCCACTTTGGGCGCGTAACGCCATTGGTAATTTGTTTGATTTTTACGAATTTCCTTGACTCTTTCAAGGCGGGGAACGTCCGCTTGATTACGACGTTCTTGTCTATAAGCGAACATATTCCAATCACCAATCTGCGGTAATTCATAGCCGAGCACTACGAAACTGGGCGTATGCCCCGTAGCGGCGTTTTTTCTTGTTCTCAAGATATATGCCATCTGACTAACATGTCGATCCCACTCGTCGTTGGGTGAACCATATAATAAGGTTTTTAAGATCTTCTTAGCTTCTTGCACCCTCCTTTCTATTGGATTAGCCTGTTGGTGGTAAGCTGCTGTGAAGAATCTTTCAATATTGTTACGTGTACAGAACGTATCGTAAAAGCCGGAATTGAAGTGGCCTCCCTGGTCGGAAATGATGACCCTCGGAACGCCATATCTCGCCACTAGTTCCTCTTCGATAAATTGTGCTATTGTTTTTCCACTGACTTGGGTGAACGCCTTGGCTTCGACCCACTTACTAAATACATCCTCTACCATTAATATATATCGGTTATCTGCATCTTTGGTTCGCTGAAGCGGTCCGATTACATCGACGCTTAGAACTTCGAACGGATGCGATGGAGCATGGCTTCTGAGAGGAGCCTTCGGTTGTGACTGTCTGCTTTTTACGGAATTACAAATAATGCACTCATTTAAATATTTGTTAACTAGTCTCGACAAATCATTAAAATAATAGCGGCCCGAGATGATTCTAACAGTTTCATCGCGGCCGGGGTGACCTACTTCCGGTCGGTCGTGAAAATGAGATATTACTCTCATGACCATACGTTTTGGTACGTATAATTTTTCTATAACATTTTCGCCTCTCGTCCAAAGTGTGCCGCCTATCACTTGTCTTGTATTGACGAATTTCACCTCTGCCTCGGTTTTATCTGCTTGTCGCACTAGAGTATTCCATCGTTCAATTTGGTCTTGGATATCTCTGGAGTGCGTTTGCGCTTCTCTGACCTGATCGTTTAATTCCAATGTGGTAATCACTGATATTCGTTCCTTGTACGAGAATTTTGGTGGGTACATTCTCTCCTCTTCGTCGTCTGCTTCGACGTTTGGGCCTTGAGGATTCCTGCTAAGATAGTCAGCCAATATATTTTCCTTGCCGGGACAATGTTCTATGGTGAAGCTGTATTCCTGAAGTAATAATGACCAACGTGTAAATTTCGTTTTCTCGTCCTTATGCTTATTTAACCATAGTAAAGCTCGATTGTCGGTTTTGACTATAAATGGACGGTCTGCCAAATATATTTTGTATTTCCTTATATAATTAACGACGCTCAAACATTCCAATTCATTAATATGGTATTTTCTCTCCGTCGGAGATAACGTATTACTAGCATAAGAGACGATGTGCTTCTGGTCATTATCCCCCAATTGATATAATACTGCAGATAATCCTATTAAGGATGCGTCCGTCTGCAGTATGAACATTTTATTGAAATCTGGCCGGTGCAGTCCTAGAGGTTTATTCAATACTTCTTTTAGTAAAATAAAAGCTTCTTGGGCTTCCGGATTCCACTTGAAGCGCCAGTCTTTCGAGAGTAGTCGGGTCAAGGGCTTTGTAATTATTGCAACATTAGGGATATATTCACGTACCCAATTACATAAACCAAGGAAACTCTGAAGCTGGCGCCTCGTCGTAGGGGCCGGATAATTTTGTATCTGTAATATGTGTTTTTCTAATGGTTGAGTGGTGTTGGCATTTATTTGATGCCCGAGATAGGTTATGCTTGACGTGGCTACCACACATTTTTCCGGTGACACCTTTAAATTATGCAAACGCAGGCGTTCAAAGACGGCTCTCAGATGGTTTACATGCTGTTCTATATTTTCACTGTAGATGATAATATCATCGAGATATACTTTGCAGAAATGATGCAAGTAGCCGGTCAATACGTCTCTTGCCATAAATTTTTGGAATGTACATGGAGCGGTCTTCAATCCGAAAGGCATCACGTTAAATCGGTAAGATGCTCCATCTAATGTTGTAAACGTAGAATAGTTTTTTGACGACTCCTCAAGAGGGATTTGCCAATATCCGCTCTTGAGGTCCAACACCGTAAATATGTTGGCGTTTCCTAGATCCTTTATACTCTCGTATATCTTTGGTAAGACGGATGCTTCGTCTTCCGTTACTTCATTTAAGTGACGATAATCAATGCAGAAGCGAGGCTTCTTGCCGGGCCTTTCAATTATAATGGGAGGCGAACTGTACTGAGCGGTACTCGGTTCTATGACCCCGGCTTTCAGCATCTCTTCAATTTGATCGTACATAACTTTTTTCTTAGAAGGAGACATGGGGTAGGGTTTGATATTGAACGGGCGGTCGTCTTTAACTTTTATTTTATGTTTCGTTGTCACCGTGGTAGCTTGGGTAGGCACCGCGGTGAACAATTCAGCGAATTCCTCGAATAGAGGTTTTAAATTATCGTTTCCGATGATCAGTTCTTCGGGAAGCCGGCATTGCTTCCTTGCTTGATGTGCCGCTTGATTCCAGAAGACGGTTATTCGCTCTTCGGTGCCGACGTAGACACATTTACGTTGATAATCGAATACGACATTGTGAGCATATAAAAACGGGGCTCCCAGAATGAGCTCTTCATTTAAATTTTGAATGACCTGAAACGTGGTCTGAAAGGGTACATCTAGTACATTAACGTTTATGGTCGTAGTCCCGAGGGATTCTACTAAACCATCGCCACAAGCCATAACAAAAGTTTGGGGAGCTGTAAGTTGATCAATGTCGTTCAAAAATTTCGGTTGGATAATATTCCTTGTCGAACCTGTATCCAATAAAGCGTTAACCGCTCGATTATTAATTATAATCTTAATGCGAGGCAGAGGGAAAGCGTCGTTGGTTTGATTGATAGATTCTAATGTAGTGAATCGGTGGGGAGATAGGTTGACTTCTTGATCCTTAAACAGGTAATTAAGGTCAGGAAGGTCATCGAAGTTTTTTAATTTAAACTTCTTGCTTCGGAGCTTCCTCGAGGGTCGCTTCGAGCCTGCTGGGGCCTGGTAGGCGGGGCTGGTACAGTTCGGCCTGGGCCATCGCCTCTGACCCCCGCTTGGTTTCCCGTATTCATATTACGATAGGGATTGTTTGGGCATTCCGCATGAAAATGCCACTGCTCTGTTGGGCAATATCTGCAAGGGCGATACGGGACTCGGGAGTTCCTTACGTCTCCAGTACCCCTTCTCGGTATATCCCCTCTAGGCAGCGAGGAAATATTATTTGCAAAATGCACCCTTGGTGCTGGCGGATTATCTCTTCTTTGAGATCCATTGAATGGTGTCCTAGATGCACCAAAGGAACTGGAGGACGGCTTCGCTAATGCGGAGGGTTCCGTTCTCCAGTTACTGCTCGATTGCTGATTCCCTTGAGCTGAAGCGGTAGAGGTGGACGCTTCTCGGTCTTTGCTTTTCTTTGCATTTTGCAGAATCTCGAATTCTTTATTCTCATCCATGATTTTGGCCATTTGTTCGGTCATCGTCACTAGTGTATTTGTATCTAGTATGACGGCACTCTTTAGGAGCATTTTCATATCAGGTCTCAACTGATTGAAGATGGTAGCCGCCTTCATCGCCTCCGGCTTAAACGGATCGATCCTGTTGAAGAGGCATACCTTCCTGGAAATAAATACTGACGTATTTTCCTCGGCATCTTGTTTCTTGCCATATAAATTAGCTACTGCTTCGGTGAGTACTTCACCTGAATCGTAACGGCTTCTGAACCGCTCGAGGAATAGAGGATACGTGGTAATTAGGGTTCGGTATTGTTCGAACCATTTCCTAGCATCGTCTTTGAGCTGTTCTGATATTTTATACAGACGGTCGTTATCCTGCGTAATTCGTACTCGGACGAAAAATTCCTCCATATGATGAATGAAGGTTTCAGGGTCTTCGTGTTCGAAGCCATGAAATTCCGCATTTGGATGCTTCGACCGATACTTATGCTCGTGTGTGGCTTCGCTTAGAGCTTTGGCAAGACCTGCTGCCATTTGGGCGAACACTTGTTCTGAGGAGGGCCGTATGACTCCTTCAGTGGTACTCGGGCCAACCCCCGAACTACCCAGTACATCCTCCGCGCACGGCCTCTCTAACCCTCTAGAGACGTTGTCCATCACAGATGTCGGCTCGTCGTAAAACTGGAAAGGCGTTGATTCATCCATATCCTTTCCAGAAAGCCCTGCTGACTAACAACGCCCCACGTTGGGCGCCATGTAGAAGAACGCACTACCGGGCGTCAAAATGACGCGACACCAATTTATTTCTCAGGGGGCGCCAGTCGCGTATTACCCCGTTCTTCTACCTCCCAGGCGGGTTCGAGATAAGATGACTTCGGTAGCCGAAAAGCGGGACCAAGGCTGCACTACCACAGATCGGAAACTACGCTCTCTCTGGACCCGAATTCCCTCGTTAGGGGTTTAGGCACCTCTTAATTTCCTGAATTTTTGCATAAAAAAATCCCAACCGAAGAATTTCTCTGCGGAGGGATTAGTTTTGGTACGCGAAAATCGCGTTTTGGTCCATTAATAACGGAATATATTTCTCAAAAAACGCATAAAAAAATCCCTATCGAACCTCCGTAAAACAACCAGAAGGTCGAACGTTAATGCGAATTAACTCGACACATCCGGTTTTCTATACGAAAGTTCCAGGGATTATAGACCGTCAACAGGCCTCAAGATCAATTAAGAAATATTAGTTCAAAGAATCCGTTTATTTAACAGAATTGGTTATACAAAATTCTCAAGAAAGAATCGTGCCTTCCCCAATCAAGGTAGTGACTTTCAGACCATACAAGCGAGAGCGCTCGCGCTAACGATCGATTAGGTAGAAAAGATTCATACGTACCTTCTCAGAATCAAAATGCGAGCTTTTAGAATCATTTCAGACTCTGGGTAAATGAATAATTAAGGCTGACTGAAATTAACTTAAAAAAGTTTTACTAAATGAATTTAGTTTCGCTAGAGACTACCTAGCTTTAAAGTTCTTGTATCGTGGAGATTCACGTACTCAAACACATTCAGAGGACTTATTACTGCATAAGTTGAGTGGCGTTCGATCAGTCCACGACTTACTAACCCTTATCACAGTCGATTAATAATATCGATTTGGCAGCGTCTCACCTTCGAGCGACTATTAGGCAAAATTGAATTTTTGGATTTTTATGCACAAGGCGTTTTCCTCTATAACTTTGTCATTTGAAAAGCCCCGTTATTGGCTTTTCTACCATCACTTTGTCTGGACCACTCAACGCGCTCGACCAAATTGCGAGCCGCTGGGTCAATCCAAACTCTTTCTATGCGAGAAACCGGCCTTGTACATGTGCATTGATTTTTATCAATTTTTGCTTATCGGCACTACGCCGGCTTTGACAAAATCTTCTTTTTTGCCTTTCGGATGCAGTGCATCGTTAAAATTTTATGCTCATATTTTAGAATTGGGCTTTCAATGACCGTACCTCAAAGGTCAATGTCTTTGGTTGAGGAATAAAAAATAAAAAATAATTTAAAGTATATTTTCGTGGTACTTTTTAAACTGACTTTGTGGTACTTTTGAAAAATCCATTTAAAGACCAATTTTAGCGTACTTTTGAAAAATCGATTTTCGAGCCAAATTTCAAGGTACTTTTGAAAAACTAATCTGCGGGTGAAATTTTGGCGTACTTTTGAAAAATCGATTTTCAAGCCAAATTTCAAGGTACTTTTGAAAAGTTAATCCGCGGGTGAAATTTTGGCGTACTTTTGAAAAATTGATTTTCAAGCCAAATTTCAAGGTACTTTTGAAAAGTTAATCTGCGGGTGAAATTTTGGCGTACTTTTGAAAAATTAATTTTCAAGCCAAATTTCAACGCAGTTTTGAAAAATTAGTCTGCAAGTGAAACTTTGGCGTACTTTCGATAAATCGATTCCTGGGCCAAATTTTGACGCCCTTCCAAAAATATTATTTTTCAAAGTCCAATTTATGATACCTTTGAAAAAGTATACTATTCATAAATCTTTGTCATTATATACTTCTACTCTGATATTCTGAACCAAAAACATTTTTCCTAAGTGAAAATTCGGTGTTTCTTCGAATTTTCGCCTGGTCATTTCCAACGCCTTATAGAACCCAAAACGGTCCTTGTGGACTGATCTGCGCCTCTGCAGACTCCCAAAAATGTCTTTAAATGAAATTTTTGCCTAAGTCGAATTTTGATTATGTCTTCAACTTAGGACGATTTTGGAGAGTTCTACAACATGATCAGCTTTAGGTCGGACTTTTCATGTTCGAAAAGCCTTGTGGCATTCTATGTTGAATAGGTTATAAACCTTTTCGCTTGTCTTTCCCATTTTAAGACCTCCTCCGTTATGTGTCCACAGAACGGTTCGGGTCCAAAAAATGGGGCTTCAGCCCCTTTTCTTGCAAGGCTATCAGCCAATTCGTTGCCTTCTATTCCCTCATGCCCTGGCACCCACATCAAGGTAACCTTGTTGTTTTTTGCCAGTTGCTTCAGGGATAGTCTGCATTTCCAGACAATTTTTGACTCAAAGGTATAGGACCTGAGAGCCTTTAATGCTGTCTGGCTATCTGAAAGTATATAAATCTTTGCCCTTCGAGTGCCTCTATTTAGGCATTCCTGGGCACATTGATCTGTAGCATAGATTTCTGCCTGGAAGATGGTTGGGGTGTTACCAAGAGCTTCAGATAGCCTGCATTTAGGCCCTGCTACGCCCACACCAACCCCTTCGTCTATCTTGGATCCATCTGTGTACCAGATGTGTGACTCTTTATCCAACCTAAGTTTTGTAGTGGAATTTTGTCATAAGATTTACGTAAACGAGTGAAGGAGCGTAGTTCCCGAGGAACCGCGAACTCTGCCTTTTCATAGATGTATTATTAAATTATTACATTTTACCAAGTTATGGTATTTCAGTGTCTGTCAATAAAATCAATTATTATGGACTTAATAAACGACACGCATTCTCAGCCCTAGCTGGAAACTATTCACCGCGCGCGTTTTGAATTCGGCTCTGTTGGAGCCCGTTCCAGGTTGTTGGGTCCTTCGGCGACAGTTCAGAGTCCAGACCCCCACAAGGGATCACAGAAACTCCTAGTACAAAAGTTTTCTTAAAATATGTGCTGTTGCCAATAGTGCGATTTCTGTACTTCTGGGGCGCTCGGTTGACCTGGCAGTTATTGTAAACTCCGATCATAGCCCTTAATAGTTCCAAGGGTTCCCACAATTATAGGCACGACTGTGGTTTTTGTATTCTACATTCAGCTGACTTCTATTTGGAGGTTTTCGTACATGCTAAATGTCTCTGTTTCCTTGAGCATCACATTGGTGTCATTCGGGATGGATACATTGATAAGCAAACAGGATTTCTCCTTTTTTATTATTTAGGACGATGTCTGGTCGATTCGCGCGAATTTCCTTGTCAGTTATAATTAGCAGGTTCCACATAATTGTCACGTCGTTGGGAATGAGAACCTTCTCAGGGGTATATTAATAATATTTTTGCGGTACTGTGAGATCGAAGTGCTCGCACATGACCCAGGGGAGATATATGGCCACTCTGCTGTGTCGATGAGTGTACTTCGATGGTGCTAGCATAGTACATCCCGCCACCACGTGATTGACATGTTCCTCTGTTAAGCCGCACATCATACACTTACTCTCAACAGGTTGTTTCAAGAACATGCTCTGGTTGTGCCTGGCGTTTAATGCTTGGTCCTGTACTGCTATTACTAAGCTTTCCGTTTATACACTCAGGCCCGAATCATTCAACTACTTCATAGACGCCTCTCTGTCTACTGCTAGTCGGGCGATGTCGCGAAAGAATTTTCCATGCATCGGTTTAGCGCAGAGTACTATTTTCCTCTTTTCGATGGTGGTTTTAATTCCCTTTTTGACGTCCTTATCGGTGGTTTCGGTTCTCAGATATTT
Source organism: Rutpela maculata (assembly GCA_936432065.2). Lineage (NCBI taxonomy): Eukaryota > Metazoa > Arthropoda > Insecta > Coleoptera > Cerambycidae > Rutpela > Rutpela maculata. Next base: position 77,121,761 of record OW386294.2, on the reverse strand, counting down.
CTGTATTTTACGCGCATTCTTCTGGATGGAATACAACTTTATGGTCCTCATCATGCTCTTTAGCAAGTCGTTTGAATTCGTCCTTCCTCTGTCGAATATACGCGCTTAATTCCTCGATAGAATCATAAGCAGATTCTAGCTCTATTAATCCACGGTCGCCATTCTTCCTCTTAACTGTTTTTGTATAATTAATTTCGACTAATATTAGGATTTTCCTCGTCTTCCAATTATGATTATTATTGGTGGTAATAAATACTAAATAGTTCATGTGTCCTGCAACTTTTTTCTCTAGCAGTTGTTGTAGGCAAAAGACACTGTCAATGCAGGATCTCAAAACCGGAACTCTGATTTGTTCCTCTTGATCTATGAATTGTGTCTCCATCCTTTCATCCTTTCAAGTATTTTTCCTTATAGCTGACTTATTGAAGATGTTATGCTTATACCCTTTTAAGTTGAGCTTATGTCAATTTTGAATTCCATTTTCGATTTTTTATTAAATATGAAAAAATGATCATACGGTTTTATCGACATCTGCTTTTAAGTAGTGTATAAATATTAGCGAAAGGTTCAGGTTATTATCATGTTCTTACTTTGCATAAAGTATTTTCTTATATGAAAATCTGCCCATTTTAATATCCGTAATGTGCCTACGTATAACGAGGGAAGCCGGTTTAATATCTTAACCGATCCCTTTCTAAATATCACAAGTTAATACAGTATATTTATAAACACATTTTTTTTTATGCTCATTTAGCGATATCGATTTACTAAATTATCTAAGTGAAATCATATCTGAGCTAACTTAATCAAATCACACTGCTTCAAATAAATTACTTCCTAGCAGGTTTCCCCCTGCCCAGATCAAAGCCGGCAAATTTTCTTTGCAACCGAATCTACTTGCAATTGATGAGAAATTGGATTCTCGTCAACCATATTTACTATCCCGTAGTGCAGTCTATCTTGATATTTTGGGTAGAGCCATCACGTTGGCCCTCGCAATTAAATTACATTAATGTATTTGATGTGATTTGTCAAGAAGTCAAGCTAACACTATATTATGTTAGTAATTCAATTACCTAAGGTTTATGCAACAGATCGATCACAGTGGGTGTCACACTTCAAAGAGAATTCCACAAGGGTAAAATGTAGAACATCTCTTTTACATATACTATCACTCTCTCTGTACTGTACCAACCCAACAAGCAAAATTTAAACGTTATACAACTATTTTGTTTTATTGCAATTTTATAAATGTAATAAAATAGCAATAAAACAAAATTGTTGTACAAATGACAATTATATAACAAATTGGTTTACTGGGTATGCGATTTTGTTATTAAGACGTTTTAGAAAGAAACAGTTGGTGGTTAGTAGTATGCATTGAGAACAAAATTAATTATTATAGTAGTTTTAGAGATATTAAACGTAAATTGGTTTAAGTCACGTTCGTTATTTACTAAATATACCGGGTGTAACAGGATCATGGCACACCCTCTTTTTGGAACACCCTGTATATTATTGCATTTTTTAATTCTGCATAATATTCTGAATCCGACGATACCAAATAAGTGACATTTCAAACGTCAATATTTTTTATAATATAATTTTTAGTATTCCATTTAAATGTGCCATGACGGGTCCTATTTATTCTAAATGCTAGAAAAATCCCATCAAAAATACTAAATTACATGATTTATGAGCAAATAAAGTTCATCAAAATAGTTTTTGGGACAAAACTCAATTTTTTCAAATGGAACCATATTAGTACTATTAATAAGGAATTTATTCATATGTCGTATTAAAGTGTGCGATAAATATAAACAAAATTACAGCTAAAAGAAAATAAAAAAATACAATTTTGTTCTAATTAAATGTTAAGAAGTAACTAACTAAGGTGGGTTTGAAAACAATGAAATATTTAGCTTGTCGAACATTTGTTGCTTTACCAGTGTTTTTATCGTGTCTTTAAAAATTGTTTAAAATTCTTGTTAATTGTGTTCAAAATGCCGCAAATTTATACAAGAGATGAAAAAGTGGACATGTTAATTATTTATGGGAAATGTAGAAAAAATGTAGGAAAAATGCCGGCTAGACATCTTTATGCCGAACGATATCCTGATAGACAATGTCCAGCGAGAAATTATTTTAAACGTCTTGAAAATCAATTCCAAAGAGAACCCAACAATGATCCCGAAGAATATTTCATTCTTGACGAAGGAACGGAAATTAATATTTTGGCTAGAATAGAAGTTGATAAGACTTTATTATACCAGCGTCACACGTCAGCATTTTTTTTTAAAAGACAAAAAGACACCGTTAACGGTTTTGTAGAATAATAAAACTCTCATAAGGACTTCTAATGTTTAAAAGCGATTCCCCAAACCTAGGTACTTATTCTAGCAGAAGTAGGAGAATATTTTATGTTAAAGTGGTATTACAGTCTTTATCATATTATAGTCTTCGGCGGTGAGCGAGACTGCGGTAGTGTAAAAGGCAACACGCCTTCTGCTCTCCTCTCCTGAGTTCGAGTCTCAGATGTGGCAGATGGCAATGTCGCAGGGAATGGTTGTTGTGCTGTTGTATTATTACTATTTTTCCCATTTATTTTGTTGTCAATTTAACATTTCAAACTTTTAATTTTTTCCACACACTGTGAGTACTTAATAATTATTGTTCTCTTTGTCATCTATTTGTCAAATCAACTTGTATTTTATTTGTGTTTTTCGGAAAACATATCGAATGACTAGATATCCCATATCTCAAATTGGAACGAAATTATGCGTTGGTATTTCGTGCGAAGATCAGTTTATAGATATAAATTTTATACACAGCGTGATTCTTAGTTACGGACCAAAAAATTAATACTGATATATTATGAAAAAATTATTATGTAAAACAAATTTGGACATGAAACGAATCTGTTATTAAGTACATTAATGTTGTGGGTAAAAAAAAATTAAACATGAATGAATGGTCTATTGTATATTAAACCATTATACGATTACTGTGCTGCTACTTATAAGTTGCCATCCAACGTCTACTAAGATTACACCGTTCTCTACGTCGTTTCATTAGCGAGGACATTCCGTATTTTCACATGCGATTTTCTAGAAAACTGCTAATTCTTGGAAAAGAAATTTCAAATAAAAGTGTTACCTCTAACCTCCATCTGTATTTATTCTCAATGTACTGGCATCTGTTTCTAAAGATAAAAAAGTTTGCCACTGGCCATACTTGCCACTGCAAATTCTCACATTTTATCGGCATAGCACTAGGAAAAAAATCATATTTTCGAGTTAAACGAAAAAAATAAATGTTTTACTTTATTTTTAATAGACGTCGAAAACGAGAGAAACGGTTCACGAAAACTTGTAACTGTTAAATAACACAGGTCTACAAAAAAAGATTCTGCTCCAAGGACTAAACCTATCATGCCTTAAGTATTTTTGTGTGCTGAATCCGAATTTTCAATTAAAAAATTTTATCTACTCTTATTAGGTTATATACTAATGAACTGCTTTTGATCAATTAATAGTATCCATAAACAAACAGCGTGAGTTATAATACGTGAGTTATTATAACTCACGCTAGGTACAGAGCCAATCACCTTTATCTTCATGTCTAGCCTGTCCAATCGACGTAACACGCTACACACGAAGGTGGAGCCAGGGAGGTAGTGACAGATTATTCTCGTTAATATCTATAAAGATTTTCTGAAATGTCACAAAATGCTACTTTTGATTCGTTCCTGCCGAGTCGGTTTTTCAAATTTCTCCGTGCAATTTACGATCAGGTTTATCTGGAAGACTTCCTTTTTACGTCGCGACATCGTACGGCCGTCCCAATGGTGTTTTTCGAAAAATATGAACGTGTCAAGATTGCATGTTTTTGCAATTTTTTCGGCTCCGAAATATAAGCTGTTTTTTGCTATTTTTCGCAGATATTGTTGTAGAACTCTTCAAAATCGTCCTAAGTTGAAGACAGAATCAAAATTCGACTTCTGCAAAAATTTCATTTAAGGACATTTTTAAGAGTCTGCAGAGGCACAGATCAGTCCATAAGGACCGTTATGAGTTCTATCAGGCGTTAGAAATGATCAGGTGAAAATTCGAAGAAACACCGAATTTTCACTTAGGAAAATATGTTTTGGTTCAGGATATGAGAGTGAGAGTATATAATGGCAAGGATTTTTGAATAATATACTTTTTTCAGAGGTGCAATAAAGTTGGACTTTGAAAAATAATATTCTTAAAAGTGCGTCGAAATTTGGCTCGAAAATCGATTTATCAAAAGTACGCCAAAATTTCACTTGCAGATTAATTTTTCAAAACTGCGTCGAAATTTGGCTTGAAAATTGATTTTTCAAAAGTACGCTAAAGTTGGACTTAAAGATTAATTTTTCAAAAGTACCACGAAGCTCGTTTAAAAAGTACTCCGAAAATGTACTTTAAAAAATATTGAAATATTTTCCATTTTTATTCCTCAACCAAACACATGGACCATTGAGGTATGGTCATTGAATGCCCTGTTCTAAAGTATGAGCATAAAATTTTTAGCGATGCATTACATTGCATCTAAAAGGCAAAATAGACGATTTTGACAAAGCCGGCGTAGTGCTGATAAGCAAAAATTGATAAAAATCAATGCACATGCACAAGGCCGGTTTCTCGCATAGAAAGAGTTTGGATTAACTCAGCGGCCCGCAATTTGGTCGAGCGCGTTGAGTGGTCTCGACAAAGCGATGGTAGGAAAGCCAATAGCGGGGCTTTCCAAATGACAAAATTATAGAGCAAAACGCCTTGTGCATAAAAAACCAAAAATTCAATTTTGCCTAAAAGTCGCTCGAAGGTGGGTTGCTGCCATATCGATAATATTGAACAACTGCATAGGGGCAAGTAAATTGTGGACTGATTGAACGCCATTAAACTTATGCAGTAATAAGTCCTCACGAATGTGTTTGAGTACGTGAACCGCCACGATACAAGAACTTTAAAGCTAAGTAGTCTCTAGCGAAACTAAATTCATTTAGTAAAACTTTTTTAAGTTAAAATCAGTCAGTCATAATTATGAAATTACAAATAGTCTCAGACTTCTCTAAAAAGCTCGCATTTTGATTCTGAGAAGGTATGCATGAATATTTTCTGCCTAATCGATCGTTAGCGTAAGCGCTCTCGCTTGTATGGTCTGAAAGCCATCGCCTTGATTGGGGAAGGCACGATTCTTACCTTAAGAATTTTGTGTAACCATTTCTGTTAAATAAACGGATTCTTTGAACTTTTGCATCTTAATTGATCTTGAGGCCTGTTGACGGTCTATAATCCCTGGAACTTTCATATCGAAAACCGGATGTGTCGAGTTAACTCACATTAACACTTCACCTTCTGGCTGCCTTACCGAGGGAGGTATGATAGGGATTTTTTATGCGTTTTTTGAGAAATCCCTAAGGTTAAGACTGTTTCTCCAAACACCAAAAATTATAGGCCAAGAAGATACAGAGAAGCCATTGAAATAAATAAAAATCCGAATAACTATAACCGTGACACCGGACTACAATTACCAATAACGTGGAAGTCAATGTTCCGCATGAGCAATGATCCGCAACATGCCTCCTGATAACCTGTATAAATAGAGGAGCTCAGTCCAGCAGAGCTCACTTCGCTTCAGAAGCAGACCACGACAAGATGGTCGAAACGTCAAGCACTCAACCAAGTCTAGACGGCAGAAGACCCGGAAACCAGCAGCCAGATCACCAGCTCCGCGAAAGCCTTAGCACCAAGACGGTAGTAGAATCATTGATCCAATAATATTTGAAGGATCCCTGACTGGTCCCAGATACTTGAGATTCCTGCAAAATGAGATTGAGGATATTTTAGAGGAGTTACCTTTTGATTTAGGATAGGGAATCTATTTCCAACAAGATGGCGCTCCTCCCCATAATTCCAGGATAGTAATTGATTACCTTCAACGGAGATTCGGAAAAAACGTAATTTCGGTGAATGTTCCTATGAGGTGGCCTCCAAGGTCACCTGATTTAACACCTCTTGATTTCTTTGCTTGGGGTCATTTAAAAAATAGTGTCTACACAACCGCCGTTATAACCCCTGAAGACCTGAAGACCTACGAGTAAGACGCGCCGTTATGCTATTAATTAATAGCATAACGGCCCAGTAATTGGCGAACGTTCTTCGAGAAACAGCTATGCGAGTTCAGAAGTACATTGACGTTAATGGACAGCATTTTGAACAATTGTAATGTTTTGTGTTCATTTTTATATTCCAAAGCCACCTTATGTATAACAAGATAATTAGAACAAAATTGTATTTTCTTATTTTCTTTTAGCTGTAATTTTGTTTGTATTTATTGCACATTTTAATACGACATATGAATAAATTCCTTATTAGTAGTACTAATAAATGGTACATGATCTTCATTGTGTCAAAATAGTTGTATTATCGGCAAGAAAGGTGAAACTTTCAGGTCTTAAGTAATTTATGTATAGCAAAACTGGATCTGATGATGTGCTTTCGCCTCATCCAGAGAATGCTATTAAAATGTAAAAAAAAAATTTTCGCTCGCCTCGAAATCTCAAAAATTTTTTTCGCCACAAGGGGGGGGTGCAAATGAAAATCCAAACAAATTTTACAGAGAATGCTATTAAAATGTAAAAAAAATTTTTCGCTCGCCTCGAAATCTGAAAAATTTTTTTCGCCTCATGAAGGGGGTGCAAATAAAAAATACAAAAAAAAAATTTTTCCCCCACCTCATGCGGAAAAAAATTTATCGCCTTGAAAACGTAACAAATACTTTTCTCGGGGGGGGGGGGGAATTGTCCCTACTGCCCCCCCCCCCCCCCCTGGATCCACCCTTGCCATCTGATTACAGTTGGTTGGATTGAAACTAAAAGATCGAGAGCTCCTTAATGTTTTGATTCACGTAGTCAAAAACTTTACAAACCCCCAAATAAAACCGCCGTCGCCTCACTCTGATTTCTTCTAGACTAGTTTTCTAAAATGACAAACAAAAAATCACCAGTGCATTTATTATTTTAGAACCTGAACTGATTACATTTAATATTCTTTGTAAATTTAAGGATTTTAAAAGCCTTTTTTATTAACTTTTACATTTTCTAAACTGTATACATCAAAGAATTAACATAAAATTTGAGAGTTGCGACATATTAGTAAGTGTAAAATAGAATAAAATAAAACAAAAATAGTTGGAGAAAGATTCATCGTCCTTATAACTGCATTAAAAACATTTACCTGAGCATATAAATTATCCCTGCGTCATTTTAGCGCTGGCAAAGAAAAAGTATAATACTTTGTTCGTGTGCACTAGTATATGTAAATTAACGTACGTTCGTGGATAATTCTGTTACCCAGTTTAATTTATTTGCCTAATTGTTAGGAAACATTAGGCCAAAATGTATGCAAGTGTGCCGTGGTAATTAACATTTACTGTAATGAAGTGAGAAGGGCCCAATCGTCCAAAGAAATACAATTCTCTGGATGAACGACGGAGGTAGTTATTCCAAAACAGACATCGAGTGATAGAGTGTAGCATGCCATTTTCTGAGTCGGTCGGGTGGTATTTGCAGATAGACAGAGAGTGTTTAATCCAGTATATTTGGAAAATTTGGAAATAGTTTTTGTAAAATAGTCTATGAAGCACAACACAATAAGCACACAGCACCATTTACATTCGATATTTAAATGAGAATAATTTATATGGATTACTTTTGCTATTATACATAACGATATCAACTTAAACATCAATTATAATATAAATAAGGCATTTAAAATTAAAAATTAAAAAATTTAATTTTTTTTACGAAGAAATTAGAAAAGATAACAAAACTCAAGGGTTCTATCAATACAAATTATTTTGCCTCAAAACATACGCCCCTAGCGGTTACTTTGTATGACGGATATGACACAATTTCACTTCAAGGCAAGTTTAGTTCAACAAGGAATTGTTTTTTTTTTTTGGCTACTGGTTAAGTGTTTTATGCATTTGGTCTGAAAATTCAAAAGTCGAAAATCGAATGAAAATTACAAGTAACATTTCTCAGCTGGTTTTGAAAAATCTACGGTCGGATTCGGAAACAATCTGCCTTCCTAGTTTTTCAGAAAAAAGTACATTTTTCTATCGCATTTCTGGGAAACTATTAGAGCATTTGGAAAGTTCAGAAAAGTTCAGAAAAATACTATCAGAATAGCGATTCATTTTTGACGACACACCTAAACCGTTTCGGCAAAAATATCACAAAATAATTTAGCGTATCACGACTAACACTTTGGCCGGGCATTATTTATACAACAGTTTGATAGAGTCTATTCAAATGAAAAATGTTTGGTAACAAAGTTATGTAGTTTTTTCGTAGAATCAAAATACGCGATCAAAAGTGGAGAGTGCCATTAAAATTCAAAAGTTAGCCCCCCCCCCCCCGCTCATCAGGGATGGGAGGTGGAAAATTGTTCTGCCCAAAAGATGTCCCCCTATGAATGGAACTACTTTTGTCTGAAATATTTTTCGCTAGTGTCCCTTCCTGAGGAGATATTACTGTAGATTAATTAAAATGGCCTAACAATATTGTCCAGTAAAATCAATACTTCTTAAGCAAAAAAAAAATAATTGAGAGCCAAGCTAAAGGTAGTAATATATTTTTTTGATTACTAGTGTTCGCACTTAATTTTTTTTGTATGCCTGTGTTCATTGCCTAGATTTATATTTTTAAGCTTCTTCCACCAGTTTGACCTTGAAGTAATTTTTACACACGATAATTATGTTAGTGTATAGATTTATTTGGTAAGTGTCACTAAAAGCAGCACCCTCAAAAATTAAATTATTTTTTTTATATACTGAATGACGTAATAAGAATATAAAAAAATGTAAAATATAAAGCTATTTTATATCAACGTCTTCTATTAATTTAAATTAATTATCTTCAATAGTTTTGAAAAAAATTAATTTTAAAGTTGAAGGTTGTTACCCCCATAACTCTGGTAATATAGGGGATAGAGGTTCATTATATATTTTATTAAGTATTCCTAGTCATAAGCAACATTCATGTGAATGAATAGCCCAATAAGCCACTGGGTTAAATTCCATATACTTAACCGGCGAGACCCTTTAGCCGGCAGCCGATTTTGGTCGACTTTTTACACCCTCGCTTTCCGAATCTTAATTTTATGATCGTGAAAAAAGCACCTCGAAATTTCTCCTGATTTTCACGTTGCAAAGTACGTAGATTACGAAAATGACAGATGTTTAATTCCATCAGTCTGTCAGTCTGCTGTCTGTCTGTTTGCGCTGTATCTACAAAACCACTTGACGGAGAAGGAAAATATTTGGTAGATAGTTGACGCTATTACCAACGAAGAACTATAATACAGATGCGTTGAAAAATATTCAGGGTGGACTCCATGAAAAATATAATTAAGGAATAAACAGTAATATTTGGCATGTAGTTAACACAACTGTCAAGGAAAAAATATACGAAAAAAATATACAGGGTGGTCACCCTAAAAGAAAATAGTTCGCTGAGTTAATTGAACCTAGTACCTGATATCAATATTGACGTCGATGTAAAAATGGAAGAATAACAAATTCAAACGTATTTTTAATAATAAATAAGTGTTTTTTTTGTTGACTTGAGAGCCATCCCTACTTAGTAAAAACTACTAAAAATATGTAACGAAATATGGGTAAAAGTCTGATAAGTACTACTCGCATAATCATTTAATATGCCGTGGGTTTAATGCAATTTTCCGCTCTTTTCTCTCATGAATATTAAAATAAGCAAGGCTTTAAACAGGTATTCCGTTGATGTATAAGCTTATTTAATTTACAAAATATCCTACAACAAACATATAATTAAACTCTTTAGAATTAAAACGAAAGCTTTTGTTTTCACAGTTTTCCTGAGTAATATCCTCTTAACGCTCACCGGCATCTAATTATTTTGCTTTAAAACATTCTGCTTGTTATTTTTCAATGCTGTTGTATCTATTTATAAAATATTAGAGTAGAGGTTTTGAATATACAAACATCTGATACCTTGTGACAATTCGGACAATTTAAATGCAGACAAAATTGGGTAACATTTCATAATAAATCTGTCGACGTCTAATAAAAACGAATTTCATCAATAAGATTCCAAAAACCGGCGACGGATAGTGGGAAATTTAAAAGGATATATTCATCTGATATTTACCACACAATTCTATGTAATAAAATGGTAGAGGTCTAAAGTAATCAGAAAACTTGATAATATCTAAACGCTGAAGTAAAAATCAAGTTAGCAAATTAGACTTGGGGAAAATCGAAGGGCTTTTTATTTTGACTCTCTCGAACTGATAGGACTGTGTAAACGACAATGTTTATAGCCATATTGTACTTTTATTATCTCTTATGATCAAATTTATAAGCAGAGGAATATTTTTATACGATTATTTTACGACACTGCATAATATAAATGATGAATGTTTAATATCAATCATCAAAGATGAAAATTACTAAATGGTTATAAGTTTTTATTGGCCGTTTTTGCAGATTTTACGATAAATCACAATAAAGAAACAACACTAAAGTTTTCATTCATAAATCTATCTAACGGTTGTCTACTAAAACTTTTCTCAGCATTGAAATGGAAATTTAGAATATATATATTTTTGGAATACTACAAAAAAATATTTAAATCCAACAAAATTATTATATAAAATATATTTAAATATATATAAATTGAACCAGTTGACGATTCAGAAAATTATAATTTTTTTTTATATGGAAATTTAGAGGTTAATTTTGATTAAAAACTAAGTTTTTCCACACAAATTAAGTAAACTGTTTCGTCGTCTATGAGAACATTAGGACTTGTGTTCAGGCAAAGTCAAGATCAGGATACCGATGTCCTTGTAGAAGAACTCACTACCGTGCGTCTAGGTGACGCGACACCAATTTATTTTTAGAAGGGCGCCAGCCGCGCTCTGCCCCGTTCTTCCACTCCCAAGCAGGTTTGAGATAAGATATACGTCGATAGACAAGTAATAGGTCAAGACTGCACTAACTCAGATCATTAACGACTCTCTTTAGGACGTGGCAATAAGGGTTTTTACGTCTTTGGATTATTGCATAAGAAAATCCCTATCGAAGATTTCTCTACGACGGGATTAAAATTTGATGTGATTGGTATTTGTTTACTTATTAATAATGGATGCTACACACCTAATGACTTGTCGAAAATTCGCATATAAAAATCCCTACCAAGCTCCCGTAAGGCGACCAGAACACTGGTATCAGACTTGCGAAATCATGAGATTCCGAGAAATTCAGTTGTTCCGGTTTTCTAAACGACAACTCCAGGGATTAAGACTAGCAACAAGTCCTTACATCAATAAAATGCAGTTAGTTCAAAGAATACCATTTATTTAATAAATTTAAAACGATACAGTTATTTTCTGCAAAATGATATAATGTGAAAGAATCACGCCTCCCCAACTAAGGCCAATTACTTCTTAACCATACAAATGAGAGCATGCGCTAACAATCGATTTGGTAGAAAAGATTCACTTAACTTCCTCAGAATTTAATGCAAGCCTTTTAAAAGAAATTTATAAATTTTGTATTTTTTGGTAATTATGGCTGACTGAAAATAATTAAAAAATATTTTACTTAAAAAATTTTGGTTCGCTTATGAGTAGCTTAGAGGTCCCATATCGTGGTTATATCATTCACGGGACGGAGTTCGACTAATACATGAGTTTAATAACGTTCGGCCAGTCTTACGACGTACTTGTCCCCATGCAGGTTCAATATAGGAAAAATGACACCGAGTCGCCTCCAAGCGACTTTTTGGTAAAAGGAATTTTTGAGTCCTTTGTGTACAAGGAGGTTTTCTCTATAACTTTATTATTTGGAAAGCCCTGCATTTGGCTTTCCTACCATCGCTTTGTATTGACCATCCAACGTGCTCGTCCAAATTATTAATAATAAGGTTTTTTCTAGATTTGTAATTTCCCTGAAACTGACGAATATTTAATTCGGAAAATTTTTGCCATATACGTTTAGACATTAATAAAGAGTCATAAAAAAATTTCAAACGTCAATTTGAAAAATGTTAAAAATCGAAAAATTGTCCTTTTCCTTCATTTTCAAGGCCATGGGGGCGCGACTAAATATTAACCAATTTGGCTAAAAATTTATCCGAATTAGTTTTAGATACATAGCAACAAATTATAAGCTATACTACTTGCAAATTCAAATATTCATGTTTTTCGGCACGCTCTAATCTATGGTCAATGTCTTCGGCGGAGGAATAAAATAGTTAAAAAAATTAATTTTCTAAAAATTTGGTGTTTACTAAGTTACTCTATTATGATAGAAATCCATGTAAGAGGTAATAAAGGATTTCTGTTGTAATAAAAACTAATCGAAAGTCCCAAAATAGTTATTCCCACCCGTTTCGTGGGTAGATTTAAAATTTGAGGGGGCCATAAAATGAAAAAAGATTCCCATTCTAACAAACAAAAATTATTTAAATAACTAAATAATTTTTTACTATAAAAATCAAGCAACATTTTTTAAAGGGGATATTGACACCCTACACCTCCTCTTTAGAGGGGTAAGAAATACTCGGGGGTGATCTGAATTGGCCAAGTCACCTTAATATGATAAAAAAATATCCAACTGTATATTAGGATTTTTTTGTAATTAAAACCGATCAATATCCATCCCTGAGAAGGTGAGGAGGCATATGAGTGTACTCAGAAGTTATCAGATTATTATATTCTGATAGCAACCACTCAATGAGGTGTTCTGGTTTTTTAAAAAATATGTAAATAACTATATAGTAGTTGTAGTCACTGTTGCCAACTCTGTTAGACGAGGAAACTGTAGATAAGCAAAAAAAAAAGCTGTAGAAAACTGGGAATTAATTTTAGTGAAACTGTTAATCTTCTGTTTTTTTTTTACTATACAGCCACTTAAAACTCCCCAGACTAGTAACTTCCTTATTTTTTAAGCTACGACCATGTTCGGTACATCAAATTGTAGATATTTTTAAGGCCTTTAAATATGCACACAGAGTGATTTCAAAAAAAATTCTTTGAATATACGAAAAAAATATTACGAAAAAAAAAATTACTTAAATAATTTTTCCCTCACCCTGTACATGAACTGGTTAATGTTTTCTTATAGAGGTTTTAATTAGCTTCAATTTATGTTATTAAAAAAAAAAGTTTAATAAAAATTTTGCAATTTCCTATTATTTAGTACATTTTAATAAAGTTTGTTTTTAAAAATATTTATTTCTTTTGTTTCTTGTTGCTGTTTTGTTACGTTGAGTATTGTTTGTGATATGTCTTTTACAAATAAAGCATAAAATTATTATTTACATTTTTTCAGTTATTTAAAAAAAATCAGTTTGGAATCGGTAGGAGTGTTTTTAATTTTTTTTTTCTAAAACGAAAGAGAATATCGAATATGACGTGATAACATAAATTGAAGCTAATTAAAACCTTTATAAGAAAACATTAACACAGTTCATGTACAGGGTGAGGGAAAAAATATTCAAGGAAATTATTTTTTTTCATAATTTTTTCAATTTTTTTTTTTAAATTACTCTGAATGCATATTTAAAGGCCTTAAGAATATCTACAATTTGATGTGCCGAACATGGTTGTGGCTTAAAAAATAAGGAAGTTACGAGTCTGTACCTTTCTCTCTCTTTTTTTACCATCCACTAAATCTTTCGTCATTTAGCCACGAATCAATAAATTTTTGTTCATATTTCATATATATATATTTTTTAAGGTGTACTATGACTAGTAGACGCTATAGTATCGGAATTAGAATTACTGGTCATAATAAACAATATTTTATAAGAACTAAACGACAAAAAATATTCAAATTAAAACAGTATATCGGCCTGGGTTTCAGTGGTCATAAACAACGAGTTCGAACAAGACTGCGTAATCATCGTAATGGGTTTCCAAACTAGAGTGTGGATTTTACAAGTAGCTATAGCGCTAGCGGCATCTAGCGACTATTACGAAACCTACTTAGAAATCGTCAGGGATGTATCTACAATTATTTCAGCGGGTGCGGCATTTTTCCTTTTTGGTGGACTTTAAATAAAATAATTGATCCATATGCAAAAAAACTGTAGATTTAGAAGGTCGGACTAAAAACTGGGAAGAAAACCAAAAAACGGTAGATCTACTGAAAAAACAGTAGGGTTGACAACTATGTGTAGTAGCTTACAACCTTCTTAGGGGTGGTGAAAGTATGACGAGGAGGGTTGAAGGGATAAATTCGATTTTTTTACTTTTTTCGCCAAAACGGGTGACGGATTCGTTTTCAGCAGCCCAAAATTAGTAAAAACACCACACCACACTTTACCACGGATGGGTCAAAAAAGCCCTTTTTACTTCTACATCCAGTGGAAGTATGTATAGTAACGACAAAAAAATTTTAAAATTTTTTTATTGTTCAAATAGGCTTAGAATGTCATGAAACGTCGAGATTTTAAGTTTGAGCGAAAACAAAATTTCTGTCTGTCTGTCGGTCTGTAACTTTTTTTGTGCGCACGTTTACTCTGGAAGCGTTTAAGATATTGACTTGAAATGAGGTACACATATGTACTTTAACGAGATCTGAAACTAGATTATATTTTCATCTTGTTCCGTCGAAGGGTTGGGGGGTAAATTGGGGTAAATTTGGGACAAGAGAAGCTAAGGTTCCAAAAAAATTTTTGCATTAGCCACCCCCACCCCATTATTAAAGGAGATGAAAAAAAATTGTGATTTAGTGTGTGTACAAGAACCAGAAACCTCAAAATATTTTTTTACTTCATCTACCCCCGTCACCACCCCCACCCCACTACAGATGTGGGGTATCGTTTTATGGATTTTTGGAGTAGAGGATTTAAAATATTATATTATTAAAGTTCTATAAATAATTATTTCCACATACAAAATTTTTTCGTTGTGAGTGAAAATCTGGATGTGGAAGCAGTGATTCCTTGGACAGCGGTTTTAACATTGCTCTTTGTATTTGAAAGATACATACCGTGCTGGACAGGCCACTGTTACAAAGTTGGTCTTAATGCGGAAAATTAAAACAGTTCATGCAAATTGCCAACGACAGTTAGAATTTGCGTTGATGCCAAGGTGGTAACCTGGAGTCGCTTAGGCCGAGTGCCCGTTCGAAAAATGCCAAGTTTCAAAGTGGTCAGATATGTATGTAAAATAGCATAATAGACTACTTTCTTACTGAAATTGGTCCACATCCATCATATAGGGTGATCGCTAGAGGAGTGTAGACTGTCATGTTTGTATTTAAACTATATTTTATTATAATTTTAGAGCAAAATGTTACTAAGGTTTTTGAATAAGCGTACAAAAGTACGAAAATATGTAGTGTGGCTCTCAGGTTGGAACGGTCTTTACGTATATTAGCTAATGTATCAATTCTTGAAAATGTTAAGGAACTTTTTCATAAGAGTTTTATGAGGAGTGCAGTCGGCCATGTCCAAGTGCAACTTCTATTTGTTTGTTAAATAGACTTAACTCCAATTCATTCGAGATTAGGAGAGAACTTCTATGGTTTAAAGTTTTTACATATGCTATTACATAACAAGGTCAAATCCCCGAAATATTAGGTCAATTAAATTTCACGGTGCCAATGCTTAACGAACGCAACACTTTTACATTTTATAGGCCACTGGCAAGCACAAATGTTATATTAAGATCCCCCATTAATATGATTTGTTGCAATTATAATTCTATCTCAAATACTTGTGATATATTTGACTGTCGACTAAAAAGTCTGTACACTGCATTTAGGAATATTATTAATTTATAATATTAGAATCATAGGTAATTTACTAAATTTACTGTCTGGTTATATTATCATCTAATATTTCTCAGTTTATTTGTTTTTATGATGTTACTTTATTCTTTTGCCCTAAAATCGATTGGACAAGCATGTGACTATTATTGTCGAAGCCTTAAGCGACACACTTTCTCAGCCGAGGCTGGAAAATATTGACCAATCCCTCGCGCACGCCATTGGGATTTGGATCGGGGATGGGGACGAAATTCACCAAATCCCATTAATCTGATGAAGCAGGTTTTGATCCTTCATCATTTGAAAACTTTCTTGTGATGTGACAGATTGGGTGAAACACCGTTCTTTGTATAATATTTGCGAAGGCTTTAGGCAAGTTAAGCTATTCCAGGGTAATCAGAAACTTGTTTGTTATGACATCTATAGCTGATATTATGACTGGGACAGTTCGCCATGGTTTTGACATTTATTCTTCTTTTCCTCCGTTATCTGCAGGTTGCTGGTTACGGTGCATGGTGATCTGCTTGTCGTTCTTCTTAATCACCAAGATGTCAGGGCGGTTATGGTCAAGAGTTCTGACGGATTGGATTGATCTTATCCCCCTATAGCAATAACTGCGGACTAGTGTTTATAGTAGTCTCTGGCCAAAACAGATCAGCTTTCAATAACAAGCCCAATAGTTGCGTCGGTTGTTTTGCACTTCCGATAGATATCGTTCACTTCGGGGACTTCCACTCAGAATGTATTTCTCATAGCTCCTGGTCCTATGTTGATGGCTGTTTAAATCCTTGCGTCTCCAGATTTAACCTTCCTTCTTTCATCTATAGCAGCGAGAACTCCTTGCCAATCTCTGGATTGTTCAGAGCTTTAAGGTACTTTCCGTGAAGCGTTTTTTCTTGAAATGATTGAAAACGGGTCGCATTCCATTAGTTTAGAATAGAAGATTCAGATGTCGGATATTTTGTAATATTTATAGGTAAAATACAGCATAGGTACTGTTAATGAAAACAAAGTTAATAAACAATTTTACCTTTGAGAGGTTTGATTTGAATGTTAAACATATTACTAAAGGTTACTGGATAAATGGTAATTTAATATCATTACTCGTATAGGTGCAGATTTTGAATAAATCTCTTCTGAAAAAAAAAAGGTTTCTTAAAAATTAACTTCAGTTTATTTAGGTTACTACTGGACATTAGGTTACCTCTCCCAGGTGGGTTTCCAAGTTAATACTAATGAAAGTAATATTTCTATGCTTCTGGTAATTCATTGTCATAATTAAAAACCATACGTTTGTCTTTTAAATTATTAATACTTTTGTTTGCTTTTACAATTCATTCTTTTACGCTTTGACCAACGAATTACTTCATGTTTGCATATAATTTTGCCTGAATCCGGAAAGCTGAGAATAATTCGCCTCGGTTCTGCCATCATCGAGCAAATTTTATTAACGTAGAAACTCGATGTAAAAAAGTTTAGAATAAACAAACCTTTTTTAAATTAAGGACCAGACCGACGCAATATAGGATTTACCACGAATTAAACGGGAAATAACAAATCTCCTGATAATTACAGAGTATTAAGCCGTCATTTGTAAAACATTTATGATCCACACGACATCGGTTATTGGAAGAAAGCAGATTATATGTTTCTGTGCTGTCTCGAAAGAATGCCGTGAAAGAAAAGTTTTTAACCACATATTTCTGTTAATATGAAATAATAGATGGAGAAATTATAGTTATGAAACTACTTACTTTTTATGCAAATAAATTTTCAATTAAAACCATACTATAATGCGACAAAATGGACATAGGTTTAATCACCTCCAGATGGTGCAACCATAGTTGGCGAAATGCGGGTCGAACATAGTATCTACTGTAGTGTTCCGATGTTGATGGAAATTACTTCTTCGTCAGTCTCATACAGGTTTAAACATCCAGGAGTTATTTTAAATAAATTTAGAAATAACGATGAATAAAAAGCATTCAAAATTAACATAGATATACAAAGAAAATTTAAAAAATTTATACTGGATTCAAACCAAATTTTGAGGCTTTGTACATACGCTGTATCCCAATTCCATGGATCTTACTACCTTGCTTTACCTATTTATCCCCCCCCCTATTTACCTCCAATCCTTCAATGGAATAAAATCAAAATATAATCTGGTTTTAGATCTCTCTATATATAAAAAAATAGGTAATTTTATGATAAGTATTCTAGTATATATAGTCCATGGGCCAGACAAGATTTGGGTAAAAAACGGCGGGGCAAAATGCCACTTATACCATAGCTGCCAGGGGCTATAAGGATGACAAAAAACCTTGTAGGCAATCTGGCGGTAGTAGTTTTTCAAAATGGCGGCCGGTTGAAAATGGCGGACGTCAGCTCTTCGCTTAAATGCCAATAACTTTTGAAGTAATATCTACATTACTTTATTGATGTTATTTTTTTTTAAAACGGTACGAGATTGTACTTTTCTAGTGTCGATGGGAAAGTATCATGAAAACTGGAAATAACTGATGAAAAAAACTTTATTGTATAAAAGTCGAAAAAGTAAAAAAAAGATCATTCTAACTTATTAGTCAAAATCGTCATCTTCAGATTGATCTCCACTGCTGTGGTAATTTTCAGTATCACTGTCCACATCTTCTTGTTGAGCTTTTGAGGAGTTGCTACACTGTAAAAGTTTGCAGGCAGAAGTACACTTCAAATTGTTCTGTAGACAAGGTGACACTTCGCATTTTTTTTAACAATCACAACTGAGTAATCCCAAAACAACTTCTGGTGCAGGCGCACCGGCCATCCATTTTACGGTCAGCTTTTCATCGTCCAAAATCCATCCATGTCCATCTACAGGATTCGGAATATCGGGAAAACCTCCTAGGCTTCTTTTCCATATTGCTGCCTGGTAGTTTGCTCGCAGGGCATGCAGATATAGACAATCTTCACATGGGGGCAGATTTACCGAATCCACAGATCCCTTCTTCCCACGGAACATTTGATACCGCAGAATATTTACCTTCTCAATACTTGTATTTTGGCAATATAGTTGGCAAGTGAACTTTTCGAGGACAGAAAAGACGTCAAGAGTTAGAGCCTAGTTGGATCCCAATTTTGTGAAATGAAATCGATTGAAATTTTCGAATAATTGCTGCATCATGAAGAGCCATCCAGGAATTTATGTCTTTTGGCGACCAAAGTTCTTTAATATTCGCCGGCTTACCGCAGATGGCACAAAACCGTGTATCTTCACTGGAGTCCATATTCCACGACCTTAAATTTCAGTTATATGTATAATTATGTTCCCACACTGAGAAAAATTTATTATAACATATATAAGAAAAATTATTTTTGGACAGCAATATACATCTTATATCTATAATTACTTTGATTTAGTTGAACTGGCATAATACTAGTAGCTAACTAGTGTTATATTATAATCCCTTTAAATTTGGTGCAGTTCACGGTATTAAACATCTACAAATTGTAATGTAATAGCTATAAAACAAGCTAGATTTTTAATACCGTGAACAACACCAAATTTAAAGAGATTATAATATAACACTAGTTAGCTACTAGTATTATGCCAGTTCAACTAAATCAAAGTAATTATAGATATAAGATGTATATTGCTGTCCAAAAATAATATATGTTATAATAAATTATAATTATATTATATATTATAATACATTTTTTTCACTTCATCCAAAATATATCGCACGAGAATAATTACCAAAAATACTCATCTAGCATTAGTCTCTCTCCCAGCAAGAATTATACAAAAATGTGTTGTTTACTCCAAGAAGACACCCAACTTCTGAACTTGGATTATTAATATTACTGCAACTAGCGAAACAATCCGCAATCCGACGATTAGACTATTTTCCCAGAAATGAACCGTGGCTGGAAGAGTTTCCCAGAAAACATAAAAAACGATGCCGGCGGCTACGCGCTATATTTCTTGGAATATGTGTTATACAAAAATCCGGTCCGTAAATAGTGTAGACATATTTTGTTTGAAGCTTTTCTTATTATTTGACGAAATATGATCTACATAGTGAATTAGAAGAAACTTTATGGAACATAACAAAAAAAAATAAACAAAATGCAATGATCTTGAACAAAGTTATTATTGTTTAAGTGGGAACAGACAGCCGCCATCTTTATCCATCCGCCATATTGAAAAGCTACCACCGCCAGATTGGCTACCGGGTTTTTCTTCATTCTCATAACATGTGAAATATATGTAGAAGTGGCATCTTGCCCCGCCGTTTTTTATCAAAAAGTCAATTTCAGCGAGCTGGCTCATGGACTAATAAGTATTCTAGTTTTATCAGTATTGTCTGTGATTCTTATCGATCAGATTATTTACCCAATATTCACATGATGATGGAATTTCCCTTAAATTCCGAGACAACAGGAAAAAATACCTGCCTCTAATTAGAGAAGGGTGGTACGGCCAAAGTCAGAAATACAATCACACTGGAATTTCTCATAAATTTTCAGCGACATAAATAGTAAATAAGAGTGAGCTCATACGGCCTGTCAGTGTTATATTTATTCCAGTCTTTTTATGCTGAAAGGAACTCAGGGAAACTCAATTAAAATGAAAATATGTTTTTAACTACTGCTTACATTTTAATACCACCTCGTTACCGATGCCTAAAGGGAAAGCATAAGTAATTTCAAGTTAGTGTAGTTAAAACAACTTTCCGACAAATAAACAAACTGTCGCGTATTCCTTGTTGTGGTTATCTAACCAACAATTTTGAAAACAAACAATGTTATCCGTAAGCTTTATCTTCAGCAAAGTTTTGAATCCTGTAGACCATTTTCGACATTTTATACCCAATACCCAACGACAGGGTGTCTCACCAGGAACTGCATCGATCGATATAGGGAAAAGTACGCACCACAAAATTTTGAAAATTTAGGGAGCTCCTAATGGCAGTGTGGCCAATCCAACTAAAATAATTGCAAGCATCTGGCAACTTGCTTATTTTAAATAGAACAGCCCATATATTTTTTTCGAAAAGAGCATAAAATTCTGAGTCAAAACATATAGGATACCCTATGCCTAAACCCAGCCGTTTCAGAGGTATTTGACATTTAAAAAAAAATTGTAAAAAAGATGTAATGCTTTACAATAACCTTTAACTTCCTTCGTGTAAAAGATAATCATTTGCATTTTGGCATGTAAAAAGA
This sequence comes from Rutpela maculata, assembly GCA_936432065.2. Lineage (NCBI taxonomy): Eukaryota > Metazoa > Arthropoda > Insecta > Coleoptera > Cerambycidae > Rutpela > Rutpela maculata. The sequence continues at coordinate 77,100,704 of OW386294.2, read as the reverse complement.
ACACAAGGAGAGCTGAACTCTTCAAGTGAATTACATTCAATAATAGTATACCAAGTGTTCCATTTTTGACGTTACATTTTATAAACTTTCAAACCGCCAAAACTTGTTTAGGTCAAATGGAACACCCTATAGTTTTTACATTAACTTATGTAAAATTAAATTTCTTTTTTCTGATATAAGCATTGTGGGGGTTTAAGTTGCAACTTTTTGAAATATTTGCGATTTTTTTAGAAATTCGAGAAATGTTAGTAAACATTTCATCAAATTAGCCATGATTAGAAACAATCAGTAATGTCAGTCATTCTCTTATGTCAAATAACGCCACCAGGTTTAAATTACACTCATGAAGACTTTTTGAATTTGTTTATTATTTATGGAGAATGTGATGATAAAGTAATATCAGGAACTTGTAGAACATTTGCTACTCGATATCCACAAAAACGGAAATCGTCACCAAACACTGTAAAACGCATACTGGATAATTTTAAAAACTAGGCAAGGCAAGAATTCAAAAGCGGAAAGTTACAACTTTTCGAAATATTGGCGATTTTCGTAAATGTCCAAGAATTTTTAGTAAAGATTGCCATCAACTTACCCATGATTAGAAACAATCATTAATGTCAGTCATTCTCTTTTGTTAAAAAATACCAGCACGTTTAAATTACACCCACGAAGACTTTTAGGTTTGTTTGTTATTTATGGAGAACCTGATAAAGTAATACCAAGAACATGTAACACATTTGTTACTCGATACCTACAAGAACAGAAACCGTCCACCATCCACCATCCACTGTAAACCGCATATTGGACAATTTTAGAATGTTTGGCTCTGTCAAATGGCACGTGCTAAATTTTTTTATGGCAATCGATGTAGAATTAAATTTGAGGTGGACTTATATCAGCATGTCGTATATCTAACACATGTACTTTGAACTTTTCGCAAGTTTTTGTTGAAATTTATAATTTATCCAAAAAAACGTAGAAGCCTATGAAACAATTGAAACAATAAAGTGAGTATCGATTAGCAAATGTGTTACATGTTCTTGGTATTATTACTGTATCACATTCTCCATAAATAATAAACAAATCTAAAAGTCTTCGTGGGTGTAATTTAAACGTGCTGGCGTTTTTTAACAAAAGAGAATGACTGACATTAATGACTGTTTCTAATCATGGGTAAGTTGATGGCAATTTTTAATAAAAATTCTTGGACATTTAAGAAAATCGCCAATATTTCGAAAAGTTGTAACTTTAACCCCTACAATGCTTATACTAGAAAAAAGGGAATTTAATTTAACATAATTTGATGTAAAAAAATACAGGGTGTTCCATTTGAAATAAAAAAGTTTTTGAGGTTTGAATTTGACAAAATGTAACGAGAAAAATAAAACACTTGGTATACTATTTTGGAATCTATTTTTTTTGTAAAGAGTAGCTCATCTTGTGTTCTTTCTACGTAACAAAGAGCAAATAAGGATCTCCTAAACGAAGAAAGTTATAACGGTTCTTGCAAACCGTTGCACCTGTCAAATTTTTTATAAAATGTCATATATCTCCGAAACTGCTCGGTTTAGGTATAGGGTGTGCTACATGTTTTGACTCAGAGTTTTATGATCATTTCGAAAATATATAGGGTGTTCCATTTAAAATAAGCAAGTTGGTATCGACTTCCGGTATTTCCGGAAGTGCCGCCATCTTAAAATTATTATTTCCGGACCCGCAATGGTCGACTATGGTAGGGTACCAAATCTCAAATCTCTATCTCATCTGCAAGTGGGAAATATTCTAATGGCCGCCTTAAAAGAATCACCCTGTATAGGGTGTTCCATTTAAAATAAGCAAGTTGGTATCGAGTAGCGGTATAACAGGAAGTGCCAGATGCTTGTAATTATTTTAGTTGGATTGGCCACACTGCCAATTAGTAGATCCCTAAATTTTCAAAATTTTCTGGTGCGTACTTTTCCCTATATCGATCGATGCACTTCCTGGTGAGACACCCTGTATACCTGAAGAAAACATTCTTGGATATTTCAATCTCTGAAATTAAATGTGTAATTAACTGATAATTGTTATTAGCCCCGACACCATCCTTATTAATTTAAACAATAATAGTTTTGCAATTTTCTTTTAAACTTGCTCCAGATAGTACCTTGTGGTACTCCAGACGAGGATAAATATTCCGAATTTTGAAAGAAGTTAGACGGATGATAGACATTTGTTCAAAATTCAGACAAAAAATTGCATTTTCCCTATCCCCAAAACTTAAACCTAGTCAACAGTCATCAAATGTTGATTAAACTAACATACGAATTTATAATTTGAGACGTGTCGGCAAAGCAGAATAGACAAAGGAAAACCGCTGGGTTAACAGCTGATCAACACCAAAATTAAAATTCTCTATTTTAGTGGAGAATCAATATACTTATATCTAAAAATAAAGCGGTAGCTATTGATTTTTCATCAGTACAACTTAAACAAAGTTTATTTGTCAGGTAAAACCATAACAGAATAATACATATTGTTCTAGTGTTGTAAGCAAATGTCATTTTAAAAGTTTCTCGGTTCTATTTTGTAATTCGACGATAAAAACCTACTTTGAATAAAAGTTGTTGTGTTATTGTGTTTCGTAAAGCCATTGAAACGTTATAAGGTAAGAAACCTTTGTATTTCATTACAATAATTTATAAACATTTGTTGTTAACACTATCGCACAGAGCAAAAGGATTTTGTTTTTCTGTATTTTGAATTATTTTTATTGAGAGCACTATTTTTGAATATTAAATATCTTAATTTTATATATTTAGCGTTATTGTATTGATGAAAAGTGTTTTTAACAATATTTAATACTATGTTTTTGGAAAATTACACAAATTGAATATTTAAAAAAATTACACTAATTTATACAGGTTTTGAAATATTTTGATACTGTACCATTTATATTACATGTATTTGAAAATTTGCGGATATAGACCAACACCATAATTATGAGAAATAAGTGATTATAATAATAATATTAATATTAGCAAAGCAATTTATTTTCAACAGGTATCAAACACCCAATTACAGGAGAAATACAAATAAAAATATATATTTGATTTCATTACTTGTTTATTTTTACACCAATCTCAATATTGAGAACCTCTTTTATTTAAAAATTTTTTAAAGTCAGTTGAAAATGCATGAAGAAGGTACTAACAAAGAAAATAAGTGTAAATATACAATAACGGCAAGAATAGCAATCAAATCACATAGGCATAACTCATAAAACACATAGATAACAAAACTAATACATAATCATAGTCAATAGTCATCATAGGTTTCGAAGCTGCAAAAGAATTTTTTAAATAAATGGTGAACATCACACAAATGAGGTACTATATTAAAGTTAGACGGTAGACTGACCAAAGTTCCCCCACATATGAATGAAAAAGAAAGTGATATGCTGTTAGAATAATTTGAAGACCCACAGATTTTTATAAACGCCTTAACAAGTATAGTTGAGTTGATATATTTTTTTAAACAATTTATCTATGCGATTTTAAACCATCGACTAACTAGATTCCTAGCAGGTTAAAGTTATTTTCATTAATGAAAATACTGTTAGAGGAAAAAAATGTTTTTTGAGTTTTTTTAACCTCCCCACAAAATTGTGAGGGAATAAAATTGGTTCAAAATCGAAAATTAAGATAACAGCAAATCTTTACATTTTGTTGTCCCAGGAATCCAAAAAAGTGGTTTTTGAAAAATGTCTGTGTGTATATGTGTTAGCACGATAGCGGCGAAACTACTAAACGGATTTGGATGAAACTTTGCATGAGTGTTTCTTTAGTGCTCCAGAAGATCTGAAAAGGTTTTGGTAGAGATCGGATTACGTTTAGTGCCGTTTTGGCACAACAAGTTGTTTATTTTATACTAACTTCGAACCATTGAAAAGTAGATAAAATTTTGATTTCAACGATATATCGCACAAGCATTTTTTCGACTTGGTTTCCGTGAAAAAAATTAAAAAACAAAATATATACTCTATAAATAGAGTCACGCCTCTCGTGTATCGTATATTTTACAACCCAAAGTAAATAGATTAGTGTGCTGAAGCGCGAGATTATACATTTTAAACTTGAGGTTTGCAGGTTCAAATCCTATCGAACGCAAGATTTTTTTTTAATATGAAAAAATTATTTCAACTTAATAAATACAATTAAACGAGATCCTTAATATTTTGTGCTTGCAGTAGCTGCCGATTTTTTCTATTCATTTTGAGATTGTTAGGTGTAAATCACTACTCCATCTCCCCTTCAATTAAAGTAACCAAAAGATTTGGTTTTTGAATGTTCCTATGAGACGTCAAAAGGGATGAACCATCGGTAAGAAAACTTTGAAAATATCGTTGAGGTTCAGTAATTAAATACCATTTACTGAGACGCGCTGCGTTCTATTATGTAAGTATGATTTAGTAGAATCCAAATTGATCCCCTTATTCCATAGTAATTTAATTTTTTCAGCAAAAGGACAAGTAAAGTCACACAGTATACTTGCATGTGTTTTGGTTTCGGTAATAAAAATATTTTTTCAAAAATTCATGTTCATGAATGCTCGTGCAACTGTAATATAAATTCATATTTATTTTTCCAATGTGTTGTACTTATTAGATTTTGATGAAACTTTAGATGATAATAGAGGACATCAAGGATCATTTATAGTAAATCTTAGAAAGTGATAAATCAATAGGAACATGACAATAGGGCCACTTGTCGGATTAGCTAAGGCTCCCGCCACCACGCCTTCCATAGATAAAGAGGGCCAATAACATGTAGCCAGTCGCGCATGCGCGCTCTAAACTCCAGGGTATATAGGAACCGCACAACACGGAGAACATCAGTTCAGTTCGAGCAACGAGGAGCAGCAGTAGATAGCTTTCAGCAAAAACCTGAAGATGGCAGATGTGATTCTGTCGAAACGTAGTTTAGACAACAGTGGCTCCGGCGGGAGCCTATGCACTACGCGGGAACACAGCCGGAAGCACAACAAAACTTCATACATAAAAAACATGCCAGCAGTTTTAGATATATGTCTTATACTATTGCACCAGAGGAAAATGGTCTTAATTTTCTGGTTTATCGTCTATGCTTAATAGACGAATGAATAGATTTGCAGAAGAGAAAGCTTTAATTAAGGATACAGCTAAGAGCAACGAGATACCCTTTAAGTTTAGTTGATAAAATAATTAGGAAACGTGGATTTAAGGAAACCCTCCGGAACTAGTTCGACCTCTTAACCAAAGTATGTATCAATTCCACATGAATCTCGCTTTACCCCCAATTCAAGAAGATATTTAAAAACGATTGAGAAATAGGTCATAACAACTCTTAGGCAACCCAAAGGATAAAAGCGAATTAAACAAAAGACTCGAAATCGGTTGTAGCCATTGTAATTTGAAATATATTGGACAATCGAAATATACAGTTATAACTAGATTCAAAAGTATTTCTCCCAATGACAAATATGGAAGAAGTACTAGTATGGCGCTATTTTTTATTGATATTTTGAATGAATTGATTGAGTATAGTTTAAGGAAACATGACGACTTATTGAATGGACTGGATACAGTTGCACTGATTATTATACTCTTCGCAGATATCAAAACGAAGAGTATATTGCACTTGATCGGCCCGCTTTTAAAACCGTAAATATCGCTCGTAGAGAAAAATGTTCTATACCATTGTGTTAGTGAACGAATTCGGAACATTTTCAAAATGTCCGTCCGCCTATTATGTTTCTTGTAAGTTAACAAAGAAAAAAGTCCGATTGTATTGAAATTTGGACAGTAAGTTAGTGTTAGTTAGAAGAAGGACCTTATTTTAGAACAAAATCTATCAGCAAACAAAAAGTTATAAATTATCTAAATTTAAAAAAAATTATGTTCTTCATTTCTGTTTTATAATTTTGTGAAATTAAAAATCGAAAAACGAAGCCGTTTTCCCGTGGTAGTTATCATCTATTTTGTGAAATGTTCTTGCGAAATGTTATCTTCTATGATAATTTATATATATTTTATTAATATGCATTTCATATTCGACCATCGAAATATAATTTTTAACTGCATACATATTATAGAAATTAGAAAATTTGACAGCAACAGGTCGTGGCCTGGCGGTTGCATTTTTGACTTGTAATTCAAGAGTCGCGGGATCCAAACACAAGCAGGTTGAATGTAATTCTATTTCTTTTATTTTGTTTTATACTAATGAATGTTTCACCAACTAAATAAGAAATGTCTACGGCTAACATTATTTAGTAAGAACTGTGAAACCATAGAATGTGCAACAATTATATAAAAATCAAGTGGTTTCTTCCGGGTGTTGTCGTGATTGTAAAATTTGACTTGAAGTTAATTCTAAAGACTGAACTTGTGTCTTGCTCCTCGTTTTATACCTTGGTGCTGCTTTGCCTCGCTGCTCATTCGCTGTGCTTCGTTGACCGTGACTGTTTAAAACACTCGTGCTTGGCAAAGCCAGTCTCCATGTGTTATTCAATCAATACCCATCTTCTCTATTTAAGTTGCCCCTGTTTTCATAATTTCTAGTGATACTTTAATTATATTATCCTTGGGTAATAGCGCATATTTCTATCCAATATTTTAATGTTCTCGTAGTCTATTCTATGGTTCTCATTCTGATGAACATGTTCTGCCACTGCCGACTTATCTGTGCGTTCGAGTGTTGTGTTTCTTTGGTGTTCCTTGATTCTGCACTGGATACACGACAGTGGCAGATGTTCATCAGAATGAGACCATAAAATCGAGAACATCAAAATATGGGATAGAAATATGCGCTATTACCCAAGAATAATTAGAGAATCACTAGAAATTATCAAAGACAGGGGCAATTTCACTAGAGAAGATGGATATCGACTGAGTAACACATGGAGATTGGCTTTGCCAAGTACCAGGTTTAAACAGTCACGGTCAACGAAGTAAAACGAATGAGCAGCGAAGCGAAGCTAAGATATATAACGAGGAGCAGAACACAACTTCAGTCTTTAGAATCAATGACCATGAAATCTTGCATTCTACTAATTATATGAAAAGTTCAATAAATCGACGAATAGTATAATGCTTCCTCTAGTTCTTATTTTATACAAAGAAGATTTTGTTCCGCACTCTACTGCTGTGTTGATTAGCAGTATCATTTAAGATTTTTTATAATTTTTATATACCTGCAATGAAGTTATCTTAAATAATAAATGATTAAAAGCTTCATATTATCGGTTTTTAATATGTAATAACAAATCTTCCATATTGAAAGTAAATGAGTTTTTGATTAAAAAACAACGGCTGTGATTACACAATGCACGCCTAAACAAGGATAAAAGGAGTCATTTTGTAAATTTATTTCAATGCTTTTTCATGAAAATCAAGCGGTATACGCATCGTTAAATTCTCGGGAATGTGGATTACTATTTTATCTTAAATAACGAATATTTTTACTGATGCTGTTAACATTCCTGTGAAATCGTTAAATGACATAACATTAGTGACAGAAAATATAATTTCTTGGAATAATACAATAAAATATTTTTTTATGTAATTTCGAAGTAAGCAGATGCTGAGAATTTAATTTTTTTTATGAAATACATACTACTACTACGGTTAACTGAATTTAGATTTTAATACAAAGATTTTTAAAATAACAAGGCCTGCCTTTGACATGCTCGGATTAGAAATTTGCAATAAATTCGACCATGGCAGTTAAAGTAGACACATGTATATAGCATGACGTATATATTTAACAGTAAAATTTAAATTCACGTGGAAAATCTATAAAATAAAAGAAGTTACACATGGGTATAGCCAAATACGAATATCTATTTGATTAACACTCCGTTTCACTATTCAAATTAAGTATGCAGACAATTTCTTTTTTATTCTTCTTATTGGCAGCTAGCAACGCTTGTCTGCAACTTTCACTTGATTCGTGATAATCTTATTAAAACACCTTATACCACATTATATATTACAGTTTCAATATCTTGTATATCTTCGTATTTGGGTGCTTAATCAAAACCTTAGTATTTTGCTCCAAAGCTATAATAAAATTAGTTTTTATAAAACATGGCAGTTTTTACGCTTCTGGCGACCAACTTATATAACGGATATGTCCCAAACATAGTATTTTACTGCGTCATTTTATATAGGTACCAAATTTTCGAAATAAAAATTAAAGTTAACAGAAGTTATCGTATTTACAAGAAACCGTCTACACGTACATACAAACACACAGAAATTTTAACATTGGAAATGTTAATGTTCGTATATGGGTCCGAGTTACGAGTTTTATCCAAGGCTGCCCACACGAAAGTGTCGAGGTCAGATGACGTAATACTGAGATACGCAGCGTTCGAGTGGCCGTGAATATTTTAACATGATGTATGATTGTTTATAATCTAAATTTCATGCAAAATTTTATCTTCTGGCACATTTTGACACTGAAAATGATGTCTATAATTAAGTCATTTTGACACGACAGAAGATAAAATATTATTATGTTTCATATATGGTGTTGTCATTTCCAATGTCTCCGAAGGATTGCGAAATCTGTGAATTTTTTATTCGAAATTTGCCGTCAGCACATCAAGAGACAGATTTTTAATAATAATAAATATTAAAGCATTAAAGTTAGTAGATGGATAAAAACGAAAGCGGGCAGTTCTGTACTGTTCTTTTTTTTTTATCTATTTATTTAACGTCGACCTATTTCCGCTACCAAGACCTATCACCGATGCCAGGAGACGGGCTACCCCCAACCTGGACATTTTGCCTAACCTCTTCTCTGTCGAAGAGTAGGGAACTCTAACTTGCCTAATATTTAATAGACAAGGAACCGACTGCTTTACATCTCCTCGGTATATCCATTATGTATAATCCTCATCTCAAATTATATAACTTCTATGTATACACTGATATACAAGCCGCTAGAAGCTGGATCGAGATCGTCGTGTTTCCTTAGACGGTTCACCCATCTAAGTAATAACTGCGATGAACGTTGCTTAACTTGATATATCGAAATATATGTACAGTCAAGACGTCTCTATGCTCGCCCTGAAACTACCGTTCTTCTGCATAGCCCACAAATGAACATAACACATGACCTCATATAGTTATATTGTGTAAATATAGAAAAAGGAAAAAAATTCACTCAATATTTAATAGTTTTGATTTAAGAAAAAATGTATACTTTATGAAAAGAATGCATTCTTATGTATAAGCATAGAAAACCTTTGTTGCTTATATTAAGATGGTGCAAGTCAGTCGGAAGTCTTTTTTTATTAAAAGATATGAAGTCTTGCTGGTAATCAGCACTATTTAGTATTAAGGAATGGTCCGTGATTATATTAGCTACAACTGATAAATCTTCCTTCATTTTGCGATAAGCATCAATAACTATGGATGAAAAAAATGAAAGGAAGTTGTCTAGATACTAATGAAGCCTGCGCGCTAAAGCTTCAAAGTTGATTGCATAAATTATATTGAGAAGTGGGCTTCGAACTGACCCTTGTGGAACGCCAGAGGTCACAGTTTTATTTGCGAATATTTGTTATTTCTAACAACACATTATACTTCGAGGCTCGTCTGAAAAAAAACTCCGAGGGCACTGCAGCTTCCTGAGTTTATTGTGCTCGCCCTAATCAAGTGATTCAGATCCGAGACTGGGTGAATACTGGTGATTTCCTTATGTGAAATGAATGGGAGATGCTTGCTATGCCCCTGATAACTTTAATATTAACATTTTTATTTTCAGCATGTAATCATACAGCTCTATAAGAAACAGCAGATAGTTATAAAATATAACACAAAATCTTACTTGAAACTCATAAGAAGAATTTGTCAGATATGTCTTGAATGTGATATGATATACCATATACTTCGCGTCATTAAAAATTAAGCTCACAATGTCATTAGCGAAATTAGCAGTGATAGGATTTATGATCCTCGGTTTATACTCATATTGATTGTTATAATATGTTATGAGCGGGAACTAACAAAGACTGTTTTAGTCAGGTGTGTCAGGCAACAATGATGTAACGGACACATTAATTAGAATTTAATAGACTTGAGATGATACGATATACTAATCAATAGTCAAATATCCGATGTCATTCATGACTTAACAGGAAATGGCAGCAACTTAATTTACTTGAAAATTGTTTGTGAGTGCTTTTAAGTCGTTACCGGGATAAATATACAGGGTGGTCTAAAAGACGCGGTTTAGAGGACAATTTGAAGTGAAAAAAATGACAATATACGCTCGTCCTATTCGCAAGGGTAACCGAATTAAAAATACAAATTATTAACGGTTTACAAAAGATTACAGATTACAGAATGGAGGAGGTAGCTGATTGGCCTTGACATCGCGACCTCCTAAGGATCTAATGAAGCTTCTGGATAGTCCATAGAGCTTCTTATGCAGTTTTGCATTTTGTATTAGATTCCGCAGCTTTGATCGGATGGGCTTTTCCTATCCAAGTAGTTGGCATCTCAGTCTCGCTAAGTGGCATAGCACTTAGACTGAGGTTTGCTCCTCTCTTGGCAGAATCTGCATGTTGCTTCCTCTGCCAGGTCCATTAGGCCATCAATATTTATTAAGCTGACAGTGTCCACTTAGAAGACTCACCATTATCCTAATGGCCTTTCTATTCTGGTGCAGTAAGTCTTTCATAAATTTAGTTGATCGCTCTTTAATGAACTATTTGCCCTGGCCCCATCGTAGAAAACTCATTAACCATTTAGCAATGTACCCATTTACTAATGAACGCTCGTATGTATTTTTTAGCCACATCACAGAAACTTATTTTCTTGTTAGGACCTCAGATGCCCTTCTCTGGCTCTGCCTTCTCTTTTCCCCCGAGTCCTGGTCATGTTATTCTGATTTCCTAGTCTATAAGAATACAAGCCCCTATTAGCCTTGTAACTGCATGGAACCGATTGCCTTTAGAGCTGCTGAGCGAAGATGGCAATCGACTGATTGACAGTTCCTTGCCTTATTATTTCCTTTACACACTATTGTATTGCGGTCACTTTAGTCTGAAATGCTTCTAAACTTATCAGCATTTTATTTTTAACTTTATTTCGCAAATACTAGCTCCAACACTTCGTTCTGTGTCGGAGTCGTCCGTATACCAGACTGTTTGTGTCTTCCCTATTTGATTTTTTAATTAGAATATGTTTATTCAAGTTATACTGGTTTACAGTTAGTTAAGATTGAAAAATTAGAATAAATTACTCAGGCTATCTGCAAGCGAGTTAGTTTCATTATCAAATAGTTTTAGTACTTCTTCTGTTAAGAGGTAGTAATGAAATATGCCAATCTTAAATACAGTCAAATGCAATTTATTTGTCGAATGTGAAGAATAATGATGGCGATATCAGCATTGCAGACATCCTGGCTACCATCTTTTCATAAATATTCACAATGAGTTTCGTAAAGTATATGTATAATTGACATTGACGATAATAATATAAATAGATGTAAACTGTTAATGATTTTATTTCAAAAATTGTATTCATAATTCGATAACCTCTACATCGAAACCAATATGCCTACCAAACAAGAAAATCTTGTGAGCTAGCGATACATGAGCTTACTCGCAAAATAGAAAGGGCCCTAAACAGGAAACTACTACATGGACCGTTCAAGACCTCATTTGGCATCACTAAGTGATGCAGTGAAAAGGTGCGGGGTCGACAAGTCAATAACACGATGGATCGACTCAGCACTCAGAACAGAGAAATTCAATACACACTGAGATCCACAACAAGAAGAGGTATCCACCAGGAGGTATCCCACAGGGAGGAGTTTTATCACCCCTCATATGGTGCATGGCCGTAGATGAACTCTTATCAGTACTGGAACAGCAAGAAGTGTATGCGCAGGGATATGCAGATGTCACCATTCTAGTAATAGGAAAATATGCAGAAGTTGCATCGGAAATGATGCAGGAAGATCCGTTGGTGAATTCAGGGAAGACCATTGTGGTTACTTTCACAAAAAAGAGGAAATTCCTGGAAAAATTATATCTCTAGGGAAAAGAATTGCAAGTGAGGGTCTGCAGAAGATTGGCAGACAGAAACTTGAGACTAAAGCAAAAAATGGTGCAATGGCTGTACCAGAGGATTGTGGTACCGATAATAACCTATGCCCCTTAACCTGGTAGCACAAGTCTGGAAAAGGGGAGGCAATGAGAAAACTAAGAAAGAAGCAAAGACTAGCGCATCTAGGGATAACGGGAGCAATGTCAACAACGCCTATTGCAGCTATGGAAGCACTACTCGGCCTCTACTTAGTCGAGGAAAGTGATGCATTGCTAGCAGCATATAGGCTGAAAACAAACGGATATGGGACTATTCTACGAAAAGGATACCAGTTAGATAGAATCAGCCCAAGCAGTGAGTTCATAAAAATCTGACAGATACCTGCCAGGGTAGAGGTGGACGATATAATATACTGACGGATTAAAAACGTCATACGATCAATCAGGAATAGACATTAGATTAGAACAATAACAGTGTTCCAAGCTATGGAACTTTTTGCACGAGAAATGATATGGAGGTTATACACTGACGAAAGAATCCGTATAATTACTAACAGCCAAGCAGATACGTCCCAAGACGGTAAAAGACTATTTTCATTCCTTTGTGAAACTGGCGTAACACAACAGCATAGAACTGGAGTGGACGTAAGGACAATATAAATAACATAAAAGCCGATAAACCGGCTAGAAGAGGCGCGAAAACTGTCTTGATGGAATACGAGCTAATTTATGAAATAATAATAATAATATGTCTGTATTTATCAGTTGCAAAATATAATACCAAAAGAATATATGATGGGAGGTGGCGCTATCCAACAGAGCTGCTCATATAACCACCCCATTGCAAGTTAATATCTAGAAACCACTATTTTAATAATAACAAAAGCGAACACCTACTAACTAAACAAGTGAGTTCCATTGCGTCAGATCTCGTTTGTTGTAAATTAATGTTTCAAATTTATTCCGGAAAGCAATAATGTTGGAAGCCGCCTTGATGTCATCCAGTACAGAATTAAATACTTTTACAGCATTGTAAGAAAAAATGCGCTGGAACATAGCCGAATTGTGTCTAGGAACAGTGAATAGTCCTTGATGTCGTGTAACACGCGCATGAGTGTCACTACCTGTAATAAGTTTATTGTGGAAGTACTGCAGTAAAGCTGGCCAATAAACAATATTGCAATATTCAATGTATGGGAGTATCAAAGAATTAGTGAATCATATACAAAATTTTTAATTTACTAATTGAAGTTTGAATTATATTTGATACATAAGAGGTAAATCTAAGGTCAACATCCATGTTAAGACCGAGATTTTTACAATTTTTGACTGGTTCAAGTTCAACACTGTTAAGAACAATTTTAAACAGGGGATGATTGACAATAGTCACGAGTCACGACTTCAACCAAACACCAAAACCTGCGTCTTTCTCTCATTAAGGATTAATCCATATCTACCAATCATGTCTAAATATCATACCGCAAGAGGATTGGTAAAGGAACCGATAATAACCAACTTGTTTTAGATAGGGGCGTCAGTCATGTATGTTCGTTGCTGATGGACCATCCAAAACTAAGACCAATGAACTGCTGAAGCTAAGCAGAAAACAGTGAGATATGCAGTGATCATCCTAATGAGAAATTGCACACTAAACAAACACGTAAACAACAAAAGATGTGAGGTACATTCCGAAGTGTAGGAAATATGGTGAGGATGGGGAAACTTCTTACTATACTATGTGAATACTCAGCGTTGGTGTCTGGAAGGCTTTCGTACTTCGGGAAACCAGTTGTAACTCCAAGAGGGATAGCTAAAGCTCCCGTCTACCGCATTTTGGGAGAAACGGTACTAATGGGGTATTTATATCGTTTTATGGCTGATAACGATTCACAATTTCACGATTCCTGGATGAGGCATCTTCCGTCAGGTACATCACGATCGCCTTTTATAAATCAGTGGAATTATGTCATCGTTACAAGATTAATTTTTTCTGTGTGCGACATCAGGAAGCCAGAAAGGTCAAAGTTGTAAAATAACCATCTGTCTTTTTCTAGCTCTTGCAGAGGGCTTGTGCCATGTGATCAAAGTGACGAGTTGACATATGCCAGAATTTTATTTTGTTGTGATTTATCAACGCATAGAAAATACTTGTAACGATGAGTTTCCAAAAAAGCCATCTAATTCCCGTGCTATTTCACGGATATTTAAAATGCAATTTTTAAATGAAAAATTAAGTAAATATTTTCGGTTTTACCTTATCACTGTCCTGTTCAGTCCAAGAGATGCAAAAAGTAGAGGTGCAACCGAATTTTAACTGTCGATTATGATACGCACGAAAGTCGAAATATTTGATATATGTATCTCAGGAAACATTTGCAATGAGCATCCGGAAAGTTCCCGTCGTTCGGAATCATCTGTTCTTAATGCCGGAAGTTTAATCAGTCGTTTAACCGTTTTTCTTCGTTCACACATTTTTCTTCTATATTATGATGCGCATGTCCATCAATTACGCAATAGTTTGTGAGCGTCGAGAGACGTCGTCTATCCCTCGACGCCAGATAAGCATATCAGTCTGGTGTCGGTTCGGAAAATGGATACTTGCTAGTTCCTACCGCGCTTGCAAATACACGTATTTTATATAAAATAGCATCTACCGCTCGGCTAAAAACGATGTGATGTTGTTTAATATGGGTTAAAAAGGCAGCCCTCATTTGAGGTACGTTGTCATGCATTAAAAATTCAGAAATTTACACATTTAATTTGTTTATCCTTTTTTTCAAACAGTTAATAATAAATTGTAACCATTTATATATTTTTATTTTATAATTATTTTTTAAGAGATCCAGTGTTAGTAATATTAATCGTGAATTATTATTTTTTTCTCAGTAGTAGTCATAAAAATTTTATTTAAAATTACTTCAAAATTCTGACTTTCCGCAAGTATGTTCACTAAGCAACTAAACTAATCGACAAATTGTATTCATACATGTAATGACTTTCAAAACTTTAGATAACTTGACCAAGTGGGATGCTAAATTTTACCGTAAAAGTAACATTTTCAGAGCAAAGTTAAATGCTCGTTAAACCTAATATTCCTGTGTCGTGTTTAAAAGTTTCCTAATTGGTTTTGGGTGGAATTTTCTCTTGATAAAAAATGCAGAAATTCTGAAAACAAAACGAAACTGCTGTAAAAAGTTCTACTTACTCTTAATATTGAAATGGAATGTGCTTTCTGTCATAATCAAAGAATTAAATATTTACACCAGAAATGGAACTGGCATATTTGATCCATTATGCTTTTTTATTTAATTGCTGGTAAAACTTTTGCTGCTGTGACTGAAACAAATACGAGCCGGTTTGGTAACAAAATTACCCTGCCTGAGAGACAATAGAACACAAAACTTTCCAGTGTCTAAAATCATAACATAATTAAAGTCTCCCGTGGAATCTATGCGAGAACTTCAGTAAGTTGCTGTATTGATTTGTATGTAGAAATTACACAAACAACAATTTTGAATGATGAACATAGGTTGGGAAAACTTTGCGAGATTAATTTTGTAATTTATTGTTTTTATTGGCCCTACAAATTATCCCAACAGGCGGTAAGAACTGACATATTTTGTTACCATTATATAATAATTAATTCAGGATATAAGGCAAATGAAGTACTCTGTCCACACCAAAAACTGACATCGACGCGATTTCGTTCTACTAAGTTGTTAAGTCGACAATAGTTCAGGTGCTCCAAATACCGTCTTATTAACGACGTCTTGATAAACGCTCTGTTCTGTAGTTGACCGCTCTTTGCTGTATTGCACGTGTGACAGCATCATACTATCTGTCGCGGTTGTCTGTTAGGAGTACATCTAGTTTTCTCTGAAATGTTAATAGTTTTCTATTGCCCTCTCCCCAGTTGATAAAAATGATAAGATGTGGGAGGATACGACGCTGGAAAGTTGTGTTGGGGGGTGCGTCTTCTGGTGAATTGAGTTATTGATGCGAGGAGTTCATATCCATCTCCAGACCCACATGTTTCCGATCGAATATATTTCTTCCCCGGATAATTTAAACGATTTGCGGTTTCGTATCAAGAGGCTTGGGATGAGATGCCACAAATCGACATTGATTGCTTCATTGACAGCCTGTCTAAGAGTGAATGAATGCATTAAAAATCGCTGTGAATCCATTGATTACTTACGACCTTTTTTATTCCCTGTGATATTGTACTTTCAGTCACTTTAATGTCATACTGGGAGAAAAACTTTGGTGAAAGTTTCAATAAAATTGTCCAACGAAATCGTGATGTTGCATATTTTATTCAAACCACTATGGGTAGAAATGCATATTCACAGGAGCATACAAACTGGATTCGTTGGTTATGTGTTATGTGTCTATTTTTGAAGACTGTTAGTTACATGACAGTTTTTAAACTCGCTTTTTCATCAAAGAGCGCATTTTTTAAAGACAATACGATAAATATAGATTCCATGAGGAAATTTTTAAGAAAAAATATCTTGAAATTTAAAAATATTAATTTTACCACAAATTAAGAAAGTGTGTAGCCGGATAAGCATTTGAAAAATGCACATAAAGGAAATTACATGAAATGGGCATCAAAGTATTTCCTTGATTGCAGAAAAAAATTGTTACAGTATTATTCCAGAAATCCAAGGGGAGCTGAATTTTTGCAAAAAAGGCAATTGTTAATTAAAAATTTGTTGCAACTTACCTAACGGACGAAAAAATTATCGACCATAAAGATCTTAAAGATGAACTCAGAAAAAATTATTATGTCGTATTTGGAGCGAAATTCAAATTTAAAAAAAAATAAAGACAAATCCAAAATGCCCAAAAGTGTATTTTTTGAAAAGGTGCTAACATGATATTTTCCAGACAGACGCGCATTTATATTATTAATACACTCAAAGAAATAGTATGGGTAAATTCAAGAAAAAAAAAATGGTTAACTAACAATATCGTCAATTTTGTTAAACTAAACTATATTGATGGTATTTTTAAACAAGAGGTGATTGTTATTTTAATTAATAAAAAGTTGTCGTACAACAAAACAAACATTAACTTAAAAAATAGATGAATAAGACTATTATTTTTTTCGTCTGATTATTATTTTGTTGAATTCTGTCAAATTAAACTAGATAATAGTATATTTTATTTTTAACTATTATCGAATTGTAATTCTAACCCAGTATTAGTTCGTTGTATTATTGTACTTGGTAGACAAACCAATATTATTGTCGTCTTCTAGAAGTTCTAAAAGAATTACCATAAAATTTGCTTGCTTACCACGTAGTCTATTACAGAAATTATTCCCAGATGACGCCACATACAAATCACTGACAATAAATCAATCATGCATTATCTTATACTCTTATGAATTTATAGAAAATTAATAACATGATTCCCATGTTCAAATTCTCTCAGGGATCATCGATATATTTGGATGGATCTTATAAACGATCTCTAATCTTTGGTTTGGGTGGTCTGATGTCTCAATACTGAGATTTTGGCTAACCAAAAAAAACTCCATCATACAATAGTGTAGATCAATCTAAAAATTAGTTGGTGAACAAAAAACAAAGTCGTACTATTTAATTGTACACCACCAAATTGAAAATAGTTAGTGAACATAAAAAAATGTCATTGTACTATTTAATTTGTTACAAGAAGATATGATTATTAAACTACTATTTCTTTACGAAAACAAATAAAGTTGTATGACTATTCTTTTCTGATTGATTTAACTATGAAACTAGATAGGCGCGATTTCATATGCTCTTTTTGGTTGAATTTACCTATCATTTTCTTTGAGTGTACCCTCAATTTTTTTCAGATTTTTTTATTTATTGGTACATGTTGAAAAAAAATAAAAACTTCAAAACAAATATTTTTTACAATTTTTAATAATATAATTTTTAACTAAACATCAAAAAGATAATTAATCCTCGTTACTTTCCTCATTAATCATCAGCTGCACGTTTGCGGTTACAAAAAATAGGGGCCAGAATTTCAGCTGGATTAATAAATTCATGATAGATATCTTCTTCCCCTTCTTGTTATTCACAACGTCTTGGCAGACATTTTGAGATCCATTAATTATTCTGGTTGTCTTCTCTTTGTTATATGGCACGTCTGATAGCATCACACCACCTGCCGCGGTTGCCTGTTAGGCGCACAGCCCGCCAAAGCTTTCTTTCATCAGCTCTTTGCTAATGTCAGCTCAATGTTAAGAAGCGCGTTCTATATTATCCTCTCACCGGTTGATGTGACCAAAAAATGAGAGATTCTGGAAAATACATTGCTGGAGAGTCGCTTTGTGGGACGTACTTCTTAGAGCATTGAGATGGAACGATGGGCTGCCCACGGAATTCGTAACAAGCGCCCGTTTTGAAAAGGTGCTATCATGATTTTTGTCCAACAGACGCGCCTCTGCATTACCAATGCACTTAATTTTTTTCAGATTTTTTTATTTGGTGGCACATGCTGGAAGAAAATAAAAACCTTGCCAAAAACTATTTCTTAGTTTCTACAATCACTGATTTCTACTAATTTAATACAGTACGTTCTGGGTTTTTTTGGAGTTCATGTTTTCTTTCAGTTTCTCTCTGTTGCATGGAAGTGTCGAAAATATTGTTACGATGCGGCTACTGCTGACTCTGTGCGTGACGCAAACGGGCATAAACATGTAACTGTAATCATAGATCTGGCATCACGAAGGTGGGGATGTAGCCTATGGTTTTACCATGACAACAAAGTTGTGCATCACTTCATGAACAACGTTAGTTGCTATATGGCAAGTTTGAAAATCTACATATAGTGAAATGCGATAAGGTCTCGATACACTAACAGAAAAACCCTCAAATTCTACATAGATTACAGGCCAAATTCTAATGTATATACTGGAATACGTCATTTTTGTAATTGTACCACTACTACGAACAGTTGCATGTTACTCACATGTTGCGGTTGCTGTTTATTATTTATCACAAGGTAGATATCTATCTCGATCTGCAACAAGTTGAGCAAAATCTCCATCTTTCTGTACACTTCTGAGACGTGGACCGTTAGGGAGACAGACAGACAACGTATTGATTCTTTTGAGATGTACGTCCGAAGACGCTTTTTACGAATTCCGAAGACAGCCCATCGTATCATCTCAATGCTCTAAGAAGCACGTCCCACAAAGCGACTCTCCAGCATTGTATTCTCCTGAATTGTCTCATTTTTTGGTCACATCAATCGGTGAGAGGACAATATAGAACTCCTTTCTTAAGATTGGGCTGATATTACTAAAGAGCTGTTGGAAGAGAGGTTTGGCGGGGCCGTGCGCTTAACGGGCAGCCGCGGCAAGTGGTGTGATGCAGTCAGACGTGTCATATAACAAAGAGAAGACAACTAGGAACAATTAATGAATCACAAGATGTCTGCCAAGTCGTTGTGAATAACAAGAGGAAGAAGATATGTATCATGAATTTATTAATCCCGCTGAAATTCTGGCCCCTATTTTTGATACCGCAAATGTGCAGCTGGTGATAGCTGAAAATTATGTTATTAAAAAATGTAATAAATATTTGTTTTGAAGTTTTTATTTTTTTCAACATGTGCCACCAAATAAAAAAATTTGAAAAACATTCAGGGATTAATAACACAAATGCACATCTGTCTGAAAAATATCATGATAGCCCCTTTTCAAAAATGCACTTTTGGACACCTTGGATTTTTCTTTATTTTTTAAAATTTGAATTTCGCTCCAAATATGATTCAATAATTTTTTCTGAGTTCGTCTGGAAGATCTTTATGTTCGATAATTTTTTCAATTTTTTTTTGTCCATTAGGTAAGTTGCAACAAATTTTTAATTAACAATTGCCTTTTTTGCAAAAATTCAGCTCACTTGGATTTCTGGAATAATACTGTAACAATTATTTTTTTACAGTCAAGGGAATACTTTGATACCCATTTCATGTAATTTCCTTTATCGGCATTTTTCACATGTTTATCCGGCTACACACTTTCAAAAACAACTAAATAAAACAGTCAAGACGGTTAATAAACTCTTTTTAAACGTTGTCGGTAATTTCCGGTGATATGCGTCACATTTCTTCACGAATTCTTTCCTTTAAATCTTCCACATTAATTGGGCGATTCACGTATACTTTGTCAAATTTAACTCATTTAAATAGACTCGGACAGGGGTTGCGCAATGAAGAGGTGCTCCATCTTGTTGAAAAAAGAAGTCGTTTCTCAGAAGATTGAGCTTATCTGGATTTGGACACAAAGTTACCAATGCGTAGATAGTTACCAGTAGATCATTAATTCATATTAACCAGCCCTTCGGGATGACTCCCGAGTTGTAGACATCACTGATGGTAGACATCAAGGAGCTATTCTTGCATAAGTTTGAGGAGATCTCCTGGTATATTATCTGACTTAGATGCTTTATTAGTTTTCAGCTTTTTCATCGAATTTATGCTTTCTGTTTTGGTGGGGTCGGATACTGCAGTGAGTTACTGCTGGATATGGTATTTGTCATTAAACAAGTTTTGCATATATTCCCTTCACCGTTTTACCTTGCCTTCGATCTGCAAGAGTGCCACTCCTTCACTGTTAAATTGTTTATAAGAAAAAATCTCGGAAAAAATTTACCACTAAGAATATAATAATTTGAACAATGAACTAATGCTAAAGGCATAGCACATTGGGTAAAATAACTGGATTTTACAAACGATTCCTTGTTACTACAAATAACGCCTTTCATATAAATCTGGTAGACAAATTGGGCATTCTAGTCGATCTAAAAGCACCGAGATTTAAGCTTCAACCCCCTTTTGTCGCTTAATTGGATTTAAGAAAGAATAAAGTTTTAATTATTTTTACGGTAATCTATATAATGAACAAAGTTCATTTCAACTATATCCCGATTAATGAAAGTAGCGGTTGGCGTTTTTTCTTCTAGGTACGCATAAATAATTAAATCCTAAAAATGTTGATCTGAATAAAATTTTTATTCAATGCCGTATTAGTCCCTTTAACTCAAGTTGGCTATGCGGATGTATGACTGAAATCCAGGCCGTTACTAAGACCTAAGACCTCGGCTCTAAGTGAGTTTTAAGTGCATTTGTAATTTCCGCTTGTCTCCTTGGTTTACATTTGTTCAGCTTATGCATTTTATATTTATTACGGCACACATAACATGGACGTGCAAGTAACGGTCACGTGGATGATTGCATGATAAATTAATACCAATTTAATTAAAAGTTAATGATCATTTACTGTGTGAAAATACTTAAATTTATTAAATCAATGACTAATTTGCAAAATAATCACCAGTATGTGGTTGTCCTGATGTATCTATACTTTCCAGAAGAAACTGTTTCCATTTTCTAGTATCACAATTGCACATATTATAGGTTCATTATGAACATTTGACCAATCATCAAGAGACATACAAACTGATTGACCTGATAAATTTTCAAAGCGCTTTTATTTCTCTTCTTCAAATATTTTATTTAAAAGGATTGATGATAACTGAAACTTAGAAGACTCTGGTCGTAACACGTCAATCGCTTTCCGAACTTCTCCATGTTTGATAGACTTAAAAGAACAATTTTCTGCAAAAATGGCTCTGGCTACCTGTTTGTCTAATTCTTTCTTATTGTCCTGGCATGTCCTTTCAACAAAGGAGCTTAAACAAGTGCTACTGCTACCACTCAAATTGACGCTTGCTCTTCGTTGGAAATTTTCATTTTGACTTGTACTGGCTTGGTACTTATTAATTTTTTCACCTTCACTTGACTGATTTTACCAGGTTCCCCAGTAGTTTTTAAGCCTGTCGACAAGCCCCTAAATTTACTTATTACATTTTTTACATATTGCTTGCTTATCTAAGGGACACATAACGAAGCAGGTCCTAAAATGGAAAAAGGAATAAAAGAAGTCTCCAGGCTAAAGACAAGTGAAAAGGTTTATAACCTATTCAACAAAGAATGCCACAAGGCTTCTCGAACTCTCGAAAAGTCCGACCTAAGGCTGATCACAGGCCTTCTAACTGGCCATTGCCCCTTGAGATATCATCTCAAGAACATGGGCATGGCAGAAGATGACAAATGAAGATACTGTGAAGCTGCAACTGAGACTGCGGAACATATACTTTGTGAATACAAGGTACTAATCCGCATTAGGCTAAAGTACCTAGAACAGGAGGAATTAACGCGTCCGTTTAGTTCAGTCACCCATCAATTTTTAGTAAATCGCGAAAATAACCTAAATGAGTTTTTTTTCTTAGGTTATTTTCGCGATTTTCAAAAAAATGGTGGCCATTGGAGCTAAACGATTCGTGTTCAACATGTCGAAATACATACGGGTTACCCAATGGAGTACCCGAAAAAGAACACTTTTTGTATTTTGTGTGCCCGTCTAATTTTTTGGTTGTAACGATAAAACATGGCTTAGCAGATTGAAACGACTGCGCACATGGCAGTCTACCACTACCGTCAGAGAGCTGTTTCCGAATAAAGTCTTTATGCCAGCGAGTAGTGCAGAATATGACCACGACTACCGCGATATAGACACCTGGACGACATAATTAAAAAATATATATTTTTTTCTAATAATCTGAATATTAAACTGTTTATTATTATTGTATATCATTTTTTTCTAGACATAATGTTTTTCTCATTGTATTCGTTGGTAGATAAACAAAATACACACAAACAAATGCAGGTAAAATGTAATGCACTGTTCATCGGGATTTAAAAAAGACAGAAATCTGTCTCACACCCAACTCAAAATTCGAAATAAGTTTTGTCTATCTGTCTGTGTGCTTGTATGTAGCCTGCTTCTTGTAACCACGACCACTTTTGATAGACCTCTGATATTGAATTATGATACCAGATTTTCTACGAATATAAATTAGCAAGGTAGAATAAGAACTATTTTGGAAATTGTGTCATCTTTTCCAAGTAAACCACTGTCTACGTAAAATTTCGAGGTGTTACGTTTAGCTCTAACCGCTATCATTATACACTTGTTGTTGATGTTTCGGACGTATATTTTTACAATTATCCAAGACAATTTACAAATTAGAAAGATACAGGCAGTGTACCTAATACATACACCCAGTATAAGCGAAATGTTCTCTACTATATACAGGGTGTTTTGAAAAGATTGGGACAACGCTTAGCCGTAGATTCTTGACATAAAAACAAGTCGATTTAACTCAAAAAGTAGTGGTCTAACTCTTTTCGTTTTCAAGATATAGGGTGGCAAAGTGAAAAAAATTGTATTCATAATTTGTCTGTATCTTGGAGACTATTATACGTATCTACTTCAAAGTTGGTAACGACATGTTTTTCAGGTCGCTAATTACAATGGTGATATTGCCGATGCCATATTTTATAGATGGCACTAGTTACAGGACTTTGACGTGACACTTTAAGCCATAACTTTTTTGAGGTTGGGTTTTGGGCATCGTCTTCTATTATAATCGAAATGCAATTTAGTTTCCTAAAGAAAAGGTGTACTTGTTTAAACGCGATAAAATGCACGCTTTCAGAGAAAAACGCGATTTACAACTTTATCACACACCAGTTCGAGGAAATTCAATTGTACCTAAAAGCGGTTTCTTATCTAGTAGGGGTACGTCAAGTATGATGTCTTGAAATCATCAATAGTGCTTGTTGTAGATAAGTATAATATTCTCCAAGATAGAGATAAAATACGAAAACAATTTTTTTATTATACCACTCTGTATCTTGAAAACGAAAAGAGTTAGACCGCTACTTTTTGGGTTAAATCGACTTGTTTTGATGTCAAGACTCTACGTTAAGTGTTGTCCCAATCTTTTCAAAACACTCGGAGTGTTGAATTTCTTCGAACTGGTGTGTGACAAAGTTGAAAATCGCGTATTTCTCTGAAAGAGTGCATTTTATCGCATTTAAATAAGTACACCTTTTCTTTAGGAAACTAAATTGCGTTTCGATTGTAATAGAAGACGATGTTCAAAACCTAACCTCAAAGAAGTTATAGCTTAAAGTGTCACGTAAAAGTCCTGTAACTAGCGCCCTCTATAAAATATGGCATCGGCAATATCACCATTGTAATTAGCGACCTGAAAAACATGTCGTTACCAACTTTGAAGTAGATACGTATAATAGTCTCCAAGATAGAGACAAATTACGAATACAATTTTTTTACTTTGCCGCCCTGTATCTTGAAAACCAAAAGAGTTAGACCACTACTTTTTGAGTTAAATCGGCTTGTTTGTATGTCAAGTATCCTCGGCTAAGCGTTGTCCGAATCTTTTCGAAACACCTTGTATGTGCAGTAGGGTCGACTAAACGCTTTACTCGTTTAGCAGTGGAAGGCTAAATGTTTTTTTACATATACTTTCAGAAGTGGAATTTAAAGATTGATAAAATGACTCAAAAGGGCTGAACAAGGTTTTGTTTAAACGTGAGAAGTGACATTTAACATTTAACGTTAAAGGAATCTTAGTAATGTCGCAGTAAAGTTTGACGGAATTGTAATTTTCTGCTTACGGTTATGTTTGAATATGATGACATGCGTGAAAGACACCCAGACTTGCCACCCCTGCAGGAGACAAATTCCTGGCACAACTTGCTCCAAGGGAGTCAACTGTTCCGGATTATGTTCTAGTAATAGGGGGAATAGGAGAATGCCGGTTAGTTTTCTTGTCATCCAGAAGAGTGTACATTTTTTAAATATTACATGAAATTAAAATTCCTTCTGTACTTATATTAAATTTCTCCAAGAATAATGAAACGCCACGTAAATACAATTCCCTAATATCAAAATGGAACGGTTAAATCCAACATCATTCTCTCGTAAAAAGTAGAATAAGAGGACTTTAGACACATTTCTTCTACTTTTGAATATATTTCAAATTCGAATTAAGTTCAAATTTAGTAGGTACGGTTCTATTTTTTAACCAACTTCATAGAATTTAAAAAAAATACGATAATGGTATGTATCTGTTGCTTTTTGTAGAGTGCCAGTTGCGCCTCTTTGGTTCGATATTTGGAGTCATAATTATTTTACACACTACTTCATGGAGATGTATTATGTAGATTATATATTCGTATAAGGAATTTAATTTTACAGGAGAAGTATACCTGTTAATAGTCGATAAAATTACAAGTTTTCCATAAATAATTGTCAAAGTTTTACTAGAGATTAGAGAGTACGTACAGCTGTAGAGCAACAAAGAAGTTTTTGGAAAGAATTGCACCGCATCAAAAAAAGTGTTTTTTTTATCTATTTATTTAACGTCGGCCTATTTCCGCTACCAGGGCCTATCACCGACGCCAGGAGACGAGCTACCCCCAACCTGGAAATTTTGCCGAACCTCTTCTCGTACGAAGAGATCTTTTACTTGCCTAACATTTAACAGACAAGGGACCGCCTGCTTTACATCCCCTCCGAAGGATGGTATATTCACTACGTAATCCTCGTCTTGAAATTACATAGCTTCTGCGTATACACTGATATACAAATCGCTAGAAGGTGGGACGAGATCGCTGTGTTTCCCAAGATGGGTCACCCATCCAAGTACTAACCGCGCTGAACGTTGCTTCACTGGAGTATCGATGATACATGCACAGTGAAGACGCATCTATGCTCGCCCCAAAAAAAGTTTGTTAAAAATACTCTAGATTTCGTTATTTGTTTATATTTACTTATAACAGCTATTAACAAAAAACCGGTCAGCGAATGTGTTGTGTTTTTTAAACCTATATGTATAATAAATCTGTAAATTTTGCATGTCTGCACATTGAAAATATTTGCAAAAAAACTGATCTGGGGGGGGGGGGGATAGTCGGAGAACGAGCAATGTCTAAGATGCACCCTCTATAACACTCGCGAACAACCACCAAAAAAAATTCATTCTTATGTAAATCGACCTGGCGGATCCGATTTTGGAGTTCGCCAGACAATCCGGAATTGCGAAACTGGTCAAAATTAAATTGAAATTTTTAGGAGAGCCAATTTAGACCTTTGTTGTCATGACGGATATGACAGAAATGCAAAAAAATTTACGTGTCACCAGTAATATTTTTTTTAATAGTTGGTGACACGAAATTTGTTAAAAATGCAGCAACAAATACTCGATCGAGCAAATTTTTTTGTTTTTAAAGATAGATGTATATAGTAAGCTACAAAGTTGTAGCCAAAGAACCAAAGAAACTTTTTTATTTCAGTGATTTTTTTGATAACTGGCTTGGTTTTTAACAGAACGGTGCCGCAATATAGAAAAGAACTATGCCGGTCGCGGCCGGTCTCGTACTGCACAAGCGATAACGCCATGCATAGCTTGAGAGCGCCAGGATTTGTATTGTACTAATAATAACCTATTTAATAATCGTTTATTCAGTAAATTTCAATTTTGAAAAAGTAGCAAAATATAAAAAATAAAGTTTTAAATTTTGATAAAGGCAATTTAGACATACTCATTTTATTTCCACATTTAACTTCTACTCGTATAATTAAGCAGCAATATTTAAGAGATAGTTAACATATTTGTATTTTTTTTATCGCAAATTATACAACGTTTTGGGCTTTCAACGGTCTTCCTTTTTTTATAACCAGTATTCGCCACATCTGTGCTTTCTGCTTTTTGTTTATAAGCTTTTCGGGTGTAATTTATTCTGCATCTTGCATGATAGACAGGACATTTTGACAAAAATAAATCCCCTTTTTTTTTGTGTAATATTTCAACTTAAGAGAGGTATCATCGACTTAATAGAAACTGCTTTAAATGCTTAGTCCAGTGCTTCTTCTGTAACACCCTGCACAGTTTCTTCACTATTTTGTTGGCAAAATATGCATTTCATAAAGTTTAACTCTGGGTTTAACTGTTAAAAAAAAGTTGAAAACACGCACAAAACTGCTGACGTTAAAAAAATTGCTTAAAAGTTGTTCTTTGTTCAAATTAAATATTAAAACTAGTTTTAAATGTCTGGAAAAGAAATTCCGTTACTTTAATATGCACTTTACCCTCTATAGCACTTTCCTAACGCAATAATAATAATTATTATAGCTGCAACTCATCAATTTTCAATAAGAATAAGCGTCATAAACCACACAGACGACAACAACTCCTGTCGATCGGTTAAAAACAACTACATAAACGTTTTATAATAGCTATTTATGTAACAACACGAGTTACACAAGATTGTCTTTCAATATTTACAACTACGCATTATTTTATTCACATCGGGCGGGGCATCCTGAAAGACGAAAAACAAAGCCGCGGTATAGGCCAACCCAATCTTTTATCTTGCGACGCGACCCGGCGCGGCGGTCAAATACTGCAGCACCGTTTTCTTGAAAACTAAGTAAGTTATCAAAAAAATTACCGAAATAAAAAAGTTTCTTTAGTTCTTTGGCTACAACTTTGTACATTACTATATACATCTATCTTTAAAAACAAAAAAGTTTTCTCGATCGAGTATTTGTTGCTGCATTTTTAACAAATTTCGTGTCACCAATTTTTAAAAAAAATATTACTGGTGACACGTAATCTTTTTTGCATTTCTGTCATGTCAATCATAATAACAAAGGTCTAAATTGGCTCTCCTAAAAATTTCAATTTATTTAGACTTAAACTAAAAGAGATATAGGGTGATAAGTAAAAATTGAAAAATTCCCATAAAATTTGAGCTTTTTCGGAAATTGGCGATTTTGACCAGTTTCGCAATTCCGGATTGTCTGGCGAACTCCAAAATCGAATCCGCCAGTCGATTTACATAAGAATCAATTTTTTTTAGGTGGTTGTTCGCGAGTGTTATAGAGGGTCCTTAAAATGCATCGTAGAGATCCCTCGTTCTTCGACTAGGAGGTGTAAGATGAGTAATAGAATACATTAAGATAGTTTTTGGATATTTTGTATGTTTGTTTGAATGTGCATTACGCAGAAACTACTGAACCAATTTGAATGGGGTTTTCACAGGTAAATTTATCTAAGATTGGAATAATATTTAGCTTCTGTTTCATCGAAATCGGCCTACTCTAAGCTGAGTTTTATGAAAATCGGTTTAGTAGAACCGGACATACAGCCTGATCTTTACAATAAATGTATTTGCATGCCATAAACTTCTGTAATATTCTAGAAAATTCTAGAGCATTCTGGAATATTCCAGAAAATCCCCGCTGCGCGTTGCGGGTGTGGACCTCAGTGTCAGTTGCTTTTCCCACGGCCAGGTTTGCGTGGCTCTCTCCCGTGCCAGTGACGCAAAAAATCTCTTTATACATATCCTTGGTGATTCTACTTCAAACGTCGTTTACAAAGAAGCTTTTTAGTAAATTTCAAAATTCCACGCGAACGTAGTCGCAGGCACTTCACGCGGTATTTTTTTCTGAAATTTCTGTAGATATTAGATGTGTTTTGACTAAACTGTTACATTGAATACACTATGAGCTACAATTTAAAAAAATAATAGATTTTTAGCTTATGTTTTGAGGGAGAAAACGCAAGTTATATTTTAAAAATTCAATTTTTCACGATTTTCGAAATAAGAGGAAATTGGCTGATTAAGGATTGAATTTTATTTTCATGCGCTCTCTGGATTCGGATGGAGAAGAAAATTTTACATCGAATACGATACTTTTCAGCCGTATGTCTGACGGGCTTCAAAAGCTAAGCCTTAAATTGAATCTCAGATTCCCGACTATTTGTGGCGTAGAAGATAAGGACTGTCTAGTAGTATTTATTACTATTTTTTATTTTTCAAAAATTAAAATCATATAATCTGTACACCTCTGTCCAAAGCCATTCGTATTATAAATATAGTGTTTAAGCTATAAGTGTATATGGTTTATTTTATACATGGGAGAATTGAGTAAAGTATTTCTGATACAAATAAAGCTTCGAAAATAAATAAATTCGTTCTTTAACTTGTACTATTTATAACCGGGAATTTCATAGCGCTATGCGTAATACCAAACAAGAAAGACGACTCGTCATCTACCAAATTATCATTTTTTTAATTAACTAATAGACTAATTTAATATATAATATAAAGAGGAAATTTTCTGTTTATTTTAAAATAAACTACTGAATAATTTTTGTGATGGAAATATAAGAACATGTTTCAATTTCATAGAAAGTTGTGTCGTAACGCAATGATAAAATATATTCAGTACTCTGAAATGTTTTAAAGCTGCATCTAGAAATTCCAAAATATAATTTATTTATGAAAGTATATTGTATTTATCTGTCTCTTTAAACATGATCTACTAAAATAAGGAAATCTGGAAAACCGTTGGATTACACAACTGCGCCTTTTATAATCATAATCTGATTTTTAATATTTATCGATTCATTAAACTGTTTTTATTTTCTCCAATACGTAGTCACACTTAACTTAAAATTTATAATAAATAAATTAAATTGTAAACATAGCCCGATACACAAGTACGTAAAGTAAAGTAGAGACAGAAATGTATGCGTTTTGCAACTTATTCAGAAGGCCTATTATTAACCCCACCTGTCCACCGAACAGAGCAATTTAAACGTTCTGAATGAATATAAACTGTTTCAGGGAAAAATTAAAAATATTAATTTATAATCAACATATTTAATGTCATTAGCCCCTTAGTTTACGTTGAATGTTTTTTTTACTTTCATTGAATTTAATTAGGTTAAGTGGAAGAGCAGCTAAATTTTAGAAAATCTTATACTTTTATTACTGCTATTATATATGTGAAATTATTGCTGAACTTCGCCTATTATTCCATTTACTTACTTATTTAATAGTTTTGTAACTGAGGATATTCTTTCATATGGAAAATAACGACGCTATTATTATTATTATTATTATTATTATTATTATTATTATTATTATTATTATTATTATCATTAATTTTTGAAAAATGTTTTGATCAAACCAACTGTAAATAAATTAAATTGGCAACGCCTGACTGCAAGTTTCTTTCGTTTCATAATAGCCTTATTAAACTCAAATATTTTAAAGTAAAATTAATATATCACCTAATCTACGTAAAGTTCATTTGAATCTGAGAGACACTATATGTTTTTTAGGTTTATTTAGGTTTTACCTCATAAACGAGTGATTTGTGAAAGATTCATTAAATGTCAAATTCACTTAAAGATAGTTTTGTCTTAAAGATAGTTTTAAAAAGGCAATCAAGAATGTACACTAAAACTAAAATTATCTTATATTCCGAGTTTTATTCTTTATTGTTTTATGAGTATCTTATCAAGGCATTCTCAAGCCTTCAATAAAACTTTATAGTTGTCACATCCAACTTGTAAAACAAGTGACCGTGGCATGGGTACCAGGACACAAGGGACATAAGAGAAATGAGAAGGCTGATGAACTGGATCGGGAAGGAGCGTCTAGTAAGACCTTTGAACCCTTCTGCGGCGTGGTTAAGCCATGCATACGAATATCCATTAATGAATGGGTACAAAATAAATCTCTAGAGTGGTGGAAGAGTTTCCCACGACAGAGAGAGGCCAAAAAGTTAATTAAAGAACGATCGGCCAAATTCACGGAAGACCACTATGCCAAAATAGAAAGGTCATTAGGATAATGGTGGGTCTTCTTACTAGATATTGTAGGCTTAACAGACATATGAGTCTAATGGATTGCCACATGTAGACTCTGTCAAGATGAAGAGGAAACCTCAGTACATGTGCTGTGCCACTGCGAAAGCCTAGCCAGACTGAGATTCCAAATACTTGGCGAAGAGAAACAAAGGGCAGAGCTATATGAAGGAGCCCTTAGCAAGACTATGGACTATGGAGTGCCACAATAGATCCACAAAGTGGTCACAGGTGGTCAAGACCAACCAGCCAGCTATTTTTTTCAAATCCACAATCTACAATCTACATTAAACTTAGGAGGGTCGAGTTTTATTGAAGAATTTAAGAAATGTTATGGTTTTATAATGGGTCTATGAAATTATCTTTAAGTTTTTAGATATTAATGTTGGTCTCTAAATCTAATACCAATAACCAATAAAGTGACAAAATATTGAAATCATGCCGAATTTTTAGGTTAGGTTAGGTTTTTTTTTCGAGGAGGGGAAACCACTCCTGCCCATCGCTAGAATGGGTCCGAGTGTCAGACTCTAACTGACTAAAACCCCTCCTCCTGGTGCTCGTCTGTAAAATGCTCCGAGGGCATTGCAGTCTTCTGGGGTTATTGTGCTCTCCCTGTCTTAATTCACACTGTCCATTTTAGTATTCCTGTGCCACTGACAAGGTGATACAGGCCTGAAAATGGGCGAGTTCTGATAGTTTCCGAGTCTGTTTGTGTTTGCCAGTAAATTCTTCTCTGGTCCAACGTCTCGCAGTCGTATATAATGTGCTCCTTAGTTTCTGGTACCTTGCCGCACAATCTGCAGTTAAGGTCGCCAGCAAACTTTCCGATTATGTGCAAGTACTTCTTAACAGGAAAGTGTTAGAAGACCTGTTATGGTTCTCAACTGCATCCTGTTCTATGTTCGCAGTTCTTCAGTTTGATTTGGGCATGGTCCTTTAATAAGTATTTTCCCATGTCGATTTCCTGGAATATCTCTCCACTAGTTGTTGTGTTCACTCCTGACCCAGTCTTTGATCACCCTTCCGGCTGAGCCTTTTGTGATACCCAGCGCGTTCTGGGCCATACAATATATTCGTTGCTACTTGTCTAGCATGTTCATCAACTTTTTCGTTGCCGTCTAACTTGTATGTTCCGGCATCCAGAGTTGTCTTCTCTGTTCCGCTCACCCAGAACTTTGAGCTTTTCGTGGTAGTTCCAAGCCAGTGTGGAAGACACCTTGTTAGAGGCTAATGTCTTTAGTGCCACCTCACTGTCTGATGCAATGGACATCTGCTGCTTCACATATCGTCGTTTGATATTCTCTCATACATATTCGAGTATAGCCAGAATTTCTGTCTGGAACACAGTAGAGTGTTGCCTAAGAGAGAGGCTTATACTCCTTGGCCTTTCACCATGTATTCCTACTCCAGCTCTTCTTTCCATCCTGGAGGTGTCAGACCAGGCCTTTGCGTAAAGTTTCAGGAGCTCCTGTCATTCAGTCCTTTTTATCTCCAATGGTGATAGTGAAGGGCTTGTTGAATGCTGTTTTTGGTATCATGTCGTCCGACCTTATGCTCAATAGAGGATCCATTTCAATGTTAATTATCCTCATGTGTCCCGGATTACCTTCGAGAGTAGTCGGGTTCTGAGCAAATAAATAAAATAAAATCACAGAAAATAGAAATCAGTTTAAAGACAAGGTGTTTGATAGTCAAGATTAAATGCAAGAAGACTGTGAAGATTACCAAGTCAGGTACCATTTCTACAATAAATACTTATAATAAACTTGTAAAGTTGGCATGTTCGTACATTGCAAACATTTGCAAAAAACTGATTTGGGATGTAAGACGAGTGATAGAATACATTAGGATAGTTTTGGAAATTTTTTCTGTTTGTCTGTTTGAACGCGCATCACGCAGAAACTACTGAACCAATTTGAATTAAGTTTTCACAGGTAAATTCATCTCAGTTTGGAGCAACATTTAGTTTTATTTCATTGAAATCGGCCATCGAAATCTGCCTCTAAGCCAAGTTATATGAAAATCGGTATAGTAGAACTGGAGATACAGATTGATCTATACAATAAGCGTATTTGCACGGCATAAACTTTCATGATTTTCTGTAATATTCCAGAAAATTCTGGAACATTCCATGAAATTTGTGTGTTTTCTGAAATATTCCAGAATGATGATTCTACATCAAACGTCGTTTACTAAGAAGCTTTTTAATTAATTTCAAAATTCCATGCGAACGTAGTGCGGGTATAGCTAGTTCTATATAATTTTTTGCTTAAAACACACACATTTGTTATAAAATTTGATGCAAAAACAACACTGCCTAATTTGAACTGGACTAGAATATATTTTCATAGTAATGCATATATTATACCACTATTCTTTTTCAACAAAATAGGGAAAGCATAGTGTCAGCCAAAAAAATAGTTGCCGTGTTTCAGAGTGTCGTAAACTAAACAGATTTTTCAGTGCAAATGTAAATATTTTTTAGCGTATTTTTATTTGCCTTGGAATAATGCCAACTCGTATAAAGAGAATGCATTATATAGCCTCTTTTAAAGTTGAATTTGATTTTTCTGATCTTGAGTGGGCTTTCACCCATATATACGGCTTTGTCATTGAAAGATTTTCTGAATGAGGAATATTAAAAGTTTGTTGCAATATATTCGAGACGACGAGATGAATTTATATGAAGTAATACTCCATTGAGTTACAAAGCAGACTGAGGAAATTCCTGAAAGATATTTCTATTTATTAAATATATTTCCCAGTTGAGTTGTGTCGTTTTTAATATACGAATAACTTTGGCTGGAAAACTGTTCTTATCTGTTATTGCTATTATATAACACATTTATTAAATTGCCTACTGACGTTATTAAATCAAGGAGCTAAATTTAGTAAATTTTCGTTGTCTACTTATAATTGAGCAACTTTATACTCTATTTGGAAAAGACAGAGGATAATAAATCATACAGGGAGCCACCGATCATGGGCGTACGACTTTCTCTCTTAACATTCATAGAAGTCATACAGAAAAATCTTAATAATAAGTCACAACTGCTTGACTTTATATAAGTTATAAAGTACTTATTTTTTTACTTAGAAGATGTCTTCAGAGTACAAGAAGGACATCGGTTATCGTTAGTCTTCAAAGGCCAAAGCTAAGTTTTTGTTCCCACTTGTACTGTTCTAGGATTGTCCTCTTCATGCGCAAATTAGTTCCTGTCACGAGCAAATTAGTAAATCGGTTTGTTTACTAATATTATGCAAACCTTATAATCTCATTTCAATTAGTGCAATTTCCTTATGTTCTGAGGCGTTAATTACATCTTTTTTAGGTACTTTAGCCTTGTGCGAACTAACATCTAGCATTCGTAAAGAATATGTTTCACAGCTTCTGTTGCAGTATCACAGTATCTACGTGTATCATTGTCTGCGTTGCCCATCACGATCACGATTTGAAGGTATAATTCAAGGCAGGTTGGGGTATTTGCCCGCTGAGTAGTTGTTTCCTTCAAATCCTATTTCATTAACAGTGAGTATAGCCCACTATGGCTAGAGGTCGCCGCTCCTGGTACTTGCTTTGCAAGTCGCTATACGCCAGAGACATGATGTCCGACGTATAGTAGCATCTGACCACATGAGAGTTTACCTCTCACCATCACTTCATTTGCATTAGTATGTATAAGACTAGCAAGTTGGCCACTATCATTTGTGTGTTCCATAACCTATGGCATACTGAGGAGAACATAATAAGTTCGAAACCGGTCTATGTCTGGTTAGGAACAAACAAATGATATTTGGCTAACGATCACGATTTGAAGGTATAATTCAATGCAGGTCGGGGTATTTGCCCGCTGAGTAGTTGTTTCCTTCAAATCCTATTTTATATATATATATATATATGTAACTCAATTTCAGTAACTATGGCTGGAGACATCAAGCGTTCAATGTCTTCATCTAATATATGTTTCATCACAATAATTATTCAGCCATTCACAAACATGCAATAGGGGACACGCGAATGTCAATATTACACCCAAAAGTGTTTTTATCAGATAGTTTATGTTTGAAAATATATAATAATATAAATTGTTTACACATCTAATCACAGGTTTATATATAAAAAAAGTTTTGATCTGGGAATGGTACCTATAATTTTCTACGTATTTTGACATCTGAAACCGAATCCGTAGAAAAAAAAA
Organism: Rutpela maculata; assembly: GCA_936432065.2. NCBI lineage: Eukaryota > Metazoa > Arthropoda > Insecta > Coleoptera > Cerambycidae > Rutpela > Rutpela maculata. The sequence continues at coordinate 77,065,813 of OW386294.2, read as the reverse complement.
TTTCTACCGCGTAGATTTCGAGTAAATTCCGGTTTTTATTGTCCAAAAACCGTATTTTGACGATAAAAAACTCGAAATCTAGACGGTAAAAAATTTTTTTAAATTGAAAATTCGGATTCAGCACACAAAAATACATAAAGAATGATAGGTTTAGTCCTTGGAACAGAATTTTTTTTTGTAGACCTGTGCACAGATCTACAAAAAAAAATTCTGTTCCAAGGACTAAACCTATCATTCCTTATGTATTTTTGAGAGTTGAATCCGAATTTTCAATTTAAAAAATTTTTTACCGCGTAAATTTCGAGTAAATCCCGGTTTTTATGGTCAAAATGCGGTTTTTTGACAATTTTTGACGTCATTCGAAATCTACGAGGTGGAAAATTTCTTTAATTAGAAATTCGAATTCAGTACACAAAAATACTTAATAAATAATAACTGAAATTCGAATTATTTGAATCTTTATGAGGGACTGGCGAGTTTTGACGCGTTTATCCGACCCCCACGTGACGTATGATCCCTTATTTATTTCATTTTGGGTGTCCATATTTGCTAGTTGTTTTAAGCAAGTGTGAACTTTTGTGATTATTATAAGGTGTTTCAACAAATGTATACATAAAATAAAACAACAATTATTAATTTAGAAGTGTTTTTTAAGCATTATAATGGCAGAAAGCGATTCTGTGAAAGCACAAAGTGACAATTTACCCAATGTTGATTCGTTTTTGCTAATGGAGGTCATTCGCTTAAATGATTGCTTTAATGCCAAAGAAATTCGAGGAGTTAAGTTATTTCATTACAAAGGACCCCGCACTAAACCTAAGGGAAAATGGGTCCCAGTCCAATTAGATGAAAATTTGGTATAATGTAGTTTATGATGTCCTGATCAAAAGTCTTAAAGAAGCGAAATAGAAAAATGGACAGTTTTCGAGTTACAAGGAAAACAGGTTTATCGGTTCAATAGTTAAATATCACAAATATTATAGTTATATAGTGCGCAGTTTGAATAGTTTATGTATAAGGTGCGCCATTTTACTTGAGGCAGCCATATATCTAAGATATTATTTCTTTTGTTTTGGCAAAGTTTTCAAACTTGTCCTTTGCCGTTGCCCATGTCACAGTACATACTCACTGTTGTCTTATCCCGTAAGGCATAACTGTAGTATAAGACTGGCTTGTACACCCTTTGGTACATATATACATATCCTGGGGTTTTCTACGGATGGTAGATAGTAAATGTTTACGTTCCATTTGCACATACCATCAATCCTAGACTTAATTATTATTATTATTTTTTTTAACAAAACATAAACGATAATGAAAATGTACATCATATGTGTCTCGCCCCCCTTATATAAGCAATAAGATTAATTTCATTGAAGGATAGCGAATGTTTGCTTGATGGCATGCGTATCCCAAAAACCAAATGACACTGGTAATATGGGCGCAGGTGCCCACCGTTCGAGCACCGGACTTACACTTACAAAAGTACCCTTGTATGTGAGTAAGTTCTTCGTTATCCATCCCGTCGTCTACCTCATTATCATCAGTTGGTCGATAAGAAATTCACAACTGATATTTACTCGCGTTTCGGAAACGAGAAATAACTCTAACTCTCGCATAAGCCCTGGCTCTGATAACCTGTTAAAGTCTCTAAGCATTTCAAGTTAAAACTCTTCTTCCTCGTCTCTCTGCAATTTATCTTGAACGATGGTGCTAAATTCACTTGATATACTCCAGTTATGAGATTTTTTATGACGTCCAGTATCAGGATTGGAAAATCTTGCAATTGTTCAGCGTCTAAACGAACGCATCTGAACCAGCGCTTGGACATTTGGTTCCCTCGAATTTTCAATTAAACGTTGGGCCATTTCGACATTGGCTCCTTCCATAAGGATAGGGAAGGATAGGTGTGATATTTATTAATAATAGCACAAGCTATACGGTAAAAATCTCCCAGATGCAAAAGATGCTGGATATGAATCATTTGCTGCAAGAACTTAAACATTGATTTAATATGTTCATTTCTTGCTTCAACTATCCACCTAGACATTGTAATTATACGTGATATATGGCAGCCTCGAGTTAAATGGCGCACCTTATACATAAACTATTCAAACTGAGCACTATATAACTATAATATTTGTGATATTTAACTATGTGAAATCAACAATCCGATGAATCCGTTTTCCACATGTCTCCACATAACTCGAAAATCGTCCATTCTTCTATCTCGCTTCTTTAAGACTTTTAATCAGGACATCATAAACTACATTATACCCAATTTGCATCCAATTCGACTGAGACCGATTTTCCCTTAGGTTTAGTGCAGGGTCCTTTATCCATCTTAAAAATCAAAAGTTACACACATTTACGATCAAATAAACCATAAAAACGCTTTACTTTATCGCGACACTCACGGCTCCGTCAAAGGTAAATAAAGGACATTACGTCATGACTGGGATGTCAACCATCAAAGTTAAATAGTGACGTCACATCATTTTCCCGCACGGGTAAAATTTCAATCTTTCAAATTCAATCTTATGCCAAATACAACATATTTCAATTAAATTGATAATCAAAATAGTTGTTTTAATAAAAATAGAATCTTATTTTATTGTTATTAAAATTTGTGCGTGTCCCTTCTTCTATGTTGTGATATAAAAATAGGTCTTTATTTAAGTCCATAATGGGAGATAATAGACTTTAAATTATCACAAGTTAACTTACTTATAGGGCTATGCAACATTTCACTGCCTTAACAAAATGCCTTTGCTTGCCTATTCTCGACTTCGAGTTTATTTTCATTTCTTTCGTCACATTATAAATCTGCGGACAATTTAAGGTAAGTTTGCTCATCACTAAATTGGTAAACTACATATTCTGACCTAATTATACTAATTCTGTCTACAAATGTTTGTTGGGTCTATTGAACCTCGACGGGGGTTTCGCCCATTAACGGTTAGAGGTCATTTTCGTAATTTTCCCTTCCTAGTCTACGAGTGTTTCCCCGGATGACGAACGAGGTTACCTTTTTCAACTTTCCATTATTCTGACTCGAAAGTTGATGTTCCTTTTAGTCGCCTCTTACGACAGGCAGGAACATACCCTAGATCTATTCTTTTTACAACCCAGACCCAGACGGGTTATTATTACCATTATTTTCTTTTTCTTGTTTTTGTCTTTTACTCTGAGTCCAGGTCTTTCCTTAAAATATGCGCTGTTCCTAATAGTGCAATCTTCTGCACTTCTTGTGCGCTCAGTTGGCCGGCCAGTTGTTGTAGACTGCGGTCATGGCCTTTCTCCACAGTTCCAAGGGCTCCTACAATTACTGGCACGACTGTGGTCCTTGCATTCCACATTCTGCTTACTTCTATTTGAAGGTCTTTGTACTTGCTCAACTTCTCCGTTTCCTTGACCATTATACTGTGTCATTCGGGATGACTGCGGTCATGGCCCTTCTCCATAGTTCCAAGGGCTCCTACAATTACTGGCACGACTGTGGTCCTTGCATTCCACATTCTGCTTACTTCTATTTGAAGGTCTTTGTACTTGCTCAACTTCTCCGTTTCCTTGACCATTATACTGTGTCATTCGGGATGACTGCGCAGGTAAGAGTCCATAAAATTGGTATTTAGTATATACAAGAGAAGCCAAGGTCTCAAAAAAATTTTTGGCATTAGCCACCTCCATTACCACCCCCCCCCCCCGTTATTAAAGGGGATGAAAAAAAATGTTATTTAGTGTATGTACAAGAACCAGAAACCGCAAAATATTTATTTACTTCATCCACCCCCACTACCACCCCCACCCCACTACCGATGTGGGGTATCGTTTTATGGGTTTTTGGGGTAGAGGATTTCAAATATTATATTATTAAAGTTCCGTAAACAATTATTTCCACATACAAAGTTTGTGAGTGACTTGGATGGAGAATCTGGATGTGGAAGTAGTGATTCCTTGGGCAGCGGTTTTTTTTTTATAAATATTTAATTGATTGCCTTACTATAATCCATGAGGGTATGTATTATTCAAAGCGCGTAATTGTTTTAATTCAAAACAAGTGTGTAGTCAGTTATTGGTTCAATTTATTTACAAATTATTTCCGATGCTATTATTACGTACTTGGTACTTTTGAAGTTTATATTACTCTATATTTGCATTAAGCATTTTAAAATTTATTTTTATTGTATTTATAATTAGAAAAATATGCAAATGTAAGAATGTGAATGTAAATATGAATGTAGTAAATAATTATTATTATTGTGTAAATGAAAATGTAAGAATGCGAATGTAGTAAATATTATTATTGTTATTATTATAATTATTATTATTGCGTTATTATAAAAAAAACGGCGCAATAAAATTTTTATAAGATTGACTATTGTACTTTAATAGCGAGACATTTTATTAACGGAAAAGTATATATGTAAAAGAGATAATGCATATATGAATAATTTGTTGAAAAAACGTTTCAACAAACCCAAAACAGAAACAACAACAAGTATCAGAAAGCAATCAATAACTACCACTACACAATACCAGCGTTTCTAGCCTGGAGTCTGTCAGGCTACGACCCCTTCCTGGGATATTAATACATTTTTTGTGATTTAGTCGTTCATTGTATCAAAGAAATGGTTACACAAGTGTTTTATTTAAATTTAATCAGTTCTAAATGCCAGCAGAGCTTTTTAAAGTTTTAGTTTAGAGTCGCTTGAAGGTGCCATTGTGAATATTTAAAGTAATACAATATCCCCAAAAAACATTAATAAAAATGTTAAATTTTGGTGAACAATGAACAGGTTTATACAAATGTGTGTAAGTCCTAAATAACAATAAACTGAATGCCGATAATTGACAGTATCAAAGTGCGTGTTATTAATGATCACGTATTCCAAGGTAAATTCTGGAAATTATCTTTTCTTTTCGTTCGGTCTTGGGTCAACTTTTCTTGGTATTTCAATTTTTCTCATAACAAAATGACAAGAAAAAGTAATATAAATAAAAAGTCAAAAATCCATAATTGTGTGTTTACCTCCTGAACTAATTAGGGAATCTAGGCAACTGAAAGAATAAAATTGGTATAGGTAATTCTCTACTTCTAATGAAGTAGAGTCATTACAAGGAATTAAAATAACAATTTGAAAAAAAAGTTAGTGTTTGTAAATAAATCTGTTAGCAATGGACAGTTCCCTAAGCACTTAAAGTTATCTAAGACAACTAACTCATATGGTCAAAAAGTGCGATTCTGCTTTACTTAAAAATTATAGAGCCATTGTAACGATTAGTACTTTCGCAGAAATTCTTGAAAAAGCTGTCTATATTCGGCTAGTCGATTACCGTAAAAGAAATAATGTATTAACTAGCTGTCAATATGGGTTCTGTGAGTAATTTTCAACTGAGGCAGCCACAACGGAACTTACGCAACATAATTAACAAGCTAGATACTGATAATATGGTAGTGGGAGTCCTTTTCGACTTTTCCCGCCCATTTGGCACTATCAATCCTCTTTTTCTGTTCAAAAAATTTAACTGTATTGGCCAGTTAATGGTTCGATTATCTCCTACGTATCACATAGGAAATTTGTATTAAAAATTGAAGGTCTCTATTCCGACCAATTTGAGCTTGGTACGCCCCAGGGAAGCGCTTTAGGACCGTTGTTGTTTCTTCCATACATGGAGAACGTTGATGTCACTACAATAATAATATGCGCAAAAACCAAAGACGAGGTTAACATCCTTACAACTAGGTTACTTACGTTTTTCACAGAGTGGTGTGCAATAAACCATCTAATTATTAATCTAAGTAAAATAACCTGCATTGAATTTACTAATCCCTGTAAAAAGCAAACTTCAATATAAATAACATTAGTTTAAGTACATCTAGTACATTATCCCACTAGGTAGTTCACCAGGCTGGGGTAACCAAATTCACTCTGTTTGTGCTAAATTTAACAGCGCTTATTTTGCTTTGGTTACTTTAGAAAAGTCTCTTGACAAGAACTCTCCTCTGAATTTCTAGTATGCCACTCTTTCCTATAATAGTGTGTCATGGGGACAAGTTACAAATGTGCTACGGGTCTTTATTTTACAAAAAAGATCATTCGTCTCATATACATGGTAGCGTTAATATAGTTAGTTGTTTAAATATATCTCTACAGCTTGCTCGTTTATTGGCTCCTACTCTTTTTTGTAACTTAAAAATACGAATAGTTTCTGTTGAAGTACCCCAACTCAAGATACCATAAGATATCACAGAGGCGTAATAATACGTCACCAAAACTGGTCTACTCACTATCTCTCGTAACTGGTTCATACAGTAACAAATGGGGGCAATTTGAATTGTCCATTTTCTGATATACGTACACAAAGAAATATTATAAATTTATCTCGTTTAATGGTACCATCTTTTGTTTTAATTAAGTGACTGTAGTTACAATCGATGTGTAAAATAAGCATATTATTGTGGGACATTAAAATCGTTTACATAAAGCATATATAAGAAGGGTCCTAAGACCGTTCCTTGAGGAACACCAAAAAATTTTTCTAATATATTAGACGAATGATTGATTATTTATTTCTACATAGTGTTTTCTTCCTTGTAGGTATGATTTGAGCCAATCTAACGGTTTACATCGAATACCATACGATTCGAGTTTATTTAAGAGGCGTTGGTAACACACCAAGTCGAAGGCTTTGTTTAGATCTAGGAAAACACCAATACATTTCTTTTTGTTGTCCAAGTTGTTATAAAGAGTTGTTAAGAATTTAGTGATTGCGCTAGAGGCTGAAATATTTTTACGAAAGCCAAATTGGTTTTTATTGAATAGTTTATATTTTTCTAAAAATGCTATACAATTTCCGGCTATATACCGGGTGTAACAGGATCATGGTACACCCCCTTTTCTCCTTTAGTTTTGAAGATAATCGATTGAAATTTGCGATATCCTAACTTTATTTGCTCATAAATTACGTAATTTAGTATTTTTGACGGGATTTCGATTTTTCTAGCATTACACGGGTCATTTAGAATAGATCGGAACCGTCATGGCACACTTAAATGGAAAAATAAAAATTATATTATAAAAAATATTGACGTTTGAAATGTCACTTATTTGGTATCGTTGGATTCAGAAAATTATGCAGAATTCAAAAATGCAATAATATACATTTAAAAATCGAAAGTTAGTATCACTTTCGGCGAAACCGGAAGTGAAAAAAAATCACTTGTGTCAGAAAGTGCCGTTTATTATGTATATAGGATATCCCAAATTTCAATCATCTTCAAAACCAAAGGAGAAAAGGGTTACACCCGGTATTTTTCAAATATTTTATAGAAACCTCCGGATTACGCGGGATCCAATTAATTCAACATGTTTCTTGGAAGAGTTATAAATTTATGCCCTTTATGGTTCAAAAACTCGCTAAAACCCTTATTGTTAGAAAACTGTTTCTATAATTTGAATTGTATCTTACTCAAAGTAATACGTAAGAATCAATGATTTATAAACCTTGCCTAATTATACCTTAGGTACGATCTATTTTTACAAGCTTTTATTTAACTTGCAATGTTTGTATGTCTGTTTAGTTCAAATCTTGCAAGTCAATTTTAAAACAGTTATCCCCAACCGATTGAGCTGAAATTTTGCATACACGTTTAGTTTGGATGACAGTGCATGGTTAGCTAAGTGACGTCGTTCTAAATTCAATATGGCGGACTCCCAAAGATGGCGGACCAGTTATTTTTATGCACCCCCATGATATGGCTATCAAATGAAAAGGTTTGCTGAGAAGAATACGAAAATAAAATGACGTCACAATTCAATATGGCGGACGCCCCAAGATGGAGGACAAAATTTTTTAGTTTTAACACTATAATTTGATCGTATAGTGTATTCGCTCATACGTTGCATTCTAAGAAATGCTGAAGGATCCGGTTTAAACTATAAGTTTTATATCGGATAGAAACGACGCAATGAATATATAAAACTAATTAAGGCGTAGCTAAAAATTTAAAAATCAAATTAAATGTAAAAAAACTTTTTTAAAAACAAGCTTTTATTATTTAGGTGTACTAAAACGAAAAAAATAAAAATAAAACAAAATTAATTGTCTTAAAAGCTTGTCGCGTGAATAGAAATAAAAAAAACTTACTTAGGTACGTACAATATCTGTCAAAAAAAATTAATGCCTGTATGAACTTCTCGCTCGCGACAAGCTTTTAAGACAATAATTTTTTTTTTATTTTTATTTTTTTCGTTTTAGTACACCTAAATAATAAAAGCTTGTTTTTAAAAGTTTTTTTTTTACATTTAATTTTATTGTATCTCGTTTGTACAACCATTTTGTATTTTTTGTAAATGTGCCTCATTTATAGTAGAGCTAATTTTTATATTACCATATTTTTACAGCACTTTGGATTTCTATTGTTATGTAAATGTTCTATGTCTTTTTTACAAATTAACTTAAGCATTGACCTCTTTTTGACGTACCTAATCCATTTCTTGGTATTTGGCAAACAAGAGTTTGATAAAGATTATTATTATATTATAATTAAGCCATTTTATAAGAAAAATTCTATCGCTTGTAGAAAACAGAGCCTGTCGTTTTTATTGCGAAGAATTCTTGTTTGTTTTTCGGTGTGTATTACGCAAAAAAATATGTGAGAATTCCTCGCGATTAATCTTGTTGCGGATATGATTGCTTTCCCTGCAATATCCTGAAGGCACCTGATACCGGCATTTTTATTAACCGATAAATTGCTTGACGAAATAAATGTGAATGGTCAAGAACAAAGTTACATTATTTTCTTGAAATGTCGGAAACAGGTGAAATATCCAGATCCCTTAGTGAGGGTAAGAGATATAAGATATTATCGAATCAAAGTCCTTATTGATTGAAATATATGATATAAAGGGAGCAAGGCGCAGTTGAAATTGAGACTCAAGTAAGCATAAAAAGAACTCAACAAGATAAAATGTAAAGAAACTGCTTACATCCTATTTCAGTGGAAATGTCTGATTTTAATAGCTTGCTCGTGGATTTTGATCTTTTATGATTTCCCTAAGTTGCGAAAAAGCAAAAAGTCAAATAAGAAATAAACACCCGATTTGGAATATTGTAAGACAGTAATAAATATGTATCTCTACATTTATTGTTTACTACGCGGATGAAAATAAGTAATGTTGTTACATTTGTACATATTCTGTCTATTTCTAAATCATAATTTCGGACTGGTCAATACTAAAAACATAGCCACCAACAAACTGAACAAGTTTTGAAAATATTTGAATTTTTTTTTTTTTTTTCGTTTATTATGACAAAACCATGTAGCCAGACGAGTTTCTTCAAAACGTTTTTAGAATTTTTCGATCTTATTCGAGATATGAATAATTTCGATGATTTCAGTTCAAAACTAGTAGAAGCTTATACTCTTCGCGGATTTGCTGAGCTTTTTATATAATTGTTACACATTCTATAAGATACTCTTCGCATTTTTCTTGTAAATAATTTTAGTTTTTGGATATTCTAAATTTTGTGATACTAAACTTATTGTGAAAAAAAACATATATAAAACCTGTCAGGGATTTGCGGGGCAGGGCAAAAGCTGGCCATTGGGCCATCATACATTACTATAAAATCGCATGCCTGTAATATATATCATTCCAGAATTATGTTTTAACGGATTAGATATGTTATTATGAAATATATAATATATACAGGGTGACAATTGGGAACCGGATGTTTTTTGAACGCATAGTACGGAGCTTAGCGCGGTTAGAGGAGGGCAAATGCGATGTTACTACCTTTGTAATGTTATGCCATTTCAGTAGCTACTAACAGCCATACGAAAGATGCTTCATAAAAATGATCAATATGTAATCTAAATAAAAATTTAATATTTTTGGTAGAAATTAATTTTTTTTTAATTCCACCCCTACAAGTTTGTGGAATTAAAAAAAAAAAATTGATTGTTCAGAAATTAAAGGAAAGAGATACTGAAACTCGTGAGGATTTCGCTACGAGAATGCAAGTGACTTTGGAAGATAATTTAGGTCTGCAGCTTCTAATGAGCGACGAAGCTGGAGCAGTTAATATACAGAACTTCAGGTACTGGGCTCCTGAAATTCCACGAAATATCCATCAATCATTCTGAAAAAGTCACAGTGTGGTGTGCCATTGGCCCTACTTGCATTATTGGTCCCTATTTTTTTTAAGAAGCCGGGCGTACCGTCACCGTTAATTCTAGCCGCTTCGTTCAGGTGATCCAAATTTTTTTTTATGCCAGAACTACTCAGAAAACGGATAAATCCAAGAACTGTGTGGTATCAGCAAGATGGTGCCACGGCATATACTGCCTACACATCAATGAATGTTCCAGGAAAAATCATTTCATGTTTTGGAGATATGCCGTGGCCCACAAGGTCTCCGGACCTGTCAATTTGTGATTTTTTTCTGTGGGGGTATTTGAAGAGTCGTGTATATGCTCACAAGGCGTAATTTGGCCGAGTTGAAGAATGCCATTCGTCAGGAAATTATGACTATTGATGGAGCGATGTTTTAGCGTGTTATGGACGATTTCATGAAGAGGGTCGAAAACTGCATCCAACCCGACGGACACCATCTCGATGACATTATCTTCCATATTTGATACACATCGTAAATGGCATTGTGTAAGCTTTATTATTATTATCTTGCAAATTCTTTATGTAACACTTATTTCAAAATCGTCCAATATATTCGTGTGGCTGTTAGTAGCTACTGAAATGGCAAAACATTACAAAGGTAGTAACATCGCATTTGCCCTCCTCTAACCGCGCTAAGTTCCGTACTATGCGTTCCAAAAACATCCGGTTCCCGATTGTCACCCTGTATTAGTAAAATGTACAAAAAAAAAATTAATTATAGAGAATAACATTTCGCAAGATTTCTATTTAAGTACAAGTGACAAAAATTAAGAATTTTTTTTTTTTAATTAAATAATTAATAACTTTTTTATTTACTGATTGATATTTTTCAAAAACAATAGCGTTCTTCCTCTAGCTAACGCTAACTTACTTTCCAAATTTCAATACAATCGGACTTTTCTTTCTTAAGTTATCGTGCTTACAAGAAACGTGACGGACGGACGGACAGACGTACATTTTGAAAGTTGTTCAGAATTCGTTCACTAACAAAATGATATGAACATTTTTTGTCTACGAACGATATTTACGGATTTAGAAATGTGCCGATCAAATGCAATAATATATTCTTCGTTTTCGTATTTGCGAAGAGTATAATTATGGGTTATACTTAACTCTCACAGGGCGGCACTATAGATAGTACAATAACTAATTATAAACATGTGTACACAAGAGCAACAAATTAAACATTACGCCAAATACACTAAATAACAAAATATAAACAATATTACTAATGAATGTAAAACTACTACATTCGAATTTTTAGTAAATGTACCAGTGCGAAAATGTAAAAATTTTATGAGAAAGCACTAGAAAAAAAAAAATATTTAAAGCCGCCATAAACTAGGTCTTTTAAGTTGTAATAATGAAAATCGACAATCGCCAAAAGCGCACACCCCGCAAGTTGTTTTAACCAACAAGTGCTATGCGTAAAACATTAGCTCATTGGTCAAATTATTAATATTTTTTAAATTTGTGGGTATTCTTTTTTATATAAACAGTTTACCAACAATGACACTATTCGATATCGAAGACAAAGTAAATCGGTGGAGGGAATATATGCAAAACTTGTTTAATAAGAAAGAACGTGGAAATCTAGTAGCAACTATTTGTAATGCCGCTTCACCAATCACCAAAGAGGCCATCGTAAACTCCCATGCGATTTTCTCGAAAACTTTTAATCCTAGAAACGAAAGTTTCAAATAAAATGTTGCATCCATCTTCTATCTTTTTATCTTCGCAATATACTTGGTATCTATTTAGAGAGATAAAAAGTTTCCCGCTTATTATACTTACCTGCAAATTCTCGCATTTTATTCACATTATTAGAAAAAGATTAATATTTTCTATACTTATTATACTCTTCGCAAAAACGAAGAGTATATTGTATTTGATCGGCACATTTCTAAAATCGTAAATATCGCTCGTAGAGAAAAAAATTTTCGTATCATTGTGTTAGTGAACGAATTCTGAACAACTTTCAAAATGTCCGTCCGTCCGTCCGTCACGTTTCTTGTAGGCACGATAACTTAAGAAAGAAAAGTCCGATTGTATTGAAATTCAGAAAGTAAGTTAGTGTTGGCTAGAGGAGGAGAATTTTTTTGAAGAAAATCGATCGGTAAATAACAAAGTTATTAATTATTTAATTAAAAAAAAAATATTCTCTTAATTTTTTCGCTTGTACTAAAATGGAAATCTTGCGAAATATTATTTCCATAATATATTTTTTTTGTTTATGAATTTTACTAATATATATTTCATAGAAGTACGAATTGAAATATGTATGATTGTCGAAAGATATAGGTATATCACAGATAATCAATTTTCGCAGCAATATGTGGTGGCGCAGCGGCTAAAGCTTTGCGTTGCAATCCAAAGATCCCGTGTTCGAATCCCATACAGGTTGGATATTTTTTTTTATTTTTTTTTTTTCATATAATTTTTTTCACAACAAAGATGGTATCACAAAATTTAGGATGTCCAAAAACTAACATTATTTACAAGAAAACTGCGAAGAGTATCCTACAGAATGTGTAACAATTATATATAAAAAGCTGAGTAAATTGGCGAAGAGTACGTTTTTAGCTTGTTAAAATTTAACCCTTATACTGCAAAATACTTTCATTCCATATTTATATAAAATTAACCTTTGAGCCAAGTTTAGGCAATAAATACGTATGTACATTATACGTACATACAGACGAACTAACGGAAACCTATGACAATTTTCACTAGCAATTTCAGAACTTAATAAATGTTGAAATCAAGCAACAAAGGATACCATTTTTTAGAGCAGGATCTTCCCTTTTCAAAAAGTTATAACTAAAATCAATTCCCTGCAGAATTAATCAATTAAAAATGACTTTTATCAGCGAAACTGAGCGCTGGCGCTGAGCGAGCCTAGGGCACACATCCAACGGGATGTGCAATATGTCAATATGATGTGAGATTTTTTAATGTGATAAATGGTAGAGTTATGCATTGAACTGATTTTTTTTCAATTCTATAAACAGGGTATTTCATGACTAACTATACATAGCTAAATGAGAGAAATAGGACATCGAGCTAATTCCAAAACACTTCCATACCTATCCCCTAAAGTCCTTCTTTACTGATACATAAATTACTTACCAAAATGGCAGTTGTATTAAAACTTTAAAATAATCACCGACACACGTTTCGACATTTATGTCTCGTCAGTGTGACTTCTGTGTGATCGTAGCATATAGCCGACAAAGTAGTTGTTTGGAGAGATCTATGTTTATTTGTTTATACTTATCTGTGAAAGGTTTTTGTAATAGTTAAAATAATTGCTAGTAATATATTTATTACTATTAGAGACGCTAGGAAATTTCTTTCGTGGATGACAGATTCCTAAAATAAATACAAATCTTTCACCTAAATTCGTTACAAACAATAACCTGTACATTTCATTGCACCGTTGGTTTTCTATAAATGTATGCTTACTAGTTGATGCGGATATAGCCGAGAAACTGAATGGGATAAAACCTGACGGTATCAACACTGTCGTTTAATGGATTTCTGATTTAATTGTCGAAGAAACAACTCAAAGAACAGGTCAAAGGATGCTGCGTAAATTCATTCCACTTCAACGAGCTTTTAATTGGGCTGGAATTTTTTAAAAGGGAGCTAAAAGCTTAGAGTTTACAGGGATGAGCACGGGATTTCCTGGTTTCTGGTAAATGTTCAAGATAATCGATAATTGTTCTGATTTTTATAGCGGGGTTTCAAAAACCTTTTAACAAATGCATATTTATAGGAATAAATATGCAATTAAAGCTCTACCAAACAAAACCAATACGATATTTAAACCTGAATAAAAGGGTATTTATACCGTTATCTGAATTAGTGGAATGTGCTAAAGCATAGAGTTCAAATTTAAAAATTGCATATTTCATGCACCAAATTCCCATGAGGTCAACCACAGGTTGTTCAAAACGTTCAGTTACCATATGATTTTTTCTAATGAAAAGTTTTTGGGATAACTTGTGATTGATTGAACTGAGTTTTGCCTGAATATTCGATTTGACCAAAAATATTAGATGTATTCCTAAATAGGGTATTTTTATTTATTGGAACGTGATTTGAATATGTTGGAATTATCACAATAAATAGTATCTTTACGAGTTATATCGAACAGACAGTGAGTAGTATCCAGTTTAAAATCAAGAAACAACAGAGGAACACAAGGCTCGGATACACAGATAAGTCGGCAGTGGCAGAACATGTTCATTCGAATGAGAATCATGAAATTGACTATGAGAACATCAGAATATTGGATAGAAATATGCGCCATTATCCAAAGATTACAGGGCCGGCGGAAGGGGTGAAACAGCGAAACAGATGTTTCAGGCGGCATTTTTTTAAGGGCGGCATTTTAAGACTTGATCATTACCTTTTTATACATGTTAGAAATTCAAAATTGCACAATAATTTCAAAAACACATTCTTTGACCCCGAATGGGTGTTTCATTGTGGAGCGTTACATATTCTAATCCGTGCTCCGTACTTATTCGTTTACTCGTTAACATGTCAACATGTCAACGCCGCGCTGGCCGTTGGCCGCTTTTGTCTCAAATTGTCTTAAATATTTTTCAACTTATTTTTGTCTATTGGAATGTTTCTTTTATTTTTTATAAGTTTTTATTAATAAATTTGTCCTAACCGAAGTAACTTGTAAATGTTTTTTCTTAGGGCGGCAAGCAAATATTTGCTTCAGGTGCCAAATACCCTGGCGCCGGCACTGAAGGATTATTAGAGAATCACTAGAAATTATGAACAACAGCGACAGCTTCAATAGAGAAGATGGATATCGATTGAGTAACATATAGAGATTGGCTTTGCCAGGCAGTCACGGTCAACGAAGCACAGCGAATGAGCAGCGAGGCGAAGCAGCGCCAAGCTTCGAGCATATAAGGGAAAATAAAGGTGCCTTTGCTATTTTACAAAAATGCGAATGTTTGTTCTCAACACATATGGGCAAGGGACCCGAGAGGCGTAGTAAACACTGTGGTAAACACCCACAAAACACAATAGAACACAAAAGTAAACAATACGCAAATAAAACTAAACGCCTACGGAACACACTCATTATTTTGTACCAGAAAAGAAAATCGGGGATTAATAATTTGCTTGTTTACAGTTGTGGGTCGAACAAACAAACAGATGTTTGGCGACCTCTATTTTCCCCTATATGCTCGAAGGCGTCAAGATATATAACGAACACAACAACTTCAGTATTTGAAATCCTCCTGAAGAAGCTAACAGCATGATCAGCGAAACATCCAGTCAAATTCGACAACCACGGCAATACGCAGAAAAAACCATTCTATTGGACAATGGCTGTGAAAGCTTGCATCATATAATAGTATATTATGCAATAAGCACAAAATGGGGCTCATTTTGCACGAGTGTGAAAAATTCAAAATTGCCATTTTGCGCGAGTTACATACTATACTTTTTCAATGACAACCTACTACTCACGTTTAATATTCTAATAAACATTGATACAAAGAAATATGCAAATATTCATAATGTAACTATAAAATTGTTGACAGAAATATTGCGCTAAAAAGTGGAAAATAATTTTTAACTTTGTAAATAGAAAACCATTGGGCGCTCATAAAATATTATTTCGTCTAAATCATTTTGATTTACGTTTACAATGCGCCCAATGGTTTTCTATTTACAAAGTTAAAAATTATTTTCTATTTTTTAGTGCAATTTGGTTTTAAAATAAAACCATTTGTTTTTAACTTTTTAGTCTTCGTCACGTAACTTATCGTATTCTACTCATCAAACCATTTCATTTGATAACCATATCAAGGGGGTAGTGAAGAAAAAGGCAATCCGCCAAATTGCGCCTAGAATGACGTCACGTAGCTGATCGTATTCTACTCGTCAAACCCTTTCATTTGATACCCATGTCAAGGGGGTTGTGGAGAAAAAGGTAAGCCACCATCTTGAGGCGTCCGCCATATTAGATCTACTATATTATATTGCATTCAAAACCAAAGCTATGTGCAAAATTGCAGTTCGATTGGATAACGGGAAGTGGGTGAAATTTCAATCACTTTTGATCCATTAATACATAAGTAAGTACAGATTTTCGAATATAATAAAATTTAAATAAAGTTACATACCGACAGACAGACAGAATTTTTGTTTAGCTCAAACTTAAAATCTCGACGTTTCATGACATTCTAAGCCTATTGGAACAATAAAAATTTTCAAATTATTTTTGCGTTACTATACTTCCACTGGATGTGGAAGTAAACGTAGAACTGTTAATAATGTGAGCAGTTTTTATATCATTCATGAAAAGAAAAGCACAAAAGGGTTACCCTGGCGAGAAAACAATTGCCGCATAGGCACTGATATTCATGACAAACCGCCGAGACGCCGACAGTTCTTTCAATATGGATTAGCGGCATCATTAGAACTGGTGTGGGCGTGGAGAGTTTATTGTAGTATTGACATTTGTGCTTGGGCATAACTAAATTAACCCTGAAGTGAAGAAAGATTCAATTTGCAGCCTCTATCCCGCTGGTAACCTCGCCACTTCCTGAAATTCTCCCGGGACCAAACGGAACTACTAAAAAACTAGGACACGATCAGAGCTACCAGAGAAACAGAAGCCATACTGAAAGCTCTTTTATTATAAAACGTATTGTTAGTATAGCTCCATAGTGATTAATCCTAAAATAAATAAAATGACGCCGAGTTTAATATCGGGTATGGCCTGAAACATTTGAAAGCGTTCTTCTACGTATATACTCCCCAGTGTACTGGGTGTCCCTGATATCTAGCGTCGAGCTCCTCATCAGTTTAATGTACATCAATTATTGAAAAAGAGAACAGTGGTGGCGGCTGAGTTATTTATCAACACGTTGTGTACATAACATTTTTTAGTAAAACAAAAGAAACAGAAATGTAAAAATTCACTACAATCAGAAATCACCATTGTCCAGGGTTATTCATTATATATTGACCCCCTTTATTTCTGTTATTATTGGAAATATATATAAATAAAAGGTATATTTGATAAATGCATTTGTATGTATAATTATGAAAACAATTGAACTCGCTAGGTGGCATGCTAGGTGAAGAATTTAAATTTCTCGATGTTGAAGGCTGACGATTGCCGCTGGAAGCATTTGGAAAACTTCATCAACTTTTTCAATTTGAGACGATCCAAAACTTGGTTCCAAGTCACACTGAGTTTCTGTTTTCTTCAGAATTGCTTTTTAAGTGAGGAAAGATAGTGCTCTTAAGGACATCATTTGTTAGCATATCATTGTTGTCAAAATGTTTGTGACATACTCTACAACTGTTATATTTTTTCTGGTGTCATGTGCTCTGTTCGTAACCGTTCATTATCACAGAGTGTGAGCGGTTTATTGAACAGATTCAGATTTTTGGCAGGATTTGGGAAATGACGTTTTTCAGCTGAATCTCCATGGGTTCCTAGCAACCATTCACGGAAAAATATATTCCCACCATATTATAACCTAAAAAATTATTACAATTACCGGTAAATATGTGAAAAAAAATATCCTAAAAGAAAGCACTGTAATAATAAAAATTAAGTTAGTTACTCACCTTATTTCGTTAAAAATGATCAAGGATGAATAAACGAATATTTATAAATATTTTGAAACACACGCGATAAACAAACATCAACTGCAATCTGCGTATCTGCAAATTAATCAGTTTTGAAGTTTGTGCCGCGGTTGTCTACACTGTGGGCATGCGCGCGCTTTCTCTGTACGCGCGCGTCGCCCTTCCCTTGGGCCAGTCTTTGTAAAGCATTCTAACATTGCACACTGCATTTTTGTATCTACTATTTTGTTCAATATATCCATTTTATTTCAAGCTGATACTTCGTGTTTTCCTGTATTCAACTGAGCCTAAGAAGCATCTATGAACATTAACTGTCACTAACTGAATTACCTATTTTATATCCGTAGTATTTTGAAAATAATTATTATTTGGCAACGTTGTTTTTCGATAGTAGCGACCTCAAACGGATAGGAAGAAATTAAACCTAGTTTGACCTTCGTAATCAAAGTGCACATACCCTGTTAGCAACATTCATCATCGGTGATAGGCCTTGGTAGCGGAAATAGGCCGATGTTAAATAAATAGATAAAGAATAAAGAGTGGACAGTGGATGATAGTACTACTTTTACTTCCACATCCAGTGGAAGTATAGTAACGGCAAACAAATTTTTAAAAACTTTTATTGTTTAAATAGGCTTAGAATGTCACGAAACGTCGAGATTTTAAGTTTGATAGAAAAAAAAATTCTGTCTGTCGGTCTGTCTGTCTGTCTGTCGGTCTGTCTGTCGGTTTGTCGGTCTGTCTGTCGGTCTGTCTGTCTGTCTGTCTGTTTGTCGGTCTGTCTGTCTGTCGGTCTGTCTGTCTGTCGGTCTGTAACTTTTTTTGTGCGCACGTTTACTCTGGAACCGTTTGAGATATTGACTTGAAATTTGATACACGTATATACTTTAACGGGATCTAGAACTATATTATATTTTCATCTTGTTCCGTCGAAGGGCTGGGGGGTAAATTGAGGTAAAATTGGGAAAAATAGGTAAATCAAGCAGGTAAGAGTCCATAAAATTGGTATTTAGTATATACAAGAGAAGCTAAGGTTTCAAAAAAAATTTTGGCATTAGCCACCCCCATTACCACCCCCACCTCATTATTAAAGGGGATGAAAAAAAAATGTGATTTAGTGTGTGTACAAGAACCAGAAACCTCAAAATGTTTTTTCTTCATCCACCCCCACTACCATCCCCTATCAACACCTCCACCCCGCTACAGATGTGGGGTATCGTTTTATAGGTTTTTGGGGTAGAGGATTTCAAATATTACATTATTAAAGTTCCATAAACTATTATTTCCACATACAAAATTTTTTCGTTGTGAGTGACTTAAATAAAAATCTGAATGTGGAAGTAGTGATTCCTTGGGCAGCGGTTTTACTGGGCAACAAGGCCAGAATGGAGGGCCCTCTGCACCTAGGGATCTACAATTTAGCGTGGACTAGAAAACCGCGTCCTCGGCCAACTTTAACTACCTTAACCTACCTGGGTCATACCAATGTCTTTCTGGCAGTTCAACGGCTCGGGGATTATCACGTGACAGCAACGAAGGTTATCGCCCGCCTTACTTAGCTGGTTAGCGGCCCGAGATTGTCTCAGTTGAACGTTGTGTTAGACTTGTTACTGAAATATTTTCTTCGGTATATTATCAGAAAAATCATAGGATGACTTTATACGTGCTAGAATCAAGTTTTGAACGATTATGTCGTCATTTGAAATGGAAGCAAGCTACAAAGTAGAGAGAACTTAAAGGCCTCTTGAAAAGTAGCCTTGATTGGGAGGATGCAATAGTGACGGGTGGAATATGATATGCAGCCACCTTCAAATGGTGACTACTGGGTTATTTTGGTTCAAGTTAGCCAACATAAACGAAGACTTGTGAACTTAGTAAGTTTAAATGAACAAATCCTCAAGAATTCGGCGCACAGTACAGCGATCTTATGAGACAAATGGGCAAAAATTAGAACTCCAAAAAAAATCAGTAGTATCATATGATTTATTTATCATAAAATTGTCTAACATTAGTTTACATTTACATCCATAAATATTTATTTTACAATATAAGATCAGTAAAAAAAACCGCTGCCCAAGTAATCACTATTTCCATATCTAGATTTTCTAACCAAGTCTCGACAACGAAAAAAATTTTGTATGTGGGAATAATTGTTTATGGAACTTTAATAATAATCTAATATTTGAAATCGCCTACCCCAAAAATCCATAAAACGATATGACACATTGGTAGTCAGGGTGGGGGTGGTAGTGATCACTTGATCACTTAATCTAGGTGACTGTGGTAAATAGTTGGGGGGGATAGGGGACATCCTAGCTAGGCAAACACTGTCTCCAGATGTCCAGGAGTAATCTGCGCATTTATGTAGGATTACTAACAGGACACTGCAGACTAAACAAACACCTCCATACACTGGGAGTCATAGACAACCTCAAGTGTAGAGGGTGTAATCTGGATGACGAGACTACCGAGCATCCAGCATAGGTGGCGTCTCACCTGGCCTTCTCCTCAAATACATCACAAATGTTGGTTGGCTTGAGGAATGAGAGGCTTACGGGGACAGCACAATGGGGCCGGCTATGAGGCCTGAGTGCATGAGAGCCCAGGCTCACCCCCCGCCAACCAATCCAGATCCAGGGTTAAGAATCCGGGCCCTTAGCTCAGGGGAGCTCAGGCGAGAGATTGTACTTCAGACTTGTTACTGAAAAAATCATTTTAAAACAGATTTTTGTGTATCTCTGGGCCCCACGAATATTCCTGGATCCGGCCCTCTTCAAATGAAGTCCGACCATTAGATAACTGACTGAAATTGGTTCAGGTGTTTTAGACACTCTGTGTACTTATACTCAGGACACGTCATGAAAATCCCGTTAAGTACAAGTATGAATAATAAATATGTACAGAATAAAATAAAATATTAATGCGTATTGACGACAAATGAAAATTCCAAGCTGATGATAAAATTACACATATTGGTCGAAGCTGGCACATTATCGTGTTTAATTATTTTTTTGTGATAAAAGTTCGATTGTCGGTTTGATATTGTTTATTAGCCAAATCGATAATCTATTAGCACACGGGTGGGTGGCTTGGTATGGATGGATTGACTAAAACCACGCTAAACAGAATTTACATCTAGGTACGTTTAGTTCTCTGTTTTACCATCCAATCAATTAACTCCCATAGTCATAATTCGTGACAGAGCAGTCTGATTTTTAATTTAACGTCGTATTTATACATAAAACATGATCCATGAAAAGACGTCCATTTCAATGAAAACGTGCCACTTCATAACGAAAGTAAAACTCAAGAAAGTGTTGCAGAACTATTTTGTTTTAAATGTGACGCGAATATATCACCAAGTATAATAATATAACAGAAGCCCGTCAGAACCTCAGCCATTGAGTGGAAAAGAACAGTTATCCTTATTACTTCTTTTCATGCCTTTTATAACGGAGCTCCTCAAACTTTCTAAGCGGAAGACCAAATAGAATATTTCAAGAGATAACTTGCTAAATATATTTTATTCCATAGTTTCCTATACAGCTTGAGCATATAAAAAATATTATATGTAATAAAAAAGTAAACAAATAAATTGACGAAAATATATATTTTTTTATTATCCATGGACCACGGTGTTATTGATTTTTTTTGTTAATATACAAAACAAAAAAACTAGCAATATAAAACCAATATTTATTATTGTAATACTGCGGTTTAATAACTTTAATGACTTTTGTATTATACAGGGTGATACATCTGCACTAGGGCAAATGATCAATTATGTATATACACTTTATACACTCAATTGTCAGCTGTTCGGCAAGTGCTGACATTTATTGAGTTACGCCAGGGTGAACAAGGCAGCCTTTACTCCCCAGGAAGGGAATATGGTTAAAATCTGAGGTTATCACTGACTGTGGTGTGGTACACTTTACGTGAAAATAATTTCATTCATACCACTATTGGTGACAAAATACAACCCTGTGTGACGCTCTTGCCTATTTTAAATTTGTCTGAGTTAGCGTTGTCGACTTCCACCAAAGCAAACTTTTCTTTATATAGTGACGTTCTAAGTACAGACTAATATTTCGCAAGTCTACAAAAAAGAACAAAAACAGATTTAGGTTAGAGACAGTTTTTTTAATGTTTTCAAGATTGTAGGTGAATATATCTACAGGATGTTCATATTATTATGCATACTACAAATTTGCTGGATAGAAGAAAATGTCTTTATATTTCTTCTTGAAAATGGCAAGAAAAAATAAATTGTTGTGCCTAGATGTAGCTCTGGGAATTACAAAAAAAAACTAAGCATACTTAAAACATCTCCACAGTCGTTATTATCGTGTAAAATCTTGCTTCAGAGAGCAGTTCTTGATGTGGCTAATCCATAGCAGGATCAGTCCCGTCAGCCTTAAAAACGCATATTATAAATAACGGCGTCGAGTCCTTTCCAAATTATGTACGTGTACATTATAAACTGGGCTCCATAGTATTGAGGCATATTTAAGATGTGGTCTAACAAAAGTAATGTATAGTTGCTTCACTGTATTTACGTTTTGGCAACAAAAAAAACATAGTTCTATAATTTTTACTGACAGAAAGTTCAATGTGGTTTACAAACGTAGTTTTCTATCAAATATCACAAATAGTGTCAGGGCGGAAAAGTATGTTGATAGTTCAATTTGTAATCGAATAGCCATAACATTTCGTTTTATTGAATTACATTTTGCTTCATTTAAAGGTAATTTGTTTATCATACATGGAGTATGATAAACAAATTACTTTGCAGATCAATGCAATCATTTTCATACGCAACATTAAAACATAATTTAAATTGATTCACGTATAAAAGGCAGTCAACAGTGATATTGTCTACTATGGTGTTCACAAAAAAATTTAAAAAAGTGGACCTAAATTTGAACCTTGGGGAAATCCTGGCCGGTAAATCGGTAAATAAAAATGTAAATAACCGGTTAACCGGTATTTACCGGTAATTTTTAGAATGTATTATTCCATATTCCATACAAAATTATCTAAATTTAACAAAAAATATTTTTATATACGTATATTTCATATAATGAACAAACAAAAGGTTTTTTATCAACAGTAAAATCACAAGTTTTTTTTATCGGATAAATTTCTCTTTGTAACGAAATAATTTTGGCAATCAGTGATTTTATAAGAAAAACTGACATGAAAAAATCGCGAGACCGGAGGTCGAGCGATTTTGTCAAATATCATTTTTTCGAGCAAAATTACTGATTGGCAGAATTTTGAGTTAAAAAGAAATTTATCCATAAAAGAAAAGCTCGAGTGTTTTTTGGCAAGATAAATTAACGACATATGAATGTGAACGAACAACAACAATAATTTATTAAAAATAATTATAATTTTCCCAAAACGACTCATATCGTACAGTATAGTTTCCACAATACTTAAAAATTATAGCTGACTACAGATTTCAAAGTGACATGCGACTACTAGGTGTACTCTGCTTTTGAGAAACAGGAATTTTTATCGGTGATAAAAAACGATGCACCTTTTTTATCGCTGTCAAAGTGACAAAAATGTGACTGTCAAATAGACTTTTTATATAGGAGTTAATTTACCAAAAGGAAAAAATACAAATGAAATAAATTTAAATAAATAATTATTCTGTAAATAACAAAAATATCCACTTAAATAACAAAAATTATAAACATAAACTCAAATAGGGCATTTACTGAATACCTAATCTAAAAATACAATATTTTTTAAAAATAGCCTGTTAAAAGGGTTAGTTTTTCAAAGCTATATCTGTTAATCGTCTGATATTTGTGCATAGAATACCACCAGCTGAAGATGCCCTTCCTCAATCGATATTGGTGGGTCGATAAGTTAATAAGAATTGGTAATAACATACTTCTAAATGTATTCCACGGATATTTGCGGCAGTGACATATTCAATTTTCTGTCGTAAGATATTGTCAATGTCTCTCTTGTATTTCTTAGGGCTCGGTGTTTGGAGTTTACTTTTTATAATATTATTTATTTATTGTTAAAAGTGCTCGGTGTTGGGACAGTCACTCTGTATTTAGTGAATACTAGTCAGTGACATAAACAGAAACGTTGAATACGTGACATATCGTAAGTTCATAATTTACCGAAATAACCGGTAAAAAATTAAAATAATCGGTTAACCGGTAATGCAATCCCTAGATACAGTGGTTCCCTCTGTTGGAGGCCTCTGTCGGTATAGACACTGTTTGTACACCTCTATCAATAGAATCAGAAATATACTTTATGATATTAATAAAATTGGCAACTGTTGAAGAATCCGTGTTGAGTTATTGGATTTGATGCCTTACATGGTTAAAAATGAAATGGTAAGAGCATTTCAAAGGATTTGGCAAAATTATTTTTAATGCTTTCTACTGCAAGGGAAATTCGCAGGATTTTAGTGATAAGTTAAATGTAGTAAGGGGTCTAGTATAAATGCAGATAGCAAATGTTATCAGGCCGTTCCTTACGGACTTCGTTGGAAACGATATTACCAACAAATTTCAGTAAATTGTTAACAAGATAGTTTCAGTGATATTATGACGTTTAGATAGAAGTCACTAACTGAAAAACATTTAGTCTGTTCAAAGATGAAAATTAATGAGGATAAGATTATTGCGACAAACGCGCGCGTACATATTTTATTTATTTAACAAAGAGGTTGCCCAACAGACAGTCGAGCTGCCCAATGACAGGATGACACAAAGTACAAACAAAATATTATAAATTGGAGAATGCATGTACCGTAAATCTAAATTACAGAAAAGTTAACCTAAGAGTAAGTGTCACCAGAAAATTTAAAATCTGAACCTGTACACAACATAGATAGTTAATCTAAAACGAGGAGAAAAGGGAATCACAAAGAAATATTGTAAAAAAAAAGAGAAAAAACAATGAATGCAATATGAATTTAAACAACAGACTTAAGTACCTTTTAAGACGTTCTTTAAAAGACCAGAAACTTAGATGGTATATTTGTTACTAACAATGTTATCCACAAATATTAATAATGCGTTCCTTTGTTAATAACATTGCTATAAACATGTATTTCCAACAATATCTTTCGTGTAGACAAGATTTAATTAACCTTCGGTTATTATTCCTTCACAAAAAGATCATGGAAGTAGAAATATATTTAAAATCGATCTCTTATTATGGCAAATCCGATCAAGCAGTCATTTGGAACTAATAAACTTTGACCTAAATAAAATTGTATTTATTGGTATAATTACACTTGAGCCTTAATGTGATGATGTGTTTTTCTTAAATGAAAAATAAATGTTCCATTAATCGAATAATCCTATTATTATATTGCTTTTATTACGAACTAGAATCCTAAACTGTTTTATCAAAATTAAATTATTGAAGACTTCACACTTAGCTATGAAATATTGGCTAATTCATTAAGTTTTAATGTTTAGTTTAAATCATGGCTTAGTTACAACATAATAATGGAAAATTCTGTTACACAATTCCTATATTTTATGAATTATTCGGTACATTTTTAGCTAAAGAATGGTACTTTTGGTAAGGTAGGTTGAGTTTAGAGAGAGAAAATAAGAATAAAAAAAAACAAAGACAAAAAAACAAGCAAAAAAATCAAATATTAAAAAAATATGTGTACATATAATAGTATATTATGCAACGATCATTTAATGGCGGCTATTAAGACACTAGCATGAGAATTATGGCGTAGGCTAATGTCATAATGAATGCGAGTGTCTTAATAGCCATTAAATGTGAGTTGCATACACCATTTTTTCTACGACCAGTCATAATAAAATAGAAAATTTACAATTTATTTCTGAAATTTATTAATTATAGATTACAATTTAGGAAATATTATGAAAACTAAACTTAGGAAATATTATGGATTATTAATTCAATTTCAGTTAGTAATCACACATATTTACTGATTTTAATTGCAAGAAGCATAAAGTTTGAAGTAAAGTATCAAGTGTCAAGTCAAAATTGATAAATTTTAGATCTGTTAGATGTTCAAGGCAATAGTTGATATTGACAGAATATTGCTGTGTGTCGCGTTTCTATTGGTTATAAACTTGTATCTTAATGAATATCATTAAAGTACAGGTATGGAATGTCTAATAAATGAATTAAAGTATGGGAGTAAAAAAAAAATAAATAAGTAAGATTAAATAAACCTTAAACAATAATTAAAGGTAAAAACATGGAAAATTATAACGATACTAAAAATTAATATACAGTGTGACCTATTTCAAGTGGAAACACCTTCGTAACTCAGGTATTGGTCATCCAATTTCAACCAAATTTGGATCGGTATCAAAGATTTTTAATATTTATTTTTTGAGTAAAACAAAACTTATTTCAGTCAGTGGCGTGCAATTTTATTAAGAAAAAAAGGGTCGATTTTTCGAGAAATCATATTAGGCATTTTTTTGTTGAAAAACTAATGCAATATTATTGATCAGTATGCTGTAAAACCACTATATCCAGAATTTAACATTTTGATTTTTGGTTTTCGAATTACGGTCCCCTTAAAATTACCTGATTTAAACAATAAATAATCAATAAATTGGTATCGAAATTTTTTTCGAAAAAAAGTCATTCTTTATTTTCTCTTTAAATTCACTTTTTTTACTATCCCATATCATCGAAACTTTCAAATTTCGAAGGCCAAGAATTAAATTATTCGGGCATTAAGGATTACCGAATTTGAAAGTATCGATGACATAGCGAGGTAGAAAAAATGAATTTAAAGAGAAAATAAAGAATGACTTTCTTTCGAAAAAAGATTCGTTACCAATTTATTGATTATTTAATGTTTAAAATAGGCCATTTTAAGTGAGCCGTAGTTCGACTACCAAAAATCAAATTGTTGTTAAATTCTGAATAGGGGTTCTAGAGATGCTGATCAATAATATTGCATTAGTTTTTCAACAAAAAAATGCCTAATATGATTTCTCTAAAAATCGACCCTTTTTTCTTGGATGACCAATAACTGAGTTACGAAGGTGTTTCCACTTGAAATGGGTCACACTGTATAATGATAATAAACAATGTTAGAAAATAATATTGTATAAAGTATATGTAGTGAAATTTAGATTTAAGGCAGAATAACAATAATATTTAAATATTAAATGAAGGCAAAAATTGTATCTTATGTACAAAGAAACTGTCGAATCTACACGTATATAGTATCTAAAGAAGTTACTAAACCGAGTAGCTAAACTTAGTTCCTTTCATTGTGGAAACACTTCCGTTTAGTTTTAGTACTTAAGCAAAGTGAGTAATTTAGTGATCTGTTTAGCAAGTAAATAGAAATCATTTCTATTTTCTTCACGCATACAGTTTGTTTACTTATACAGATCGTCTCCTCAGAATAGAATAGAATAGATTTATTTCCCAACAATTATAATTTAGTTCCTGAATCCGCAATATTAACACACATATTAATTGTAATTTAAACCTTTTAAAAAGCATATTATAATTACAATAATTTGCGTGACACACATGATATCAACTCACGCGAACCAGCATCTCAAACAGATCCGAAGCTGGATACTACAACACTAAATACTATACTAACAATATATATATATATATATATATATATATATATATATATATATATATATATATATATATATATATATATATATATATATATATATATATATATATATATTTATTTATTTATTTTTTTTTTCATATATTATAATAATCTGCCATAATAATAACTTTGTCCATTATCGCAATATTCGTCAATTACATTTTACCTAAAATATTATATATTAGCCTTTTAATATGTTCGTGACCAAAACACTGAGCTTGTAAGGCCATATGCAGAGAAAAAAGAACAAATATATAAATAAAATTAATATAAAATAATTCTTAAAATAAAATTTCATTTAGTAATACATTGCAGTACTAGAGGAAAAATTCATTAATCAATGATAGGTAAGAGAAGTCAGTTTAAATTAGAAAATTCTTCACCAAAATATTCCTTCAAATTATAAAATGAGAATTGTATAAGTAAAGATTTTAATTTTCGTTTAAAGTTAAATAAATTTGGGGCCTGTGTTACTTACGTTATAAGGTGGTTAAAAATACTTATACCAGTATATAGTGGCTCATTTTTACTTGAAGTATATCTATAATCCTGTGTTAATATTATATTATTGTATCTAGTTATAGCTATGTACATCCAGTGGTCTATTTAAACTTGATTTCCTTTTATATATTATTATTGCCAATTTGAAAATATACAAGTTTTTTACAGTGAATATTTTGTTGTCTAAAAAATATTGTCCACATGACTCCCTTGGTTTTAAATTAAAAATAATTCGAATTGCTCTTTTCTGTATAATTAAGGTGCTGTACTGTAGGATGTTGCGAAAATATGAATAATACACAGTAAGAGCAGC
Organism: Rutpela maculata; assembly: GCA_936432065.2. Lineage (NCBI taxonomy): Eukaryota > Metazoa > Arthropoda > Insecta > Coleoptera > Cerambycidae > Rutpela > Rutpela maculata. The sequence continues at coordinate 77,037,537 of OW386294.2, read as the reverse complement.
TTTAAATTCTGTATTTTGCTTAATAGTGTTAACTGCGTAGATAGCTCTACTTGTCTTTTGTTTAGGTTATTTATGTAAACTTTCCAATTTAGACTCCTATCTTAAAAACTCGGTATGCTCAACTGGTCTTATATCTCCACTGGTTGTTGGTAACACTCTTTGTATATTGGTAGGTAACATGATGAGCTTGAAATAAAATATTACATAACTTTTCAGGGTTCAACATAAGTTTGTTACATTTAAACCAATCTAATATATTATTCATTAGTGTTGATGCATCTAGATAAAGCGAATCGATGTTTTTGTATAATACTGTGTCATCTGCAAACAGTGAGAACATTATACCAGGAAAATTTGCAGACAGATCATTTATATAGATGTGGTATAATAATGGACCCAGAACTGACCCCTGTGGTACATCACACTTTAATCCCTCTAGTTTAGACAGTACCTTTCTGGACGTCTCGAAAATCTCCGTCTGGCTCCGTCAATTGATTTTTTACATATATTTCTAATATTGACGATAGCTGTTTACATTTTCTTTAGATCCTCTTTCAAAAATGGGTCTTAGTAAAGCTTTTTTAAACTTGTCTGGAAATATTCTACTTTCTATAGATAAGTTAAATAAATATAGCAAAGGCTTAATTAGTATATTAAGATTGTCTTTCAATAAAGTAATGGTCACTTCATCATAACCAGCTGACTTTTTACTTTTTAAGTTTTTAATTATGGAAATTAATTCTGGTTCTGTTATTTCAGGTAGGGAAAAAGAGTTTTCAATATTGATATTAGTGTTTCGCAGATAGATATCTGAATTTAAGTGGCTAGCTATATTTTGTGTTGCTTGGCAAGTTTCGCTTAAGAAATAGTTATTAAATATATTTACCACTTCCGGATTTCCAACTAACACATCAACCTCTAATAAATATATTGGGTCCGCTTCTTTCATATTTTATTTGCGGCTTCTCTAATTACGTTCCAAGATGTTTTTATTTTATTTTCACTTAATAATATTTTATTTTTGTAGTATATTTCTTTGGCCAGTCTGATCACCTTTTAAGTATTCTTTTTAAATACCTTATAAAATTTTCTTCTTCAGACTTTCTTTTATTTCTACAAGAAATAAATTCGTATACCATTGGTCATCCATTTGTTATTGTCTGCGTTAGATTCTCTATGTTTTTACTAGAAAAGCGAAGTTGAAACAACCATTGAAGTGACTGTAGAATACCTCAAATGCAATATCTGTATCATTTTACTGCTATAAAAAAAATCCAGTCTACATTTAATAATAACTGGGTAAATATATTTAAATTCATCTTTCCTTCATAACACAGGTTTACAAAAAAAAAATCTGCTCCAAGGACTAAACCTATCATGTCTTAAGTATTTTTGTGTGCTGATACCGAATTTTGAATTTAAAAAATTTTCTATCGCGTAGATTTCGAGTAAATGTCAAAAATTGTCAAAGAGCCGTATTTTGACAATAAAAACCGGGATTTACTCGAAATCTACACGGAAGAAAATTATTTGAATAGAAAATTCGGATTCAGCACACAAAAATACTTAAGGCATGGTAGGTTTAGTCCCTGGAACAGAAATTCTTTTTGTAGACCTGCGCAACAGGCGCACTTCTGCACAGGTCTACAAAAAATAAATTCTATTCCAAGAACTAAACCCATCATGCCTTAAGTATTTTTGTGTGCTGATCCGAATTTTCAATTTAAAAAATTTCCTACCGCGCAGAGTAAAATCTCGGTTTTTATCGTCAAAATACGGTTTTTTGACAATAAAGGATTTACTCGAAATCTACGCGGTAGATTTTTTTTTAAATCGAAAATTCGGATTCAGCACACAAAAATACTTAAGGCATGATAGGTTTAGTCCTTGGAGCAGAATTTTTTTTTTGTAGACCTGTGTAATAGGCGGTATTTTTATTAGCAGACTGCGCACATGGATCTATGCAAAGGATTTGTTAGGTGTGATCAGAGAGACTCTGATCAATATTAGGAGAAGTATATTCACTAGAAATATTGTCAGTTGTGCTTGATGTATTTGCAGTTACACTTGTTGACTCATTCACTGTAATTTTAATATTTAACATACCTAGAATATTTGTGAATTTACTTAGAATTGTACTTTCATAGTTAAAGTTTATATTAAAATTACCATAAATAACAAATTGGCTATAACGATAAGAGTTAAGTTCCAGAATTAAGTTCAAAGATGATTATAAAAAAATGTTATTATCACCTGAAGGTGACCTATAAATAGCTATTATTACTAACTTTAATTTTTTACTATATACAGCTACATATTCAAAGTGTTTTTCATTACTTTTAGTATTAAGGTTGGTTATTTCAGAAAAAAATTTTCCGGTTTAAATCGCTACGCCACCACCTTACTTATTGACTACGACAGAAACATCCAGTTAACTTTAAGTCAGTATTTAAGTTAGACTGGGGAATGGGATATAAATGCGTTGAGAGAAATAAATTAATAGTTTAAAAAACTAAAAAAACATGCCTTTATAAATACTGCACTAAAAAGCAAAAAATAATCATCGAGCCTATTCCCTCTGTCTACCCCATAAGGGCCTTGGTATAAGCCGTGTTTGTAATTAAGTATAATATTTGAGTATAAAAGTGTGGGGCGTTTTTCGAACGGAGAGTTCGAATTGTGCTTTCCGAGCGAACGGACGCTTCAGAAAAACGCTGCCATTAAACCGTGAAAACGCCCGCTAAAAGTCCGCTAAATTTGATAAAAATTAGGTGAATTTGTAGATTAAAGAATTCCGCGCAAATCGATATATCATAACAAAAGAACAAAATTGAAATAGAATTAATATTTGAAAATAACTAATACAGAGTATTTAGTGGCAGAACCGATAGTGCAGTGCTATGCATAAAAAAACAAGCTTAGAGGACCAGGCAATACACAAGAGGAATAGGTAAGCTAAGTATCTTCTCATTTTTAAAGTACCACCCAAGTTTATTTATCCAAGTTTATTTATGCTTAATGATTAACGAGTGTCTGCCGCATAAAACCATTGCAATGCTTTTTAGGTCCAAGCCCCTAGCTGAATACAAAGTGTAAAAAATATAACTTTTTAGGTGTCAAGTGAATAATAGGTAATTTCGTACATAATTTATATTTGCATCAAAAAGAAGAATGTGTTTTGTGGTGTTGTATATTTTTTATGCAAATTTTTAAGGTGTCAAAAGTGAGTGATAGGTTTGGGGAATATTACATACCTGGGACGTGCAATTAGTGATTAATTTCGTACATAATTTGTGTTTGTATTAAAAAGAGTGTGATTTTGTGGTGTTGCATTCTGCATCATAAATGCTGTAATAAACTGGTGAGGGGCTGATTCAAACGACTTTCTTCGAAAATATGAGTAGTGATTATACATCGTCGACCGCTGTCACCGTAAATTTATAGCAAGGCAATAATGGTGTTATTCCTTAAGAAAAACAGAGTTTCTTAGATAAACAAGGGTTGACTTGGGTAATAAATGGACAATCTGATCAGTGGCGTACTATTGGCTTAATACGCCGGGGGCTGAATTTCTTGCAGTTCAATGGAAATGCATAGTTTTTCTCAGGAAATGGTATCTATACACAAGAATGATGAATCGAATACAGAACATAGGACCACAAAATCAAAGAAACGGGGGAACGAGTCAGGGGCAGTAAAGCGGCGGCAGGGGGGCATACAGAAAAAATGATAACACATACACGAGAAGAGGTTTACCATGGCAACAGTGGAGATTACCTGAAGGCAGAAGAGAAAGCAAAAATGAATGAATCAAATCAATACAAGAAGACCCTTCAATAAGCCATCATCCAAGGAATAAATGCTAGAAATCACGGTAATGATAATAATTAAAATTAAACTCGAAATAATCAATGAGGTATTATTGATATACTACGTCAGAGCTGAGTTCGCACTACACTTCAGCGGAGGTATGCCTAGTGAAGGTTTCTTTCAGAAAAATGGTGTTCTCTAAGAAAACTCACACATACGTCGATAATAATCTACTAATCGATGGAGAAGAAGAAGAAGAGTTGGACCAGCGGAGAGGAACACAAAATAGATGAATATTCCCTAAGAACACCGAACAAATTGAAGTACCTAGGAACAGACCGGATGAACCAGCTGGAGCGGAGAGAAACAGTAAAGGAGAGAATCAAAACGGCACAAGGATAACATACCGTTCATTGAGAAAAATAAACTATCATGGGACCTTACCAAATGTATGTACATAGCCTTCATAATGACAACGATGATATATGGAGTCAAAAACGCGGCAACAACAAAAGCCAACAGAAGAAGTTTTTGAGAAGAGCAGAAAGGGCATCGTCCAACTAAAACAACAAGACGAAAACAGCGACACAATACATCAACATTATAAAAATACACGCAATGAAGTATTGGGGACATACCCAAGGAAGAGACCCAACACATTTACTAAAGAAAGCGCTAGCACCGCACAGCAACAAACTAAAAATAGGGAGACCATGCGACAGTGGAGAACGACAATTGAAAGGATCAGGATCAACAAATGAACACCACTCGCAAGGATATATACTCTACCACAATCGGAAACCGAGGAATCAGAAGACTCAGAAAAAAGAAGATTCGAAGAAGCAAAAACACAAAAAGAGGAGCAAAAACGCTTTATATTACGACACAACATGACAACATATTTCACAAGGAGAGTCAGAATAGGCAGAAGTCCAGAACCAAACACACAAAAAAGGGAGCTTAAACGCTCCCTCACGACACAATGCGGTAACGCATCTCACAAATACCTACACCTCCCATCCCACATTCCTTTACCATGCGCCATGTGGCTCTCGCTGCTGGCAACAAGCATGACCTTAGTCCAACCCAGCGTGGACATAGCAGGCCCAGCTGTATACCTGGGAGTGGCAGCAATGCCTACCGCACGCTGGTAAATCAATCAATCAAAAGCGTGGGGCGTTTCGAACGCTATTTTGATCAGGTTCGATAATTAAAACGCTGAAGACATCATTAGATTAAATGAAGAGCGCCCCACTCTTTTATACTCAAATATTATACTTAATTACAAACACGGCTTACACTAAGGCCCTTACGGGGCAGACAGAGAGAACAAGTTCGATGATTATTATTTGCTTTTTAGTGCAGTATTTATAAAAGCGTGTTTTTTTTTAGTTTTTTAATTTATTAATTTATTTTTTTACTTTTAGTCTTATATTTAAGGAGAGAATTTTGCCACTTTCGACATTTTTGTAAAGAATTCGACTAAATATTTATAACCTATGACCTCGAAAATTCGCAGATATCGATTTTCATACGAATCAGTCCATAAATTACAAAATTTATCCGCCATTTTGACGCCACCATTTTGAATTGTTAAATTTGGACCGGATAATTGTAATCTGCAACCTCGATAATCCCAGATACCGATTTTCAGTCGAATCCTACGATAATTGATAAAATCTATCCGCCCTGTTGACGTCGCCATTTTGAATTTTAAGTTTTGATCACATATTTGTCTTCTACTTATGAAGCCCTTTCTATTGATACCCATATCAAGGGGGTTATAAAGAAAATGATAATCCGCCATCTTGGGGCGGCGGCCATTTTCAACATATATTATAATAATGAGTATACTACATTATGTTGTCATCAGCGCTACACACAACTGCCAAATTTCATGATGATTCAACAATTAGAAGTGGGTGAAATTCAGTTCCTTAGACTTTTTAATTATACATACATACATTCATACATACATACATACATAGATAGATACAGGTCGACTTAATAAAAGTGTGTTAAAAAGAGATCGCTGCGATGAAGAGAACCGGAGATATGGAGTCGTATAGTATATAAAATGGCAATTTTTGAGAGATAATCGGTTTTTCGTTGTTACATCACAAAAAGCGCATTGCAATTAGAAACAAAGACCTTTAATATAGTTAAAAACGTGTTTTTAGGACAAACCAAATAATAATAGAAATTGTTACAGGATTTCGCAAACGGCAGAAAAAGTAGTTTATGAAAATAAAAGAAGGAAATATTAATTTCCAATATTTGCATTATTTTGGTAACTTACGTGCGGTTATACTCAAAATTCAAAAAACTCTATAATAAAATTTACAAGGCAAATATGAAAATCTAATTAAAATATCATTATTTAATCTTTGTAATTCTCTAACAATCCACGTCTGGTTGTACTAGAAAATAAAGAGCTCTAAAATGAATTTATACAAAAACCTTTATCTCAAGCTTTAATATTTAAAAGAACTCACCTTGAAGTTAATCTGTCATTCTATCTCTTAGAAATCGCTTAGTCCTTGAAATGTTTCCTGCCCTTGTTATGGATTCTTCAGAAAGATAAAATTACTTCCAAGGCATTTCAACCATGAATCAAGAGGCAATTTTAAAAATGAAGTTTTGCAATTAGTTGTCAAATGCTTGACAGGCAACATATTCAAATATTTTTATAGGATTTCGCAAACTAGAAAAAGTAATCTATTGATAGATAGAAGATCTTTGTTATTGATTGAACATAGGTTCTATAATGTACGGAATGCTATTTCCTGCGACGAGATATGATAGTGATTTGAAATTTCACTCTAACAGGAATAACCTCTTCGTATCACATTTTAAATTTATAAGGCTAATTTGGCCCCGCAGATTGTCAAATTGGAATTCTCGTACAATATTTATTTTCCTCTGCATCTTCATTAGCAAATTCCTTCAGCAACCCAAATGAAGCGCGGTAATTCATTCTGGTGTGTCATCGTTAACCAGAAGGCCTTAACAGCACTCGATAAATATACAGTCGCATTAAATGTTTAATATATCAAGATTTAGAACATCCTTATTCAAGAAATCATTCTTAAAATACAATAAAAATGTTTCATTCTTTACGCAGTGCGCACTTTTCCAAAAACCTGTAATCCTTAATATTTAAATATATGTTAAAATAATTATTACTGAGCGATCAGTATTGATGTTATTGTATGTGTATGAGTATATGTATTGGGTACACCCAAGTATGTGAAAGAAATAATAATATTTTGTGTGCTTTATAATGTTAACTGTAAGAGTAGATACTCCTCTGTGGGTCTATATTTTCTTGTTTAGGGATTATAGACTTAAGTGACACTTCTTCTAAGCTGTAAATAGGAACCATTCCTCGCGCGTGCTATTGGAATTCGGCTCTGTTTGAGCCTGTCCAGTTTTCCGTATTTTTTAGGCGCCATTGAAGATGTTTTCTCTAGCAGTTCAGAACCCAGATCCAAACAAGGGATCGTAGAAACTCCCCACTGCGACTTTCCTTAAAATATGCTCCGTTCCTATTAGTGCGATCTTCTGCACTTCTTGCACGCTCGGTTGACTAGTCAGCGGTTTTAGACTCCTATTATGGCCCTTATTAACAGTTCCGAGGGTCCCTTTAATCACTGGCACTACTGTGGTCTTTGGTCTCTGCATACCACATTCTACTAATTTCTATTTGGAGGTCTTTGTACCTGCTCAACTTCTCAGTCTACTTGAGCATTACGTTGGCATCATTCAGGATGCAAACATCAGTCAGCAAACAGAATTTCTTTATTATTATTATTTCTATTAATACGGAAAACATTCACCGATCTCTCGCCCGCGCCATTGGGATTCGGCTCGGTTGATCTGAAGATTCGTCAAATGAAAGGTTCAGATGTTTTTCCTTGATGGCTTAAAACTTCCTGGTGATGAAGCTGGTCTGGAGAACCACAGCTATTTCAACAATCTTTGCGAGAGCTCTAGTTTCTAAGTTCAAAGTGTATCAAGAATTTTTTTGTCACAACACTCGTAGTAGCGTAGTAGCGATGTTATGACTAGGATAGTTCGCACTTCTTTTCCGTATCCGTTTTCAATATGTTGCTGGTTAGATGACATCGGATGTTAATCATGATGGTCTTCTTAACTGTATCCTCGATGATTCTTATGTCGGGGCGGCTATGGTCCAGAGTTTTCTCGGACTGGATTGGTCTGTAATTGTACAGCAATGCTTCATCATTTTGAAGAACGGCTGAAGGTGTGTATATGAGAAGGGTAATGGATTAGTAAGGAGACCAAACTTCAGTGCTAACTCTCGATGTATGATCTTTATCACCTCGTTGTCTTCCTAAATACATTTTTCTGGCCAAAGTAAGGCAGCGTCTTATAACATATTCAATACAGAACGTGTTTTTAATAGTTTCTGGTCTCGATGCTTGTTATCCCTGGGTCTCCGTCCTCCAGCCATAACAGTGAGGACTCCTTGTCAATATTCGGATTAACAGCTAATCTAAGTAAACCTCGTGAGAACTAGACAGACACACGGTATATTACAGTTTCGATATCCTGTACTTTGTCCATAATAATTACCGCATGTGGCGGAGGAATGTGGATAAAAGCTGCTGAGATAGCTATTTTTCGAATGAGTCATGTCAGCCATGTCTTCATGACAGTCAACAAAAGAATTATGTTATGCTTTTGGCTAACAAGAGTAATAAGTTGAGTACAGAACCGTTTTCGCTTCCAACATGAAGAATTACGCGACCTTGTTCGAGAGGAAGAAGCATAATTCTTCAATTTTTGAGGTGATATTTCATACTCTTCCGATTCAAAGTCCTCCACAAAGCCATATTAATAATAATTGTTATTATGACAATGACCATCTAGTAATGTGAAGAAAATTTAAATTAATGACCTAAATAATTCACAAAAAATAGTTATATTTATTACAAATTACTACTCAACTAAATAAAAAACTGCTGCCCAAGGAATTACTACTTCCACATCCAGATTTTCTATCCAAATCTTTCAAAACGAAAACATTTTGTATGTGCAAATAATTGTCTATGGAATTTTAATAATATTATAATATTTGAAATCGTCTACCCAAAAACACATGAAACGATATCCCACATCGATAGAGGAGTGGGGGTGGATTAAGCAAAAAAATATTTTGAGGTTTTCGGTTCTTGTACACACACACACACACACACTGAATCAAAATTTTCTTTCATTCCCTTTAATAATGGGGTGAGGGTGGTAATGGGGGTGGCTGATGCCGAAAATTTTTTGAGACCTTAGCTTCTCTTGTATACCGGGTTCCACAGGCTAGTGGCTCCCCCCTATATTTCCTTTATTTTTTAACTTATCCATTTGAAATTTGAGGTGCATAAACTACCTATATAAATGGATTTTTGGACATAAAAACGGTATAAGACCATTTCCGGTTTAACCGGAAATGACCGCAACTTTCGATTTTTAAATTGAACACCCTGTACATTTTTACATATTTGGATTCAAGACAACATTCTGAGTATACCAAGAGATTTTCGCGAATTTTTGAGTCGATGTTCAGTTTTTTAAAGCATCGTCTAGAGTGCTTTGGAATACCAAAATTTGTTCTACGGCAGGTAAGTCCAAGGGAAAAATATAATTTTTCGTTTAATTTTATTGATAACTATTTACGAAGCCTCCAAAATTGAACAAATCACATTTTTATCGAATACTTTTTTTTTCAGATGGGAAGGTGGTGGCTCCTAGTGTTCAATAAATTATAGATTTTTTTCTGAATTCTTTGATATCTATTTCAAATCTATCCTATCTGTTTTTCTATTTTATTAAATTTATTGCCTGTGGCACCCCGTATTACCAAATACCAATTTTATGGACTCATAGCTGCTTGATTTACCTATTTACCCTCATTTATCCCAATTAACCCCCCAACCCTTCGACGGAATAAGATGAAAATAATCTAGTTCCAAATCCCGTTAAAGTACATACGTGTACTAAATTTCAAGTCAATATCTTAAACGGTTCCAGAGTAATCGTGCGCACAAGAAAAGTTACAGACAGACAGAATTTTTTTTTGCTCAAACTTAAAATCTCGACGTTTCATGACATTCTAAGCCTATTTGAACAATAAAAGTTTTCTAAAATTTTTTCGTCGTTACTATACTTCCACTGACTGTGGACGTAAAATTAATCTTCGGCGAGGGTTAGTAGGATAGTGCAAGCTGACTATGCCGCCAGAGTTTAATCCATCTGGTCGACTGTAGTTCCAAGTCTGTCATATAGTCCTACCAGTTAACAATCTGAAACACCATTGGAGTAATATTTCTATACCGATCAGCGTGCTAATACAGTAAAAACGGTTCACTCTGAAGTTTTCCAACTGAGAAAATATTACGCGAACGAAAGATCAATTGTCCTTAAAGCCGCTGTCATCGTTTAGTGTTGAATAAAAAAGTGTCAATGACATAATGTTAAAGCATCTTAGAAATATCAAACTAGACGTTTAATAAAAGTTAGACACAACACTCTTTGTTTTTATCATATCGTTAAGAGGGAATATCCCTCTCTTTGTGGTCGCATTCTTTGTGTGTATATTTACTTAATGCCTTGACAGTCCTTGGGCGTGAAGAGACTATCCTTCTTTTACTCTAGTCGATTCGTGAGCAGGTGGTATAGGTTAAATTAGGATTCAGAATAGTATTAAATTATTACTTCGAACCTCACTGCATCGACTCAAGTCATACATATCAACAAACTGGTTATCTCACTCTCCTAATAATGAGAACCTACCCAATATAGCGACATTTTCATCATAACACTGTTTTTCGTGTAATTATTATTATTATTTTTTGTTTTAAGTAGAATTTCAATGTTTTTTTTCTCGTAGTTATTTTTAAAGTTATGATCACTGAACTACACACTGAGAGAGTGTAAATACAGAGAAACGCAAACACTTTTCGACACAAAGGGTATCAGGGCGATCTAAATCGTTTTCAGAGTGAAAAAAGGGATTTTATAGTGTTTAATAAACATTGCTGCAAGTTATGAACTTACTTTACTTTCAACTGGGTATAAGAAAATCTCATAGGAAGCTAGAAGGTAACGTAATTCTTTTCAAATAAATGTCTACAAAGCAGAGTGGGTTCCTTCGAATTGAATAAAATTGTTCATCCATATTTGAAATCTGGTGCACATTCTCGTGAAATTTATCAGGCATACTACAGAAGAAAATCAGTGACTGTGAATGATGCGATATTGTTAGTCTTGGATTTATCTTTTCCAGCTTTGATGTTTGATTGATTGATTAATATGATTCCCATGGTCATTTCTTTCAGGACACTTCATTTTTTAATTCAATATACTTCGGTTTTAGATAGTTTTTAGAATATAACCTACTGGGAGAAAGTTATTGTGAGAAAATGCATTAAAAAATTTTTTTAGAATGCCATTTCTTGTTAAAAAAAAAGAAATTTTACTTTTATAATGTTAATTTGTCTTCTAAGGGCCGTTACTTTCGATCCCGATTAAACGTTAACGGTGGGTCAAACCAATTCAGTTACCATGGAAATAATTGTACTTTCAATGATTTGGCCGACGGTTAAAGTTTAATCGGGACCGAAAGTAACGGCCCTAATTTTGATATAGTCAATTCTGACATAATCTCCTACCATAAAATGATTTTTTGGAAAAAATCCAATAGTGAAATTATAATACTATGGATTTTATAGTGTTTCTGCAATATTTCTTTAATCCTATCTAAATAATCTAAGTGACTACCAAATTGCCATAAGAATAAAATAACGTCGATCTGAACACAAATGAATTGATAACACAGCCTCACAAAAAGAAAAAATTGATCTGTCCGGCGGACCAGACCAGTGTATCCATACGTATTTGGATCCGCTGAAACCGAATCTGAAGTCAGAATTGTTAGATTGGCTTGTTTTTCAACCCTAACACCCTCCCAAAAAATTGTCTGTCCGGCGGATCAGACCATATGTATTTTGACCCACTGAAACCGAATCCGAAGTCAGAATTGTCAGGTTGGCTCGTTTTTCACCCCCAACCCCAGAAAAACACCCCCTCCCCCAAAAAATGTCCTGTCCGGCGGACCATACCAGTGTAACCATATGTATATGGACCTGCTGAAACCGAATCCGAAGTCAGAATTGTAAGATTGGTTCGTTTTTCACCCCAACCCCAAAAAACACCCCCAAAACAAAAAAAAGTGGTCTGTCCGGCGGACCATACCAGTGTATCCTTACTAAATATATCAGGATATACTGGCATGGGACCATTTGGGGTGGGGGTGTTTTGGGAGGGTTAGGGGTGAAAACGAGCCAATCTGTCAATTCTAACTTAGAATCTAGATTCAGCAGGTCAAAACACATAAGGATACACTGGTATAGTCCACCGGACAGACCATTTTCTTTTTGTTTTGGGGGTGTTTTTTGGGGTTGAAACGAACCAATGAAAACGAGTGAAAACGAGTCAATCTGACAATTCTGACTTCGGATTCGGTTTCTGCAGGTCCAAATACATAAGGATATACTGGTCTGGTTCGCCCGACAGACCATTTTTTTGGGGGTGTTTTTTGGGGTTAGGGGTGAAAAACGAGCCAATCTGATAATTCTGACTTCGGATTCGGTTTCAGCGAATACACTGGTCTGGTCCGCCGGACAGACCACTTTTTTTGTGGGGCTATGTAATCAAAAGCCAAAACATATTATTTTCCTTGTTCGTCCATTGTAAACCTATGGACTGACTAGAGAGTCGCTAGTGTCCAACTAATTCTACTGCCCCTGAAACAGAATTTGAGGAAGTCATAATCGCAACAGCCGAAGTCAAACATACCAATGATATTGAAGATCATATAAAGTGATGAAATGTCTAGGAACTTTAAAAATTCCATTAGTGCATAGTTTTAATTTGTGTTTAGACAATGGTTAGTACCATGGCTTAGTGAATCATACCAGAATATTGTGAAGTTATTATGTTAGCTGGCGATACCAGCTTAATTGCGTCTTAATTTGAAGTAGATTATTAAAATACAACTCGAAATAATATTTAATTATCTCAATCAATGGACAACAAAAAACCTCCTCTATATAATTTTTTTAATATAAAAACAACGGACAGTACAACAATATAAGTTTCTAAAAAACATTGAAATACTTGGGGAGTTTTCTTGATGAATAAATAAACTGAACAGAACACATCAATAATTTATTTAAAAAATTAAACAGCTGTCTTGGTCAGTTTAAAAATATGCTTGAAATAAAATGCCTTATCAATATTTACAGCCACATTAGCTATACCGGGTGTCTCAGCCGATAGGGGCACTCTCGTAACTTTTGGATGGGCGAATGGATTTTTTTTTCAAATTTAGGGTAGTGATATGGGATGAAATTTCCAATTATATGATGTAAAGAACCAAAATGGTCGACTTCCGGTTTCGATGCAATTGACATGAAAATCAAATTTTTAAATGGGACAACCTGTGTATTTTTGCATATTTGGATCCTGCTGACCAAAATACATATGATCTGACCCTCAAATATTATTTTGATTTTCAAAAAATATTAAAAAAAAACTGTTAGTATCATTATTTATTTAATTATAAAGGACCCCGCTCAGATCTTATGGAAAGTGGCCCCCGGTGAAACTGGCTGAATTTTTAATACGTTGTAGATTTCGACTTTCTGATCAAGAACTCTCATGGGCCCAACTCGATCCTATGACTAGCTTCCGAGATACAGCTCAGGAAATGTACAAGAATGACCTCTTGTACAATAAAATTTCGAATTCATGATTTGTTTCATACATTTTATATTGTGATAGGTTCTAATAGCCCTTTATAATATTTTGCACTAAAAACATTTATTGTTTTAATAAAAATAGCGTAGAAAAGAATTAAAGTTAAAAATAACAAGTGAAAAAATATTCGGTCAAACATTTTTTACATAAAGTATGCGTCTTCCTGATCAAATAACTTAATTGAAAAACTTTCGGAAATTGTTCCTTTGACCTCTTATACCCATCAATAAATTAAAAGTTCGACAAGATACAGAATTTTAGAAGAATTTGTAACTGTATCTCAGAAACTAGTCATAGGATCGAGTTGGGCCCATGGAAGCTTTTGATCAAGTCGAAATCTACAACATAATAAAAATTCAATTTCACCGGGTGCCACTTCCCATAAAATCTGAGCGGGGTCCTTTAGTATGAAGAGAAGGTAGACATTATGCATATCATTTTCTTCGTAATTTAAAGACCTAATTAAATAACAGGTTGTCTCATAGGAGTTCCATTAAAAAAATAGTTTTCTTTGAAAAACCAATATTGTTGAACTTAATGAAGAATAAATCCTGTTTAATGTTAGTATTTGAAGAGATAATATTTTAAAAGTACTTTCAGACTGATTTTTAACAATTTTGGCAAAATCGTGGCCTTTTATGGTTAAAACTAAAAATTAAACAATCTATATTTTTTGGAAATCAAAATAGTATTTGAAGGTCAGATCATATGTATTTTGTCCAGCAGCATTCAAATATGCAAAAATATACAGGTTGTCCCATTTAAAAATTTGATTTTCATGTCAATTACATCGAAACCGGAAGTCGGCCATTTTGGTTCTTATATCATATAATTGGAAACTTCATCCCATATCACTACGTTTAATTAGGGAGATACTCCATATGCATCGACATTTGTTTGTCAATAAAGAATCATTAAACTGACATTTCATCTAAAATTTTGCAACAGTTATTTATTTTATAAAACATTTAATTTTGACTGTACCGTATATATTAGTTTCAAAAACACTAACATATGTGGAACAAAACCATGAAAAGTTTGTAATAAAGAATATTATTCACACAAATATTCCATCGCAGCGGCTCTTTAATAAAGCTCCCCAACACAAAACTTTATTTTAAAAATCACCTTATTACATCGGTCTTATAATAAGTTTCCTCAATCAATTTGTAAGAAAAACCCATACAACCTTTAACGTCTAGTGTAAAAAAATGTGTCTGAAAAGTGCTACTACAGCGCCAGCGAGTATTTGTGTGACTCATTAATTTTGTCGCTGCCTTCGTAAACATTTATGAAATTCAGTTGTTGACTATAACATTGTATAATACTACAATATATTTATATTTTGTTTATATACTCCCTATTTTTCGGGTTTTAGAAGGTCAGTCGTCAGTGACTGGATTGACTTTATGTATATTACTTAATATCGATTTGTTACATCTACTGAAAACATATTGTATGGACAGCATGTTTGATCACACTATCTATTTTTTCGCTATGCGAGTCTCGAACCCACTTTGCTAGGTACGGTCAGAGTGCAAGCTCGATGCACTAACCCACTGAGCTGACCTGTTTCTCCTTCAGTTTGAGTAGATTCCCTGTCAATATGTTTGAAAAACGTAATTATCGTAATTATCCGTTTCTTTGTCATTTTTCTAATTGCTCGACAGTCTTAACAGTTAGACTTAGTACATGTTCTGGACCATTCAAATTAGACATCATCCTTTTTGGCAAAATGCTCTGCTTTTTCGATTTTTTTGTGACATACATTTACACTTTGTACTCATAATAATAATAGTGATAGTGATACTGAAATGATAATGATGCCGATAACCTGCCTACCAACGGAATACAAAATCACCACTGCTGCACTAGCAAGTAAAATCTACAACCACCTGTTAAAGTAACGGATAGGTACTTCCAGAGAAACAGAAAAGTTGTAGAAAGGCTTCCAGTAGATGTAAGAATCAGCTGCTACACTCAAAGAAATAGTATGGGTAAATTCAACAAAAAAAAAATGGTTAACTAACAATATCGTTAATTTTGTTAAACCAAACTATATTGATGGTATTTTTAAACAAGAGGTGATTGTTATTTTCATTAATAAAAAGTTGTCGTACAACAAAACAAACATTAACTTAAAAAATAGATGAATAAGACTATTATTTTGTTCATCTGACTATTATTTTGTTGAATTCTGTCAAATTAAACTAGATAATAGTATATTTTATTTTTAACTATTATCGAATTGTAATTCTAACCCAGTATTAGTTCGCTGTACTATTGTACTTGGTAGACAAACCAATATTATTGTCGTCTTCTAGAAGTTCTAAAAGAATCACCATAAAATTTGCTTGCTTACCACGTAGTCTATTACAGAAATTATTCCCAGATGACGCCACATACAAATCACTAACAATAATCCATCATGCATTATCTTGCACTCTTATGAATTTATAGAAAATTAATAACATGATTGCAGTGTTCAAATTCTCTCAGGGATCATCGATATATTTGGATGGATCTTATAAACGATCTTTAATCTTTGGTTTGGGTGGTCTGATGTCTCAATACTGAGATTTTGGCTAACCAAAAAAAACTTCATCATACAATAAAGTGTAGATCAACCTAAAAAGTAGTTGGTGAACAAAAAACAAAGTCGTTGTACTATTTAATTGTAGACCAAATTGAAAATGGTTAGTGAACATAAAAAAATGTCATTGTACTATTTAATTTGTTACAAGAAGATATGATTATTAAACTACTATTTGTTTACGGAAACAAATAAAGTTGTATGACTATTCTTTACTGATTGATTTAACTATGAAACTAGATAGGCGCGATTTCATATGCTCTTTTTGGTTGAATTTACCTATCATTTTCTTTGAGTGTAGTGAGTTAAGATCCTTACATCGATTGCAAGGAAGCGGCACAGAAATTTGAGCATAATATGGGTGGATTACAAAAAGGCGTTTGATAGAGATTGCTGAAGAACCGATATCATCAAATCGTTCAGTGATCATCGAGATGGAATTTGGCTTAGACAAATATGCTGCAGCGCAGAAATCCTGCTTGTTAATCGATGTATCTATTGCGAATGACGCCAACATGATGCTTAAGAAACTGAGATGTTAAGCAAGTACAAATACTTCCAAATAGAAGTTAGCAGAAAGTGGGATGCAAAGATCTCAGTTGTACCAGTGATTCTGGGAGCCCTAGGAACTGCTACAACTGAAGTCTATAACAACTGCCTGGTCAATCGAGCGCACGAGAAGTGGAGAAGTTCGCTTGGGAACAGTGCATACTTTAAAGAAAGTCTTGGAGTAGAAGTCTCTGTGATCCATTGTTGAAGTATGGAGCCTGAGTCGTTCGAGGAGAGGCCTAAAGGACCAATAAATCAGGACGAGCTTCATGAGAGCTGCATTTCTTGATGTAGTAAATTACATGAAATGGGCATCAAAATATTCCCTTGACTGCAAAAAAATATTTGTTACAGTATTATTCCAGAAATCCAAGGGGAAGCTGATTTTTTTCAAAAAAGCAATTGTTAATTAAAAATTTGTTGCAACTTACCTAATGGACGAAAAAATTTGAAAAATTTTTCGACGATAAAGATCTTCCAGATGAACTCAGAAAAAAATATTACGTCGTATTTGAAGCGAAATTCAAATTTTAAAAAAATAAAGAAAAATCCAAAGTGCCCGAAAGTGCATTTTTTGAAAAGGTGCTGTCATGATATTTTTCAGACAGACGTGCACTTGTGTTATTAATACCCTCAATTTTTTCAGATTTTTTTATTTGGTGGCACGTTGAAAAAAAATAAAAACTTCAAAACAAATATTTATTACATTTTTTAATAACATAATTTTTAACTAAACATCAAAAAGATAATTAATCCTCGTTACTCTCCTCATCTACCACCAGCTGCAAGTTTGCGGTATCAAAAATAGGTGCGAAAATTTCAGCTGGTTTGTAATATCAGAACAATATTAAGAAGGGCGTTCTATATTGTCCTCTCACCGGTTGATGTGACCAAATAATGAGAGAATTCGGGAAAATACAATGCTGGAGAGTCGCTTTGTGGGACGTACTTCTTAGAGCATTGAGATGGTACGATGGATTGTCAATGGAATTAGTAACAAACGCCTTTTTTGAAAAGGTGCTATCATGATTTTTGTCTAACAGACACGCCTCTGCATTACTAATGCACTTAATTTTTTTCAGACCAATACGTCGTCTGTCTGTCTGCCCGTCTGTCTGTCTCCCCCGCAGGGGGTTGCGGCAAAAACTTCTCCCACCACTTGCATCGTGTTCAGCACCCTCGAAAATGGGGGGGAGAAGGTAATCTCGTCTTTGTACGAAATATTCAGAAAAAAGTCGTCTTATAATGCTTCATTACATAGACTACGCGCCGCCCGCAGTCTGCCAATGATTATTATCAATTTTGAGTATGTTGTACCCTTCCGATCGCTTTGAAACTTGGATATGTTTTAAAGGGGCATATAAGCATTTATTTGGAAGAAAATGGTGGGTGTGCTTCTAGAACATCCCCCCCCCAAAAAAAAAAATTTATTTTGAAAAAATTTTTTCACCACTTTTTTTTGGAAAAAGGAATCAATAATTTTTTCCCACATTTGCGCCATCAAAAACCATAACACATATTTTTTTCATGAAAATCGGTTTATCCGTTCTCGAGAAAAAATTTTTTTTCCATTTTTCTTTTTACCCCCATAACTCCCATAAAAATCGTTTTCCAAAAATAATATTTTGGGAAATTTCATCTAACACTAGTATCAACTTGTGCTAAAAATTTCGACCCGATTGGTGGGGCACCTAACACATGCTTATCCTGCTATGCCCTTTGAGAAAAGTTGAGTACATTAGCAATGCAGAGGCGCGTCTGATAGACAAATACCATGATAGCACCTTTTCAAAAAAAGGATGAAAACGTCTGACGGCGCTTGTTACGAATTCCGTGGACAGCCCATCGTACCATCTCAGTGCTCTAAGAAGTATTGTATTTTCCCGAATTTTCTCATTTTTTGGTTACATCAACCGGTGAGAGGACAATATAGAGCGCCCTTCTTAACATTGGGCTGATATTACCAAAGAGCTGTTGGAAGAGAGCCTTGGCGGGGCTGTGCGCCTAACGGGCAACCGCGGCAGATGGTGTGATGCTGTCAGACGTGCCATACAACAAAGAGAAGACAACTAGAACAATTAATGGATCTCAAAATGTTTGCCAAGACGTTGTGAACAACAAGAGGAAGAAATTCTGACCCCCATTTTGATACCGCAAACGTGCAGCTGCTGATAGATGAGGAAAGTAACGAGGATTAATTATCTTTTTGATGTTTAGTTAAAAATTATGTTATTAAAAAATGTAATAAATATTTGTTTTGAAGATTTTATTTTTTATCAACATGTGCCACCAAATAAAAAAATCTGAAAAGAATTGAGGGTATTAACAACACAAATGCGCGTCTGACTGAAAAATATCATGATAGCACCTTTTCAAAAAATGCACTTTTGGGCACTTTGGATTTTTCTTTATTTTTTTAAAATTTGAATTTCGCTCCAAATACGACGTAATATTTTTTTCTGAGTTCATCTGGAAGATCTTTATGGTCGATATTTTTTTCAATTTTTTTGGTCCATTAGGTAAGTTGCAACAAATTTTTAATTAACAATTGCCTTTTTTTGTAAAATCAGCTCCCCCTTGGATTTCTGGAATAATACTGTAACAAATATTTTTTTACAGTCAATATTTTAATGCCCATTTCATGTAATTTCCTTTATGGGCATTTTTCATATGCTTATCCGGTTACACCCTTTGTATATATGGTAAATTATATGATGCTAAAACGATTTGTGGTAATCGAACGACGATTTGGAAGCACTCTTGTATATTTTTCTTGTCGTTTTGAGAAACGGCACGCTGCACCGCAAAAAATAAGTTGCCTATTATGTTTATCCTTAATATGCTGCCATTCTCATTTATCTACACAATTTAAATGAGCATTATTTCAAATGAAATAAGCATTTATTTCAAGCATAATTTTTATGCAATGCTTAAAATAAAATATATACGTATTTAACAAAAAATATTAGCATTAACAAAACCGCAATAAAATTATAGAGAAATACTTTGAAAATTTTAGTAATAGTTTATATTAACTAACATCTAAAAATGGTGCAATCTATGACGACGATTTGGACATAATTAGAATTCCAATAAAATACAGATGTTTAGAAAATGATTACGTAAAAAACGATTGCGAAAACGCTTTCTGTGCATTTATTGGAAAAAGCAATATTGGCAACGTCATCATTATCAGCATCAATGTCATTGTGCGGTAATTAACATTTTTGCGACAGTTTTATTAAAATGTGCTTCACAAAATTCCCAGCTTGGCAGAGAGACACTTAATGAAATTAGGTTTGGTTAAACTTGGTGCACTAAAATTTCATTATATGAAATATGACTGACTTGGATTACTAGACAGTCTAGTTCTAGATTGGATTATTAATAGATAAGTGCTTAAGATAAAGGATTTATAATTTAATCGTCAAAACTGGAAATAATTAGTTTCAAGTAAAATTGAATTTTCGATAGAATGAAAACTAATCAGAGTATCTTAGTTAATATAAGACAGCTTGTCCTACTTCTGAGCATGGAAGCCCTACTGGTGTAAATCGTACACCCTCGAAAGATCCACGAGTCAGATTGAGCTTTAAAATCACTGATGACTGATGTTACATCATATAATTGCACAGAATTGTAACGGCTTTATATTTCAAGGTTTTCTTAAAAGCAGCTTCGAAGCAAAGGCAAAAAATAAAAATTAATCCTTAATGCTCTCAAATTTCTTTTAATCATAATAAAATAAAGCGGATTAAAACGTTAAAAGGATTGATAGACATTGTCAAGTTACGTATCTGACTAATTTTGCGCCGCTTATCCTTGTGGCTAATTTTCATAATTAGCCTTAACAACAATTTAGAGCAGTTTTTTGTCTTTTATTTATTTACTGCAAAAACTACTTTATAAAATAAGTAAATATTTTGTAGCGAATTTGACCTGAATCAGGAACCATCCACTCATGGTTCTCTGAGGGTTCCATGGCCTTCTGGCCAGAATCGCTTTGGCCTCCTTTCTGCAGATGGTTGATTAAATAACAATAACATAAAAAGTGTTGGTTGGGGCCAGCATTTTCTTGCTTCTCTCCAAATATTTAATTCACTCGGTGAAGTTTGTTTACTTTCGTCAGTGGAGGAGAGAGGAAGTGGAGTGGACTCATCTATCTGTTTCATTGTTCCTCCCTCCCATCTACTAATTTACTTCTCCTGGATTTTGAGATTGAAAGGTGGACTGGCGATAAAATCATCAGCGGAATTGTTTGTAGAAAACTAAACTTCTAACTTTTTTGTTGAAAAATATTTTCCACCTTGCATGAGATTAGTAAAAAAACTAGGGCTTTTCAAGGTTTTTAGCTGTTCATGATTGAAATTTGTTCTTGTTAGAGGCGACATTTTCGCGCACTATTCCTCCATCCTCAGAAGTGCACATCGTTTAAGGTCTTCCATATAATGGACGAGTTTGCTCTTACAATTGTCTGGTGAATCGCACAGCTATTCAGGGGTTTGGAGGTGCAAGAGATGATGACGGTATAGTAGTGGGATGCAAGAAGATAGAACTCAGGAGTCTAACTGGAAATTCATCTTTCTATAAGTCCCCAGCTCTGTTGAAATCCATTGAACACCTGATGTTATGGTGAAACGGGTTTTCTGTCAGCTCTGTAACTATCACGAGGCATTAGAGTAAATGTAATAATATTTCATGAAATATCCTGTTGAATGCCTTCCGATGATCTATCCAGGCCATTGATAGATGCCACATGTATTAGTCAGATTCTATGCAGTATTGATATTATATATTTTTAATAAATTAAACTACATAATTTAATCATGATAATTTGCAAAACCAGATAATTAAATATTTCCCATTGTGTTCAACTGAATATATATCATACTGTTCGATTACGAATTATTTAGACAAAATAAAAATAAAAGCATTGCATTGCATAATAATACTTTTTTGGTAGCATTTGAACGTTTATTTTCACAGATCGATTAATGGTTTAATAGAAGTTTTATTCTCTGGTATTCGTTCGGATGAAATTAATTAAACATCAAAATAAATGTATTAACACTGCTATGGTTTTCATGCTAAAATATCTGTCAAATGGCGAAAAGGCATATAATTAACAATATTTGTGTTGCACCAAATTCCACTGCGAAAGATACAAGATACAAGGTGGGTCCAAAAACACTCCTCCCCATAATACGTAAAAACCGGTAGAACTAAACTATTAGCTTGGTACAATACACTTACCACACATAGTAGATAACTCCCAAATACAAGGTCAAGGCTATCCGAAAGGGAGCTACACACTTGAAAAAACGCAGTCAGCCATTACCCACCGGCATTGCCAGTGTTGGAGCTAGGGATCGAACCCCAAGAGTTATTTTGGTATCTTTTCAGGGGATGGCAGCCACAAAAAAAATAGCCAATAAAATTTTGAGAAAAAAGTTCTATGTAATTTTTTATATAAATTAACAGTTATAATGACTTCAGAATTGCGATTTTAGCTTGAAAAAACGGGTATCTCAAAACGATTTTCGTCGAATAACTCGAAAAGTATCACATGTGGGAAAAAATGTTAGAGATTAATAAAAAAAACTTGTAAACTGAGAATTTGATTTTTTTACATCAGTAGAATCGTGATTTTTCAAAAAATGTAGAATTATGTGATGGTATTAGGAGGTTACTGCTTCTCGTGATATAATTCCGACGAGATGATTAGTTGTAAGTAATTTATTTGACTTGAAACTGTGTCTACAGCTTTCCCCTAGTTTTAAGTTAATATTAAATGCATGAGTTTTTTTTTTGGCAAATAAAAAATCTGTTTCTTCCAGTGGCCATACCCCAACATAATATATATTAAAACTTATACGCGAGTATGCAAGTGAGTAATAACTATTTAGTAATGCCTTAAGATCAAATATATTTTTCAATTTTATAACTGCAAAATAAGCCTGATTTCATTTCTTGCATACTATATCAATTTAGGATTTCCAGAATAGATCTGCGTACAACTCCTAAGAATTTACTCTTGTATTAAAATGTAAAATTCTGTATAATACAGGGTTTCTTATTGTAAAAATTCATGTAAGTTGTTTTAGACGAATTTAATATAAGTTTATTACGGTCACATCAAGCAGAAAATCCATCTAGTACATTATTAACTTTTTTACGGAGAATATCAATATTTGAGTGCGCCACAGTTATTATGTATATCAATTCCCACAATTATTTTACGGTTTACTAAAAAATATAAATGAATCCACTTCAGAATATTTCCCCGTATACCAAATTTAAAGAGCTTAGATGTAATAAAATCCACATCTAAGGTATCAAATGCCTTGGATAAGTCGAATTGCAGGAATATCACATATTTACCTTTACCTAAATTGCTATAAATCGTATCTAGTAACTGGACGCTAGCAGTTTCTACTGATTTACCACCCCTGAAGTCACGTTGGCATGATGTAAGAATAAGGTATTTTTCAATAAATACCGATAACCGATCGTAAATTACCTTTTCCATTATTTTAGGCAGATAACTAAGTTGGAAGCTAAAACTATCATTACCAGAAGAAGTATTGTTTTTGAGTTTAATGTTGAGTATTGCGGATTAATATCAGGAAGTGTACATGGCAAGGATAGATTTTGTCCAAAATGGGTACGTAATTTTATATCAACTGCCAGAGAAAAATGTGAACCAAAAATATCTGCGAGTTCATTTGGATCAGCAATGATTATATTTCCCGAATATAATTTAATATCGTTATTCCTGTGATTATTTCTACCTAAATGTTCAATATCTCAGAGACTATGACACTTCAAATGATTTTTCGTTTCTCTAGCATAAAAAACAGGAAGTTGTGCCGAAACTATGTGTGTTTTCACATTTTTTAAATGTGTGTGGTCATTTTGTTATTGTAATTAATAATTAAAAGACAATTTCAAATACCGTTTTTGCTAATATATAGCTATATTAACTAGATGTCACATCTTTTTGCCTGTTTAAACACTTGCTTTAGAAAAAATTTCCATCCGCCTTATTGCAGCCACCATTTTGAAATTTTTAGTTTTGACTCCAGATTCGAAATTAACAACCCTCAAGAGTAGTAGTGGTGGTGGTAGTAGTAGTAACAGTAGCCTACTGCTTCTACTACTGTGTTCCAAAAATAAATCAGTTATACTTTTTCAAATATTAAATTTTTTGTTTAAAGGGTTTTGCACCCCTTGGGTGTAAGAGTAATTGGTGGTTCCTCAAGACGATAGCTTTTACTACAAAAATTACCCATAAAAAAGTTATCATTATACATGATACATGACATTGGTTCCTAAGATTTGCATCTTTTTTGCCTCTATGTACTGTATTAATAGCCGACTTTCACAGACTGTTGAAAATTCTTGACTCTTGAAAATAGCGAATTTTAAGTGAAATGTTATAAAATATATAACGTATTTACTTAAACAGCAACTTTATGTTTTATAAAAATAATAATAAAATACGAACTAAAAAGTTCTCACAGTAGTCTTAGTAGATCTTATGAAAACCCTTAAGGGAGAATTGAAATTTAACACGTGATACTTATGTTAAACTACACACATACTTTAAGAGATGTTTTCAATGTAATCACCATGCTAATCAAACATAACCTAAATTGTTTTACACCATTATTATATTTGTTCTATACAGAAAGTATTTAAGAAGAAAATGTGTTTTTAGAGTTTCCAAATTCTTCACCTCTGCATTTGTTAAATGCGAAATTAGTTTAAAGGCTTTTGAGATATGTGCAAACCCCCTGTATACATAGCAGACCGCCAAAGAAGTTCAATAAGACAAAGACTTTTTGCTATTTATTATTTTATCTACATAGATTACATCATCAAGTCGCTCATCATGAATATGATGTTTCAGAACCAAGGTCCTCCATCTGTACATTTACAAATTGATCAATTTCTCGGAGACAATTTATTCGCTCAATAGGAAATGGCACGTTGTAATTTTTCACGGCTCCCTTTTAGATACATTTTCTCTTTATTCTCAGTTTATTTAATATCTTACAATTTCAGAATCAGCTGTAAATTTGTACCAATAATAAGCGATTGTGCAGAATGATTTCTTTGCAAATTATACGAAAATGTATAACTTAAATATCCACACCTCCGTGCGTATATATAGGGTATTTCAGGTTAATTTTTATGATTCTGTCAAAAAATATTTTAAAAAAACTCCTGTAAAAATGGGTCCAAAAATCTTCATTAAATGGGCTGGAATTAAGAGCATTCAGACAAAAACGAAAACTTATATAACTTTTCTTCTGGGGGTATTTTGAAAAAACTGATCTAGGACAATTTGAGACGAAAAGTTTGAGAACCTCTGCTTTCGTGAGTGAATGGACGTATAAAGAATATAGGCAGTTACGTTTCACTAATTGGCGCAAAAAGTTGAGCTAATGCACGCCGATTAAAAAAATTAAGCCTGCCAACGTGCAGGTGGAGTCAACTGAAATTTAATTTTAACGGTCCAAAGGTCTTTAACAGAAGTAATAACTCATATACAGGGTGTCTCACCAGGAACTGCATCGATCGATATAAGGAAAACAACGCACCAGAAAATTTTGAAAATTTACACAGCTACTAATGGCAGTGTGGCCAATCCAACTAAAATAATTACAAGCATCTGGCCCTTCCGGTTATACCGGAAGTCAATACCAACTTGCTTATTTTAAATGGAACACCCTATATATTTTAGGGTTTTCGAAAAGGGCATAAAATAGTCAAAAATATATGGGATACACTATGCCTAAACCTGCCGTTTCAGAGATATTTGACATTTAAAACAAAATTGATAAGGGTAATGGTTTACAATAACCTTTATAACTTTCTTCGTGTAAAAGATACTCATTTGCTTTTTTGGCATGTAGAAAGAACACAAGGAGAGCTGCACTCTACAACTGAATTACATTCAATTATAGTATACCAAGTGGTCCATTTTTGACATTACATTTTGTAAACTTCAAACCGCGAAAACTTGTTTAGGTCAAATGGAACACCCTATATTTTTACATCAAGTTATGTAAAATTAAATTCCTTTTTTTCTGATATAAGCATTGTGGGGGTTTAAGTTACAACTGTTTGGAATATTTGCGATTTTCTTAGAAGTTCAAGAAATGTTAGTAAAAATGTTATCAAATTTAGCTATGATTAGAAACAGTCACGAATACTTTTTGAATTTGTTTATTATTTATGGAGAATGTGATAAAGTAATATCAAGAACACGTAGTACATTTGTTACTAGATATCCACAAAAACGGAAAATAACACTAAACACTGTAACAGTTACATATTAATTGGATTGAAGACACTATCTTTCACCTAAAAAAAAAAAAAACAAAAACAAAAAAATTAACTATACATATTAGCAGAAAAAGAAATCTTTTTAAATTACTGTTTAAATTTTCTTGATAAAATTCTAATGCTACCACTCTATCGTTTCTTATAGCGCAGTAAACATTAAACTGCCAACTTTCTTGAAAATTTCGATTACTGAACACATGAGGATTCGAGTCACTCCAATAATGCGAATTGTGTCGATTAAAAAGTCCGTTTTTGGTAAATTTAGGTTCATCTGACCATATAATATTTCCCAAATAAGAATCGTCGCCTACAAACCTTATTAGAATAAGTTCACAAAAATTTTCTCTTCTTAGGAAATCTGTTTCTTTTAATCATTGAACCATTTGGAACGAAAACGGGTGAAATTTATGTTTAATTAAGATTCTGTGAACTGAATCCTTGCATAGTCCCGATTCTAGAGCAGCTTGTCTTAATGACAACATTGGAAATGCATGAAAATATCCCAGAATTCTGTTTCTACGTTTTTGTCATCAACAATAGGCTTCCGCTTTTGAATTCTTGCCTTGATAGAGCCATAGTTTTTAAAATTATCCAATATGCGTTTTACAGTGTTTGGTGACGGTTTCCGTTTTTGTGGATATCGAGTAGCAAATGTACTACAAATTCTTGATATTACTTTATCACATTCTCCATAAATAAAAAACGAATTCAAAAAGTCTTCGTGGGTGTAATTTAAACGCGGTGGCATTTTTTTGACATAAGAGAATGACTGACATTACTGATTGTTTCTAATCATGGCTAATTTGATAAAATCTTTACTAACAATTCATGAATTTCTAAGAAAATCGTAAATATTTCAAAAAGTTGTAACTTAAACCCCCACAATGCTTATATCAGAAAAAAAGGAATTTAATTTTACATAACTTGATGCAAAAAAATACAGGGCGTTCCATTTGACCTAAACAAGTGTTCGTTTGAAGTTTACAAAATGTAACGTTAAAAATGGAACAACTTGGTATACTATTATTGAATGTAATTCAATTGTAGAGTGCAGCTCTCCTTGTGTTCTTTTTACATGCCAAGAAGCAAATCAGTATTTTTTACACAAAAAAAGTTATAAAGGTTATTGTAAACCATTACACCTGTCAAATTTTTCTTTAAATGTCAAACATCTCTGAAACGGCTAGGTTTAGGACTAGGGTATCCTACATGTTTTTGAGTTAGAATTTTATGCTCTTTTTGAAAACTCTAAAACATATTCCATTTAAAATAAGCAAGTTGGTATCGAGTGCCAGATGCTTGTAATTATTTTAATTGGATAGGCCATACTGCCATTAGTAGTTCCCTAAATTTTCAAAATTTTCTGATGCGTACTTTTCCCTATATCAATCGATGCGGTTCCTGGTGAGACACCCTGTATAGTTGACAGCACAATTCTTAGGCGTGTATAAAATGTCGGCTCTTTTGGCGGTGAGATGTGGCGTGTTTGATGGTCAAACGTGTCGACATTTTTTGAGTGCCTGGTAAGTCTGCTGTGAACTATACATAAAATACAGTGACAATATTTGGTGTCTTTTACGTTGTTTATTTTTTATCATCGATGGAATGACCATTAAAGAAAAGGAAATGTAGGTAGCTAAAAAACCTTGAACTTGGTTCGATTTAACAGACGTTACTGACCTAGTCGATATTATAGATATTGTCTCAACAAATTTTATTTTTTTTCTCTAATGGATTTTAGTTTTTTGTTTGTTTGACCGCTCCCGCCTACCAGTTTCCTTTGACATGAAACTAATTGTGTTTTTAAACTTCTGACATTTCGTTTGTAGTCCAGGAGTAAATAACGCAGAATGAGCCGGATAACAATAATTACTTTATATAAAGACTTATATATCGCGTTCACTTACAGATTGAGATTCTCGTTTGCATTTTCATAGCGCGGATTAGGTTGTCTGTCGTAAGTTCACACGCAGATGCGCGATAAAATAATTGATTGGAGGTAGTTGAAATTATGCCGCATTTTGTCTTTTGCGATATTTTCTGCCTCTGAAGGTAAGTGAAAATTACTGTAATTGTATATTCTTTTCGCACAGAAATGGAAGGCTGTGAGTATTTATATTTCATGCCATCCGGATTTGTTTTAATAGACGTGAGCCGATCTTTGATTATACCTGTTTCAGAAATAATTGGTCTATTGAGGGTTAAGATCATGAGAATGGGGATATCTAGAAACCTAAATGCCTATACTTCTAAAGAAACGGACCATACCACCTCCTATTATTTATAATTGTGGCTTTATTCGGCGGAGTTCAGTCAAGAGCGCTCTTATGTTCCTCTTTTGAATGGGACAGAAACATTTACAAGTTGCAGTTTACGTGATCTTCTAGTTTTTTAAAATTAGTAAAACGTTGTGATATTATTTTTATTTAACAGATTCTTTTATTCTTTCTGCTTAAATATTTAACTTATTTGCCTCAATCTAGAAACTCACTCAATAATTATGTTTAGTTGTTTTAATTAATTTTAATTATTTTAAAACATCGAAGAATGCACAGCAAGGGCCAACTTGAATGTTACACAATTTTTTTCTTGCTTGCGGTCAACTTTTAGTCAAGTCAACGGGGGGGGGGGGGGGGTTCACCTCTAATTTGAGTGTTAATGAATGGATTTTGATGAAACCTTGTGCAATGGAGGGAGGTCGGATAGGGAGGTCGACTCAGTCCGTATACTTGTCTTCTTAACAAACTTTATGACAATTTAGATAAAAATAAAAAATGTTTTGGAGTTTTTATGGATCTGAGTAAAGCATTTGACTTGGTGGATCATGCTTTACTCTTACGGAAACTGAATAAATATGGATTTCGCGGGAAGCTTGGTGAATGGCTTGAGTCCTACCTTTCTGATCGAACTCAGCTGACAGAAATTGGGAACATGAAATCCGAAAGATTATCTGTATCCCGCGGTGTTCCCCAAGGCTCGATCCTACTTTTTATACTTTTTATAAACGGCTTACCAGATGTAATAAACTCATGTCTCTTAGTAATGTTTGCAGATGATAACTCATTTTTAAATACAAATGAAAACAAATAATCTTACAGTTGATACACAGAATAAAATTAACTTATTTGTCGCTAAATTTGAAAATGAAAAATTAATTCTAAATAGCGATAAAACAGTCTTCGTTCATTTCACTCCTAAACTAATTAATTATAACGAGAGCTATCTACTAAAAATTCACATCTACCAAATTCTTGGGGGTACACATAGATAATGCTCTAAATTGGGAAAACCACGTTAATATATTGTGTAATAAACTATCACCAGTCTGTTTTGCTCTGTACAGGTTGAGAAATATTACAAATAGGACTGTTATGCTATCCTATTACTATGCGCAATTCTACTCAAGAATTTCGTATGGCACTGTATTTTGGGGATCATCCCATCACTTTGAGAGAGTGTTTAAATTACAAAAAAAGGCAATAAGAAATATAATGGGAGTTAGTATGCGTACCTCTTGTAAAACCTATTTTAAAGAATTGCAATTATTACCTTTACCTTGTGTTTATATCTTGGAAATAGTTGTATTTGTAAAGTCTAATTTAAACATATTTTTAAGAAACAATCATAATCACGAATACAACACCAGAAGACAGGATAATTTATTGACTCCAAGTCATTCTTTGTCACTATACGAAAAAAGTCCCACATATACTGGGATAAAATTATACAATAAGCTTCCAGAATGTATCAAGCAGATTAACAATACAAAAATATTTCGTAGAGATGTAAAAAAGTTGTTACTAGAACCAGTCTTTTACTCTGTAAACGAATTTATGCAACGCTCATTTGAGTCTTAAGAATATATATTTGTACAGATATATATACATAAGTATACATCTTTTTTTAATTATTTTCATTGAAGCTCGACTTGCGATTTGACATAATTTTAAATATTTTATTTTTATTTTTACTGAGCTGTAAATGTTCTAAATGCAAATGTTAGTATCTGTTTCTCTTTTCCTTCGTTTTTTTTGTACTTACCAACTTATTTATAGTTTGTTTTATTTACTATCTATTGTATTTTGACGACTCCAATACCTTATTGTATTTTGGTCTGATGGATAATAAATTATTATTATTATTATTATTATTATTATTATTATTATTATAATGTGTTTGTAATGAATTTAATAAAAAAGTTGAAAAAAAAAGATTAGAGTAGGAAATGATCGGAAGGGGTAGAAAACACCCCTTTCACGGATTCCTAAACTTGTAGAATTAGGTCAAAAATGAAAAAAAAAATATAAATATATTTACCTTTTTTTGGTCCAAAATAAGATGTTTTTACTCTTGTGATTTTTTTCGAAAAATCATATTTTTAGAGATATGGCCAATCGAAAATTCCTAAAACTGGGGGAGGCGAAATGTAAAAGTTGAAAAAAAAATCTGAAAATGTAGCGTTTTAAAAATATGTAATTTATAAATTTGAAAAAATTCAAACATTGAGGCTCTCCAAACATTTTTTGTCTTTTGTAATTTTTTGGTAACTTGCTAATTTTCCGAGTTTCAGGCAAAAAATTTTTTCGGAAAACTTTTTCACATTTTCAATATAAAAATTCCATTGAACCTTTAAAAATGGTATAACTATATAGGTTTCATATTTTTTTATAATATACATAAATCACGCTTATTTTTTGAATTTTCATGTATCTTTTAATGTGCAAAAAATGTACATTATTTATCGTGAAAAACTGCTTGTAACTCGGAAAATTAGCAAGTTACAAAAAAATTCCAAGAGACGAAAAATGTTTAGAAGGCCTCAATGCATACGTCTGAATTTTCCCAATTTTTAAATTACATATTTTTTGTTGTGTGGCTGCCTTTAGTCTGCGTTTAGCAGAGCACTTTCTTACCGTAGATGGTAAGCTTCCACTATTTATGATAATTATGATAACTTCGAAGGACCACTGCTTTTGCAGAAATGATAAATAGAAAATCGTGCTAACAATATATTTCATGAAAGATACATTTTTTAAACTGATGTTGCTATGTTTTTGACAGATTGTTTCTAATTTTTATTTACTGACATTTGTTAACTATGCCTTCTATTTTATTTATTAACTAAAAAATTAACAAGAATAACAAAATTAACTTTTGAACATAAGGCGCCCGCCTTAAAGGACATTGTTCTTTAATTGCGAAGCACTACACTACCTCACAAGGTAATACACAAATCTTTGAAATTGGTCGTTTGTATACGCCTTTCGTAGTTTTGATCGTTACCACACGAGTAATGCCGTCACTTCCAGGATGCAACTCGAGTACTCTACCCAAATGCCATTTAAGGGGGGGTAAGTTCTCCTCTTTGATGAGCACTAGGACTCCTTCCTTTAATAGTTCGACATGTTGAGTTTTCCACTTCTGACGTACTTGAAGTTCGCTTATGTACTCCTTTGACCACCTGGTCCAAAAATTTTGCGTCATTTGTTGGAGTCTTTGAAATCTATTTAGCCTGGTTTCTGGTGTGCCCATCAGACTTGGATCGGGGATTGTAGTAATAGCTTCGCCGATCAAGAAATGCGCCGGAGTCAATGGTTCAGAGTCATTAGGATCACATGATAGCGGGCATAGTGGCCGAGAATTTAAACACGCTTCTACCTGCGTTAACACTGTTATGAATTCTTCGAAACATAAAATAGACTCACCGATAACACGTTTTATATGGTATTTTGTGGACTTTACTCCGGCCTCCCAGAGTCCGCCAAAATGCGGTGCTCGGGGAGGAATGAAATGCCACGTTACTCCGTCGAGACTTAAATCAGTTGAAATCTGGACATTAGTTTTGAGTAAAAAATTACGTAGTTCGGCATTAGCTCCAACAAAGTTGGTGCCATTGTCTGAATATAAGTTTAGACATTTGCCTCTGCGGGCCATAAATCTTCGCAAAGTTGCTAAAAAGGATTCGGATGTCAGGTCGCCCACCAGCTCTAAGTGTACGGCTTTAGTTGCGAAGCAGACGAATAGACAAACGTATGCCTTGGTAGTTTTATAATTTCGCGTTTTTCTATCGCGAATTAAGAACGGGCCGGCGTAATCCACGCCGGAGTTTAAAAAAGGTCGAGATGGAGTGACGCGAGTCTTTGGTAAGTCTGCCATAATAGCTTGAACATTTTTAGCATTGAAACGAAAACAACGAATACATTTATGTACAATTTTTTTTACCAAATTTCGCCCACATATGAACCAATATCGATCTCTAAGTGAGGCCAGCAAAAGTTGCGGACCCGCATGTAAGAGACGCTTATGTTCATGTTCTGCTATCAAATACGATAAATGATGATTAGTAGGTAGTACGGCGGGATGTTTTTTCCAATTGTCAAAATTGGAATGTTTCAATCGTCCCCCAACTCTCAATATACCGTCTACATCTAAGAACGGAGCTAAAGCAAACAACTTGCTTTTTGAATTCACTGAACCAGATTTAAGCAAACTGTTCAATTCTTCTTGGTAGTGCGATTTTTGAACTGATAGAATTAAACGATTTAATGCGTCTTGTATTTCAAGGGGTAATAAGGGACCATTGTTCCTACTGTTTTTTGCCAATGAGGCATTATTTTTGAACCGCAAGCAATAAGCTGTGACTCTTATCAATCTGTTTAAATCGGAATAATTTTTAATGAAAGATATTTCCATTGCAACCGCACCTACAACCCTCTTATCCTTTTGCATTTCAACTAGCACATCCTCGGGATAATTTTTGGGTTCGAGTGTTTCCGGATTATCTATCGGCCATAGGTCTGACGACAATGAGAGCCATGTCGGTCCCTTCCACCATAGCTTACAGTCGAACAATAGTTTGGGCTCAATACCACGGGAAAGTAAATCCGCTGGGTTTTCGGTCGTGTTTACATAATGCCAGTCGTCGGGCGAAGTTAAGGACTGAATTTCAGAGATTCGATTAGCCACGAAGACTTGCCATCGACTGCATAAAGATTTTATCCATGAAAGCGTTATTTTGGAGTCGCTCCAATAGTAATATTTATTAAATTTAAGTTTCATGGAGTTCTGTACTTTGTTGGACAACCTAGCTAATAATAAAGCTGCGCAGAGCTCTAGCCTGGGAATAGTTATAGTTTTTAAAGGAGCTACTCGGGTTTTAGCGCATAAAAGTTTACAACAAATATTGCCAGAGAAATCAGTACTCCTGATGTAAATACATGACCCGTAAGCTTGCTTGGAACTATCTGCAAACCCATGCAGTTCCAATGTTTTATAATTTTCGCATGTTACGCGTCTGGGAATTTCAATTTTATTTAGCATGTGTAACTGATTCCGAAAGGTTACCCATTTGTAGTTTAAATGCAAGGGTACAGCCGAGTCCCAAGAAAGTTTTTCTTGCCAAAGTTGTTGTAAGAATATTTTTGGTGTTATAGTACATGGACCTAATATGCCAAGAGGATCGAAAATCTGTGCTGCTTCGGACAAGATTGTTCGCTTGGTTATCTTCGTTGGTCTAGGTTTTGAGTCTATATCGAATGTGAAATTGTCAGTTTCGCAAGACCACATCAGACCTAACGTTTTTGCATTTTCGTTTTCACCAAAGTTAAATTTTGTGGAATCATGAGCGTTTAAATTTTGAATAACTCGTTTGTCATTGGCACGCCACTTCCGCAAGTCGAAACCGCCGCGTCTTAAAACATTTTGTATTTGAACTGAAATGTTTGCAGCATGTTCAACGTTTTCAGCGCCAGTTAATAGATCGTCCACATAAAAATCAGATTTAATTATTTCAGAGATTTCTGGTTGATCTTGTTGACACTCATTAGCCAACTCAAATAAACATCGTATCGCAAGATAACTAGCTGCAGCGGTACCATATGTGACTGTTTGTAGCTCGTATGTTTCCAGGGATATGGACGGGTTAGCACGCCATAAAATTCTGAGGAGAGGAGTTTGCTCAGGACATAAAAGCACCTGTCGATACATTTTAGCAATGTCGGCAGTTACTACATATTTATGAATACGGAAACTCAAAAGAATGCTAAATAATTCTCTCTGTAATACTGGCCCTACCATCTGTAAGTCGTTTAATGACTTCCCAGTTGACGTTGGCGCTGAAGCGTTGAAAACACAACGCAATCGAGTTGTCTCAGAATGCTCTCGAAAAACGCCGTGATGAGGCATATAATAGCTAATTTTTGCTTGCTTGGGATTTGTCACTTTAACCATATGACCCATTTGTTCATATTCATTTAAGAACTCGGTATACAGTTGTGAAAGTTCAGCATTCTTTTGGAGGCGGCGCTCAAGATTGTAAAATTGTTTTTCAGCTTGTTGCCTCGATTCACCGAGAAGCTCAAGAGATTTCTTGAATGGGATCGCTACAACAAACCTACCATCTTTATTTCGTTTCGTGTTTTCATTAAAATTTGTTTCACAAGCCCGTTCTTCACTTGTGATTGTTTTTGAATTATCAATGTTTTCTAGTTCCCAGAATTTAGTTAACTGTGTATCGATGTCATTACTACTAACAAAATGACACACGGTTTTATTCACTTGTTGATGTACGTTTGGCAAGTTCAACAATCCCGAAACTATCCAGCCTAGTCTTGTTCGTTGTAAATTAGGTTTAGCTTTACCCAATTTTATTTGCCCCACGCTCAACAAATCCCAAAATATTCCAGCCCCAATGAGAATATCGATGTCACCAGCCTGATCGAATTTTGGATCGGCTAGCTGTATGTTATGGGGAATATTTAAGGTAAATTTGTCAAAGGAAACCGATGGCAACTTATCCGTAATTGTAGGTAACACAAGACAAGATAATGTTGTTTGATAATTATCCAATCGAGATTGTATTTTCAGTTGACAGCGAGCATTTATGTTGCTGCACCTTTGATTGATCCCCAAAATCGTATATGAGATTTCTGAAGTCGAAAGTTTTAATTTCTTGCATAAAGAGTTAGTTATGAAATTAGACTGTGAGCCGCTGTCAAGCATTGCTCTGGCTTCGTGAATTTTACCATTGCGATCTA
Organism: Rutpela maculata; assembly: GCA_936432065.2. Lineage (NCBI taxonomy): Eukaryota > Metazoa > Arthropoda > Insecta > Coleoptera > Cerambycidae > Rutpela > Rutpela maculata. The sequence goes on along the minus strand of OW386294.2, from coordinate 77,002,359 downwards.
TTACTTGTATAACAGCTGTAGATAAGAGTACTTGTGAGGTACGAGAGTAATTTGCTTGATTAGATAAAGCGTGTGTCTTTTGAGGTATGGCATCATCATGTGTGTCTTGGTTGAGAGCATCGCTCTCCGACCTTTTGTTAATGCATGGTTGGTCTATTTTGCTCACGTTTGTTTGGTCTGAACTACTGCGAGGAAAATTTGTATAAAATTCTGGATCATGAAGTAACGTATGATGTCGTCTGTTGCATTTCTTACACGAGATTGATTTGCAGAATTTTATATTGTGATTTCCCTTCAAGCAATTGTGACATAAATTCAGACGCTTGATCTCTGTCCATCGTGACTTAATAGACATACTGGAGAATTTTGGACAACAGTTTATTACATGATTCTCTTTACATAACACACATGATACATTTTCGGTAGAGAAATGCGAATAATTTTGACGTGAGTTGCTTCCACGATCGTTTGAAATTTTACCCTCTATGTTATTTAATTGTAAATTTTCCAAGAGTCTACATTTGTTTTTGAGGAAAACTTCTAACTCGGTAAATTTTGGCAATTCTGGCCCTGTGCACTTTTCCTCCCATTCTCGCCTAGTTTTTGAATCAAGTTTCGACGTTACTAAGTGAATGAGCAATATATCCCATTGATCTACAGGTAATTTCAAAACCTGCAAAGCCCTTATGTGCTTTGTAAGATTATCGAGTAATGACCTTAAGCCAGCAAATGATTCCTTTGTGATATTAGTTAAATTAAAGATAGATTTAACGTGGTTATTGATAAGGAAATTTTTATTTTCAAATCGCTCATAGAGCAGCTTCCAAGCCACGTTACTAATGCACTAATTACTTGTGCCGCTTCACCTTTTAGTGATAACCTTAAGTAATGAAACTTCTGAATGTCAGAAATATTTTTATCATGTTCTTCAGGATTTGTATCAGTGTCTGAAATTTCCAAGTTTGTTTGGATATCACTAAATTTGCCCAATAATGATTTAAAATCGCTTAACCTATCTTTCAACTGATTTAAATCTGTTTGGTTTACGTCGAAATTGTCCAAAAAATGTATAAATCGGGTTGATTGGCCTTTTATAACACCACGTTTATGAATAAGAGATTTTATGTCAATTTTTTCTGACATTTTGACAATTTAAATGTTTATTTAAATTTGAGATAATTTGGCAATGCACGAAACTGAGTTAACACAAATAAAAGTATAGACTGGCAAATTATTTTGTGAATAACTAACCTTGACTCTGACCAGAGCGCTTGATATCAATTTTTCGTTGCTTGCTAACTATTATTCGCTGTCTCTATCCGCTGATGTGATGGAGTAATTCTTCATAAAATGCTTCGATGATTTCACTGGTACTTCTTTGCAAATTTGAGGCTTGATTGCTCAAAATGCTCGTCCGGCTCGAAGGACCAACTTGTTGTGTGGCTGCCTTTAGTCTGCGTTTAGCAGAGCACTTTCTTACCGTAGATGGTAAGCTTCCACTATTTATGATAATTATGATAACTTCGAAGGACCACTGCTTTTGCAGAAATGATAAATAGAAAATCGTGCTAACAATATATTTCATGAAAGATACATTTTTTAAACTGATGTTGCTATGTTTTTGACAGATTGTTTCTAATTTTTATTTACTGACATTTGTTAACTATGCCTTCTATTTTATTTATTAACTAAAAAATTAACAAGAATAACAAAATTAACTTTTGAACATTTTTAAAACGCTACAATTTCAAAGAAAGGGGTAGTTTCTCGTGTCTTTCCGGAAAAATTCGGTGAAAAAAGTCTTGTATTTTGATGATACATTCACCTGAATTTTGTCAGATCCTTTTCAACTTCCCCTCCCCCACTTTTAGGAATTTTCGATTGGCCATATCTACAAAAATATGTATTTTTCGAAAAAATTCACAGGAGTAAAAACATCTCATTTTGGGCCAAAAAAGGTAAATATATTGTTTTTTTTTTCATTTTTGACCTAATTCTACAAGTTGCGGAACCTGTGATAAAAGGGGTGCTTTCCACTCCTTCCGATCATTTCCTCGTTTTTTTCAACTTTTTTATTAATGTCATTACAAACACATTGCACAGGGTTTAATCAAAATATATTCATTAGCACTCAAATTAGAGACTTTGGTAATTTTAGCTCTCCGTTGACTGGACTATTTAGCTCTAGGATTTTGTGTGTGGAAGTGAGTGTTTAAGATGATGATTTTAAAAATGGTCATATGTAATATTATTTTCCAAATAATAACGAATTTAATATATCCGTATTTATATAAAAACTAGAAATTTTGCATGGAATTATTGTAAAAAAAATAACTATAAATTTCGCTCCTTTTGGGGACCTCATGAATTCAATTCAAAGGTGGTCTAAATGATAGCTGATGGTGATATTTTAAAGTAGGTAAAATTTCAAGTTGAGCATAGTTTTTGTTTTGGAGATATGATGAATCAAATCTGTTAGTTGACCTGTTCACAGCAAGATGAACCCAACATTATTGGCAATCTCATTCATTATGTTCAGGATTCTCAAATACACAAAGTGTATCATTTTTTACGTAAAATTTTCCATTATTTTCGAATCTATCATTGTATTTTATCAAAAACGTTGTTCAAGTGCCCGATTTTACAGGAAAAAATCAGGATTTTTGCTGATATAATTCGATTAATCGATATTTTTATACTGGAGACTTAGCAAATCTCGATAGATACTCCAAACCTTGTATCCGACGGCCTTTGAATTAAAAAGTAAATGTATATTTTTCATTTTTTTTTAAATTCACAAATAAATTCAGCAGCACTCGAATTCCATCCATCGAGATTTGTTGTTTTCATGTTTTATGTTTTCAGCAGAAAAATACCGATTGATCAAAGATGTTTAGCAAAAATGCTAATTATTTTCTACAGAAATATTTTGTAACTTTCTTCTACTATATTTCTGGTAAAATCTAATGAAAGATTAGAAAAGAATGGAAAATTTTACGTTAAAAATGGTACTGCTTGTATCTATTCAGAATTTTAAGATAACGCAAGAGGTCATCAAGAATGTCGGATTCGCCTTGGCGTAGACTAATAAAATAACAAAAACTGCTCAACTTGAAATTTCGCCTACTTTAAAGTATCACCATAAACTATCATTTAGACCACTTTTAAATACAATTCATGAGGTCCCCAAAAGGGGTGAAAAACAGGTGTTTTTTTTGGATCACTTTTGATCGATAAATTAGGAAATGATTTATAAAATGCACGACCTAGGCACGGAACGCCTCAAAGTCTAATTGTAGTAAATTATAAACCAAGTTGGTGAGAAAAAATCATGGCCAATATGAAAAATCATAGTTCGTCATTGGTAGTGCTAGTGTGTAGAACTGTCCGTGTACATGAAAATTGTACGTATTATACTCAAAGAAAATGATAGGTAAATTCAACCAAAAAGAGCATATGAAATCGCGCCTATCTAGTTTCATAGTTAAATCAATCAGAAAAGAATAGTCATACAACTTTATTTGTTTTCGTAAACAAATAGTAGTTTAATAATCATATCTTCTTGTAACAAATTAAATAGTACAATGACATTTTTTTATGTTCACTAACCATTTTCAATTTGGTCTACAATTAAATAGTACAACGACTTTGTTTTTTGTTCACCAACTAATTTTTAGGTTGATCTACACTTTATTGTATGATGAAGTTTTTTTTATTGGTTAGCCAAAATCTCAGTATTGAGACATCAGACCACCCAAACCAAAGATTAGAGATCGTTTATAAGATCTAGTGATGGGCGATATATCACGAACTGTGATTTAATCACTGATATTAAGAAATCACAGGTAACGACTGTTAGTAAAGTTGGCAGAAAAGCGTGACGTGATCAGGACTTTCCGTATTTCGTTCCCTTGCCGTGCTCTTGCCAATATATCTTTCACGATATTTACTTTGAGTCGATTATTGTCTGCGGCCGTATGTATTAACACGTAAAGCAAGCGATCCCGTGCCTTAGCGTCGTTAGATACGCATTTCACACTATTTAGATATTTATATAAATATCTTTATGCATGTCTTTTATTGACTGGCGATGCGATGTGGCGATTGGGGGCAGAGTCGTGATGGAACATTTTTGTTATAATACCAAAAGTAACTAACTACTAAAACCATGCGTAATAGTATATTACGTAATGAGTGATGTAAGAAGCATATTACGCACGAATGGAAAAGTTACGCACGATGCCGCGTAGCGGCGAGTGCGTATTTCCATGAGTGCGTAATTGCTTTACAACTCGAATAGGGAAGATGCATGAAATTTTAAAATGCTTGAAAAAGTGATTTGCTCTTAATTTCCATTACGCAGAAAATGATTATAACAAAAGAAATTCAAAATAAAATTTATTTTCCATAGAATTAATATTTAGATTATGCTGTAATTTGTAAACAAAACCACGTGACTGCAAACGGTTTCTTACTGGCGTGAAGTCAATGACGACATCCGTTATTCGGATAATTTGTCCAAAGTAGACGCAGTGTCCTAACCTCTCGTTGTTGTCTGTCTACGAACTAATTTTGGAGAATCTTGAATGTAAAATTACCATATTTGTAATGATACTCTTAGTTTTACATTTAGGCACAATGCAATATTTGTAATTCATAAGTTATAATATTGTTGTTCACTAGCTCATTAACCAAGTGATAACACAATAACACCACAAACAAGAACTTGGTAAACTGACTGTAAACAATAAACAGTAATCTGACATTTGACAAACCCATCGAAATTGCTTTAGATATACGAAATTACAGAAGCATGTTTCTACGGAAAAAGAAACTTCCGTTCACTATTCCGTTCTTGACTCACAAGATCTGATTGGTTGAAGAAAACGTCCGATTGGCTTAACCGTCTGTACACAGACCGAGAAAAAGGATGGAATATAGTGCACGCAAGTTTCTCTCTCTGTGTCACTTTCTCTAGTCGAGTGCACCTTCCAGTTTGTTATTAATTTCGATGGATAAATCATAACGGGAAACGTCACAGTTAATGGCGCCAAATAACTGCCTTTTTGAAATATCCAAATTCCTCACCGATGAAATTATTTATTTTCTCGCTGTATTAACATTCAAAAAATCGTAAATTTTACATTTTTATAACTGTTTTTTGATGCTGTATCGATTTTCATTATAAAAAAAAATCATGCAACTTCTCTATTATGTACTATGCTTTACCTACGATCATATTTATTTAGTTATTTAGTAAAATCTGGATTTAGTTTACTAGTCAACAATATTATTCAACAAATATTATGTCAGTTTTGACACCGTGAGTTTTGACAGCGTTTGAAAATTAAGTAGGCGCATTTGTTTTTTTAAACCCCGCCTCAGCGATATAAGCCACCTATAATTAAGTGTGCCGTGCGTTTTGTTTACCGTGCGATTTGTTTACAGTGCGTTTTGTTTACAATATGTAAAATTCAGCTTACATAGATGGCAGGTAGTGTGTTTTTTACTATTTACAATAGTGATCGTAGGTAAAAATATTTTATATGATTAAATATACTAGCAATTTTATTGCAAATATTGAGCATTTACGTTTCGGCATGAAATATGAATAAAAATATGGAATTCGACAATAAGCAAATGAAAACATTTTTAAAAAACATCCTTATATATTATAAAACAACAAAAAAAATAACATTAAAAAATAAATTTACCATTTTAAATTAATAGAAATTCGTGTAAAATAAACATAAACATAAATATAAACAAGAAATTTATTGATGCTTCCGAACAAAATATCCTATTATCAAGTTCCTTTCAAAACCTAGTGCTTTTGCTTTATTACCAATCCATGCATCAGGTTATTTGAATAAACAAATCATAATATATATATTATACATATTATGCATATCTGTGGCAGCACGGATTACCAAAGTAGCTAATTCACCGTCTATCGGCGCTTAGGGAACGATTAACAATTTCTCCCGTACGTCGTATTATGAAAGTCGTGATCACATCACGTTTTAAATTCACTGATATAAGAAAATCACAGTAACGATTTACGTTGTGATTGAAAAATCACGATATCGCCCATCACTAATAAGATCCATCCAAATATATCGATGATCCCTGAGAGAATTTGAACATTGCAATCATGTTATTAATTTTCTATACATTCATAAGAGTATAAGATAATGCATGATTGATTATTGTCAGTGATTTGTATGTGGCGTCATCTGGGAATATTTTCTGTAATAGACTACGTGGTAAGCAAGCAAATTTTATGGTAATTCTTTTAGAACTTCTAGAAGATGACAATAATATTGGTTTGTCTACCAAGTACAATAATACAGCGAACTAATAATGGGTTAGAATTACAATTCGATAATAGTTAAAAATAAAATATACTATTATCTAGTTTAATTTGACAGAATTCGACAGAATAATAGTCAGATGAAAAAAATAATAGTCTTTTTCATTTCATTTTTTAAGTTAATGTTTGTTTTGTTGTACGTCAACTTTTTATTAATTAAAATAACAATCACCTCTTGTTTAAAAATACCATCAATATAATTTAGTTTATCAAAATTAACGATATTGTTAGTTAACCATTTTTTTTTTGTTGAATTTACCCATACTATTTCTTTGAGTGTAGTCCCAAACAAATGTTTTGACGTGCAATAATCTAATATAATTTCCTACATATATAAATAAACGATCTAATAAATTCTATGATAATCTAGAGATTCTATTAAATAATAATACTGGCAGTTTGCACCACTTGGTCAGAGGTTAATATACGAGTAAAGAAATTAAACGTAGCTATGATCCAAGTTGTTATATTTAAATCATTAAGTCACATACCTATCATAATTTGGAGGCTTGGCTGAATGTAGCGCCTTGCTAATCATAGTACTTGCCTGCAGTTAAACCGAAACAATTATTTTTATATATCTAATGGCTGATTATCTCATAAACAGCATCTTTTGTACATTTCACATACGTTCACCAAAATGGTTTGATATTGAAATTAATATTCCAGTTGCTTTAAATTTCCCTGCTGTCTATTCCACGAACAATTTTTATATAAAGTCGAGAGTCAAATAGAAGGATATATATAAAAATACACGAAACGAAACATATTTTGTCCCTTTGTGTCGCAAGGATTGATTGCTAGGTTGAATAAACGCTCTAGATCTTTTCTAACACTGTTAAGGATTTGTTCAGTTCAAATTCGATTTCTGCGACGCGACGTAGGATAACAAGCATTGATATTACCGTTACAGTCACTGATCAGTGATCACACAGCAGCTAGCAATTTTATATTTTAAAGTTCAAACATTTGCTGAATGCCTAGAGTTGGATTGACAATTCACTGATGTAATTGAAAACTGCACTCGAGTTATACTTTTGGTTTATGGAGATTCCAGAGATCTGCTTTTAAACATTCGTTTATGTCGTATTTATCTACCTAGCCTGCTTATATATAATAAATAATTAACCGATTATCGACAGAAACCGCTCTACAATTCTAATTAAAAGTGACATGGGACCTCAAAGAAAACATTCAATTGGGACATCTTTCATACACTATTTAAAATTGGTAACTAGCAAGGAAATTAAAATTCGCTAAAAGGTGATCACTAGATACAGCAGGTAGCTTTAACTTTAAGTGATTCGCAATTTTTCAAATGGCTGTACAAAGATGGCGCTGAAGTGCAAAACTATTTTCCGATAGCTGCAACATTAAAACACAGCATACACGATAGGGCACCAAATGGAATATAATGAGGCAAATTGGGAAAACGTAATTGGAATAACCTTTTGGCTTCATGGGAATTTTTTCTAGATTCCTTCCGTAAATAATGTTAAATTTGTCTCCGTTAGTGTATACAACCATTTTTCAATTATCTTGAAATAACAAACGCGTTAAAAAAACATAGAAAATTGACTGTATGGCAACAAACGTCAAAATAAATTACTACACAACCTACTTGACTTTATTTTTTATTTTATTTTTTTTTTAATCGCCTTATTTATATTAATGTCCTGGCGGAGTTTAGCCGTAGGCTATTCTACCACTCAACCAGGACGGACACACACACATAGACAATATCACAACACCCACCCGACATTGCCATCTGCCGCAGCTGAGACTCGAACTCAGGAGAGGAGAGCGACTAGATTGTGTTGCCTCTCACACAACGGCAATCTAGTTCACTGCTACCATCTCGGCAACACATGAAAAACGCCACTACACATCCATACCCTAGCCAGGATTCGAACCTGGGACCCCGTGGTCGCAAGCTTAACACCTTAACACCTTAAGCACTGCGCCACCGAGCCGAGCCCGTTTACATTATTAAATTACACATAGGATCACTAGTTTAAATAATTACCAAAAAAGATACATGAGTTTTTCCAAATTACGCTTTGAAAAATTTAAAAATGGAAAATATCAGATCATTTGGAAACTTATGGATTTATAAAAAAAAGTATTCTTACAAAATTATATACCTAACATTCAATACCCTATCGCATATGCTGTTTCAATATTACAGCTACGAAAAATAATTTTGCACTTCGGTGATATCTTTGCACAGCCATTTTTAGCGAATTTTAATTTCCTAGCTAGTTACCAAATATTCGACTGGGGATTTTCTCTTGCTTTATCTCGAAAGCCACTGGTTTTAATTCAACAGTATGTTCTACAAATAGTTCTTAAAATTAAACATACTGCAATAATACTAAACTTGAAAAGTTCATATCATCGAAAAAAAATTTTCCGGTATTGCGACGCCGCACAGTGGCAGAAATCGTGATTTTTTCTTTCAAAATTGTCTAGAGCACTTGTCTCGCAACCGATTCGGACATGTATTTTTTTAAATACTCGTTACTTAATTTCCAAAAGACGTAAGAGAGCCGATTTTTTTATTATGCTAACCAAAATTATTGAGCTTAGCCAAAATAGCCATTTTTTTATTTAAATCTCAATAAAATTTACAAAAAAAACTTTTTTCTTAACCAATTTACATAAATCTTGTTACTCGGGGGTTTTTGAGATTGCTGATTGCGAATCTGATATTCAAATTGTCATAAACCAACCTGCAAGATGGCGGAATCAATGGCGGCTGTAAAATGCTAAGAAATGATGAAAAATGATATATTTTTGTTAAAGTTTATGCCGAGAAATTTTGAATATTTCTGATAAGTACTTTTAAGTTAAAATAGACTAAATTTTAAGTTCCAGGAAGAAATTCAAGATAGCAGATCCAATATGGCGGCAATAGGATGATAAAACTAACTTAAAAATAAATTAAATGCATTAAACTAAATAGGCTATCACTAAGAATTATTAAAAAATTTAGAAGGAACAAATTTTCTGAAATTAATAAAAAAATAAAAATAAAAAAAAGAAGAAACATTAATATGATCTACTTAAGGTTATGTTCAAAATTAATGGAGGGCTGAATCGCATATTTATGATTGATAATTAATGAATGGCTGCTATATTGGATATATTTGAAAATTTCAGAAAATGTGTTCCTTTTTAAATTTTTTAATAATTCTTAGGAATAGCCTATTTAGTTTAATGCATTTAATTTTTTTTTAAGTCAGTTTTATCACCTTATTGCCTCCATATTGAATCCGCCATCTTGAATTTCTTCCTGGAACTTAAAAGTATTTATCAGAAATATTCAAAACTTCTCGTCATAAACTTTAACAAAAATATTTCATTTTTCATCATGTTTTAGCATTTTATAGCCGCCATTGATTCAGCCATCTTCCAGGTTGATTTATACAATTTGGATATCAGATTCGTAATCAGCGACCTCAAAAACCCCCCAAGTAACAAGATTTATGTAAATTGGATAAGAAAAAAGTTTTTATTTGTAAGTTTTATTAAGATTTAAATAAAAAATGGCAATTTTGGCTAAGCACAATAATTTAGGTTAGCATAATTAAAAAATTGGCTCTCTTACGTTTTTTGGAAATTAAATAACGAGTATTAAAAAAAAAATGTATCCCAATCGATTGCGAAACAAGTGCTCTAGATAATTTTGAAGAAAAAATCACGATTCGTTGCCACTGTGCGCCGCTGAGGCTACTGTCATTGGCAACATTTGAAAGACAAGATAAAGTCACCAAGAATATCTAACAACTGGCTTTTACAGAATTTAAATACCTCTTTTCGTTACCACGGAAACAACTGTCTGGGGAGTTTTATGTGAATCACCCTGTATAGTTGTATTTTCTTTTCTCTCTTAATTGGACATTATAAAGATGTTATTATCATTAATATTAATGCACAAGAACTTTGATAATATTATTTTTCTTCTTTTTCACCAGACGTTTTGTGATTCATGAATTATTCTAGTTCTAGTAGACCTCCGCTTGCTGTATAGCACGTCTCATGCCATCACGGCTTAGTCCCTTGCCATCTGGTTTCCCCCGAACTATCAACAGCACTATATTATCCTCCGATTGATATGGCCAAAAAAGAGAAAGGGTCCGGGAGAATACAGTGCTAGAGAATCGCTTTTGGGGGCGTATTTCTTGGAGAAATACTAGTCTAGATTTCTCGGTATAACACTCGAAACGTGGAAATATTTTTCGACTGAGAAAAATGAATCACTTGTTCATTTTGTTTCGAATCATGTCGGTGGCTGATCGGTATTGTAAACCAGATAAGACTTAATTAATTTTTTTAGCTTAATAGTATTTTTGAATCTTAAATCAGTAAAAATTAACGCAATAATATTCAGGTGAACACGGCTTTTTATTCAACTCCTGTCGAGGTGGCTGGGGGCCTGATGTAAAACCACTGAACTTCCACCTAGTCAATTTTTCACAAAATATGTCAAAAATATGAAAGACAGGAATTTGGCCCGATGATTGGGTAGCCTCAATCTTAATACCATTACATAAAAGGGAAATGAATGAATTAATAATACACGTCAGTAAAACAATGCTGTTATATTTTTCAATTCATCATCTTGACAAATCCTCTAATGAGCAAGCAGGACATTGCTAAAGAAGGTAGACATGCAAGAAACAAATACTAAAATGTGACAATTTATCAAGAGGGCAAAAAAATCCCCTATGCTCCAGCATCCTATGATTTCTTGGCCACATTAAAAGGAGAGAGGATAATCTGGAACAATTAATGGTGAAGGACGTGGGACGACTGATGGTTATGTTTAACACCTGACAGACAATTGCAACAAAATATCCGTCAGGACAGAAGATTAAGAATAAGAAACATATTATTACAAAATATTCAAATTTAAATTGCCTACGTTCCCATTCTTGAATAACTCAGTTCTGTATTTTAACGGAAAACTTTTCAATTCAATTCAATGTGGTCATAAAAAACTTTTATGTCTCTACACGATGTATGAACATGGAACATAAATATCCATTAAAAGTTCCAAAAAACCTCTTTTACATAAATGCATAAATGTTGGTATATTTTGTGTATCTATACGTCCCTTTAACCTAGCAGTTATATTTGAAAGTGTCACCAGTAATAATAAATTGTAGACATATTAGACAGTGAAGTGGGCTAACACTTTTACCATTATTAGATACGACCCCGGACAATTCCGTAACAACACACGTGAGAAACACAAGTTGAAAGATAAAAATGTATACCTACAAGATCAACTTTATGGCGTCGCAAAAATCCGTAGCTATTTACGAGCACACCCATGCATCATATTTTGTCAGAATTACATAATGTAGACTTCATTTTGGTCTCGTTCGTACATTTAACCTAACCTAATTGACCTAAAATTTACGAAATATACAGGTAAATGGGAAATGGGATGACATCAGTAATACGTCTTAAGGCCGCTCGATTATAATGACCTTATATAATATATTTCTAATGAAAAGAAGAAAAAGGAACATTTTTAGCTTGACTTTGTCTTTAAAATATGTGTAAGAGGCCTATAAAATTGTCTTGTACGAGTTTCCTGACTCGTGCGACTTCAAAGTGTACATTCCCAATATCTTAGACCTCACTGATGTCTTTCCTTCAGTCAGGGCCATTAAAACTTATATTAGTGACTTTAAAGTTAATATAATCTATTTACGTAAAAATAATTTCGCAGTCTCAAACACTGTAAAATTTGCTCTGGCTTTAAACTTAATTTAGAACTAAATTGGTCATATTTTCCTGATTAGGTTTGACAGGTTCAAGGACACTAGAATTATCTGTTTGGGAGGAACAGCTGACTGTTTTTTTATCTGTAGTCTCGACTATAAACAAACAAAAAAGGACAGTATTCCTAACTAGTTATAGGTGTTTTTCTTTCAAGTGCTTGGAGCCCCGGAGGTTTCAAAATCAAAATTATATATATATATATATATATATATATTAAAAATATACATATATATATAAAATATATTTTAAAAAACTCAGAGCACGACACAGCTGAACGGAAAATACATTAGATCTCATCGGTGGCTATTAGGTATCTAATTTAACCCATTTATATTTGTGAAGTGTTACAGGACCTTTGAAGCAAGTTTAAAATTAACTTCCAGAACATTTTATAAAGTACTATTTACTTTTAGGTCCAACACATATAGCTGAAAAGTAGGGCAGTTAAATTAAGGCAAATTCTACCTAAAATTGGAACTAATTGTGACTATGAAGTTAAAATCTTAACCCAAATCTGACTAACAACGACAAGACTGCCCTGCTCCTATACAGAGAAAAGACAGCGACTCCAAAGATAATAATTTAATCTAAATACGTAATATTTTCCCACACAAAGACATCAACATACGCTTTAAGTTTATGGTTAAATATTAAGGAATAATAGCAATAATAATATTTCCTGAACATTACACAATGTGACTTCTTAAGAAAATATTAGCTAAACATTGCTTAATAAACTGGTAAGTCTATGTATTCAAAGTTGAAGATAATGGTAGCAATTACTATTCCAGGTTATTTTGGATTTAAACTAGCAAAACTTTTGTGTGAATATTTTAACACCGAGGGTAACCTAAATCATGTAATGTTTAACTGCCAAAAGTATATAAATGAATGCAGCAGCCTTCATACAAATTTAATCAGATGCGGGGTCATGGTTCCATTCAATTTACTACATATTTGGTGTCGAAACACAATAGAATTATTAAAATATATAAATTACCTTTCTCAGTAAAGCTGTGGTAAAAAAAATATAAATATATTAGTTATAACCAGTGGAAGTTGCAGTCGGGCGTGGCCGACTGCGAATACTTGTTTGATTAATGTTGTATGTATATTGTAAGACTAAAAAACACAAAAGTGGTAGGTCAATTTTTATTTGTCTTGAAGTTGCAGACTTATTAATTTGTGAACGTAAATAAAAAGTTTATCTTAGTCATCCAAAATAAATATTAAAAAATAAATTCAAATCTTTTTTACGTAACGTATATTTTGAATATGACCTGAAATCGATAGGTAGAATTCCACCATGAATTCACATATGTTCCTTTTAAATAAAAATTTTAAGTTCAACAGAAGTTATCGTGTTATATGTTATACAATGAACTGAAATGTTGTAATTTACAATTTAACAAATTACAATATTTCAATTCGTTGTATCTCAGTTAGTAATGAAAATATTTTCATAAACTCCAAAATCTGTTGTTGTATTTTTATGAAAAGTCAAATGCATATGACAAAAACAAATAAAAATAAACAGGAGCTCCTAGACCCAGGGGAGGCTAACGAATTTTCAAAAATTTTTTCGCAAACTGCTTTTTCAAAATTTTTTAGGGGTCATTAGAGAAGTGGTTCTCTAGATGTTATTTCCCAAATTTCGTATGGGTCCCATGTGCCATAGACGAGAAAAAAAAAATTGAAATTTCACCAGCCGCCGCTGCTACACCCCTTTGGTGTTTATATGGTCTATAGGTTCACAGAGTTAGTAAGCATATACAAATTAAGTAACAATTAATTCAAAATCTCTATTAAAGTATTGGTCTTAGCATCAATATTTTGTTTCTGGCTGATTGGACTAGTTCCACAGTGCCACAAACAAAAAACTGGCAAAACTAACTAATTGCGCTGTTTGGGAAGATTTTTTGCGCTGGACCACTTGCGCGTGCCTGAAGTTACCAAATAGTTGTATTCAGAGATGGGTCGAGGAAACTTTCCAAATTTGAGAAAAGTCTGTAAGAGTCATGTAAATAATAAAATTGTATGCACGACTCTGCCAGAACTGTAATTCTAAGAGAAATAAATGTCATAGTAAACTGAACACAACTGCCGCTTCGGTAAATCCTAAGCATTTGTTTCAGGATGATAAAAAACGTGTATCATATCTGATGAAATTTGTAAGATGTAGTATTTTTCAAGCATCTTAACATGGGCTGAGAAAATGTTTTTATAGGGATAATCTTCCACGTCTATTATAAAGTATTTCAATACAACCAGTATTTCAATACAACCAAGGAAACTTTCCAAATTTGATAAAAGTCTGTAAAAGTCATGTGTAAATAATATAATTGTATGCACTTATTTGGTATCAAAATGAAGCTTGCATCATCACGAATCAGATTTCACCATAAAATAGGCTATCAATATATCCAATGGAAAGTTAAGTGGAAAACTTCCTGGAAACTTTCCGACGGAAAGTGCATACAATTATATTATTTACATGACTTACAGACCTTTATCACATTTGGAAAGTTTCCTCGACCCATCTCTGGTTGTATTGAAATACTTTATAATAGACGTGGAAGATTACCCCTATAAAAACATTTTCTCAGCCCATGTTAAGATGCTTGACAAATTCTACATCTTACAAATTTCATCAGATATGGTACAAGTTTTTTATCATTCCGAAAAAAATGCTTAGGATTTACTGAAGCGGCAGTTGTGTTCAATTTACTATAACATATTTATTTCTCTTAGAATTACAGTTCTGGCAGAGTCGTTACCTGGAAGAGCTATCGACTAAGCTTCCCGACGCAAAGTTCAGGACGTTTTTCAACTCAGTTGCGTGAAAAATTGAGATTCCCGGTTCCAAACCGATCAGATGTCGGCTCGTATTTACTTCGCTTTCTAATATGTGGGAATTGGGCAAGGACGCTTCAGCACTTCAACTCGTCTGTGGTATTAAAGGCTTTCAAATTTCAATTCAGCGTCGTGTCTGTTTACGTACAAAAATGACTGGGGAATCATTTTCCGCAGATATATCATCCGTTCTTGTACCACATTTTAATGAGGGTCGTGCTCTTTTGAAGTCAGAAACTTTATTACTGCGTTGTAGGGGTTTTACCGAAATGGAATCTTAGACGTGAGAAACACCATCACGGCATCGGCACACCCTTTCGGGTACCGGAAAGGGAAACCACTAATTCTGCTAATAAAATATTACTGACAGAATATTTTCTATATGGAATGAGAGAACTATCTAATGTTTGTTTATATGGACCAATTATTGAGGAATAAATAATGTCAATATCCAGCCCCATCTTATGATGAAAATCCAAAGCCTGCTGCATTAAGAAAACAACTGAAATATGTGTTTTCTGATTGATTGAAAATGGACAAATCTGTTATTAATACTTTAATATTATAGTTGAAGCCATGAATTATTAGACAAGGATTACGGACGCTAATGGGAATTCCGATGAAAACCGATCCGCAAAATGTGAAGAGCATAGGTGGTGCTAGGAACACTAGCAACAATGTCATTAGCTAATGAGCAGATTGCGTTCCAGTGTGCTAGTGAGAACCGCGCCACCTATAACCACCTATAACGTGCGCTTCTTTCTTCCAGTTTCACGGAAAGCACGGCGTGCGTCATCCTCGTCTTTAGTATCCATGAAGCAATCGAAATAGTGATCGACATACCGCCTATCTGGGCGGTGTTGTAGAGACGCAATGGTTGCAGAACGCAGAGTCGGATTTAACTATATTGTTCGTTCGTTTACTTTTTCAATGTATAATAGGTATTTGTCAGCCGCGGCTTGTGAAATTTAGATTGGTCATATCTTAGTATTGAGTCAAGGGACCCAATTTTGTGACATGAGTACCAAGATAAAATAAAGCAGTTTTGCGGAAAAAAAATTACCTCGAAATTTGCGAAAGAAAGTTTTAAAAATGAGTTGAACACCCTGGGTTTTTGTAAAAAGACTCATTTAAATTTTATTCATTTTTTTTTTCAGAAAAAGGAGGAAAACAATATTTAATACAATTTAAATAAGTCTTTTTACAAAAACCCATTTGTTGTATGGTGTTCAATTCATTTTTAAAACTTTTCTTTTTGCAAAATTCGATACATTTTTTGTTTGCCAAACTGCTTCAATGTACAAAAAAACGCATTAACTTGAAATAAAAGTAGTGACTACACCTATAGTAGTTACAGTATCTACAGTTCGCTTAATATAAATTGTTACTACCCAGCAAGAACCGCGAGGAGGTATGAGCATTTCTCGCCAGGAAAGGATGGGTATGGAATATTTTAAAAACAAAAACAAAATAGTAACAGAAACAAATATTTGTCTCAATAAATAAACTAAAAATAAACTGCAATAGTAAAGTTATTACTACAATAAAAACAGAAAGATGAATCATTGCAAATTAAAAAAAAAATCATACCAAGTTTCATCTAGATAATAAATGGGTATATTTTCCCTGAGTTGTTTTATCTCTTCTAGATATGAAGTTCGCCAATCTACTATTCGTCTGCTTTTCATAATCGCTATTCGTTTATTAATAGTTTGATATTTAAATCCAATTTTTTTCATCCAATTTCCTAAAGTTCTTTTGGTATATTTTAGAGGATAATCCATTTCCTTTAGTTTTTTGTCTATCACGTCAAGAGTTGGAATTTCATTTTTCTGATACGCGTCGTAAACTACACATTTTAAAAGTTTTGCTAAAAATGGTAGAGTTTTCGATTTACCGGCGTCGGATTGTTGTTTTCTTGGGAGGGCACCTTCTTTTAGCAGTTTATGTATTGTCGAATGGGGAACTTTTGTTAGAGATGCTGTTTCACCTATTACATTTAAATCATCCAAATTAGGGTCATTAGCTTTTCGTTCCAAAATACGATCGTAAACATTTAAGCAAATTTGTTTTCCGTCCACGTCCAAATGTACTCGTTTTTTTCTTACCGAAAACACTGATGGATTTTGATTTTCTTTATCACTGTAATCACTATCACTTTTATTTTCACAAATACGATTAGATGTAGACGTAGATGCCTCACACGGTCGAAACATTTTTATATAAAATATATTTTATATTAAAAAATAAATAGATATAAAATAATAATAATTTATAATATTACACTTACAATATCACCAAAGCACTGCTATGAATTGGTAACAAAACTTACTGAAATTATTTTCAAAAACACATTACCAAATAAAGAAATATAAAGTAATTATCGAATTATATCTTCACTCCGACAGTATAAGTTCGACGGTATCTCAAATGCAGTCCTGAATTAAAAACCGCTGCCCAAGGAATCACTATACTTCCACATCCAGATTTTTTATTCAAGTCACTCACAACGAAAAAAGTTTGTATGTGGAAATAATTGTTTATGGAACTTTAATAATATAATATTTGAAATCCTCTACCCCAAAAACCTATAAAAGGATACCCCACATCGGTAGCGGGGTGGGGGTAGTGATAAGGGGTGGTAGTGGGGGTGGATGAAGTAAAAAATATTTTGAGGTTTCTGGTTCTTGTACACATACTAAGTCACAATTTTTTTTCATCCCCTTTAATAATGGGGTGGGGGTGGTAATGGGGGTGGCTAATGCCAAAATTTTTTTGAGACCTTATCTTCTCTTGTATATACTAAATACCAATTTTATGGACTCTTACCCGCTTGATTTACCTATTTACCCCAAATTTACCCCAATTTACCCCCAACCCTTCGACGGAACAAGATGAAAATATAATCTGGTTCTAGATCTCGTTAAAGTACATATGTGTACCAAATTTCAAGTCAATATCTCAAACGGTTCCAGAGTAAACGTGCGCACAAAAAAAGTTACAGACAGACCGACAGAAATTTTTTTTCGCTCAAACTTAAAATCTCGACGTTTCGTGACATTCTAAGCCTATTTGAACAATAAAAATTTTTCAAAATTTTTTTGTCGTTACTATACTTCCACTAGATGTGGAAGTAAATAACAGTCTAACGGTTTACGCCTACACGCCTCGTCAGATGCCAACATCGATATCATCTCTCTCATATTAATGTAAGTGGAGTAAACACGGGAGATCTACTTGCCCGGCCTATTAATTCCTCTCCCCTCATAACGATAACCTCTCTATTAAGACTACTTCAACTATAATATAGTGTGTTCTTAAAACCTGAAAATAGAGCAGAATAATAAGTAAACGAATTCAAGCATGTTTCAAACTATTCGATTAACCCACCACCTCTTTCAGTACACAATTCAATTTATGCCATAGCTCCCTTATAACTGTTACGGATTACTTGAATTTTAAAGATGCAATAGCATCTCTTATCCAATTTTTAAATATTTTCACATTATGAGGTAAGTTATTCTAGTAAACAATTTGTTTTGAACGCCCTCATAAGTAAAAATCTAACATTGTCAAGTCAGGGCTCTTTGACGGCCATGACGGCATGGCTTCAAGTGAGTCATTGAAAATATTCTAGGGAATCACAAAACTTAAGATTACAGAGAAAAAGTAGCGAAAATGATGGAAAATTTTAGGGAAATCAGCTGCTTGATGAATCCTTAAGAGGATAATCTGCGTTAAGACAAAACATATTTTCATTGATATATATGAAAAAGTTATATACGGGTGGGCGTGCACCTTTGATCAATGAAATATGCCGACCAAGTAAAAAGGCGGAGAATAACATATTGTGTAATATATAAGAGAAATAGTTCAAACATATTTCTGTCGTACAGAGTCGAATTTCGCGTTGGGTGCACAAGAATTTTTATTTAAAGTAATTTAAGTAGGAAAACTGAATGCGGTTGTAGTGATTCCTTAGGCAGTGGTTTTTAATTAAAAGAAAAAACTATCTGTAGGTACATAATGTATATTTACAGTGTACAGGGTGTCCTAGTTAACGTGTTATGTCCGATTTTCTCGGTAGTTTTTGAGATAAGTATTTTTTTTTTTTTTTTCGGGGAATCTATGCCGCTAAGAAACATATAATTGAACATCAAAGAAGAATTGATCGGATTATTTATGTTCTTAATTGACTATTAAAGCATTAAAGGAAAGTAAAAAAAGGCATGTAAATTTTAAATATCACTTCCGGTTTACATGGCAATGGCGTTCTTTTTCTTGAAAATAGAATATTGATTACTTCCACATCCAGTGGTAGTATAGTAACAAAAAAATTTTTGAAAATTTTTATTGTTCAAATAGGCTTAGACTGTCATGAAAGGTCGACATTTTAAGTTTGAGCGAAAAAAAAATGTCTAACTTTTTTGTGCGCACGATTACTCTGGAACCGTTTAAGATATTGACTTGAAATTTGGTACACTTATGTACTTTAACGGGATCTGGAACTAGATTATATTTTCATCTTATTCCATCGAAGGGTTGGGTTGTAAATTGGGGTAAATGGGGAGGTAAACAGGTAAATCAAGCAGGTAAGAGTCCGTAAAATTGGTATTTAGTATATATAAGAGAAGCTAGGGTCTCGAAAAAATTTTTGACATTAGCTACCCCCATTACCACCCCTACCCCACTTTTTAAGGGGACGAAAAAAAGTGTGATTTAGTGTATGTACAATAACCAAAAACCTCAAAATATTTTTTTACTTCATAGGCCAAGAATTTTTATTGAAAAATTACCAAAAATCCTCGTTATGTTGGGGTGATGCCTATTACGAATAACTGGCAAAATAAGGATACATATATTACTTCAACATCCAGTGGAAGTATAGTAACGACAAAAAAATTTTTTAAAAATTTTTATTGTTCAAATAGGCTTAGAATGTCATGAAACGTCGAGATTTTAAGTTTGAGCAAAAAAAATTCTGTCTGTCTGTAGGTCTAACTTTTTTTTTGTGCGCACGTTTACTCTGGAACCGTTTGAGATACTGACTTGAAATTTAGTACACTTATGTACTTTAACGAGATCTAGAACTAGATTATATTTTCATCTTGTTCCGTCGAAGAGTTGGGGGTAAATTGGGGTAAATTTGGGGTAAATAGGTAAATCAAGCAGGTAAGAGTTCATAAAATTGGTATTTACTATATACAAGAGAAGCTAGGGTCTCAAAAAAAATTTTGGCATTAGCCCCCACCCCATTATTAAAGGGGATGAAAAAAAATTTAATTTAGTGTGTGTACAAGAACTAGAAACCTCAAAATATTTTTTTACCTTATCCACCCCCACTACCACCCTCTATCACCACCCTCACCCTATTACCGATGTGGGGTATCGTTTTATGGGTTTTTGAGGTAGAGAATTTCAAATATTATATTATTAAACAATTATTTCCACATACAACATTTTTTCGTTGTGAGTGACTTGGATAGAAAATCTGGATGTGGAAGTTGGGCAGCGGTTTTTTTATTGTTAAATTAGTGTACAATATCGATAATTCTACCATTCCCAATTGAAATTAAAATTTTGAAAGTCGCATTTCGGAGATATGAACTTTACTTTGCTTTTTTTTAAAGGAACACTCCATATATGTACCATTTGAAACGCCATAAAAAAAGCTTTGTATTTATAATATAATACATGGTACTTATCTTAAACAAATTTTGTCTAATTTACTATAAATTTACAATTTATCAAATTAGCCATGGAAAACAAAAGTATGTAAATTAAAATAAACAATATGTTAGTTCTGTCTAATTTCACTTTATTTTAAATAAAATGGAGAATTTCAATAATTGATACAGTGTGTTTCACTTGAAATGGTAACACCCCAATAACTTTATTTTTTTTTCCGATTTGAATCGCATTTTACTTAAGTATAGAACAAACTAGTATCTACTTATGATCAGAAAAACATTCGCCTCCTACGGTACCAAAGCCACCTGCGGTACCAAAATATGTGGAGAAAATCGGAAAATCATGTTAGGCATTTTTTTATCGGAAAATTTTGTTAATAAAACTTGTTCAGAATTGTCCAAAATGGCCAAAATTTAATCAAAATTAAAAAATGAAAAACTTGAAATTTAAAAAATTTTGAAAATAATTAGGTATTTAAAAAAAAAAACTGTTTTACAACTACCTGGCAGCTTGGGTTTAATTTCAAACAAAATTGTCATAGTACAGTTTTCTAAACGAAAAAACCCATTCAAATGATATTTTCGGACTTGGACATTATTTTAATAAAAATTTATATATTTTTTTTGATTAAATTTTGGACTTAAGGTTTCTGAACAATTCTTTCATTAACAAAATTTTCCAATAAAAATATGCCTAATATGATTTTTTGATTTTATCCGCATATTTTGGTACCGCAGGTGGCTTTGCATTTGTAGGACGTGAATTTTTTTCTGGTAATAAGTAGATCCTAATTTGTTCCATAAGTAAAATTAGATTCAAATCGGAAAAAAAATTTAAAAAGTGAAACAGACTGTATATATTTTTCGGACTACCATGACTTAATGTAAGAAAATATAAAACTTAATATCTACTATAGTTTTTAAGAAAAATACTGGGTCATATATCATTGAAAAGATTTTTCTATGGCCTTTCAAATGGTGTAAAAATATATGGGGGTGTTCTATTTAAAAAAACCGCTGCCCAAGGAATCACTACTTCTGCATCCAGATTTTCGATCCAACTCATTCACAACGAAAAAATTTAGTAATGGGGTGGGGGTGGCTAATGCCAAACATTTTTTGAGACCTTAGCTTCTCTTGTATATACTAAATACTAATTTTCTGGACTCTTAGCTGCTTGATTTAGCTGGTTACCTCAAATTTACCTCAATTTACCCCCCAACCCTCTGACGGAACAAAATGAAAATATAATCTAGTTCCAGATCTCGTTAAAGTACATTTGTGTACCAAATTTCAAGTCAATATCTTAAACGGTTACAGAGTAAACGTGCGCACAAAAAAGTTACAGACCGACAGACAGAAATTTTTTTTTCGCTCAAACTTAAAATCTCGACGTTTCATGACATTCTGAGCCTATTTGAACAATAAAAATTTAAAAAAATTTTTTTTGGCGTTACTATACTTCCACTGGATGTGGAAGTAAAACCAAGGTAAAGCTCATATCTCCGAAATTCGACTTGTTTGAATTGTTTTGCTGAAATGATGTTTGGAAAATACATGTGATATCTCATAACTTTTATTTTTGAACGTATTTACGTAACTCCAAAAATAAAGAAGTTAAATGAGGTTCTAACGTTTGCACACCCACCCTGTACTGTTGACTATAATAAGGAACTTTAGTCTAGTTATTATAAAAAACACGTTCTCAAATAAATTAAACATGTTCTGATAGAACATATTAATAATAATAATTTTTTGTTTTTATGTCTTTGGTGTTTTTCAAAAAAATTGCCGCGCTTGGATTTTACCCTATAGCCCCCCCCCCTAAATCCGCCACTGACTGCGCTCCGTCAGAAACCCTAAAATACCTATATGCATGTTTGGAGCATATTTAATGTCCGATATATCAAAAAATATTACAGCTAGATCCTTATATGTTTGAAATCGGGGATAAAGGATCTAAAAGAATATGTAAAAATATACAGGGTTTTTCATTTAAAAAGCAACCTTCATTGTTATATCACGTGACATATCCAAGCAATTGTTTTTTAATTGCATTTAAAAAAATATGTATACAACCTTACAACTCTTATACGAAACTTTTTTTGTCTCCAATAATAACATAAATAAAGGGGGGTCAAAATATAGTTATAATTCGTCCGCTGTCTTGGATTCCTAAATTTTTACCAAAAATTCGTAACCCGCATCCCGAAAATCCCCAGATATCGATTTTCATTCGAATAGGATCACAGATGACAAAATTCATCCGCCATCTTGGTTTCCTAAATTTTGACCAAAAATTCGTAACCCGCATCCCCGAAAACCCCCAGACATCGATTTTCAGCCAAATAGGACCATAGATGACGAAATTCGTCCGCCATCTTGGAGTCCTAAATTTTGATCAAAAATTCGTAACCCGCATCCCCGAAAACCCCCAGATATCGATTTTCAGCCAAATAGGACCATAGATGACGAAATTCGTCCGCCATCTTGGAGTCCTAAATTTTGATCAAAAATTCGTAACCCGCATCCCCGAAAACCCCCAGATATCGATTTTCAGCCAAATAGGACCATAGATGACGAAATTCGTCCGCCATCTTGGAGTCCTAAATTTTGATCAAAAATTCGTAACCCGCATCCCCGAAAACCCCCAGATATCGATTTTCAGTCGAATAGGACTATAGATCGCGAAATTCGTCCGCCATCTTAGATTCCTAAATTTTGACCAAAAATTCGTAACCCGCATCCCCGAAAACCCTCCGATATCGATTTTTAGTCAAATAGGACCATAGATGACGAAATTCGTCCGCCATCTTGGAGTCCTAAATTTTGATCAAAAATTCATAACCCGCATCCCCGAAAACCCCCAGATATCGATTTTCAGTCGAATAGGTCCATAGATGACGAAATTCGTCCGCCATCTTGGATTCCTAAATTTTGACCAAAAATTCGTAAACCGCATCCCCGAAAACCCCCAGATATCGATTTTCAGTCGAATAGGATCGTAGATGACGAAATTCGTCCGTCATTTTGGATTCCTAAATATCTTAGCAGTATGAGATTCCTCGGAAAACCTACGTCAGATTGGATTTTGAACCATAAACTTATCTCAGAAACTACCGAGAAAACCCAGCATAGCGCGTTGACTGGGACACCCTGTACATTTTGCTTGGTAATAATTTCGAATAAATTGATTTCTGACCTAACTAAAAACCGCGTTCAAATTTTCATAATAAAATTTGTAGGAGTGTTTATACAAAACGGTCCTCTCTATTTGGCACCTTTTATTTATGTATTAACATTTTCAAGAATTTCATCTATTAAGTCATTCCTGTAAGATAAAATAATTTATAAATAAATTTAAGATATTACCAGAACTCCTAAATGCTTCCCTGGCAAGCATTCATTCGCGTCAGGTCTCCATGACAACAAGTTCCTCCCTAAAGTCTGAGAGCGTGTAAAGCTATGCGAATGCCGAGGCGAGTGCCATCTATTGACGGCAAAATTGGAAACTATTTATTGAATCTATGTTTGAAAAACAAGAGGTTATATTTTATCCACGTAATTAATTATGGACTATCTAGGTCGTCACGATTTCGTTTTTTGTAAATTCCAATTTTTCGTCGTCCATTTTTTCGTTGATCACGTGTTTTTGACTAAAACAAAAAAATAAAAACGTGACGAACTAGAATATATATTTCAATACATACGTACAAAATTTGAAGTTTCTATCTTCAAAAATAAGCCGAATAATTCGTTTCTTCATTTCACTGACCGCAGATTATACTCTTAATTGCATTTCTTGGATTCTCATATTGTATACTTCCCAGAAAATCTTGGTGATTTCAGTGAAGAGCAGGGTGAAAGATTCCACCACGATCTTGTAGAAGAACACACTACCAGACGTCAAATTGACGCGACACCAATTTATATTTAGAAGGGCGCCAGCCGCGTTCTGCCCCGTTCTTTCACTCCCAAGCAGGTTAGAAATAAGATAGATGGGTAATAGGTCAAGGCTGCACTACCTCAGATCATTAACGACGCTCTCTCAGGAAGTGATTTCAATTATTCACTGACGATAAAGGCTTGGAATTTGACGTGATTTTGATGTGTTTATACAATAATAAGTGGTCTGACGTCTTTTGGTTTCTGCTATTTTTGCATAAAAAAAATCCCTATCGAAGATTTCTCTTCGACGGGATTGGAATTTGACGTGATCTGTATGTATTTGCCTACTAATAATGGTCCCTGCACAAAGATTTCTAGAGAAATCGCATTTAAAAAATTCTTATCAAGCTCCCGTAAGGCGACCAGAACACTGAGTATCAAACTTAGCGAATCATGAGATCCCGATAAACTCAGTTGTTTAGATCTTCCAAACGAAAACTCCAGGGATTAAGACTAGCATCAATAACATGCAATTGGTTCAGAGAATACAATTTATAAAATAATACAGTGATTTTCTGCAAAATGATATAATGTGAAAGAATCACGCTTCCCCAACTAAGGCAAATTACTTTTTAACCATACAAGTGAGAGCGTGCGCTAACGATCGATTTGGTAGAAAAGATTCATTTAACCTTCTCAGGATTCAATGCAAGTCTTTTTAAAAAGAATTTAAAAATTTTGTATCTTGGTAATTATGGCTGACTGAAAATAATATAAATAAACTTAACAAATTTTGGTTCGCTTATAAATAGCTTAAAGGTCCCAGATAGTGATATTATCATTCACGGGACGGAATCCGACTAATACATGAGTTTAATAACTTTCGGCCAGTCTTACGACGTACTTGTCCCCATGCAGGTTCAATATAGGAAAAATGGCAGCGGGTCGCCTTCGGACGACTTTCAGGCAAAATGGAATTTTGAGTCCTTTGTGCACAAGGCAGTTTTCTCTATAACTTTATTATTTGGATAGCCCTGCTATTGGCTTTCCTACCATCGCTTTGTATTGACCGCCCAACGCACTCGACCAAATTACGAGTCGCTGGATGAATCCAAACTTGTTTTATGCGAGAAACTGGCCTTGAACATTTTCATTGAATTTTTGCCAATTTTTGCTTATAGACGCTACGCCGCTTTTGCCAAATTCGTCGGTTTCGCCTTTTTTATACATTGCCTTGGTAAAATAGTCAATCTTTAGAGCAAGGTATATAATGACTGTACCTCCGTGGTCAATGTCTTCGGCGGAGGAATTAAAGTTGAAAATATTTTGAATATTTTCAAAGTACTTTTTTGGCATACTTTTTAAAAATATGTGACTCATTTTTTCATGACCACCATATACTTTCACTCTCATATCCTGGACCAAAATACATTTTCCTAAATAAAAGTTCGGTGTTTCTCGAATTTTTACCCGGTTGTGCCTAATGTCTTATCGAACTCATAACGGTCTTTCTGGACTAGTTTGTGGCTCTGGAGTCTCTCAGACTCTTAAAAATGTCCTGAAATGAAATTTTTGCCTAAGTCGAATTTTATTTTTGGCTTCGACCTAGGTCAATTTTGGAAGGTTCTACAACAATGTCAAGAAAGTGTAGCGTCGATACCAAGGCAGGTGGAAAGAACATGTGGCAGCTAATTACTACTGGATGCTCGAGCGAGATATACCTGAAAGTAGACGAGAGCGTAAAAACCGGTTATTGCACAAATCTTTCGAAAGTAAGAGAACTCAATATCACAAAGAATATATACGCCATTCACGCTCAGCAGCTCAGATTTGAGCTCATGTGTACCAGATATGAAAAACAAATATTTCCTGGTGATGCAGTGGCAAAAACCTGCTTGCCCCGTAGCATGATGTTAAAGGATGCCCCGAGTTATGGGGTTTGGAGTTATGAAGTTATAGGATTTAGAGGTTATGGGGTTTTAAAAGCCTGCATACTCCCGAGTTATAAGGTTTTTGAAGTTTCGTGGTTACAGAAGCTTACACGCCCCGATTAAAGGGTTATAGTGTTATGGAGTAGTAGAGTTATGGGGTTACAGTGATATGAGGTTATGGCGTTGAGGTTATGAAGTAAACAGATTTAAAAAAATTCTAATTACTCATTTGAGTGTGAAAGGCAAAAAACGGGGCTATTTTCGATAGTTTTTTGAGCTTAGGGATGAAAAAAACGAGCCAATCTGACATTTCGGATTCGGATTCAGCGGGTCAAAATATCTAAGGATACACTGATGATATGAGCAAAAATAAACCCGAAACACGTGTCCGTAGCTGCTTCATTTTTTTCTTTTTTGTAGTGCAATTTTCTTTGTTATCTTTTTATATTTTAACCTTGCGAACTCCCACTCTATTTCAGTTTTATCGGAAATAAAATATCTTTGTCCGTACTTTAGTCACAGAGTCCAGAATTCACATCCTCATCACATCAAAGCTCTAGGTGATGTGTTAGCGTGTAAAAATTTTCATGCATGTATGACATAAGACGCCTGGTGTAGAAAAATCCACTTCTTTGCCTTTTAAAGGTCTGTCATACCTGACATCGTAAGAAATCCGAAATTGTTGTTTAAAACAGTTCACAATTTTTGTGTTACTCCTTTATTGCATCAACTTTAGTAAATTGTGATGTTCTTGGCTTATATGAAGTTCCTATATGACTAGAGAAATTCGTGAAAAATTTCCCTGTAAATTCTTTAAAGTTTCTTGGACGGTATTTGGAAGATTATCGCGAAATAACCTAAACAATCTGGCACTTTAAGGAAAACTTTATCAACATTAGAGTAACGCCCCCTAATAGTCTCAGCAATTCAATGAAGCCCATGTGCTAAACATGTTATGTGACAAATTTTTTATACGAAGCTCCTTCGGTAACAAATAATGGCAACTTCTCTGTCTAATATTGAGAGAAATTTTCTAATATCGTCATAAACACGATGCCGTTTACGTTGATAGGGCAATCCTGCACTTGAAAAACACCGCACAACGTTCTCGAGTTCTTGACAGAAGGGTCAGTCAATTTTCAGACACCCTGTATATTATTTTTCTAGGGTTTGAAGTGAACTAAAATTAGGTAGTTATTTAAACGGATTGAAAGGAAGCCCGAACGGAGAAAAGTAAAATTTACTTTAAAATTGAAATACCTATAATAGTTAATGAATTTTGTTAGGGTTAATATTTTGTGAAGAGAATGTATTAATGATTTACTAAATGTGGAATTATATGACAAAAGGTCCTTTGACACTCATAGGCCGGCTATAAATATTTTCTTCTTGATGTCGACTCCGATGGCACAGTTGCAAAATTGTCTAAAACGTGGACTATTAATTATTTAAGACACGACCATTGTTATTTAATTACACGAACAAAATCTTCTATAGTTACTTAATTTTTATATTCTTGACATGAAGCAAATGTTTTACTAATCAATTTAATACTCCATGTTGACGGATTACGGCAGCTATCCGATATATATGACGTTAGCAAATCGTTCATTCAGTCTGACGTTTGCAAATTATTAACAAACATCCTTAAAGAGCGAAAGATGAATCAATTTTGTACTTGACTGTATCAAGGTTAATAGTTATGTGGAAAATAGGTGTGTGTTTTCTTTTAAACTTTGGATTCTTTTAATCCAAGAAAGGTATCAAGAGTTTTATATATTTGGAGCAATATTAACAATCCTTAATATAACAACTGCCATTTGGGACGCTAGGAAAATATCGAAAAGCTGTGTTAGTTTTTAAAGTATCTAGCATGTAAGAAATATGGAAAGTCAGATATAATAACTCCCTTCTTTTAGATTGAATCATCAAATGATCCTTGAGAGTAATAAAGACAGAACAGACCCCTGTCTGATGCTTTTACTGACTGCATTTATCGAAGTTAGTGTTGTGTACTTTCAACAAAGCAGAGTTTTGTTTATACAGGCGAATAATAAACACCAGATGTTTGGGTGTACCTAGCTCCAATAATACAATTCATAGTTTACCCCATTCAAGAAAGTCAAACAGTTTTTAAGATATAGCGCTAACAGACAGACAGATAAACTGAATAACTGAATTGGAAGACCTTAATTTCCATAATCTAGATAATGTGAAATATAAAAATTCTAAGTAATCTGGTATAGTGATTTTTTCACTATTACAATAACCCTTTCGGTAAGCGAGGGATGTAAAGAATCTATAAAATTATTTTTACCTTTTGATTGATTGATTGAATTATTGATTAACTGACTGATTGATTTACCAGTGTGCAACCTGTTGATCAGGCCCCATGATGGTTTGTTTTTTAGATGAACCGTATAGATGTCCTTATAACTCTGTATACCGTTTTAATTATGTCCTCTACAGTTTCTCTACTGTTTACTTGGTTCGTCAGATGTCAGATATGTTCCTAGGCATAGGTATTTCGATTTTTTCGTCGTCTTTAGGGAGTTGTCGCCTATTTTGTATTTATCTCCGCTAGTCCGACTCTCTTTTGTTGATGGATCTTGCACCATTATTAGACTTTTCTTGAAGTTTATTTTCAGTCCAAATGATGCGTCTTCACTGTGTATGTATCTCGATATTCCAGTGAAGCAACGTGCAGCGCGGTTAGTACTTGGATGGGTGAAATCCATCTTGGGAAACACAGCGATCTCGTTCCACCTTCTAGCGGCTTGTATATCAGTGTATACGCGGAAGCTATGTAATTTCAAGACGAGGATTACGTAGTGAATATACCATCCTTCGGAGAGGATGTAAAGCAGGCCGTCTCTTGTCTATTAAATGTTAGGCAAGTAAAAGTTGCCTACTCTTCGACAGAGAAGAGGTTCGGCAAAATATCCAGGTTGGGGGTAGCTCGTCTTCTGGCGTCAGTGACAGGCCCTGGTAGCGAAAATAGGCCGACGTTAAATAAATAGATATAAAAAAAGGAAGTTGAGAATGTCCTGCTCTTCTCCCGTGAGATCATCGGCGTATGCTAATACAATTGGGGTTCTCAGTGTTTCTGCCTCTTCATTCTTATTGTGCTTTGTAATATTTTGTCGGGAGGATAGGGCGCATCCTTGCTTGACTCCTTTGTCTCTTAGAAAATATTATTTAGGTATTAAGCAAATCAATATTTTCTAATTATGATTAAAGCAAATAAATAAAAGATAATCCTTTGTCTTTTGTTTGGTTTAATTCATTTGTATGAATCATTGTACGGAAGTGCTCTCGTGGAGGAATGTCTTTATTATCTTGTTTATTAGGTACTGCGGTGCTCCTTTGTTACGAAGGGTTTGGCTAGGACCTTATGACTGACTGTATAGTTCACTTCATTCTTATACTGCACATAAAAAACTCAAAGCTGCTGACCGAGCTAATACAAGGGGAGAAAATAAAGCATGCCCCATTTTTCCACACTATATTAAATAATAAACATAACATATTACTTAATAGATAAAACGTCATTACTCTTATGTAAAGTATGTTCTGGCGTGATTAAGATAAGAAATAAACGGAAACACGCCTCTTTTAATAAGATTTCTAACTCTTGTGATAAAGTTACACGAATCACCTCTAACTAGAACGGCGCGGAGTATATTGTCGGCGTTAATACCAGGGTAACAGATAAACAGCGTCGTACTTTCAACTTATCTGCCAATGTCACGAGAGACTGGCAATGCGTCCACCAATGCATAAGGTATTTCCTATCTTGACGCAAAGCAGAGTAACAGTTTTTTATTTACCAGAAACGTCATTAAGTTTCTCCTGAATACACGATTTTTAAATCTCTTGTTATTTTGTTCATTCTAATAAGCAAAATTTGAAGTATGGCTCTGTAGTACCTTAATAGCGCCGACTTTGATGTTTTTATGGCCGTTTTTTGTGGCCTTTTTTATGTGCCCTGTACATTTGTAGACAAATGTATCAAATGTCTTTTGAAGATCTATAGCGACTATGGGCAGAAACTGTGTGTAGCATTTGCTGCAAAGTGTTATTCTTCTGTAATAATAATCTATAGTCTGTGGAGAGTTAATTTTGTTTGTCCATATAAATCGTCTTTTATGGTGTTGTATTGATTGTAGCGAGGTTCCAATTCATTAATGGATACCAGCATGAACGGGATGAAGTAATCTATGTTGTATTATACATAGCTTGTTTTCGCAGGTTCTTCATAGTATTGGTGTTTGCATGGGTTGTTACGTTTTCTCCTTCCGGTTGATAGCCCAGTGCTCCATATAGGCAATTCCCACCACCATCAATTTCTTGCACCAGTAATTATTGTGTCGTCATTCTCACGTTCTGCAATAGATCCATCGTCTCCGTGTCTTCTGGAAAGATATCATTTATTGACAGAAAACTGTATCGGGACTGTAGTTTCGCTGGTGCGTTGCAAAAAATTCAGTCTTGGCGCGGCATGTTAATAACCTCATAGTACGTCACTGATTAGTTTGGGTGTAGTTTAGATTCAATATTCATTTGAAGGTTGACATAAGGAAGACATTTATTGCCCTACTTTGCTGTTGATTTATTGCCTTATCATATTTTATCTTAACGGCTAATAAGTACATAAAGTAAAGGAGAAATTAAAAGTTAATAGGAAATTATTGACCTGTAAAGAAAGCGTTATTATTGCAAATTAAAGATGTAAGGACTTATCTTATCCCCGTATTTCGGCATTTTCATTGATCATCATCGTATACGATGCCACGGTCCCTTCGGTATTGGGATTTTAGGTACCTGCTTGTCAGTTGTCACCCTTCTATATTTGGTACCTTTTATTTATTTATTTTTTCTTTCCGGTGACTACCTTGCATTTTTTTCTCATCAAAAACGTATCAGATTTTTTTTCTTAACAGTGTCAACCACACGCAATATTATTATCCCCCTCGCACTTTTTTCGTTAATAATTTTTTTAAGATATCCAACCTGTTTTTTTCTAATTGCATCGGGTTTCTTTCTGCCAATAGCGTCAAGTATTTGCCAAATATTATTTTTATTCGTCAAATAGATTTTTAGATTTCACGCCAACAGACAGACATACGAGACATACAGTCTGACTGACGATATTGAAAGATCCTAATTTACATAATAGAAAGCGATTAATTTTCGTAATCTACCTACGGTAAGCGAAGAAAGTAAGACTGGAAAATACCATAAAATAGATTATTATGGTGTGTCTCTCTTAAACGTGGAACAAGCCTGCAACTTTTTTATTTTTCGGCCAAGTTAAATAATTATTTTTCGAAATGTAAAGCGGTAAAAATTCTACCAATAGGTGACATTAATTTTGTTTTATATTGCGATGCGCTTTCTATTCTCAAAAACCGCTGCCCAAGGAATCACTACTTCCACATCCAGATTTTGTATCTAAGTCTCTCTCATAACGAAAAAATTTTGTATGTGGAAATAATTGTTTATGGAACTTTAGTAATATAATATTTAAAATCCTCTACCCCAAAAACTCATAAAACGATACCCCTCATCGGTAGTGGGGTGGGGGTTGTGATAGGGAAGTGGTAGTGGGGGATGAATGAAGTAAAAAAATATTTTGAGGTTTTTGGTTCTTGTATGTACATACACTAAATCACAATTTTTTTTCATCCCCTTTAATAATGGGGTGAGGGTGGTAATGGAGGTGGCTAATGCCAAAAAAATTTTTAGTCCTTAGCTTCTCTTGTATATACTAAATACCAATTTTATGGATTCTTACCTGCTTGATTTACCTATTTACCCCAATTTACCCCCCAACCCTTAGACGGAACAAGATGAAAATATAATCTTGTTCCAGATCTCGTTAAAGTACAAATGTGTACCAAATTTCAAGTCAATATCTTAAACGGTTCCAGAGTAAACGTGCGCACAAAAAAAGTTACAGACAGACCGCTCTGTTTCCTCTCAAACTTAAAATCTCGACGTTTCATGACATTCTAAGCCTATCTGAACAATAAAAATGTTTTAACATTTTTTGCCGTTACTATACTTCCACTAGATGTGGAAGTAAACAACTAAATCATATTAGATATATATATTTTTTCAGAATACATATTCTTCTTCAGCATTCACCAAAACGTCTTGATACAAAGATTCATTAAAATGTCTAAATTTTAATTTACTAAAATTTAAATAATGAATAAAAACAAAAAGAAAGATTTTGAGAAGATTTGAAAACAAGATGTGACAGATAATTTCTTTTACTGTCCTACATTTAAAAAAATATATATATTAAAATTCCCCATTATTTGTACGTTCGGATTTTGATGAAACTTAATATCGAGACATTTTATGGGATGCTGATGAAGAACATGTGATTAGAAAAAAAATTAATAATATGATTTAATAGTTTTGGTGATAAAAGACACATCACAGAAGGCCTTATATCTCAATGTAAAACACAATTAAAGTGATATCCAGGTATACTTATTACCGCTAGATATTAAAAAAAAAAATTCAAATCGGACAAAAACAAAAAAGTTACAGGCTTGTTTCACGTATAAGCGAGACATCCTGTATATGAATAAACAACCTTAAAGTAACTGTAACAAAAAACGCCCACCAGTCCAAGATGCCTCTGCCCTCTTGGGAATATAATTCCCACACAAAATTGATTTAAAATGACATAAGCATTGAATACACACGCTGGCCACAGCACAAGAAACTTAGTGATGACAAATCTGTAGGTAGAGAGCCTTAATTTTAAAAGAGACTATCAAAATCGGTCAAGTGGGCTAATTAGGAGAGAATGCCCCATGTTTAAATATAAGGCACATGAAAGTACATGCGTACATACAGACACGAGGATATACGGATAAATACATACCCAGCTGAGAACCTCCCTTTTGGTGTCGGTTAAAATTGATTGAGCTAAAATGAAGTTCATGAATTTTGTTGGCCGTTTTTAAATGGTCTACTCCAACGCATGTTCGTCGTGAAAGGGCGAATTCTGGCAATGGACGCTTGTACAGCAGATTAATGATATACGTTCCTTCATAAGGTACAAAATGCTATTTAATACTCCCACAGTTAAGTGAAAGTTAATGTACGTTGACAAAATGGTTGATGCACTCACGGACATAATTATTATTATTAACGTTATCTTTGTGAAGAGAAAATTCAATTTTATCAACTTCCTTTGCTACAGCATGGCAATTTTGCTATCAGCTTCATACGTAACTTACCGAAAATGGCAAAATTAATTTTGGGTTAAAAAAGTACTGCCGAGGTACATCAAACCGAAACTCGCTTTTATACATGCTCGTTGAAGCTAATTACTTCCACGTCCAGTGGAAGTATAGTAACGACAAAAAAAATTTTAAAAATTTTTATTGTCCAAATAGGCTTAAAATGTCATGAAACGTCGAGATTTTAAGTTTGAGCGAAAAAAAAATTTCTGTCTGTCGGTCTGTCTGTAACTTTTTTTTGTGCGCACGTTTACTCTGGAACCGTTTAAGATATTGACTTGAAATTTGGTACACATATGTACTTTAACGAGATCTAGAACTAGATTATATTTTCATCTTGTTCCGTCGAAGGGTTGGGGGGTAAATTGGGGTAAATTTGGGGTAAATAGGTCAATCAAGCAGTCAAGAGTCCATAAAATTGGTATTTAGTATATACAAGAGAAGCTAAGGTCTCAAAAAAATTTTTGGCATTAGCCACCCCCATTACCACCCCCACCCCCTTATTAAAGGGGATGAAAAAAAAATGTGATTTAGTGTATGTACAGGAACCAGAAACCTCAAAATATTTTTTTACTTCATCCACCCCCCACTATCACCCCCCATCACCACCCCCCACCCCACTACCGATGTGGGGTATCGTTTTATGGGTTTTTGAGGTAGAGGATTTCAAATATTATATTATTAAAGTTCCATAAACAATTATTTTCATATATAAAGTTTTTTCGTTGTGAGTGACTTGGATAGAGAATCTGGATGTGGAAGTAGTGATTCCTTGGGCAGCGGTTTTTTACATGAAAAAAACATAAAAAATATTAAATTTCAGTGTTGAAAGTAAGACTAATCATAGAACAAAAGAAGTGATATCTATCAGTCAAAATTTATGAGGACGAAAAAAGGGCCCCTTTTAAAATTTTGCACGCGGGCGCTTAAGGAGCTAAGGCTGGCCCTGAGAATACCATGGCGGAAATGGAATGGGACGTTTAAAAATATATCCTAGAAATTATTCTTTAGAGGCACACCTTTGAACTTACTATCAGCACTCACATTTTCACGGCCCTGTTTCAAGGTAATGATCTCACTTGTAGATCAGTTCATAAAAACAAAAGTCTTTACCTAACTAATATATTAGCAAATTAGGGCAACAATATACAGAAAGTAGGAAAAGTAGGAAAAGTAGGAATTTCATAATAAATAAAAAAGTGTGTAAGTTGTGATATGCTTAATACCTCAATATTATCTGACACATCCTCCATCAAATGTTGACGTGTTTAGTCCAGTTAATTATTTTATTCTCTTAGTGACCACCCCGTATATCTTTTTCACTAAAACTAAAATAACTAAGTACATGTCAAATATTATTGTTTTCCTTACTTATTTCTTGGGGGTTGTTCAGCCTCCATATTTTCGATTAAAATATATCAGATTTTTTCCATATATATATATATATATATATATATATATATATATATATATATATATATATATATATATATATATATATATATATATATATATATATATATATATATATATATATATATATATATATATATATATATATATATATATATATATATATATATATATATATATATATATATATATATATATATATATATATATATATATATATATATATATATATATATATATATATATAATGACTGAATTGAATTTAATTTTTCATAATCTAAATTTTAAATGTGAAAATGCAGGTAATCTGGAATAGAGATTTTTCCATGATTACAATACTTCTCTTCGGTAGGTAATCCAGTCGGCAGGTACTTTCTGCCTGAACACAATTCTGAACTTAATGAAATTTTGGGATATTGCTTGGGGATGGTGTGGGGTGTGTAATCTAGTGTGTAATCGACCTCGAGGAGCTTGTGGAAACTTGGAGGGGGGCAAAAAACCTCGAAATGTTCGGACTTTTTTCTGCTTTTCGCTTATATTGTGACGTGTTTCCACCCTTAGGAAACTATCCCTTGCAAATTCCGTGGGTTCCAAAAATTATAACAAGAGATGTCCACTAACACACTTTATTAAATATTTACTGGATACTTCACAATACTATTATTAATTTAAATACACTTTTACTGACTAAAATCACAATGTTTATCACTTTGTTTATCCTTGAAGTCTTAACCTCACTTTCTATACTTTTTGAACTTTCTGAACTACTCGCCGAGAATGCGATCGGTCTTTTATACCTAAAAATGACAGATCTCGATTGTTCTGTGATGACGCCACCATTCTCTCGATAATTCCAGATGTCACTTTGGAATCTTCTGGTAGGTTCTTTTTCGAGTAGGTGCAAATACATCATTCTAGGGGTTGTAACATATTACAATATCTTCTAAACCATGCGTTTTTCGAGAAAGTCGTCCAAATAAATGTTGTAGAGCATTAAATTTCCTTCGACATTCATTGATAAAAAAATTTTTGACCCAATACTTACCGACATACAGCAGTTCAAAGATGGAACAAATTTCTCAAAATGTAAAAAAAAGAGTAAAATTCAGGTTTTTACTTCATAACTTTTATTTTTCAACATAGGTTTATGTATACAATTTACAATACATACTATGTATATCTCTGAACCCCTCAACCCACTGACTCCCTCCCCTCCTCCTTTTTATTTATAATTATTTTCTTCGTTGTTTCAGAGTTGATATGGCGTCTCCCGCAGCGCATCTGTGTTTCATTTGCGAAAGTTTAACAGAACATGAAGTAATTGTTGTTAAGAAGAGAGGGATTGCTATGCTTATTACTTCAAGTATTAAACGGAACAAGCCTCAAAATCGACAGTTACTTGAAGGATTGGAGGAAATAACAGTTCACACGGCTTGCCAGAAAAAGTACAATAACGAAAAGTTGATTTTGGCCTCTATACGTCGTGAACAGGATACCTCTACAACTGCCCCCAAACCAAACCGCTCGGGGAGGCCATCATTTGATTTCAACAACAGATGCTTCCTATGCGAGGAAGAAGTTACTGAAGAATACAGACAAAAACAGGCCAGGTTAAATGTTGAAGACGCAATCCTATGGTAAAAGTGACGCTCCCAGATGTAGCAAACATGATTTTGATTGATGCAAAAGAGCGAGGGGATGAATGGGGGGGGGATTGAAGAACGTTTAACCATGTTGGATAGTTTTAAAACAGATCCAGTTGCAGTTAACTCTGAATACCACCACAAGTGTATTAAAAATTTTTACAAAATGCCTGCACGTGTCCCAAAAAGGCCTGAACGTTCTAGTAATCCCAATTATGGTCGAGGCATGGAAATTATATTCAAGTTTCTCGAGGAGAATAGTGACGAGTGCCAGTTGTATGCAGAAGGAGAAGCAGTGTTTCTGGGACAAAATTATGGGAACCAGCAAAAAATTTATCAATGGGAGGGTAAAAGCAGTGTTGAACATTTTTGAGCAGATATCTTATAAAATAATTTCTCCTGTGGTTTTCACGATTCGAGATCTTTCTGCATGAGGGTCTCCTATTTTACGTCTCCTCATTTATTACGACTTATAGAGGCCAAAAGCAACTTTTCGTTGTTGTACTTTCTCTGGCAAGCTGTGTGAACTGTTATTTCCTCCAATCCTTCAAGTAACTATCGATTTTGAGGCTTGTTGCGTTTAATACTGGAAGTAATAAGCGTAGCAATCCTCTCTTCATATTCTGTTAAACTTTTCTCGCAAATGAAACGCAGATGCGCTGCGGGAGACGCCATATCAACTCTGAAACAAAGAAGAAAATAATTATAAATAGGAAGGTAGAGGGGAGGGAGTCAGTGGGTTGGGGGGTCAGGGATATACATATTATGTATAGTATACATAGATATATGTTGAAAATAAAAGTTATGAAGCAAAAATCTGAATTTTACTCGTTTTTTTTACATTTTGAGAAATTTGTTCCATCTTTGAACTTCTGTATCTCGATAAGTATTGGGTCAAAAAATATTTTGAATCAAAATTGAAGGAAATTTAATGCTCTACAACTTTTATTTGGACATCTTTCTAGAAAAACGCATGGTTTAGAAGATATAAGCGAAAAACCGAAAAAAGTCCGAACATTTCGAGGTTTCTTGCCCCCTCCAAGTTTACACAGGCTCCTCGAGGTCGAAAACTTAGATTACACCATCCCCAAACAATATCCCAAAATTTCATTAAGTTCGGAATTGTGTCCAAGTAACTCCCCTCATATATACTTGCCGACTGGACTAAGGCGAGGAATATAAAGAATTTGTAAAATTATTTGCAAAAATCTCCCCTCTCTATTTGACACCTTATATTCATTAATTATCTTATTTCTTTCAGTGATCATTTTTTATATTTTTTTTACCAAAATTTTTCAGATTTTTCATATTTGTCAACCACATTCTAGATATTATTTTCCTGTCGTTTTATTTTTTTAAAGTATCCAACGTGTGTATTTTTCATTAAGAGTTCTTGGCAATAGCTTGAACTACCTGTCAAATATTATTTTTATCCATCAAATAGGTCTTTAAAAGTGATGCCAGCACTCACGGACAAACATACGACAGATAGAGATAGATACAGATAGACTAAGTACTAACGAGATGGAAAACCTTAATTATGGTATCCGCAAAATCTGAAATATGATGATACGAAGACATTTGGGAAAGTTATTTTTTCACGATTAAAATTACCTACAAATATTCTCCGAACTCTAGTCAAAACTTTCTTAGCTGTTATCGTCTCCATATACCCTAAATAAATAATTAGGAAATAATTAGCTAATGCGATGCAATTCAACATGACTAACGTGTGCATCATCTAAAGATAACAAATGTTCATATTCAGTTAAATTACACAGGCTAACAAAAAAAAATGGTCTGTGCTGGGGTACTGAACCATACCTATCCCTTGTATCTTGAGCCGCTGAACACGAATCTGACCATAGCTTTTCCCCAGCACATCAGGTTTTCTTTAACACCAAAAAAGTGGAGCGTATTATTGCTTACCCAGCTCATTTAAATCAGAAAAGTGATTCAACTTTAAAACTTCACCCTAATAGCATTGTGGTGTTTCAGTATTGACCTCATGACGCAAAGAAACCGTAAAACTCCATAACTCATTAACCTCATAACCCTGGAAATCCGATGAAAATAGTGGGGAATCTTGAGTGGGGAGTTAATGAGATTATGACCTCGGATCCTTGTGCTTGAGTGTCATATATTCACAACATCATGATCCCACAACCTCAGCCTCCCATAATCCCGTAACCCCTTGACTCTGAGGGGAATTCGTGTCGCTCTGATATTAGAATCTTGAAATCAACACCCTATGGTGCCATAGCTCTTCAATGGCAATGCCCTCTTTCCTCATAATCCCATAACTCTGAGGATTTAATGAAAAAATAGGAGGCTCTCGATTGGGGAATCAATTAGATTGTGCCCTCAGAACCTTGTTACCTTGTTACCAAGTAACCCTATAGCGCATCAGCAGCAAACCCTTCTCCTACATAACCCCGTAAACCCATAACTGTATAACTCTGAGAATATAATAGAAGAATGTGAAGAATCTGAACGGGGAATTCATGAGATTGTGTTCTCGGAATCTTGAAATCGAGTAGCCCGTGATCCCTTAGTTCTTGAACAGCAAAATTTTTAACCGTACAACTCCGTGAATCTAGGTATTCAATAAAAACAAATCTTAACTGAGGATTCCATGAGAATGTAACTTGGGAAGTGGAGTATATTTTCAGATGATTTCTGTTTAGGAGACTTCATTTGATCTCTTGCTTTTGCAATTCTTTTATCTTACGATATCAAGGAGGGTAGGAGGGTGGTATAGTAGACTTTTGTTGGATGTTGAAGAGGGAACATGTGATGTAGAGCAAGAAGCGTAAAAGAAATCCGTTACATAGAGTTATTTTTGAACAACCAAATGTAGGTAGTTTATATGAGGGTAAAAATATTTTCTTTTCAGGAGAATATGGCAATTTTAGTGTTAGAAATGGCACAATGGAAAGGTTGCTTCATCTAGAAGATAACCCGAAAATTTCAAAATATTATATTCATCCAACTCAGAAGTAATTTTTTACAAACTGTATTTAAGAAAAGTAACAAAAGTGGTATGTACTAAATTAAAATTAGTCGGACAGACTTTCCAGGTGTTTAAATTGAAATGTCATTCTTAATTTTTACTGTTATTTGAAATCTTGTTTTCATAATTTTTTTTTTAAATTTGCATAAACCGCATGCAGATGTTTTATTTCATGAAAATAAAATTATTTTATTAAATGGTCAAAGTGAGCACTTACAACTCCCTGACACACAAAGAGTCTATTTTCAATTTCGCTGACGCAAATCAATCAAGGATTCTGGTTCTATCTTACACATTTAAATAAAAAAGAGGAGGAGCGTTAAGACTGATGAAGGGGGGGCACGATAATTGCTTCCTTCCTTCCAAGGATATTATTTTGCATTCGAAACTCGTCTACACTAAATAAAGCTAGTTAAACAATGTTGATGTTTTAGTTAAAATTCCCAAAATGTCATTTTAATATTCGGTCGCCGTTTTAAATTGGATGAATACAATATTTTGAAATTTTAGGGACATATTTTAGATACAACACCTTTGTGCCATTAAAATAAACCTTCTAGCTATGAGGCACCGTTTTTAAAACTATCATTGCTTTATTCTCCGAAAGTATTTTTACCCTCAAAAATCCACCATTTGGTTGCTCAAAAATAACCCATTCAAAAATTAAATGGAGGGAGATGAGATTTTTGACCATCACTGTACAAAATCCGATAGAGAATTAATTGTTTATGATATCTTCTAAACGAATAGCAATATTTTAATTATGTAAAAGCTAGTTTGTCGAGTATAAGAAGTGCTCCGATTTTGAATATAATTGGTTTTTGAATATATCAATATGGCGCTGGGATCTAAAGAAACATTTCGATGGGAGAAACTTTGAAATGAGGTTTATGTGAAAGATAATGCTTTTCTACGTAGATTATGTTCTCTAAAAAAAATCTTAAACCTAATCGTCTTCGAAATACTTGAGTCCAAAAGTTGCCATTTGTCCGTGTTGAATAATTGTAATCTCTTGAACATTTTAGTTCTTTAAGTGGATCTGTATTTAATTTGCAAATTTTAAAAGAAAATCATATTTAAGGAATTTTTCATATATTGTGAATTATATAGATTTAAAGTTACCTTTCGAAAAAAACGAAAAATATTATTTATCATATAATTTGAATATGTAAGCAATAAAAGAACAATTACGAACATAAAACAATAACAATTTTTTAATGAAATTAAAATAACTACCGTAGAAGGTGTTCAATATTACTGCCGTTTTCATTAACACTTATTGTAAATCTATTAAGTAGTTCAGATCTACAAACTTTTAATAATGTATACCGATTAATGGCTGCCACACTGGCATACATTTTATTACAAAGATCTGCCATGTTTTCTATCGGTTCTTTGTAAACCTCACTTTTTAAAAATCCCCATAAATAAAGGTCTAATGGGGTAATGTCAGGAGATCGAGCGGGCCACCTAAATACTCCATTGGTACCAATCCATCTTCCTAGGTATGTTTGATTTAAACAAATAATGACAATATTTTTCACCGACTAAATTCTCATAGTAGAGGTGTGGGCCAACAATGTAACCATTAACAATACCACACCAAAAATTTACTCCAAAACGATTCTGGGATCTAGTTTGCCTCATCCACCTAGGATTCTCTTGATACCTGTAACGACAATTATATCTTGTGATTACTCCATTGTTGTGGATTCGACTTTCATCACTCCACATAATTTTATCCAAAAAATTTGGATTTTCTTCTAAGAGAATGGAAAATTGCGCCAAAAAACCCAATCTATGCTCATTGTCCCCTGGAATCAAATGATGAACTAAATGAACTTTACATGGAAAAAAATTGTTTATTTTAAGAATTCTGTGGTATGTGGAACATGCAATATTTGTTTCTTCCGTCAACTTGCGTACTGGCATATTGGGGTTATTATACTCTTCGCAAAAACGAAGAGTATATTGTATTTGATCTACACATTTCTAAATCAGTAAATATCGCTCGCAGACAAAAAATTTTCATATCATTATGTTAGAGAACGAATTCTGAACAACTTTCAAAATGTCCGTCTGTCCGTCCGTCCGTCCATCCGCCTGTCTGTCCGTCCGTCACGTTTCTTGTAAGCACGATAACTCAAGAAGGAAAAATCCGATTGTATTGAAGTTAGTGTTACTTAGAGGAAGAACCCTATTGTATTTGAACAAAATCGATTGGTAAATAAAAATGTTATTAATGATTTAAATTTGAATTTTTTTTTTAATATTTATGTTTTTGTAATTGAATAGAAAACTGGTGGAATGATATCTCACTTTAATATCTAAATATTTATATATTTTACAAATATACATTTCATAATGTAATATACAACCGTGAAAATATGATTTTAGCTCGTGTCTTATAATGAAAAATTTACATTTTTTTACGTGTAAGGTGGTGGTGTAGTTCTTACGCTTTTGACTTGGAATACAAGGGTCTCGGGTTCGAAACCCAAAAGGGGTTTGGTATGTTTTTTTTAATTTTTACTTTATTTTACATGGAGTCTTTTACCAAGTAAGTTCGTACTATAAAATTAAAAATGTCTAAAACTAACACCATTTACAAAAAACTGCGAAGTGTATCCTATAGAATGTGTAACAATTATATAAAAAGTTCAGTGAACAGGCGAAGAGTACGTTTTTAGCTTGTTTTCTACTTGTAATACTAAAGCAATATTTTCATCAGTTACAGTTCTTTTCCTTCTCGTTGTTTTTGATTTCTTAAAACTTCCATAATTTTTCAAATTAGAAACAGAACACAAAAGTTTTACGATCTGGTAAAGGTCTGTCAGGAGAACGTATTTCAAACAAACTTACAGCTCTTGAAGCATTTTTACGACGTTCTCCATAAACTAAAATCAAGTTTAATTTATCTTGATTTGTATAAGAAACCATATTTAATAACACACATTCACAAGGAAAACAATAATTAGGTACTACAATACAGTTCTATTGACATATACAACAAACAAAAATGTGATTGAACTTGAGGCATGTCAAAACTATTCGTTATTCCAAAGGAAACTTCAGTTGTATTTAATTTATTATTAGGTTTATTAAACTTTCCAGATACCAACTATTTTTAATATATTCAACCCAATACCAAAGCAGTTATATGAAAAATTTCTTTTAATATTCGTATATTTTGGACTCAAATATCTCAAAAAGATTTACGATTTTTTTTTAAAGAACATAATCTACTTTGAAATGCATTTTCTCTCACATAAACTGCATTTCAAAGTTTCTCCCATCGAAATATTTCTTTAGAGCCCAGCGCCATCTACATATTGATGATATATTCAAAAAACAAGTATATTCAAAACTGAAGCACTTCTTATGCTCTATAAACAGGTGTTTACAGATTCAAAACATCTCTATTCGTTTAGAAGATATCCGGCCTGGAAATTTCTATTGGGACACCCCGTATATTGTCTAGATAAAATGTTCCCATTAATAATATAAAATATATTTATTCTTTGACAAGCAACAAAAAAATCTTATGGAATTTTTAATGAAAAGTCTTGGAAAACCTGGAAAAGTCAGAAAATTTCCAAATTGTGAGTTAGTATACATCCCGTATTAAGCAAGTGAAATTTTCATACTAATAAGAAATTCCCTAGTTTTTACTTCTACATCCAGTGGAAGTATAGTAACCCAAAAAAGATTCTTGAAAATTTATATTGTTCAGATAGGCTTAAAATGTCATGAAACGTCGAAAATTTCTGTCTGTTCGCCTGTCGGTCGGTCTGTCTAACTTTTTTTGTCCGCACGTTTACTCTGGAACCCTTTAAGATATTGACTTGAAATTTGGTACACGTATGTATTTTAACGAGATGGGGAGCTAGATTATATTTTAATCTTATTCTGTTGAAAGGTTGGGGGTAAATGGGGGTAAATAGATAAATCAAGCAAGTAA
This sequence comes from Rutpela maculata, assembly GCA_936432065.2. Lineage (NCBI taxonomy): Eukaryota > Metazoa > Arthropoda > Insecta > Coleoptera > Cerambycidae > Rutpela > Rutpela maculata. Next base: position 76,958,533 of record OW386294.2, on the reverse strand, counting down.
GGGTCCATAAAATTGGTATTTAGCATATATAAGAGAAGCTAAGATGTCAAAATTTTTTTTGGCATTAGTCACCCCCACCCATTATTAAACGGAGTGAAAAAAAAATTGTCATTTAGTGTATACAAGAACCAAAGGCCTCAATTTTTTTTTTACTTTACCCACCCTCACTACCACCCCCCTTCCACCACCCCCACTCTCACTACCGATGTACCATATCGTTTTATGGATTTTTGGGGTAGACAATTTCAAATATTATATTACTAAAGTTCCATAAACAATTATTCCCACATACAAATTTTTTTCGTTGTGAGAGACTTGGATAGAAAATCTGGATGTGGAGGTAGTGATATCTTGGGCAGCGGTTTTTAAATATATTGCCGGTCTACTTCTGAACATGCTAATATAATTAATAATATTAGATAAGCATTTTTTTTACTAACAAATATTTTAAATACAAATTAATGGACTGAACAATCAGCTAACTTATACAAATGCGTGTAAGTGGTCAATAACAATGTAGATGAATGTAGATAGTAGGCAACAGCACTACTTCATCTAGCGGCGGAGTTTCGAGTTGCCGCGGCTAGGTACTAAGAAGAACATTGTTGTGTTACCTATAATCGCGTCAACAGCTAAAAATACTCGAAATACTTTTAATGCAGCGCTTGAAAATGTGGATATCGTTAAAGATTCACGTAAATTAAATCATTTTATAACACAAATTCTACAGTTTGTTGAAATTAGAGCAGATATAAAATCGAAGGCGGACGCCTTCGATAGCATATAGTGTAATTATAGGCCCGATTCGCCGTTTCTCTCTCAGCACGGCAACCTACTGATAAAATAAGTAGGGATTTTTTGTTACGTAAAATTGTACAAAATTAATTTTCGTTCAGCCTCATTAGCATCAAATTATAGGCATACTTCTGCATAATATCGTTAATGAATTATAGAGATCCCCACAAAATTAATCCTTATTTCAACAGAAGAGATAACTTCAACAATAAAGATATTATAATGTACATTGAAACTTTACAAATGTCTGGCGAGTTGAGAACCTTTGAAGACGTATCTACATTTAAATAACAAGCAGAAGCCTATCTCCCTAACTACTTCGGCTTAAGGCTGTGGTAAATAAGACTCATTAAACTTCCGAAATAAATTTCGGCAGATGCTATTCGGAAATACCCACTTCGGACGGCACACATAGCCTACCGCTGAAATATATTAGTGTAATTTGTTCATTACAGCATTATCCAGATGAGAAATGTAGTTTCCAATATTACTTTTTTTAGTTGCAGCGTGATAAAAAGATAAAGAGCTTTTATCGTTGCAGGAAATTACGGGAAACCATTAGTTGTATATTTCTTTTGCTTGACTTTTATAGTATTCCTTCAGAAATTCTACAGATATTGCCATTTTTCTTTGATATAAATGTGTGTGTTTTACTAAGATAATTCAAAATCAGCTAATTTTTCAACTTTGAAAGAAACGTGTCTATTATTCTCTTTCGTACCACACCACATTTTATTTTCAAATTCTCACCCAATACGTTTCCAACATGAATAATGTCCTCCTAATGGACAAATATGCCTTTAAATGAGATGTGATTAATCATAAAACACTGGACTCTGTCCACAACGCTAAAAGCCCATTTTTTTATTTAATTTTTACAAATATCCCTTTTTATTTCTGAATTATAAAATCTCGGCGCGAGACGAGATTTCCGCTATTAATGCTATGCTATATGACATGTTTGACAGCATCATGCCGTCTGTTTCCATCTGATTTTCCCTGAAGCATTAACATTTCTATATTGTCCTCTATCCCGTTGATATAGCCAATAAATGATATGATACTGGAGAATATGATGCGGGAGAGTCAATTAGGGCTCTAAAGTACACCATCCTGTTTACAACTTCTCACTCACCAATCCTTAACGTGTATGGATGATTGATTTTGATTTGATCGGCCTACAATTGTAATTTTGGTGTATTTCACACTTGTTATAACTAAGGCATCATCTGCAAATTTCAAGTTAAAAATCTTCACATGATATGTTCACTATAGATGTGAATGTGCATTGATGGCAGAACACAGACCTATCTGACGCCTTTGCAAACTTTATACTACAGCCATTGATGGGCGTTGGTCTGCTCTAAAACCCCCTTGCTTTCGTCCCTATCCAGTGCCTTTCTTCTCCATCATCTTACATTAATGCTTCTTATGTCCTCTTCACGTCATCTATTCATATATCTATTAGGCTTTGGAATATACTTATTCTCGGAAGATCTCCCGGCTCTATTCTGATTACGTGTTCAACCCACCTCAGGCGGCTAAGTTTACAATATGTTTGTCTTTGTAGAGGCTGTATAGTTCGAAGTTGTAACGCTTTCTCCAAACTCCGTTATCATTTATAACACCGTATATTTTACGTAAAACTTTAAATCATCCCAGCAGCTCCTTACTATTCCTTGTTAGGGTCCATGTCTCGGATCTATACGTCAGTACCGAGCGTGTAAGTGTTTTATACAAATTGCATTTTGTTTGCCGAGATATATTTCTTGATCTAAATTGTGCGGCCAGCCCTAAATAATACATATTTGCTAGGTGTATACGGCGTTTTATTTCTGCTGCTATATCATTTTGGGTATTTACTATTGATCAAGTAAATAAATTCATCAACAGTCTCTATTTGCGCTTGATCAACTTGCAGTATTCTATTTTGTACTGGCCGCAGTGTACCCAATTTCCCTTGCTGCTGCTGTCAGTGTCCCGTATGCTTTTTTCCGGTCGCTTCCGATCTACCGATGGTGTCTATATCGGCGGCGAAGGCGAGAATTTGGATGCTTTTGTTAAAAAAAATTTTATTGATTTGAGCAGATCTTATCACATTTTCTAGGTCTAGGTTGAATAACATACATGAAAGAGCATCACTCTGTGGCAGTCCGCGACTAGTTTCAAATACCGGGGACAGATTACTCTGGATACGTATTCTGCATTCTACTTTCTCCATTGTTAGCTTTGTAAGTGTTATCAGGTAGCGCGGTATGCCTAGTTCTTCCATTGCTTCAAAATGTTTCCTCTCTTGATGGTGTCGTACGCTGTTTTAAAATCGACAAATATGTGATGTGTTTCTATATTTTGTTCTCGAGTCTCTCCAATATTCGTCTGAGTGTTGAAATTTGGTCGATGGTAGATTTACCAGCTTTAAAACCAATTATTTTCTCCGCATAGGGTCTTAGGCGTGAGTATAGTAATTTGGAAAACACTTTATATGCAGTGTATGCAGTCTGCGATAAGTGTATGTATGCACCTGGTTAGGTTTTTTTCACCATTTTTAAATATATCCACCCTGTGATTTATTATTGGCAAGCTTCTGGATGGTTTCTTTGACGTCTAGCAGTGTAAGTGGTGTTCTCTCTTCATTTACACCTGCTCTTGTTCATTTGACTGTCTGTATTCTTCATTGATGGTCTCTGTTTCCCTTTCTGGATTTAGCAATGCTTTGAAGTGTTCTATCCAATAGAAAGTATACGCACTGTCCAAAGCCTTACGACACATTACAAAACAGAGGAACATAGGCACCTAATAGTTGCTTGCCTTCTCTATAAGTTGTCGTAGATTCACTATTTGTGACTCAGAAGATAATTGTCGAAAAGATGCTGAAGTCTGAATTGGAGCATATACAACATTATACAACATTACCTTGGTTCCAATGTTGGCTCCAATATTTGTCTTAAATATTTGTGTCTGGGACGTTTGCCAAACTGTGCCTACATACAATGCGTCCAACATTGCAACCAGCGTTGGCTCAAACGTTTGTAAATTAATTCTGATCAGTCGTTTAAAATTTATCACGGGGGATGATACTGTATTGCAGCTTCCATTGTTATGTTGTCTTGTGCACTTTGTAGCTGCACTCAACGATTCGTATGGATCCCAAAGGACTGGATATTTTTCATAACCTCTGATGAACTTCAAAATTTGTTCGTTATTCCACTCCATATCTGACCGTCAGACCTTTTCAAGCAAAACAAATTACAAAATCTGTCTATAAGAGCGTGTATGCTTGATAAAGAAATTTTCGTGCACTGATTCGAAACACAAAAGATATTTCAGCTGATTATTGTTAAAAATGCTGGACGCATAGTCTGGACCACACCGAAATGTAACAATGACACGATCTATCGTTGGAAGTTCCCTTTGAAGGGATAAAAATACCGATTACAGCCCGAACGTCTTGCCCAATGCCAATGTTGGAAGCTCGACACTCTTCTATTTTTCATGGAAAACAAATATTTAGAAAAAAGTATAATGAGCAGGGGGAGTATGAAAATGAACGTCCGATTAAGAGGGGGTGAGGGAGGTTTACAAATAGTACATTTTTGCAAATGCAACTGTTGAATGGGCTATTTTAACAATTCATCATGTTATGCAAAAATTAACTATAGAGAAAACAACAAATGTTTAAATTAATTTGGGTAATATATTGTTGTGTGTTTGTGCTTTGACTTGCTCCGATAGGTTTCTATTAAAAACAAAATGAAAATTCAACATTGTAAACATTTAACGCATACAGGTGATAAAGAACTACAGAATTATTATTAAATTACCATCAATATGGCACAGGAATATTATTTAATTCCTTTTAAAAATTCGGAGCTATATTTTGTCAGAATATATGGTCGGTCATCATTTACAGGGAATTTGAATAGATTACGCAAAAAATTATTTCACATCAGTAAGTCTGATATAAGGAATTTACCACCTACTGAGGATTTTTTTATCAAAACATTTTGAGAGCTGCTTATTAGATTGAAATAGTGCAACTGCGATAAATCCAGAAATTCTCAATCCTACTGATTTTGGTTGGGATTTGAGGAATAATGCGTTTATTCCTAACTTAATAACTATAAATGTTTGTCCTAATGTAACTTTCGGAAATGTATTTTGCAAGTTCAAACTTAAAAAATGTACCGGAAACTGCAGTTGTAGCAAAGCTAGGTTAGAATGTATACAGTATCGGAAAGTTTTGTTTTTGGGATTGCATAGTTTCAACGACTTACCGACCGCCCACAATAAAGGCGTCTACCAGTACCCTAGCAGAGGCAAAGTGTGACATGCCCCTTAATGTACGTCATTGCTTACTTTGCTTTCGCTTGCTCTTATTGCCGGACCAAATCAAACACTTTCCGTTACTGTATAGGTTGAAATTAAGAGTATTAGGTGATAATTTAAGTATGCATATTTAAGTATGTATGTGATAATTTAAGTATGCATAATATAAATATATAACTTCGATATTGTTATTCTTTATGCACAAGAAGTAGATTTAAGTTTATTTATTTGCATACTGCTTTCTGTAACTCATGAATATTTTAAGTTATATTTTATAACAGAATATTTTCTGTTCGCAAGTAAATTATTTTTACAATTAATTATTTCTTATTTATTTGCTTTTATCATGATTAGAGAATATTATTTAGGTATTAAGCAAATCACAACTTACACACATTTTTATTTATTACGAAATTACTTACTTTCTGTATATTGTTGCCCTAATCTGGGCACGCTTATATACTAGTTAGGTAAATACTTTAAAACACTCATTATTGGAGTGTCGGAGTGTATTGGAGTCTAGTTAATACTGACGAAGTATTGAATTACATGATAGGATTCCTAGCATTTTAAGGCAAAAAATATATTGAGAATACTTAAATCATTTATTGAAATTCAGTCAACAATTATTGTACCTACATTCTATTTCAACTCTAAAAAAGTTGTACAAGTTTTTTCGAACAATAATTGTTGATTGAATTTCAATAAATGATTTAAGTATTCTCAATATATTTTTTGCCCTAAAATGCTAGGAATCCTATCATGTAATTCAATACTTCGTCAGTATTAGCTAGAGCTAGCTAGTAGTAGTTTTGATTGGTTCCCCAATAATGACTGTTTTAAAGTATTTACCTAACTAGTATATTAGCGTGCCCAGTAGGGCGGTCCTTAAAAACTAACTATAATATAAAAAAGACTTCCATAAAAATTTCAGACTTTTAAATAATGTTTTAGGGGTGGCTACCAAGTCTTGAATTTTCAAGATAATCGAGAATTTTTGCAAAATTTTTATCAAAATAAAGCAAAGTGATCATCAAAATGACATTGATGTTCAAATAAATTAACAAAATAGGACAGTATATTGTCCCCCACTTTCATCTCAACTCAACTGTATTTTATTAACAACTTTTTCATTTATATTATTATATACAGTGAGGTCCATAAGTAACGGATAAATTTATTATCTACGTAATTTACAATTTATAAGTAAACTCCTGAAACACGTCAATTTTTAATTCTAAAATGACATTTTTTTAAAATAGTTTTATACCTCCCCCTTCAACCCCCTTGTAGTGACAGCCTTTAAAATTTTTAAATGGAACGAGGGTGCGTATGATAGCTCATTTGAAAGGGGTTTTTAAGTATCTATCTAGCAATATAAGGTTTTTTGAATTTTTCTAATTTTGTTTTTGAAAAATATTACAATTCTACGTTACTAAGTAAACAAAAGAACATGAAACAGTTTAAATGAAATGTTTAAACTGGGCGCCCGTTGCCTCTTGACAGTAAGAGAGGTGTTGCTGAAATTCTTGTAAAACATTTTTTATCGTTTCCGGGGTGATTTGATTAATTTCTTGTCTTTTAAATCATCGCCATTATTTAATTTTCTTGATGAAGAATATAAAAATTTCAAAAATCCTTATATTGCTGGATAGAGAATTAAGAACCCTTTGAAATGAGCTATCACACGCACCCTCGTTTCATTTAAAAATTTTAAGAGGGTAGCTGTCACTCCTAGGGGGTTGAAGGAGAGGTATAAAATTATGGTCAAAAAATGTCATTTTTGAATTATAAATTGACGTGTTTCAGGATTTTACTTAAAAGTTGTAAATTATTTAGATAATGAATTTATCCATTACTTATGGACCTCATTGTATATGAAAAAAACGATCATAGTCCATTTTTTGTCGAAACTTCGTTAGACAAACCATCTTGTAGTTCGCGACCCAACTTTCAGGTGGCTATGTTGGTTATAAGCAAAAACAATCAGAGTCACTGTAACGAATTTAAATAAAAAAGATATGCAGCGTAAGAACGATCAGAGTCCGAGCGGTTCCATACAAAAGCGATCAGAGTCCACAGTGTCGCATCGTTAAGAGACGTATTTTTGTTTTTAAATGACGTTAAGCAGGTAGTTTATTTTGTGGAAAGTGACAGTTTGTAAAAAATATGGAACTTACTGAGGCTGACCAAGAGGATTCTGATGACTTCCTTTCACTTGCACAACTTGCAAAAAAGTGTAAAGGCGCAAAGAAAGGTAATACTAATAACAATAAACGTTATTAAACTGCTAAATACATTGTATTTTGAGGAACGTCAAAAAATAAGGCGTAAACAAGTAGTGTAAAGGCGCAAAGAAGAGTGAAAGGCGCAAAGAAGTAGTGTAAAGGGAATATGAACAGTTTTCATCGACATTTTGATAATTGTTTATGCTTTCACTAAGAATTAACTTTTGTTTTTTAAATAAAAATGTGGAAAGCCACGACTTTGTCCTGGACTGTGATCGATTTTGTAAAGTCATATGTGGAGTTCTGTTGCATCTTCCGCTCTGAACCTCGAAGGTAATGTTAACATTTTTGTACGTAATATTATTTTGCTGTCAAATAAGTATGTGATGAGATGAGACAACAATTGACGTTTGCAACTGTAATCATAAAATATGAGTCTGTAAACTTTGTTTTCCCTATTCTGTAAAAAGTACTTTTTGTGACTCTGATCGTTTTTCCCCTGAGCCCTTCATATATAACATTGTAATTGCTGTACAGTTGTACATATTAATTACATGTTAACATAATTTCTTTTGTAACTGAATTTAATTATTAATTCCTACCTAGTTTTTTTTTTAATTTTGAAACTTTACGGGGCGGTAGCGACCCGTAAAACTGAGTCAAAAAATTACAGTAATTCTTTTTAATAGTGTAGATCAAAATGGCAGGGTGCCCCAAAGAAAATTAAGAAAAAAAAATTTAAGGACAACCCTAGTGCCTAGATTAGGGCAACAATATACAGAAAGTAGGTAATTTCGTAATAAATAAAAACGTGTGTAAGTTGTAATTTGCTTAATACCTAAATAATATTCTCTAATCAAGTAAATTACTCTTGAAATTTTTTTGTTTTTTTTTCACGATAACAAATGTTAATATTTACGTACGTATAAGTAATAAGCATAATAATAATATTTTGTAAATGTTTTGCAATCAGTGTATTGTAGTGCAAGTACTGAAGAAACCAAAACGCGCGAAACTTGCACTTATAAACTCAAAAATAATCATATATTTTACAACAATAAAGCAATGCAGATAATTATTTCAGATAATGTACGATTTTTTTCAAAACTATATCTTCCAGTGCACACCCTGAAATTTCAGGAGCGTCTTTTGAGAAGGTAGATTCCTAATTGTAGGAAATACCACTATCATGTAGACTATTCCTTTTGAAAGTGACCCCATAATATAACGATGCGATGTTCAATTGTTTCCTGAAACTTATACAAGGGTTATAATTACCAAACGCCAATTTTTATTTACTTGCACATATTGAAGTTCAAATATCAAAATGAACATAACAGTCAATAACCGAGAATCAGTCAATTTCAGTTTCATAACAGGCATTTTATATTAAACAAGAGCTTTGCGCTAGCTTCATTATATGGCTTTTGATTAATTTTCAAATACACATTTCACTTTGTGTTGCGCATAAGTAATATATGTTTGCTTTGTTTCAGGGCTGCAGTATGAACTTCGCGAGTCCGCCAGCAACCGTTTGTGGTCCGTGCAACCGGCATCATACGCAGGCTGTGCATGGCAAGGCCCTATTAGTGCAACAGCCACCGCGATGAGTACCGTGGGGGCGGGCGTTTCGAGCCCGGGACAAACGGGGGCTCGAACGCCGACGGCCCCCAAACGGCCCGCTCGCCGCCCTGGAAAGGCGCCCCCTGATCGGCCGCAACGCGCCCTCTTCTGTCTCTACCTTAAGAACCCCATCAGGAAACTCTGCATTGACGTCGTCGAGTGGAAGTATCCTTTTCAAACATCTTCAGTTAAGTGCTTTATTATAAAGCAGGGCTTAAAGTTAAATCTGTATTGGAGTTTCGAGTTACTGCCTTACTTATTGTACAAACACTATCAGTCAATCAGACTGACCATCTACGACCCACATAGTGACCCAGTGCATGCCCTTAACCTTAACATCATTTGGAAATAATGAAACACGTATAAAATTTGGTTGTTGAATTAAAAAAAAAAAATGTGAAATATAGTAGTGGAGGCGCTAATTTCGTTACAAATTTAACTTGGAAGGAAAATTATAAGCACAACATATTAAAAATAAATATTAAACTCCGACTATTTATTTGAATGTGTCGCGGAAACAGCGTGATGTCATAAAGGTAACTAACGGTGAATATGCACAACAGAAGAAGAGGAATAATACGTTGACATCAAGCAAAATAACTTCTTGTGTCAAAAGTTAAGAGGACATTTATCTAGCAGTATTTTGTGCATGGAGAATATAAAAAAGAAGTAAATACACTATACTTTAGCAGTGTGCTTACTCCTTCTTTCTATTTCTTATGGTTTTATGATTAATTTCTCTGCAGACTGCCGTTATGATGTCATCGGCATTTAAAATGCGTGTATTTTATTAACTGATTTTGTAATATTATAAAACTTCCTCTTTTACATGTTCCTAACGGTTTCTTAAGAAGATTGATCAACACAGATTCTACTAAAATATTAACTTAGTGCACCGAATTATAACAAATTATTTTCCCAAAATACGAACATACATTTTTCTGTTAATCTATACATTTTTCTTTTTACGACTGCAGTTTCTCAGTTGCTTGACTACATTCTTAAGCACAGTAAACGTACAAATTAAATTGCAAGAGATTATGTTTGGTACTTATGATTAAAAAAACAGTGTAGATAGGGCGTCAAATAAAGTGGAATTTCCTATATACCGGGTGCCACAGGCTAGTGGCTCACCTCTATATTCCCTTTATTTATTAACTTATCCATTTATTTGGGGTGCATAAACTACCTGTAAAAATGGATTTTTGGACATAATAAACGATATGAGATCATTTCCGGTTTACCCGGAAGTGACCGCAACTTTCAATTTTTAAATGGAACACCTTGTATATTTTTACTTATTTGGATTCGAGACAACATTCTGAATATACCATGAGATTTCGCGAATTTTTGAGTCGATGTTCAGTTTTTTAAAGCATTTTAAGACATTCGTCTAGAGAGCTTTGGAATACCAAAATTTGTTCTACAGCAGGTAAAATCCAAGGGAAAAATATAATTTTTCGTTTAATTTCATTAATAACTATTTACGAAGCCTCCAAAATTGTACAAATCACTTTTTTATCGAAAACTTTTTTTTTTAATGGGAAGGTGGTGGCTCATAGTGTTCAATAATTTATAGATTTTTTTCTGAATTCATTGATATCCATTTCAAATCTATGCTATTTGCTTTTCTATTTTATTAAATTTATTTAAAAATAAAAAATCACTTTCAAAATATTTGTTATTGATCCTTATAATGTACACTATTAAGAAACAAAAGAGAGAATCAAAAGGCTGTTATTCACAAAAAGGTAGTTATTCACATTTCATTATTAAGCATATGATTTTTGCAAAGGCAACTACGTTAAAGTTCAAGAAAAATTATATTGGAAGTGATTTTTTATTTTTAAATAAATTCAATAAAATAGAAAAACAAATAGCATAGATTTGAAATGGATATCAATGAATTCAGAAAAAAATCTATAATTTATTGAACAGTATGAGCCACCACCTTCCCATATGAAAAAAAAAAAAAAGTTTTCGCTAAAAAAGTGGTTTGTTCAATTTTGGAGGCTTCGTAAATAGTTATTAATGAAATTTATTAAACGAGAAATTATATTTTTCCGGGTATTTTTCCCTTGGACTTTACCTGCCGTAGAACAAATTTTGGTATTCCAAAGCACTCTAAACGAATGTCTTAAAATGCTTTAAAAAACTGAACATCGACTCAAAAATTAGTGAAAATCTCATGGTATATTCAGAAAGTTGCCTTGCATCCAAATAAGTAAAAATATACAGGGTGTTCCGTTTAAAAATCGAATGTTGCGGTCACTTCCGGATAGTTTGTGCACCACAAATTTGAAATGGATAAGTTAAAAATAAAGGAAATATAGGAGGGAGCCACTAGCCTGTGGTACCCGGTATAATTGGTCATTATGAAGAGTAGATAGTATTTTGTTATTCCAATGTTTGTAGATTTCAGTTGCTTTTAATATATTTAATTTCCTAAATTTTGTTGAATGCTGTAAAACTTCTAGTTAATTTATTGATGGGAAAATATGAACAGTTTCTAACAAATGGTTTGCAAAATTTACTTTTACTACATTTAAATAATTTCAGCTTGTCTTATATCAAATGCGTTTCTTGTTTGGCTAATGTAACACCCTTTGCATCCTTTACCAGAGAGCTTATAAACTCCTGTATTGCTTCCACATCCATGTAGTGGAGTGGAAGCATGATACTATGGTGGCAGTATTAAAATCTTAAAAAAAATAGAATTTTTTTTCTTCAAATGGGCTTAAAATGTCAATAAACGTCGAGATTATGAGGTTGAGGAAAATAAATTTCTGTATGCCGGTCTGTCTGTAACTTTTATTGTGCGCACGATTACTCTGGGATGGTTTTTGCTATTGACCTGGAACTTGGTACACCTATATTATAACGAGATCTGGAACTAGATTATATTTTAATCTTATTCCGCTGAAGGGTTGGGGGGGGGGATGGGGACAACAAGCAAGTAAGAATCTACAAAATAGGATTTACTGTATGTACGAGAAGACAAGGGCTCAAATTTTTATTTGGCATCAGCCAGCCCCCACGATCACCCCCATTACTACCCCCACACCACTGTTAAAGGTAGTAGGAAATAAAATTCTAATTTAGTGTGTAAGTATATAAATACCAAAGGCCTCGATTTTTTGTCATTAGTCACCCTCCTCTATCACCACCCATTACTACCCCACGTGATTATTGAAGGGGATAAAGAAATAAAATTGTGATTTAGTTTGTATTCAATAACCAAAGATCTCAAAAAAATGTTTGGCATTAGCCACCGTTTACCACCCCTATTACTACCTCCACCTCATTATTGAGGGGGTGATAAAATAAAATTGTGATTTCGTGTGTATACAGGAACCAAAGGTCTCGAAATTTATTTTGGCACTAATCACCCTTTCTACCACCCCCACCCTATCAGAAAAAGGAGCTAAAAAATAAAATTGTGATTTAGTGTGTATACAAGAATCAAAGGCCTCAATTTTTTTGCATTAGCTTGTGTCTGTCTATCTGTCTCTGTTTGTAACTTTTTTTTGAGCTCACGATTACTCTGGAACCGTTTAAGATGTTGACTTAAAATCTGGTACACGTATGTATTTTAACGAGATCTGGCACCAGATTATATTTTGATCTTATTCTGTTGATGGGTTGGGTGGTAAACTGGAGTAAATGGGGATTAATAGGTAAATCAAATTGGTATTTAGTATATGTAATAGAATCTAAGGTTTCCAAAATTGTTGGCATTAGCCACCCCCATTATTGAAGGGGGTGAAAAAAATAAAATTGTGATTTAGTGTATGTACAAGAACCAAAAATTTTTTTTTACTTCATCCGTCCCCACTATTACCCCCTACCCCCACCACCAACTCCCACTACCGATGTGGCATATCGTTTTATGGGTTTTTGGGTTAGACGATTTCAAATATTGTATTATTATAGTTCCATAAACAAATTTCTCTCATTGTGAGACTTGGATGGAAAATCTGGAAGTGGAAGTAGTGATTCCTTAGGCGGTTTTGTAGTTTTATTTATTCAGTTGTATATTGTAAAATACATTCCACATTTTTGTCAAGTTTTAAATAATATTTGAAGGTTATCACGTGATATTTTATACGAAATTCTTTCTGACAAACCAAAATATATTAGAGATACAAATTTTTCCGGTTTGTCTCTAATTTTAGGTTAGACCATGTACTGTATTATTTACAGATAAACTGTTATTAGCTGCTACTTCTTTTATGATTTTCCCATTTCGTTACTCAAATTTTCTTTTGACAATTAACGGCATAACGAAGGGTGTATTAACCATAGGTCAGTATGCAGCTACTTTATGTGAAAAGTTTGGTTTGAATCTAAAGATGTATTGGCGCCTGAAAACGATAATTTAGATGTATTTTGTCTGTTTATGATTAGACCTAAAAATTTAAGTTGACAAAGGGCCAAGATACATTACATTAATGATACAAATATCCTGGATTATCCTTTAATTTCAGGGTAGATTTTTCTAATTGTGATATCTTTGTATTTTTTACGACAAAGTAATCCATTTTATTTACTGAAAATTCGTTGTTAGTTGTTATTTCTTGTATGATTCCTATTTCATCATTCAGGTTTTCTTTTGACGAGGGTCTGGCGATGACTCTATTAACCACAGATCGGTGCTCGACTGCTGCTATTTCATATGAAAAATGATATGTGTATAGTGGCGTCGGAAAAATATTGGTTTTCTGTAGTTACCGAATTATAGTTTATTTGCATTTTGCCTATTTTCTGTGGTGAATGAAATGTTTGGGTGCATATTGTTGATAAAATTTAATGTTTGTTTTTGTTTCTGTATGATTAATAGAACTTTCGCTATAGCGTTATAAAAACTTGAATAACGATACAGGAATCATAAAAGAAATATAAACTAACAACTAGATGCATTACTTACGAACAATACAAAGATATTACAATTTGTAAAATATATCTTAAAATTAAACAAAATTTTGACTGCTTTTCACAAAGAATTTCATACGTAATATCAAGTGATAACATTCAAATAGTATAACTCAGCTGAAAAATGTCGAATATCTCTTGGAACACAAAACAGAAAACATAAAATAAAACTCAAGAGTTTACCTCATTTGTGAATAATTAAAGAGCAGTAGTTAGAAGGACCTCAGCCATTACCCTACTGATTTTTTTATATTGCTTCATTATTATTAATTAAATAGCAGTTATATCAGTCAAACATTAAACAGTGAACATTTAAAATCATTTAAAAATAGTAAAAATAATTCAAATTTTGCAAACCACTTTTTAGAAACCTACAGCAAAATCTAGAAAATTAAATATATTAGAAGGAATTGAAATTTATAAACATTGGAATTGTCAAAGTAGTTCAGTTGAGTTCAGTTAATGGGGGAGATCTTGCTGACAGTTAGAAATAGGATGCTCAATAGACAGTTAGATAGTGACGATGCATGTCAAAGTGTTTAAATTTTTAATAAATGTTTATTAAACTTGAGTGTAAATCATTTATATAACATATGACAGGAATAACCCTTTTAAATGACCAAATAGATGCCATATATTAACTCACGACCACTTAATTTACATATTCACTGTGCTTGAGAATGTAGCAGCAACTATAAAACTGCAGTCGAAATAAGAAACATATAGTGATATTTGACAAACAAATTTTGGTGTTCGTTAATTGTAATAATGTAATATCACAAAGTAACAGACAACTTCATTCAATTCTTGAATTACTTGCCCTGTTGGGTGTTTTACTACTTCTGCCGAGATTTCTGTCATTACATTTTTAAATATGTTTTGCAGTAGCAAAATATCCAATAATGAATAAGAAAATATGAATGTGCTACAAATAATAATTATAGACAGTATCTATAACAAACTACAAACACTAACAGGATCTGCCAAAAAGCCAGAAGGATAAACATTATTACTATGCTACCCTGTTTACCTGGCAACCAAAAGTGATTAAATCACAAAACTAAGGTATTTAACAAATTTAATTTTCTAATATATTTTAAGAAAGCTCCTTTATCATAGGTTATTGAACTTAGGACATTCAGTAAACCTTTAAATAACAAGCAACTGAATCAATAATGTTCTCTTACTCGATTCCTTGAGTCTCCAGATGTCAACAATGACACTTTCAATGTAAAAATTAACTTGCCAGACACGTTAACCGATGATATGGATCATCAAAATACAGCGTTCTGGAACAAAAGAAATACATTAGTATACAGTTTAGCAGAGTTCACTTTTGTTAATGTACCCACTAAGTACATCATGCTATTATAAACACACAGGGTGGTAAGCAATAGCACACGATACAGTTGTATATTACAAAACTCTTGGATATCGACTTTGTAAAGTAAGCCTATGAACTACAACTCATGTGTAAATAAAAATAGTTTGTATCGAGTAGGCACATGTCAATACATCAAATGATTCGGTTCTATATTGCAAAGCTCATTTGGATATCGGCTTTGTGAAGCAAGCCTATGAACCACAACTCATATGTAATTAAAAATAGTTTGTTTCGAATAGGCACATGCCAATACATCAAATGATTCAGTTGTATATTGCAAAGCTCATTTGGATATCGACTTTGTGAATTAAGCCTATGAACCACAACTCTTATGTAAATAAAAATAGTTTGTTTCGAATAGGCACATGTCAATACATCAAATGATTCAGTTGTATATTGCAAAGCTCATTTGGATATTGGATTTGTGAAGTAAGCCTATGAACCACAACTCATGTGTAAATAAAAGTAGTTTGTAACGAGTAGGCGCATGCCGATTTATCAAATGATTCAGTTGTACATTGCAAAGCTCATTTGGATATCGGCTTCATGAAGTAAGCCTATGAACCATAACTCATGTGCAAACAAAAATAGTTTGTATCGAATAGGCGCATGACAATATATCAAATGATTCAGTTGTATATTGTAAAGCTCATTTGGATATCGGCTTTGTGAAGTAAGCCTATGAACCACAACTCATGTGTAAGTAAAAATAGTTTGTTTCGAATAGGCACATGTCAATATATCAAATGATTCAGTTGTATATTGCAAAGCTCATTTGGATATCGGCTTTGTGCATTAAGCCTATGAACCACAACTCATATGTAAATAAAAAGAGTTTGTTTCGAATAGGCACATGTCAATACATCAAATGATTCAGTTGTATATTGCAAAGCTCATTTGGATATTGGATTTGTGAAGTAAGCCTATGAACTACAACTCATGTGTAAATAAAAGTAGTTTGTAAAGAGTAGGCGCATGCCGATATATCAAATGATTCAGTTGTACATTGCAAATCTCATTTGGATATAGGCTTTGTGAAGTAAGCCTATGAACCATAACTCATGTGCAAACAAAAATAGTTTGTATCGAATAGGCACATGTCAATATATCAAATGATTCAGTTGTATATTGCAAAGCTCATTTGGATATTGACTTTGTGAAGTAAGCCTATGAACCACAACTGATATGTAAATAAAAGTAGTTTGTAACGAGTAGGCCTATGCCAATATATCAAATGATTCAGTTGTATATTGCAAAGCTCATATGGATATCGGCTTTGTGAAGTAAGCCTATGAACCACAACGCATGTGTAAATAAAAATAGTTTGTTTCGAATAGGCACAGGCCAATATATCAAATGATTCAGTTGTATATTGCAAAGCTCATTTGGATATCAACTTTGTGAAGTAAGCTTATGAACCACAACTCATGTGCAAATAAAAATAGTTTGTATCGAATAGGCACATATCAATATATCAAATGATTCAGGTTTATATTGCAAAGCTCATTTGGATATCGGCTTTGTAAAGTAAGCCTATGAAAAACAACTCATGTGTAAATAAAAATAGTTTGTTTCGAATAGGCACATGTCAATATATCAAATGATTCAGTTGTATATTGCAAAGCTCATTTGGATATCACCTTTGTGAAGTAAGCCTATGAACCACAACTTGTGCAAACAAAAATAGTTTGTATCGAATAGGCACATGCCAATATATCAAATGATTCAGTTGTATATTGCAAAGCTCATTTGGATATCGGCTTTGTGAAGTAAGCCTATGAACCACAACTCATGTGCAAATAAAAATAGTTTGTATGGAATAGGCGCATGACAATATATTAAACGATTCAGTTGTATATTGCAAAGCTCATTTGAATATCGGCTTTGTGAAGTAAGCCTATGAACCACAACTCATGTGTAAGTAAAAATAGTTTGTTTCGAATAGGCACATGTCAATATATCAAATGATTCAGTTGTATATTGCAAAGCTCATTTGGATATCGGCTTTGTGAAGTAAGCCTATGAACCACAACTCATGTGCAAATAAAAATAGTTTGTATGGAATAGGCGCATGACAATATATCAAACGATTCAGTTGTATATTGCAAAGCTCATTTGGATATCGGCTTTGTGAAGTAAGCCTATGAACCACAACTCATGTGTAAGTAAAAATAGTTTGTTTCGAATAGGCACATGTCAATATATCAAATGATTCAGTTGTATATTGCAAAGCTCATTTGGATATCGGCTTTGTGAAGTAAGCCTATGAACCACAACTCATGTGCAAATAAAAATAGTTTGTATGGAATAGGCGCATGACAATATATCAAACGATTCAGTTGTATATTGCAAAGCTCATTTGGATATCGGCTTTGTGAAGTAAGCCTATGAACCACAACTCATGTGTAAGTAAAAATAGTTTGTTTCGAATAGGCACATGTCAATATATCAAATGATTCAGTTGTATATTGCAAAGCTCATTTGGATATCGGCTTTGTGAAGTAAGCTTATGAACTACAACTCATGTGCAAATAAAAATAGTTTGTATCGAATAGGCACATATCAATATATCAAATGATTTAGTTTTATATTGCAAAGCTCATTTGGATATCGGCTTTGTAAAGTAAGCCTAGGAAAAACAACTCATGTGTAAATAAAAATAGTTTGTTTCAAATAGGCACATATCAATATATCAAATGATTCAGTTGTATATTGCAAAGCTCATTTGGATATCGGCTTTGTGAAGTAAGCCTATGAACCACAACTCGTGTGCAAACAAAAATAGTTTGTATCAAATAAGCACATGTCAATATATCAAATGATTCAGTTGTATATTGCAAAGCTCATTTGTATATCGTCTTTGTGAGGCAAGCCTATGAACCACAACTCATGTGTAAACAAAAATGGTTTGTATCGAATAGGCACATGTCAATATATCAAATGATTCAGTTGTATATTGCAAAGCTCATTTGGATATTGACTTTGTGAAGTAAGCCTATGAACCAAAACTCATGTGTAAATAAAAGTAGTTTGTAACGAGTAGGCGTATGCCAATATATCAAATGATTCAGTTGTATATTGCAAAGCTCATTTGGATATCGGCTTTGTGAAGTAAGCCTATGAACCACAACTCATGTGCAAATAAAAATAGTTTGTATGGAATAGGCGCATGACAATATATTAAACGATTCAGTTGTATATTGCAAAGCTCATTTGAATATCGGCTTTGTGAAGTAAGCCTATGAACCACAACTCATGTGTAAGTAAAAATAGTTTGTTTCGAATAGGCACATGTCAATATATCAAATGATTCAGTTGTATATTGCAAAGCTCATTTGGATATCGGCTTTGTGAAGTAAGCCTATGAACCACAACTCATGTGCAAATAAAAATAGTTTGTATGGAATAGGCGTATGACAATATATCAAACGATTCAGTTGTATATTGCAGAGCTCATTTGGATATCGGCTTTGTGAAGTAAGCCTATGAACCACAACTCATATGTAAATAAAAATAGTTTGTTTCAAATAGGCACATGTCAATACATCAAATAATTCAGTTGTATATTGCAAAGCTCATTTGGATACCGGCTTTGTGAAGTAAGCCTATGAACCACAACTCATGTGTAAAAAAAATAGTTTGTTTCGAATAGGCACATGTCAATATATCAAATGATTCAGTTGTATATTGCAAAGCTCATTTGGATATCGGCTTTGTGAAGTAAGCCTATGAACCACAACTCGTGTGCAAACAAAAATAGTTTGTATCAAATAAGCACATATCAATATATCAAATGATTTAGTTGTATATTGCAAAGCTCATTTGGGTATCGTCTTTGTGAGGCAAGCCTATGAACCACAACTCATGTGTAAACAAAAATAGTTTGTATCGAATAGGCACATGTCAATATATCAAATGATTCGGTTGTATATTGCAAAGCTCATTTGGATATTGGTTTTGTGAATAAAAGTAATTTGCATCGAATAGGCACATGTCAATATATCAAATGATTCAGTTGTATATTGCAAAGCTAATTTGGACATCGACTTTGTGAAGTAAGCCTATGAACATGTCATGTGTAAATAAAAATAGTTTGTATCGAATAGGCACATAATATATCAAAATAGTTTTGTCAAGAAATTGATATAAGCGTTAAACCTATTTTAAACAATTATTTAATACGCTTCGACATAATTTTATGTCTGACGGTGAAATAGAAGCTGTACTATGATTTGTGTCAACACACAAAATCTATTTAACCAGTTGAGTGACACAGGTTAATTTTGACCTTGGAATTTCAAAAATTATATCAGCAGATTCAGGAAAACATCTTTTGGTTCGTGTAGTAGAAAATTCTCAATAAAATAAAAGGCGCTTATTTCCATTGGTTGGAATAAGCAACTTATCCAGTTAAGAATACTGCTCAAAGAGAATGTCTATTCCTCTCGCTTCAGTCCTGTCAAAGTTTGTTACCAAATGATTTCTCGTCAGCTAGATTGCGATCTACCTGCTTCTTTGAAACGAACAAAATGCTGATCCGACTTTCCTAAACAAAATGGATTGGACGTGGGAGCGTATTTCCTTGTCCCTTAAAGATATTATCTTAGAATTACCACGTTGCGGTTGATTCAATGTCGGTCAACAACTAATGTTCTGTCATACAGCCTAATCTCTTCTGTCTTTATATCAATGACTTGTTCTCGCGACATCTAAATTTGTTTACAGTTTTGTTGAAGTTTTCAGTTATATAATACCTACAGTATTGCAATCGTTGTATAAAAGCGAATTAAATTCAGACCTATCTTAAAGTGAAGTATAACATTTAAGTGATCTTCTTGGCAACAATCATCCAAAGCTAAGTTCAGTACTTCCCAAAGAAATGGAGTAGTTGGCACCATATCAAACCAAATTGTATGTAAGAACCAAATGTTGCGGATTTTCTGCCATATAAGTTGCAATAACAAGCTACTTATCCATATAAAAATTTCTGTTACTATACAAAGACACTATTACCTGGTTGGAAAACTACCAATCTCTGGAACGTCAATTCATTAAACTTTCTGCTTGGAGCAACAGTTCTAGAATACACGATTCCGTCAGGTGAGCTCCTATTCCTCACAGGTTTTTAAAATTTGCATGCATAGGTACTTATTCCAATCTCCAATACTTATGGCACCACCAGTAAAATAATACTGTGTATTTTCTTCAATCTAGACTTAGCATTAACTGTCTTGCCAAATATCTCCTGATCAAGCAGGCTGGATTTGTGACAACTTATCGAGAAGGAAAGAGAATATTACGTGCCTGTGTACCTTTGTTACATTATTTCACTATTATGTATAGCCGTATCCATGGGTGCATTGAAAACAATTGAAGTTGTCTCACGATCTTCCCTTTAGAAACGTCAAATTATGAATTTTTGTTTTGACGTTTAAGTTAATTTTGAAATTTATTTGTCTAAACAAGGAAATTGAGGCCTGTCGTAGAAAAAATATTGTATGAAACTCATGCATGAATGGCCTTTTCTCGCTCATGGGATGGCCGCACACCTACATTTCGTGCGTCAAACTTCCCGTGAAAAAAAGTACCACTATATGCACTTGTTGCATAAATTGCTATTAATAATTTATTCTCCTCATTTATTTTAACGATACAAATCTAGCATTTGTCTAAATTTCTAGTTTTATGAGGTACAAAGCGTCGGCAATAGCTACAACGTACATTAACTAAATCACAATAGACTTCAGTTCATTTATTTTTTATTAGATCAGGGGTTATTTCTGTAAATCACCCTTATATTAAAGCATGTTAAAGTGGGTCATCCCACGCTTGAGAGGTCATTCAGGCTATTCGATTTTCATGGCACACAAATATGTTCCATATCATTTCACCGCATACAGTGACAGTGCCTGTCATTCCGAAAATTGTTTATGATATAAGTTCATGTAAAGCTTGAAAAATAAACCTATACGAAGCGCAGTTTTTATTTGAATATTCAGATAAAATCTTACGTTGCCTCAGGAAAAAATTATAAAAGCAGGTCTGTTGGCAAACTATTGTTTATTTTGTCAATAAAATTTCTTCAGTTCAGCGGATAGCTTTATTTTACAAAAGCTTCGACAGATTTAATTAAAACGGTAACTTTTACATCACTCGACAAAGGTTTTACTTTTCACTCTTTGATTAAAATAATGAAGAATCTGAGTTAAGCCATGTTGTTACATTAACGTAAAGCCCTTTTTACTTTACCTCGCCCACTGATATTACAAAATAATCGACTTAATAACTTTAAGTCGGGCTGATTGGTACACTACCGGAGCCTTTCATTGAAAAATGTATGTAATTAAAAACTTGGCTATTGTAAAATAAAAATAAAATAAAACATCTTGTTCACGATGAGAATTATATTGAAAATGTCTTATCAAAGAGTGACCCCAAAAATCACCCATTTTCTAGCCCTCGAATTTTGTTTCAACATAAGTGCTAAATTATTGTTAATAATGAGAACATCCTGAATACAAAATTTCAAGATGAGCATATTTCTGGTTTTTGAGATATGAGGGATTGAAGTTGGGATATGCGTGATGCTATCAAAAAATACACAGCCCCACAAAAAATGAATACTCATCAGCTATGGCAGAGCAATCAAGATATTCTGAGTATTTTTCGACGCAGAATTCATATCATATCGACGAATCCGTATATCCATTGATTAATTCAGAAGGGCCAAAAACATCCCCTATATAAGGATGAAAATCCCCACCTTCTTATAAAATTCACTTGAAGTTTGAAAACAGACCATTAGGACATGAATTTTATGGAGAGCGCCCTTTATTATTCTTGTGACAGAATTTACTTTAATGTAATAATCTCACAGCGAGATCGCTTATATAAATGTGCGTTGTTATCTTCATAGGTGTGTAAAAAAACTATTGTGGGAATATTGGTTATCGTTCCAGATCCAGACACACTGCAATCAAAATGCGATAACTGGTACATTCACTATTTTTTCCCTGACTCAAGTTCATTATTCAAGATAAGGGGTAGTTTCTTACCCTGTAATGGATTGTTTTCGTGTACTAGGTCGTAATAGATTTATGGTTCATTCCTATTAATAAAGCTTAGAGGGTTCAAGCTTTTTCGCCAGTTATTGGAGCTTTTATGCAGTTTTTTGTAATATTGAGGTAGTTTTTACCCTCTTAAGGGTGTCTCTCAATTACTTTGTGTAAGCCATAGTCAGCACCTTCGTTCATGCATTCAGCCAATAGACATACTATATTTCTGTTCGTGGAAGCTCTATAACTCAATAGCATAATTTTTCCCTATTTTCCCTATTTTCATCCCTTATATAAGGGATGTTTTTGGCCCTTCTGAACTAATCAATGGATATACGGATTCGTCAATATTAAATATGAATTCTGCCTTGAAAAATATTAAGAATATCTTGATTGCTCTGCCATAGCTGATGAGTATTCATTTTTTGTGGGGCTGTGTATTTTTTGACATCATCACGCATATCACAACTTCAGTCCCTCATATCTCAAAAACCAAACATATGCTCATCTTGAAATTTTGTATTCAGGATATTCTCATTATTAACAATAATTTAGCACTTAGTTTGAAACAAAAATTCGAGAGCTAGAAAATGGACGATTTTTGGCCTATTTTTGGGGTCACTCTTCGCCAGATTTGTCGTTACTGAAAGACACGGTGCTTGAATTAATTTGCGCTGTATCTAAAAATGTTGCAAAACAGAAATATTTAGAATGAAAGATGATGGAACGTGCATAACCATCATAGATTTTGCATCATCATACATTGCCCGCCAAAAAGTCTGCACCATATGGAAACCCTGTTGTTATTGACTTTCTAAAAAATTTTATTCGTGATAAAAGTTAGTGCATGTCCTCAAACGAAAAAAAAGGGCTGCACAAATTTGTATTAGTCCTGGCGCTTAAGTCGAAAAATTAATTTTTTTGAAATTGTCTGAAGAGTAAACTACCTATATTTTCGAAGAGATCTAAAAATGTTATTTCAAGAAGTTGCTTATAATGTGATGTTATGAAATTTGTTTGTTCTATTTTAAAAATAAAAATTTCCACTTTTTTACGCATAATTCCTGAACTATATTTTTCTGTTATTAATAATTCTCTCTATTTAATAGTTACAGCCTGGATTAAAATCCATTTTGGAAAACTTTTATCAGTACTTTCTTGACCAAATAAATATTTTGGGAAAAAATGCTGAATTTCTTGGTGCATAGTTATTCTCTCTGTAGTAATTTTTGGAAACCGTTTTTGCTTGTTTTTAATATTGTTTGAGGTAAATGAAACTGTTTTTAAGCGATTGTATTAAAAAATTTCGAAAAAGTTAACACGAAAAAAAGAGAACAACTATGCACCAAGAAATTCAGCATTTTTTCTCAAAATATTTATTTGGTCAAAAAAGTACGGCTAAACGTTCTCCAAAGTGGATTTTAATCCATTAATTAGACTGAAACTATTAAATAGAGGTAATTATTAATAACAGAAAAATATTAAAAAATATAGTTCAGGAATTATGTGTAAAAAAGTGGAAATTTTATTTTTAAAATAGAACAACCAAATTTCATATTTGATTCTAACATCGCATTATAAGCAACTTCTTGAAATAATATTTTTCGATATCTTCAAAAATAAAGGTAGTTTACTCTTGAGACAATTTCAAAAAAAATAATTTTTCGACCTAAGCGCCAGGACTAACAAAAATTTGTGCAGCGTCTTTTTCGTTTAAGAACATGCACTTTTAACAAGAATAAAATTTTTCAGAAAGTCAACAACAACAGAGTTTCGCATATGGTGCAGACTTTTTGGCTTTTTTCATTGATTAGAATATGTGGACTCTATATTTTGGTACGCCGAGTCATAATCTGAAGTCCGTTTTACAGACTTTTTTGGGGCTCCACTTGCCAAAATTATAAAAATTCTATAATTAACTGCAATTAGCGCAGCAGTAAATTTATATCCCAAAAGCCAATTTCTTCGTCAATACTAGGCTTCAAAGTCAACTAAAAGATATTGTGTATATCAACCTTATCATAAACTACCCTTTCATTCCACTCACCCCCACTTTCAGTGGTGATAAAATCGTTTCTTACTATACAAGGGGCATGTTGATCAAAAAAATGTATACAGCCAATAATTTGGGCCCTCATGTGAAGAAAAAGATACACCATGTATCACACTTACCACAAAATAACCCGTCATCTTTTTCAGCGCCTTTCAGGGGTTGGTATATACTCGTGTATATACACTTTTCTCTCCATTTGGCGGCCTAGACTGTTGGCTGCCTACATTTATTTCCCAAAAGATTCTGTTTTATAGAGAGACATAATTTTCTCACCCCCTGAAAGATGTTGTAGATTGTTCAAGGGGTCGCTCGGCTCTTTCAGCCCTATTTCACACCGACCTGAAAAGATCTTTTGTGAATTACCCTACAATTAGTTGTTGCCCAGGACTCCCAAGCTTTCTACAAAGCTTGTGATTTTCCTGGGGGCTAATTTCCCTATGTCTTCAGGCGTTAGTTCCACCTTTTCTAGGTACTAGTGCGGACTAGCATCTTGCATTCGCAAAGAATATGTTCCTCAGTTTGTATTGCAGTATCTGCACGTATCGTTGTCTACCTTGCCCATGTTCTTAAGATGGTATCTTGAGGGGCAATACCTTGTTAAAAGGCCTGTCATCAGCCTCAAGTCGGACTTTTCGAGCTCGAGAAGCCTTGTGGCATTCTTTGACGAATAAGTGATGAACTTTTTCGCTTGTATTTGGTCCGGAGTATTCCTCTTCCTTTTCCTATTTTAGGATCTCCTTCGTTGTGGCCATTAGATAAGCCACAAAACGGTTCGGTCCCTGAAAAGGGTTGAAAAAGATGACGGGTTATTTTGTGGTAAGTGGCGTATATGGCGTATCTTTTTCTTCACATGAGAGCCCAGACTGTTGGCTGTATATATTTTTTTTGTCAACATGTCCCCTTGTACAGTAACGCACGATTTTAGTGAGATGGTAGTATTGACGTACAAACTGGCTTTTGGGATATAAATTTATTGTTGTGCTAATTGCTTTTAATGATAGATTTTCTTATAGGGTTGGAACGTGGAGCTACAAAAAAAATTTAAAGTTTGTTAGAGCAAAACAGATTATATGACTCAGCGTAGCAAAAAACATAGAGTGCACATATTCTAATCAATGTAAATTAAAAACAAATTGTGGACATGTGATTATTAATACAAAAGTTCATCGTCATTGTTTAGATACCAGTAAGGAAGATTAATTTAATGAAATGAGCTAATATTTGAAAAATCTCTCGGAGCAACACTATATAATTATTACACAGCGTGATCTACCAAGAAATGCGGAAAATAAAACGGTGTACTAGTCTTCAATGTGGGAAAGCCCCTGCAAAATTTTAGAAATTCTGAGGTAATTTAGTATATTAAATTATTAGTAAATTTGCGAAAATACACTACTGATGTTGAGTAAGTCCTGACCTACTCCTGAATAGGTCGACGAACTTAGTTGTGAAAGAACGTATTCGAGTTGTTTACATTTCCTTAATTGGTATAAAAAGTGAAGCCGGCCGGCGAGATCAAAAAAGAGGTCTACACACGATCCAGCGGCAGGGAGCCAACATTGTCGGTACGCTTTGAAGATAATTGGAATTCCAGCGGACGAACAATAGGGACACCGCCGCGCGCCGTGTCATTGACCGGTTTACCTAAATATCTCGTAGATCTGCTTGTTATTTCAACATGAGGTCAATGTCTTCGATTTATTTCGATTTAATTCGTTATTTTTGTAGTGTGATTTGATTAAAACCAAAAAGTCACTTCTATCTTATCCAGCTTTGCTGTCAGTAGTGTCAATCCCAAGTCTGATAAAGTGATATGGTTGTACCGCGTTACGTTAGATTAGTAAAAGTCATTAGCGGCGTATTTCTACAAAAAAATAAGGTAATTTTTTTGGTCAATTTTTTTTTTAACTCCTTTCGGTGGGGACAACCTACTGTTAAATTTTCCGCATATCATGGTAGATCACGTTGTATAGACGGTGTTGCTCGGAGGCGTATAAATCACTTAGAAGTTCATATAAAATTTTTTCCTACGACGAATCCCCCGCTGACACATTTGTCCTTAAACTTAAGCACCTCTTATGTAATAATCTATTTACTATCTGGCTAAACCAGTGAATAGGCCCAAGTGGATCTATATCTATCTATATCATGGCCACCTCACTCACTCGACTTGAACCTCTTACATTTCTTCTGTCGTGGCATTGAAAAAATTATTACATTCAACCGGCGCGGTAGCTCAGTTGGCTAAGGAGTATTGTATGACGAATACGCTGGTCGTACTGTCTATTGTTTTATGTTTTAGCACCGATTGATGTCATAGGACTCATAGGAGAATTGTTAAACAGTGTTAACAATCATTGAGAAGAAAAAAGAAATAATGAAATGTTCAGAGTTCAGCAGTCCTCAATTTGACGAGAATTTTTTTATCTATAATTAATTCATAGCAAGTAGCATTCTTAATATTGATGAAATTTTTAATGTTCTTTAATAGTTACAAACGTAAGGTTTTTTTGCTCGCTCAATACATATCATCATAAAGATTAATAGACCATCCTAATAAATGTTATATACGCTAGAAAATTTCAAACAGTGTATTCCCTAAAAAACATTAATTTCGTTCAGGTAAACGACGGATCTATCGGCAATCAATCTTGTGTTTATTTGTATAACTTGAATATTTATCGGTTATATCAGACTAATTCACACAGAAAATACAATATAAATCTATAACAATTTGTCAAAAACACCAGTGAATATTGCTTTATTAAAACTAAAATAAGTGTAACACCTGATAAAAAAAGAATAAAATTTGTATTCGGGCGCTGTCGAAAGGATATGTTCTAAGCGCAACATATTTTCAGCTATAATATCCCAAGAACGTTGATAATACGAAATAATTTTATCACAGTTTCCGAAAGCACTTGTTTGGTAATATCACGACGCTGTAGGCGGGGGATATTATCTAAAAGCAAAGTGCTTGAGGAAGTTGTGATAAAATTATGAGCTATTTATCAACGTTCGAGGGGTATTTGCATAGAAAGTTTTTTGCGATTTATTTTATTTATTTGTTCAAAACTGTTTATTAAAAGAGCAATTTGTATAATTAAGTGTAGATTATGTATTATGTATTACTTGGTGTGTTTTTCTCTATTATTATATTCATTAAATCGTTATTTGCAGTTCCAAATCGACATTGTCAAAAAATAAATTTTAAATTGTCAAACGGGATGACATAAGTGAAAAGATCCCTAAGGGTTCTTATCAGTGTAATTTTGTTCTGATTGGTTGTTTCAGCACACGTGATTAGAAATGGGCGAATTCAATAGGATTGCTATTTGAGCTAAAAATTTTCATGGTAAGACAGATAGCAAACTTGAACGAATTTGAACTAACCGATTGGGATCATTTTTTTTTAAATACGTAAGAGAGCCAATTTTTTAATTAAGATTATTGAGCTTAGCCAAAACGTCAATTTTTTATTTAAATCTTAATAAAACTTACAAATAAAAACTTTTTTCTTATCCAATTTACATAAATCTTGTTACTCGGGGGTTTTTGAGGTCGTTGATTACGAGTCTGATATCCAAATTGTCATAAACCAACCTGCAAGATAGCGGAATCAATGGCGGCTATAAAATGCTAAAAAATGATGAAAAATGAAATATTTTTGTTAAAGTTTATGCCGAAAAATTTTGAATATTTCTGATAAGTACTTTTAAGTTAAAATAAACTAAATTTTAAGTTCCAGGAAGAAATTCAAGATGGCGGATCCAATATGGCGGCAATAAGATGATAAAACTAACTTAAAAATAAATTAAATGCTTTAAACTAAATAGGTTATTCCTAAGAATTATCAAAAAATTTAAAAAAGAACAAATTTTCTGAAATTTTCAAATATATCTAATATGGCTGCCATATATTAATTATTATCAATCATAAATATGCGACTCAGTCCTCCATTAATTTTGAACATAACCTTAAGTAGATCATATTAATACTTCTTTTTTTATCTGCTAATAATATTATTTAAATGTATTGAGGATAATCAACAATTAAAAAAATTATCAACTCAATTGGAGTATTAATATATATTATTTAAACAACTCAAATTAAACAGAGAAATTTAAGATTTAAATAATGACAAAACATTTTTTGCATTAAGTTTGGTTTAAAGTTCATGGTGTAAAACTCTTGCCTTAGGTTATGTTAGGTTTAATATTCTTGTTATAAAGTTCTTGGTGTATTTATTATATTATTAGCAGATAAAAAAAAGAAATAGTAATATGACCTACTTAAGATTATGTTCAAAATTGATGGAGGACTGAATCGCATATTTATGATTGATAATTAATGTATGGCAGCCATACTGGATATATTTGAAAATTTCAGAAAATTTGTTCCTTTTTAAATTTTTTAATAATTCTTAGGATATAATTCTATTTAGTTTAATACATTTAATTTATTTTTAAGTCAGTTTTATCATTTTATTGCCGCCATATTGGATCCGCCATCTTGAATTTCTTCCAGTAACTTGAAATTTAGT
This sequence comes from Rutpela maculata, assembly GCA_936432065.2. Classification (NCBI taxonomy): domain Eukaryota; kingdom Metazoa; phylum Arthropoda; class Insecta; order Coleoptera; family Cerambycidae; genus Rutpela; species Rutpela maculata. The sequence goes on along the minus strand of OW386294.2, from coordinate 76,929,594 downwards.
CTATTTTAACTTAAAAGTACTTATCAGAAATATTCAAAACATCTCGGCATAAACTTTAACAAAAATATTTCATTTTTCATCATTTTTTAGCATTTTATAGCCGCCATTGATTCCGCCATCTTGCAGGTTGGTTTATGACAATTTGGATATCAGATTCGTAATCAGCGACCTCAAAAAACCCCCGAGGAACAAAATTTATGTAAATTGGATAAGAAAAAAGTTTTTATTTCTAGGTTTTATTAAGATTTAAATAAAAAAATGGCCGTTTTGGCTAAGCTCAATAATTTTGGTTAGCATAATTAAAAAATCGGCTCTCTTAAGTATTAAAAAAAAAAATTGTCCCAATCGGTTGTGAATCAAGTGCTCTAGATAATTTTGAACGAAAAAATCACGATTCGTGCCACTGTGCCACGAAGGGAACATCCTCTAAAACGTTAAGCTGATGCCTCTGCCTAAGCTAGACGTACGCCTAACAGGTAACCGCGACACCCTCGATGCTACGAGACGAACCATACAGTAAAGGAAGACCAACTAGAATAATGCAGGGATAACAAAATGTCTGCGAAAAAGTTGTGAATAAGAACAAAAATATCAAATGCTAAAAGTTAATACGAGATTTTAATGTGGAACTGCAGCAAAAACCCCCCAGGGTATGAACGCTACCACCAACAACAACAGTTTATCATCTCCCGTCGGTGTTGACTTTGAAAGGGGGAATAAGCTCATGTTGAATAAATGATTAAAACAAGTTTTAAAAGCAAAGTTCGGGATTTACCTAAGTTTCTATTTATTATGTATGGTTTCTATGTCAACTTTTCCTTAACTAATTTACAGACCGTTCGAATGGTTGATTTTACTTACAATTTTTGCAAACTGTGTTGCCTTAGCTGTTTACACACCTTTTCCCAATAGCGACTCGAATACAACAAACGCATATTTGGTAAGTAATTTAAGTTTAATAAGATTCCTTGCTAAATCCGAAATTGAAGAAAAGGTCCCTTAATTTAAGCCGGCTTTTCTTTATAGAAAGCCAAATTTCCCATAAGCTTAATCTGATATTTTAAATAAAACCTTTTTAAATAAATTGGTTTATATACAAAAGAACAAGAGCGTTAGAAAGAGTGGGCGTCTGAAATGATTTATTTTCTTGTTCTCTTTCTGCTCATTTTTCACGAATATGGCCAAATATGATATAAATTTTACTCGTTTTCACTCCAACCCACGTCTTAATCCCTGTTATATCTTATTTTCAATAAACGTTTTATATATATTTTAATACATTGTCATACTTTTTTTATGACACATTAAAATTAGTATTACTATTCTCTAATTTTTTAAAGATTAACAAGGTTTTTAATTGGGCAACAAATTATCACCCAATAATTTTAACTAATCCAGGTGTGTAAATACAAATAGTCACTGCTAACGAAAGTGTATGTGTTTTTTGTTTACAGGAAAAGATTGAATATATATTTTTAGTAATTTTCACAGTCGAATGCGTAATGAAGATCATTGCGTATGGATTTTTAATGCATCCCGGAGCGTATCTGCGTAATGGCTGGAACTTATTGGATTTTACAATTGTAGTCATAGGGTGAGTGGTTTTATTGCAATTATTGTTACCTAATCAATATACAGGGTGAGTCACTTTTTAATAACCAAGCTAGATTAGATATTAAGAAGAAAAAATCATTGAAATATGCCACAATAAACTGTAGGATATCGTCCCTTCACTTGACGCATAATCCTTGATTTTCGAGGGGTTACTTTGATGACTTGCGAGGACAAACAGAAAGCATCTCGTATTTGTATGATAACTTGTAAACAATTTCAGTTACTTACTAACGTAATATTTTGTCGAACTACGAATTATAAGCATGGCCGCGTTAAGTTAACAATGTATTGCGACAAAACGCTAAAGTTTCATTAGAAATGCAGAGTGAATCGAATATTTGATGATTTGGTTTATTTAATTTTTTATTCACATGCATAGAAAATGCATATTTCAGCAGGGGGGAGGTTCCGCTCCAGTGGCGGCTGGTGAAATTTCAATATTTTTTTTCTCGTCTGTGGCGCATGGGACCCATACTAAATATTTTTTTGTCATATACATTTGACTTCTCATAAAAATACAACAATACGATTTGGAGTTTATGAAAATATTTTCATTATTAAATGAAATCCAATGAACTGAAATTTTGTAATTTACAATTTAACAAATTACAATAGTTCAATTCGTTGTATCTCATATTTTCATAAACTCCAAAACATATTGTTGTATTTTCATGACAAGTCAAATGTATATGACAAAAAAAAATAAACAGGAGTCCCTAGACCCAGGGGAGGCTACCGAATTTTAAAAAAAATTTTCGCAAACTGCTTTTTCAAAATTTTTAGGGGTCATTAGAGAAGTGCTTCTCTAGATGTTATTTCCCATATTTCGTATGGGTCCCATGCGCCACAGACGAGAAAAAAAATATTGAAATTTCACCTGCCTCCACTGTTCCGCTCCCATGATAAGTTGAGCAAGGGGCTCAAGCCCCGCAGCCCCCGTGGCTCCGGCGCCTATGTGTATATGTATTCGAACGCTTAGAAGTAACGATTCACTACCACTTATGATTAAGAACAACGAGGTGTTCTTATTAAGAGCCGCTCTAAAAGCAACTTATAAAGTACCAGATCCTATGCAAGCTGGGCTGAGAAAGATAGAAGACTTAAAGCTAAAATAGCAAAGGCAGAGCCCGAAAACCTGCTGAGACGACACATGAACAAGCAGATGCACTGTGTCTTTTATAAACATCATATGAATTAATGGTAAAGATCCTGTAACATGGCCATCACGAGTTCCAGATCCTAACCCAGTATATTTTTACGTCATATGGTACTTAGAGGAAAAAGTCCATCTTGAGCTATTTTAACAGGGGCTTACTTTTTTTGAAAATGCCTCTGATAAAATGAGGTAACACGCACAGAAGGAGGCTAGTTTGAGCAGAATTTATAAAATAATTATTTAAAAGAAAGCGTGATAAGCAAAATATAAAATAAAGATTTGAGGAAGAAAATCATTTTTAAATTTTTCTTTACATCAACTAATTTTGTAAGTATTAATCATGCAAGCATTTTTCAAGAATTCTTTCTGGTCGTTGGTAATTCAAAACTGATCCACCTTGTACATCAAAGAAAATATGTTACACAACCCTCTAGAGGATGTCAATAGGAAATGCTCGAATTACAAAATAACGAGTAAAACTTGAAGTCAGACAGATGCTGAGTGTGAATAACTATGTCATTATTATTTTGTTCAAATATGGCACAAAATTCTCTGACATAAATGTCCCTGAAATTTACACCGCCTATATTTATTTTATTTTTAAATTTCATGATAAAATGATACATTATTCGAAACATACGATGACAAGCGCACGAATCAACTTTACTGGACATTTAATGAGGCTTTAAAAATCTCTCTGAAGGCAATGAAAAAATATTTTCGAAATGTTGGGCGACATAATCAATATGTTTTCTACATTCTGTAACACATTTTATCTTATAGTGGAGCATTATTTTGTTGAACTTTTTCACATATAAAATAACACGTGTGGTATTTTGAAATTTTCTATCCAACTTACTTTAACAATCTTATCACAAACAAACAAAAAATATATAACTTTATATTTAGTTAGATGTACACTGACAATAGTTATAAACATTTATTTTGTGGTTAACATTTTTAGAATTTTTAGTTAAACTTGTTATGTAAATGAGTTGAATTGTGTAGACTCTCTTAACCAAAAAATAATTCTTTCTGTCACTTCATTTGTAAAATTTAGTAATTACTCCTCTTTTCTTAGAGAACAGACAGTTATTTTTGTGACCAAACATCTTCGACATTTAATTATTACACCTATACACCTATTTGATTTAATCAAATAAATATTATTAGTTATAACCCGACAAACATTTTTAATCATCGCAGAAAAAAAAATGTACAGAAATCCGATTCTATTGATAATGTGATATTATATCGATTTATATCTGATTTAGACAGTCCTTAGAATGAAATACTGGTTTCATTGAATAACATTTATTAGACTTAGGAAATGGTAGTCTACTTTGCTTTCCCTCTACGCAAGTAATGCAGGGATCCCTGTTTCCTTCGGAAAAACCTACACCTGAAACCAACATTTTAACAGATTCATACTAAGATGATTGAAGTGTCCCATCTGCCTGTGCCATAACTCTTGAGAATCTTTAGCTTACACACCAAAAGCTCGCTCCTGTGACGCTGGTATCATTGATATGTTATACTCTTTCATATCTAATTTGCAAACTCCGTCAATATTGGTTGCACTGCATCCTGTATCAAGCAGTTATCCTTGTGATACATATTGCAACCTTTCTTGGAAAAAATCAACACGAGACCCTTCTCTGCTAACAGATAAAAGATTAGTAGACAACTCAGGCACGTATATCACATCAGAAATGTTTTGAGCACAATGTTTCTTCAAATTAACAGTTTCACTCCCTCTTCCAGCTGTGTGCATTTTACCATCATCAGCAACTGATACATCTTGACGTACAGAATCTGTATTGAAATCACTCAACCAATCTTCATGTTTGGTCATATGCGTAGTTGCTCCAGAATTTATGTACCAACTTTTAAGCTGCACCATAACAGATAGAGCCAACCATGACACAACATTTCCCTCACTCTTACTCGAGTGCTGTTGTTGTCCAGATCTCTGCTTCCTTTTTGCTTTCGAAAAACAATTGCGTGCTATATGTTCAATCTTGCGACACCTCAAACATTTAATGCCAACTGTTTCTCCATTAGCTGAACTCCTGTATTCAAAAGATTTCTTCCCCTTAGTCACCAACGCTGCTGCTCCCTCTTCTCACAGCTTCTTGTAAAAGTTTTTGTTTCACTAGTTCACTTGTGATTGTAACACCTGAGTTTTCCAGAGCCATGCACATGGGACGATAATCTGGAGTAAGGCCCCCCATGATGAGCACAGCCATGAAGTCATCTTCTATTGGTTTATTGATGTCTGCTAGTTGTGTGGCCACTGCCTTGAATCGAGGCAAGTACTCCTCCATATCATTTTAACCTTAAATCGAGAAACATGTCAACAAGACTCATACGCTTGTTAACACATTTGTCTTCATAAGCTGATTCCAGGTTTTTCCAAGCTTCCCTGGTAGTTTTAGCAGATCTTACATACAACTTTGTCCCTGCATCTACCATTAGGCAGATCTTCGCAAACGTACGGTTGCTCTCGCTTTCTATCTCGAGTCTCCGCATTATTTTGTTTTATAATACAATAAACTTCCAAATTGCATAGTTAGCCATTCCCCGTAGTTTTTCAATTAGAGGTAAAGAGCCGCCTGACAATGCTTGCAATGTGGCAGGCAACACATTAGTATTAATAAGGGCGCCTGCTTCAGTCACCGGTTCGCGTGTTTCGTTGAGCATTGTTTATTGTAAAATTGGGGCAACGTAGCCTCACTACACAAAAAGTAATAAAAAGTTCGTACAATATCACCCACAAAGAAGGGTGGGTGCCAAAGTCTATAAAGTGTACGAAGTTATTGTACTGGGTCTTGCAAACAAATAAGTCAATAGCCGTAATCCCCAAAATTGAGCTATTTCTAAGATTTGCGAAGCCGCTTAAGTGCATAAATTACACTAGCCTACAAATGGAAAAAAGTCATGCTCAGCGAACTAAACCGTTGTATTCTCATTTATTTCGGCTCGCTGAAATTGAAAATGACCTCAATTTTGGCTTTACTTATCATGAATTTTTGAAATATTTCGAAAAAGTCCTTTTTTATTAGATTATTACACTGTATATGTCAAGACGTTAAATACACAGCCACACAAAAAAAAGTGCTCTGGCCTGCAGACCAGATCAGTGTATCCTTATGTATCTGGACCCGCTGAAACCGAATTCAAAGTCAGAATCGTCAGATTGCTTCTTTTTTCACCCCCCCCCCCCCCCACCCAAAAAAAAAAGTGGTCTGGCCTGCGAACCATACCAGTGTATCCTTATGTATTTTGACCCTCTGAAACCGAATCCGAAGTCAGAATCGTCGGATTCGCTCGTCTTTCACATCTAACCCAAAAAATCACCCCCCTCCCACAAAAAAAAAAAAGTGGTCTGGCCTGCGGATCAGATCAGTGTATCCTTATGTATTTGGGAACGCTGAAACCGAATCCGAAGTCAGAATTATCAGATTGGTTCGTTTTTCATCCCTAACTCTCAAAAAAACACGCACCCCAAAAATGGTATGTCTGGAAGACCATACCAGTGGCAGTGTATTCTTATGTATTTGATAAGGATATACTGGTCTGGTCCACTTTTTTGTTTGTGAAAAACGAGCAAATCTGACAATTCTGACTTTGGATTCGGTTTTAGAGGGTCCATATACATTAGGATACACAGGTATGGTCCATTTTTTTTGGGGTGGGGGTTTTTTGGGGTTAGAGGTGAAAGAAGAAGCAATCTGATAATTCTGACCTCGGATGTGGTTTCAGCGAGTCCAAATACATAACACTGGTCTGGTCCGCAGGCCAGACCATTTTTTTTGTGTGGCTGTGATATCAGTTAATAATGCTCTAGTGGATACTCCATCTTTTTCCGCTCAATTTTCGGCAAATTGAAGGTCATATTTGTAATCAGCATGCCAAAAAACATAAGATAGTACACTTTTCTAAGGTGGGCGCATTGGGTCCAAAATTGGCATCCTTCTTAGTTCATTTCATTAAGGATACGTAGTAGATTCAGCCCTGGGTCCATAACCTATTGATAGTGTGATATAAATCTATATAATATCGCATTATCAATAGATTCACAACAGGCTGAACACAAATACCGAATAAGAAATATATGTGTGTCTGTATGTGTGTGTATAGACCGTTTCTTGTAAACACGATAACTTCTGTTAGATTAAAAATTTTTGTTTCAAATTTGACACGTATACACGGTGAAATATTCCCTATATAAATTGGGCCGTATCCGTTATACAGGGCGACCGCCAAAAGCGTGTAGTTTACACGCTTTTGACGGTTTTATATAAAGTGTGTTATATTTATTATTTTCGAAGATGTATAAACTGTATACAGCGTTCGAAAGAATTTTACGTACATTAAAATAATTTCACTTTAAAATGTTATTGGGGTGTTTTTAATAAGACTATTAGGAAGCTAATGAAAGTTGTAGTCAGGCACTACCCAATACGAATACTTATTAAATATGATACTTCTATTAAGGATAAGATTTTGCAGAGTGAGAGGGAAATACGCGTTTATTTTCGATTTATTATAGATAATTAAAAAATTAAACATAGTATAATCTTTAAAACTGTTTTAGATACCTGCTATTGTTCTAAAAAATACAACTGTATATATTTTTTATTGTAAATTTCTGTTGTACTTGAACATTATAGTTTATCAGTGAAAATAGTTCCTAATTTCATCATCAGAGCAAGGCATATTTTAAAAATTATTTTATCATGATTTCGTGGCAAAATGTGGTAGATAATCATTACTGGAACATGATTTTATGAAAAATTACAACGGTATTATATGTTTTTGGGGCTGCTGATTATGAATATAATAGTTATTTTAAACCAATTCGATCCTACTTTCCAATAACGCTTACTTTGGCCAATTTTTGGGCCTTTTCTGGATGTAATTTGACTAAAACTAAAATGGTTGTAAATTTTTCTAGTCAAAATATGTCTTAAAAAAACAAAAAAATCATTTTTACAGCGGTTTTTTTTACTGATTCCACGCTCGATAAATTCTAATCTATCCATTTTTGGACTTTGTGTCCATGGAGACTTGATCAAAATGGCTTGAAGTATAACAATCTACATTTTCAGGCGATTTGACCGGGATCCAATTTCCATAAGATTAGTTAGTGCTTCTTTATTCAACTGACGAAGTAGAAAATTCCTTAACAATTAGTAGGTATACTTTTAGAGGGCAGAATATTTACTAATGAAATATTTTTGTCGAACTCCTCTATTAATACGTTTCCTTAAATATATAAGGAATACAAACCAGACTGCAACTAACAGCTATTCTCCGGACTAATGCCCCGCCGAGCGCTGAATTACAAATTGCAAGCTTGGCCGCGTTAAGTGCAATAACTATGTATTGCCACAAAACGCTAAAGTTTCGACGGTAATTTTTATTCCTTATATATTTAAGGAAACGTATAGATGAGAGAAATGCACTTTCTACGGATTCTGCAATGGCAATGCTTCCCAAGCTGCGACTGAGTATCGAAACCGGCTATCATAATCGGGAACGATATCCTGACTACCGTGTTTTCAAACGTGTTCATAATTCGTATATGGCGGGACAACTTCCTGGTACAGTTCACCGAGAAGGAAAACCGGGAATCGAACGGGAAGAAGAAGTACTTGAGGAAACTGATGAGGATCATCGGCAAGTGTACGCAAAATAATTAGGAGAATTGGTGTGCCAAAGTCGTCAGTACAGAGAATTATAAGACGAAATTTGCTACATCCGTACCACATTCGGCATGTCCAACAACTTTTGCTCGGTGATTACATACGAAGAATGGAGTTTTGTAGAGAGATGTTAAGAAGACACAGACCAAATCCAGAATTCCCAAATCATATTCTCTGGACAGACGAGTCTAGCTTTAGAAGAAAAGGCATTTTCAACATCCACAATTTACATCACTGGGCTGTAGAGAATCAAAGAGCAATGAGAAGCGACCGTTTCCAATACCTGTTCAGTATAAATTTATGGGCTGAAATTTTAAATGGCACTTTTATTGGCCCCTTTCAACTGCCAGCGAGTTTGGGCGGTGAGCAATATCTTAATTTTGTAAGAAATGATTACCAACCCCCCCCAAGATTCCGTAAACCACCAACTTTCGTTTTAAAATTTCATATTTAGTTGTGTTTATAAATTTTGTTTGTGATTTTCTACCCCCCGCTCATCAATTTCAGTTTTCGAGGACAAACATTCTTATTTTCAGCACGCGGCTGTGTCACCCCCCCAAAGCTCAAGGTCCAGATCCGCAATTGAAACAGACTTTATACGCCGATGCCGATTATGTATTAGAATGGGAGGATGACATTTTGAGCATTTGTTATGAATCATTTTTATCACTAATCATTCTTTTTGATTATATTTTTAAAATTTACTTTGTCATAAAACATACCTTACTTGTAAAAAACGGAAATGAAAAAAAATTGTTAATAAAAAGAGTATGGATTATACCTTGTTAGAATCTACATAAATTGCACTAGTTTTTGTTATTAAGGGAAATATTTTTGTAGTTATTTTTTTTTCCACGAGGGTCATTTCAAAATTCAAATAATTTTGTATGAACCGAACAGTGATCGTAACATTGACAATTGCTAATTAGACTTCATAAAAATGCCTCCATCAGAAAGGTACAACCTTCAGTAGCCTATTTAATAAAAAAAAAACTTAGTCTTTTGTACCACTTTCTTACTAAATGTACTAGGCGATTGCGGACAAAAATACAAAAGTTGAAATAACTTTTGAACCATTAAATATTTTATAACAACATATTTAGTTATTTTGGTTGGAAATGGCCTAATCTGTCATCCCCCTTCGTTTTATCCATGACATATGGGACACCCTGTATATAGTTTTTAGCAGTTTAAAAAGGGTAAAAAAGAGGCTTGTCCTAAGGTTCTGATTTAAATTTCTGCACTCAAAGAAATAGTATGGGTAAATTCAACTAAAAAAAAATGGCTAACTAACAATACCGTTAATTTTGTTAAACTAAATTATATTGATGGTATTTTCAAACAAAAGGTGATTGTTATTATAATTAATAAAAAGTTGTCGTACAACAAAACAAACATTAACTTAAAAAATAGATGAATAAGACTATTATTTTTTTCATCTGACCATTATTTTGTTGAATTCTGTCAAATTAAACTAGATAATAGTATATTTTATTTTTAACTATTGTTGAATTGTAATTGTAAACCCAGTAGCAGTTCGCTCTACTATTATAGTTGACAGATAAACCAATATTATTGTAGAGTTAACCAGCAGTTCTGTTTACATAAACATAACATCGTTCTGCAATCCACTTTGACGAATTGAGACGTCGTGTCAGCGCTTTTGTTTGCAAATAGTATGGGTTAAATCAATCTATAAAAATTTTTCACGCAACAAAATAAACATTAACTTAAAAAATAGGTGCATAAGACTAATCACTGACTATAATCAATCATGCATTATCTTATACTCTTATGAATCTATAGAAAATTAATAACATGATTGCAATGTTCAAATTCTCATCGGATCAGGGATCATCGATATACGTGGATGGATCTTATAAACGATGGTTTGGGTAGTCTGATGTCTCAATACTGAAATTTTGGCTAACCAAAAAAAACGTCATTATACAATATGAGTGTACATCAAAATTAGTTGGTGAACAAAAAACAAAGTCGTACCATTTCATTGTAGACCAAATTGAAAATGTAGACCAAACTGAAAACGGTTAGTGAACATAAAAAAATGTCATTATACTATTTAATTTGTTGTTCTACAAGAAGATATGATTACCAAACTACTATTTGTTTACGAAAACAAATAAAGTTATGGTAGGACTAAAAAAATGGTTACTTACTTAACCAACTAAATTTCATGTTCAAAATGACAATAAAAATTGTATGGTCACAAAAACTATGAAACTAGATAGGCGCGATTTCATATGCTCTTTTTGGATCATTTTCTTTGAGTGTGAACTATGTGACGCGTTGAAGCCAATTTTGGACAAAAAAAAATACTAAAAAGGCCAAAAGAAAAGTCTGATCTAACTTTTCTGAAGTATTTTGATGTGCTGTAGCTAATTTTGGTAAAAAAAAATAAAAATTCTATCGTGTCAGTTTCCATCTGCCATCCCTAGGAGATAAAAGAGGATGATAGAGGAAAACTGACACAATAGAACTTTTTTTTATCCAAAATTGGCTTCAGCGCCTCAAAATACTTTAAAAAAATTAGATCAGAACCTTCGGACAAGACTTTTTTGCCCTTTTTAGGGGGTAATAGGGGTGGTAGACAAAAACTGATGAAATCGATTTTTTTTTTAATATCAGAATCGGTTTCATCATTCAAAAAACATAGGATAAAATGGTTGTGATCAAAAGCGCAGCCCGCCTTTTTTTTGTTGACCTGTGTAATTAACTATTAATTAAATATTTCACATCTTTGATAACAAAATATGTTTAAAAGTTTTATAAAACAGTTTGATTTTTATATATCACCATCTTTGTGAAGAATATTTTTTTCCTAAAATGGACGAAATTTGGAAGGGAGTATATGAAAAAACTCGAGGTGGAAAAATAAAAACCACCCAAGATATATAGGTATTTACTGTCTACTAGGTTTTTAGTCATACTTTCTGTTATTGCAAGTAGTTCCTGCTATTGAACATTTCGTAAAATAATTTTTCTAAATAAGAACCTTTTAAAAATGACAAATGTCCAATATAATTATTTTTAACTTGTGACGACCAACCAAAAATAACTCACTTAATCTTGTACCTCTTACTAAGTATATATTAGTAATGACAAAGGAATTCAAATATAATTTAATAATATTTTTGGATACTTTTATTTTTATACTTTTTAGATAAACTCAAGTACATTTATTACTTTAAAATCTTGTGCTTTTCATATTTCTATTCAGATGCATAAAATAGTACTTTTCTCTTTAATTTAATCATCCTAACATTACGTTAATGCATTCAAGCTGCATTTAAAATGACGAGGTATTAAATATGCAGACATTCAACAGAAACTAAAGAAAATGAAATAAATTATTCGAAAACAAAGTAGACTATTATAACGGTCGTATATTTAAGACGCATATTCTCCGGAAATAAATATAAATGTTAAACGTCTTTAAATTTATCTTGTTTTTGTTTTAACATGAAGCATTATTAACTAAATGAAACTCACAATAAAGTGCAACTATACAAAATAATATAGCAAGAATATACTTTGTATATTCGTAGCATTACCTCGTAAATAATGTATAAATAGGGAGATCTCATAACCCAAGAATTGGGACACACAAGCTTCAACAAACCGTGAAAATGCTGTGTCGAAAAATTACGGCCTGTTATAAAATGTTTTATGAATTTTAGTGAAGATGGTGGTTGACACTGACGAGGGGAGTGCGGAAAGTGGTGGAAAAGCCACTTTATTACTTCCAAATTGCAACAGCATTACATTTCAATCGGTCATTAGAGAAAAGGCACACATCGAATTTTCAATCATTTTGATCTTAATAAAAAATTGTGCATTTAAAGGTAAACCCATCGATTCCTACAGGAACAACACATTCTCGGCGATTTTAGAAAAATTACGATAGAAAAATTTTTTGTCGAACATTGGCTTCAGCGCATCAAAATACTTCAGAAAAGTTAGATCGGAACCGTAGGAAAAGTCCTTTTTGTGTAGACTTGTGTTATCGATACGTTTGTGAACAAATAATATGGCTCATTACTCACGGCGGTGGGTAATAATTCGTTATCCAATAGGCTAGAACCAATCACAAGAGTTCATATTCATTACTCAACAGTTTTGGTGGAGCAAATTCAAGAACATCGCTCAGTGGGCTCATTTAGGCAATTTTATTTTTAATTCATATTTCGAAAGTACACCTTGTAGTTAGTAAATGTGCAAAATATTAGATTTGTTTTTAACTACTTCGCGACCGCTCGCCTATTCCCATATAGTTTCATACGGCACGCACGACAGACGTGCTGATTTCGTTCATATCTTTTAAGTGTTCTGTATTTTGTTACTAACATGGATAAAAAAAGGGGTTATATAAATATTGTATAGTTTCAGACTGTAAAAGTACATCAGTGTCTACTCCCCAAAAAATATTTATTTCATTACCAAGTGATGAAAGTATTAGGAATTTGTGGCAGCAAGCTATTCACAGGGAGAAATTTGTTAATAATAAAGGGACGAAATATTGTTCTGAGGATAAAGTCTAGTGTAATAAAAAAAAATTACGATAATAAAATTCGTAGCTTGAAGAGGATATGGAAAATTACATGTGTTATAAAATAATACCTTTTATTTGCACATAACCAACAGCGTTATCGCCGTAATTTTGTCTGGCTGACCTAAAAATCAGATAAATTCGGTAGACTTTGTTAAAGTAGATATCTATCTAGTTAACCTACCTCTGTAACTAGCATCTCTCATTGCAGCAATTATGTAATCTTTATTATTATTAAAATATTCCATAATCATAAAAATGTCTACACTCGGCAAAACGCTGGAATCAGCCTTAACGTATCCATTTTCTATAGAACACATATTTTTATGTATAAAAAATAAGAGAATGAAATAAGTTAAATAACGAAAAATAAGACCACACCCGCACAGTATACAACGGAATCTCTTAAACCGTTGAGTGATAAGTCCTACCACTCAACGCTTAAACTGAATATAACCGCATAACTCATAGAACCAGTGGAGTGGTGTGACATCATCCGCACCGTCGGCCGTTTCAAATATGTTACGAATTCGAAATCAAATATTAGGGTTAATATTAACTATACCGGGTGCCACAGGCTAGCGGCTCCCCCCTATATTTCCTTTATTCCTTAACTTATCCATTTGAAATTTGGGGTCCATGAACTACCTGTAAAAATGGATATTTGGACATAAAAGACGGTATGATACCATTTCCGGTTTACCCGGAAATGACCTTAACTTTCGATTTTAAAATGGAACACCCTTTATATTTTTACATATTTGGATTCAAGACAATATTCTGAGTACACCATGATATTTTTGCGAATTTTTGTTCTACGGCAGGTAAAGTCCAAGGGAAAAATATAATTTTTCGTTTAATTTCATTTCAAATATATGCTATTTGTTTTTTTATTTTATTAAATCTATTTAAAAATAAAAAAATAACTTTCAAAATAATTTTTATTGATCCTTATAGTTTGCACTAGTACTTGTACCTATTAAGAAACAAAAGAGAGAACCAAAAGGCTATTATTCACAAAAAGGTAGTTATTCACATTTCATTGTTAAACTTATGATTTTTGCAAAGGCAACTACGTTAAAGTTCAAGAAAAATTATATTGAAAGTGATTTTTAATTTTTTAATAAATTCAATAAAGTAGAAAAACAAATATCACAGATTTGAAATGGATATCAATGAATTCAGAAAAAAATCTATATAATTCATTGAACAGTATGAGCCACCACCTTCCCAATTGAAAAAAAAAGTTTTCGATAAAAAAGTGATTTGAGGCTTCGTAAATAGTTATTAATAAAATTAAACGAAAAATTATATTCTTCCCTTGGACTTTACCTGCCGTAGAACAAATTTTGGTATTCCAGAGCACTCTAGACAAATGTCTTAAAATGCGTAGAAAAACTGAACATCGATTCAAAAATTCTCGAAAATCTCATGATATATTCAGAATGTTGTCTTGAATCGAAATATGTAAAAATATACAGGGTGTTCCATTCAAAAATCGAAAGTTGCTGTCATTTCCGGGTAAACTGGAAATGGTCTCAAGCTGTTTTTTATGACCTAAAATCCATTTTTATAGGTAGTTTATGCACCCCAAATTTCAAATGGATAAATTAAAAAATAAAGGAAATATATGGTAGCCACTAGTCTGTGGCACCAGGTATACTTAAAGGTTTAAATACTTACGGAAAATGCAAAAATAAATCATAAAGTAAATATCATTAAATGAGCCCATTCATACTTATACAGATTTCTTTAAATTTTAAAAATATCATCAGGATTTTTTTTACTAATTTGCTGTGAAAAATTAATTCAAAACGATGATATAATTATCAGTACGAAAAATGCAACTGGTAAGTAGGTCATCGATATCGACAAAAGTCGAATAATGGCACTTTTCGTACGCTCCTTCCTCGAATTTTCGATTTCGCCGGTGCGCTTCACGATGGGCATCAAATGAAATTCTCCCTCTTTCTAATGACAATGACATCGTACGGCCCTTCCACTCATATATTAAAAGAGGATCTGAACGTTTAAAGATTTCGTGTTTCGCCTTTATTGCGGATTGCGAAAATGGGCGCCTCAACACGGTTTTTGTCAAATAACTTGCTAGCCTAGCTCAAAAATGAAAAATCTCAAAGGAAAAGTACATAAACCGAGGGACAATTTGCTGTTTTTAAAATATCCTCATTTTTTTCTCGGAGATATGGATGTTTAAATCTGTATTTATTCCTAATAAATGTGAAATCGAATATCAGGTTCACTGACATTACTGAATCTACAGGAACGAAAACGAGATGCAATAAAAAATTTAAAAGCTCAGCAATTATGTGGATAATTAATTTAAACATGCATAGTAGTTGTTTTATTCGATTAAAAATTAACGAAATATAAACGAGTTAGGTATATATTTATAATTAGTCAATTTACATCGAACCTACTGCCGTATTTTTAATTGACAATATTACACAACTAAATTTAGTATGCTTTATATAAAAGTTTAGTTGTTAATACCGGCATGAGTTAATTATAACATTTTAACTACCTATTAGACTTAGTTTTTGTTATTAAAAATTTTTGTGAACAAACAAAACTTTGTTGTCAATAAAATGTCATGTTCAAGAGTACAGAAGTACACTCATGAGCAAAAGTATTGCATATTTGAATTTTTAAAATAATTTATTACTCTTTTCTTCTTTATTAATTTTTTATTTAGAAACCAGTTTCCCTATGTCGTTTGAGAATACGAAAAACAGTGGATTGGTGCATATGCAAGCGTTCCGATATTTCAATTTGTTTCACACCCACTTCATACAATGATTTCAACAGCCACTGGTTCGCTGTAATTTAGGCCTAATCCGCTGATCGCACATACCGTATTACTTTTCACCCACTTTTACACTTTGTGTTCAGCTTAAGAACTAGATTGCTTAGAAAGGTCTTGCCTCGGCCACGTCTCTCTGAATACATTTTTCTAACAATTCATCAAAAATTCTAAGAAAGAAATTAATTTGAACTACCCGAAATCCCCCTGTTGCGTTTTCAATGACCTACCCTGTATGACATCTGCAATGTAAAAAATATTAGTATTCAAACTTTTATATTTCAACGAAATTTGAAATTTTGTGGTTCACTGATTCCAACTACGGTTTGTGTGTAGCCTAACGCAGACGATTTAAAATTTCTACATAAAATCTCATATCCAAGATTTACAGAGATTATTTTTTAATTTACAAGATTATGGAGTAGAGCTCTCGAGTGTGTAGACGTGCGTGAGAAACCTTTGAAGTAATTATTCCTTAAATCTGTGAAAAGTATGTTAAAGCGGCAAAATACCACCTGAAACAAGAAATAACCAAAGTGAAATTATAGCATTTTTTTTGAAAAGTAAAGAATTTGCTGACATCGTAAAAAATGTTGTCAAAACGAAGACAGATACGTTAACAAAAAAACTGGAAGAATTGGAAGCGGAAGTAAAAAATCTTAAGCAAAGCAATTTTGACCTGGTTCGATTGTTAACAAATAATGAATCAGCACATAAAGAACTTCTGTCGAGAAACAGTAATAATAAATTCAGTAATAATACAAAAGCAGACAAAAAGTTAAGTAAAAAAAAAGGAATTGATAACAATTAAGGGTGAGGATAAAAAGTAAACAATGAAGAACAAACTGAAAAAGTGTGGAACCAATAAAGTTTTTAATGATAAACAAGATCTGGTAAATAAGGGGCACCATCCACCGCAAGAGTACGAAAAGTGGGAATTTCCTAGGAAGAGAAAATGAAGAATGAATAATAGAACACGTTCAATCTATGGAAGAGCCAATGAAGGGTTGTCATTTAAGGGCGTAATAAAATATATAGACTATCATGTGTACAGATTGCCAACCAACCTTGATGAAAATGATATTAGAGAACATTTATCAACAAAAGACATTAAGGAAATTAAATGTACGAAAATGCAGTCAAAATATCCTGAAGAATATTCCTCATTCAAAATATCCTTAAACAGGAAAAAATATTAAAAATCCTAATATACCGGGTGGCTCAGCCGATAGGGACACTCTTGCAATTCTTAAACGGGCGAATTGATTTTTTTCAAATTTGGTGTAGTGATATGGGATGAAGTTTCCAATTATATGATGTAAAGAACCAAAATGACCGACTTCCGGTTTCGATGCAATTGACATGAAAATCAAATTTTCAAATGTTACAGCCTGTATATTTTTGCATACTTGGATGCTTCCTTTCCAAAATACATATGATCTGGCCCCCAAATATTATTTTGATTTTCAAAAAATATAGATTTTTTTAATTTTTAGTTTCAATCATAAAAGGCCGCGATTTTGCCAAAATTGTTAAAAATCAGTCTGAAAGTACTTTTAAAATATTATCTCTTCTGATATTAACATTAAACACGATTTAGTTCAACGATATTGGTTTTTCAACGAAAAATATTTTTTTTAAATACAACACTCCTGTGGGACAACCTATTATTCAATTAGATCTCTAAATTACGAGGAAAATGATATGCACAATGTCTACCTTCTCTTTTTACTAAATTTGCAATTAAAGAATAATAATAATTTTTTTTTAATATTTTTTGAAAATCAACACCATATTTGAGGATCAGATCATATGTATTTTGGACAGAAAGATCCAAATATGCAAGAATATACAGGTTGTCCCATTTAAAAATTTGATTTTCATGTAAATTGCATCGAAACCGGAAGTTGGCCATTTTGGTTCTTTATACCATATAATTGGAAATTTCCTCCCATATCCCTACACTAAATTTGAAAAAATCAATTCCCCCGTTCAAGAGTTACAAGAGTGTCCCTATCGGCTGATCCACCCGGTATGGCCTGAATACTGCGTTATAAATAATTTTTAAACAAGCTATCCGAGAAAATCCAGATACATTAAAGGAAAGTATACCTCGTAAGGAGTTCGCAATTCTAAATCAAAATGTACAAACGATTGGGAATAGTGTGGAAAAACTTAATAATTTAATTAATCAAAATAAGTGTAGTAGTTACAGTGATCGAACATTGGAGGTCCCGTGAATAAATAGATGCGTAGAAGTTAGAAGGTTTTAAATTAGTTTCAAGTTTCTGTCGAGGACTAGGACAACATGGAGGAGTTGCAGTTTATTGTCAAGAAAAAATATCTACTCGGATAACGACCGATGTTAATGAGTTATCTGAATGCTACTCGTTTGAATGTGCGACTGTAGAAATAAGTGATGGACGTTCTAAATATGTAAATATAGCTATTTATAAATCACCAGACACAAATGTAGACAATTTTTTAAAGAAAATTTCATGTGATTTTAGAATTATTAATTTAGAATTATCATTTATCAATGATGTAGTTTTTATCGCTGAGGACTTTAATATAGATTTTAAAAATGTAAATAATCAAAATTTTTAAAAAAATTAATCATTAAAATCTTACAGTGTAAAAATAGCTGTAGTCGGTTATACACGAATAAACAGCACTTCAAAATTATGTATTGATAATATAATAACAAACTTAGTAAATTGCGAATTCATTAGTGAAATAATAAACTCACATTTATCAGACCACATGTCTATTGCATTCTGAGTTCGAGCCCCAGCCCCGGTACTGACAATACCGGTGGGTATGGATGTATGTCGGCGTTTTTCCAAATGTGTAACTCCTCTTCCGGACAGCCTTGGCTTTGGATATGTAGTGGTGGTGTGTTTTTATGTAGGTACGTTGCTTTAACGAGGCTAATATTCAAACTTTTTCAAATTCATTGATGCAAATGGACTGGCCACATATTTTAAGTAAAACGGAAAATTATGTAAATTTACAATGGGACAAGTTCATGTCATATTTTTCACCTGTTTTTAATAATAATTTTCCTCTAAAAAAGTAATAACACAAATGACACGTGGAAACACACTGGCGAAATGTTAGAATGTAAAAAAAGACAGTACGATTTCAGTAATATTAAAACATAATCCGAATTATAGAGAATTATATAACTGGGAAAAGGCTAAATTAGAATTATTAGTTGAAGCTAGGAAAACATAATAAAAAAACTGCAAATTCAGACAACAATCTAAATCAATTTTTAATATGGTAGATAGAAATAGAAATTTAAGAAAAACAAAAAACATAACATGTTGTCTTCAGGTGACCTTACCACATTGGCTAATAATTTAAATTCCTGTTTTATAAACGCTGCAAACACACGGGAGAAGATGAAAAAAAAGCCAACTCATACCTTTACATTGCATCATTTCATTAAAATAAAAACTTTTTATGGGAAAAGCTACTAAAACACTAAAAATTAAATCGAATTCAAATTCAAGTCACTATGTACAATGTACAGGGTGCTATAACCAAGACGGAACAAGGCCATTTTTCCGGCGATAGAAACGTTTATAACAAAGACTAAATTAACCATTTGATGTATTTCTTCCGCCGAATCCAAAAGTTATAATAAAAAAAGGAATATAAAATTAAATATGCTGTTTTTATGTCACAACTATTTTCTTTTCAATTTATTTGTTTTCATTTATGATAATTTTTGGTTTCTGCGGAAAAAAATACATCGAATGGCTTTTTTGGTTTTTAACAAACATTTGTATCGTTTGAAAAATGGCCTTGTTCAATCCTTGTTGGATCATCATGTACCTAAACCTAACACTACTTAAAAAAAAATTAATAAAATAAAAAAATAGGAACTGTTAAACAAAATAGGTCTTTGATCACATTAAAAATAAAAAATCTTTAGCCTAAATAAAGTAAAGGAAAAAAAATATGTGAAAACAGGAAAAAGTTCCTTAAATACCAAGTTAAACTTTGTTGTCTAATATCACAATATCAAAACACTACCAAACAAAACTACGGAACAATGGAACAAACGGCAATATTATATTAGATCAGTAGAATCACATAGATTCAAAAAAATCATTGCTAGTTCTAGTATTTCTAGTAAATGAATTTATGTAAAATTAATATTAAAAATAGGGATTCCGTGTCGTGTAAGGGAGGCTGTGCTTCCCTAGCTTCCATGAAAAAACACGCCACTGATAAAATAACATATTTACAGCCAATCACTTAATAATTATTATTGTGTTAATTTTGCGATTGTGGGAGTTGCAATTTACCGGTAAATCGGTAAATAATAATGTAAATAACCGGTTAACCAGTATTTACCGGTAATTTTTAGAATGGAAGATTTGGGTGGCGAAAATGGCAATTGTCTTTTTTCATGTACAAAATTATCTAAATTTAACAAAAAACATTTTTATATACGTATATTTAATATAATGAACGAACAAAAGGTTTTTATCAAAAGGGAAAAATATAAATTAAATAAATTTAACTAAATAATTATTCGGTAAATAACAAAAATATCAACTTAAATAACAAAAATTATAAACATAAACTCAAATATACTCCAGTGAAATTAGACTTTTCTGATCTAACAAAATATATCCTTCATTTTTTTTTCGATTTATTTTGGTGTTTTAAAGAAAATATTAACAATCGGCAACGAGGTCACTACGGAATAAAAAATTATTCAAGGTCAAAGTTCACAAAAAGGCATTGTGCGTAAAAAATGAATAAAAAATGAATAAAACATTTTTCGTTCATTTGCCTATCTTTCATTTTCATAATAACCTCAGATAATATAATATATACAAGAAAAAAATCCAATCAAAATTACTGTACTGTACAATAAAAATTTGTATAATGTGCTTACACATTATAGGTACACAAATTTTGAAAGAAAAATATTTTATTCATTTTTTACGTACAATGCTTAAACCGATCATTTTACATAAAAAATGGAAGAGACCATTTTTGTGCGGAATTTCCATTATCTTTTATTTTCATAATAACATCAATCAGCCTCCGAGCCATAGAAAGCGCCATATTCACAAAAAAACCGTTTTTTGTGAACTTTGACTATGAATAATTTTTTATGCCGTAGTGATCTCGTTGCCGATTTTTAATATTTTCTTTAAAACACCAAAATAAATCGATTATAAAAAATGAAGGATATATTTTGTTAAACAGAAGCCATATTTTTGTCTAAAATGACTGGACTAATAGGGCATTTACTGAACATCTAATCTAAAAATGTTTACAAAATAGCCCGTTAAAAGGGTTAGTTTTTCAAAGTTATATCTGTTAATCGTCTGATATTTGTGCACAGAATACCACCAGCTGAAGATGTCCTTCCTCAATCGATATTGGTAAGTCGATAAATTAATAAGAATTGGTAATAACATACTTCTAAATGTATTCCACGGATATTTGAGGCAGTGAAATATTCAATTTTCTGTCGCAAGATATTGTCAATGTCTCTCTTGTAGTTCTTAGGACTTACTTTTTATAACATTATTTATTTATTGTTAAAAGTGCTCAGTGTTGGTCACAGTCACTCCGTATTTAGTGAATACTAGTCACTGACAAACAGAAACGTTGAATACGTGACATATCGTAAGTTCAGAATTTACCGAAATAACCGGTAAAAAATTTAAATAACCGGTAATTATTGTCATGTGTTTTTTGTCCTGATAACCGGTTAACCGGTATTGCAATCCCTAGTTGCAGTACAAAATTCAAATTATATATTTGTATGTGATGGTTTGGTAGATTTTGCCAACCTCGTTTGGAACCAACTGCCCGAACTTTGCTCCCCCCCTGCCCCCCCTTGGGCCCGGCCCTGTGCAAGCAATTTAGTGCACAAACTATAAAATATACTATTTATTAATACAAAATGCGAAATTTTGTAACTTGTAAATGTAAAAATAAAAATACTTCTGGAGATGATGAATTATCGACAGCTCTTCTGAAGAAAATAGCCATTCATGTAATTAAACATCTTTGTTACATCATTAATAATTCGAATCTGGGACCCCGTGGTCCCAAGTCTAACGTCTAAGCACTGCTAGTTACAATAACACATGACAAATTTTGCGCTATGGACTGTGGATTACCTGCAAATTACAAAATTTGTCACTCGGTGTAGTAAATATAACAAAAGTTATCTTCAATGTCGTTGATGTAGGCAATAGACTGTGGCTTTTAACAGTCAAGTCGCACATCCCGAGGAAATGTGTAATAGTTAAGAATGTGCCATATTCAGGAATAAGATAAAAATCATAAGTATAAACAACAATCTTCCTCCGAAGGAAACCGTAATAAAGTTATGTCTGTTGTTTTCCGTGAGAGGGCACAAAGACCTATTTTTCTGGTTACCTATAAACTATTCATCACCCTAGAAAACGATAGCATTTTTACTTGTAAAGGGGCTATCTGTACTTTGCATCTGCAGAAAAGTATATTAATTGTAGTTAATACTATTTTGTTTGGAATTCGCCTATAATAATCATGAATTTTTGCCTCTAAAAATATAACATTTATTTTTGTAAAGTATCTCAAAACCCAATATTCTATTTTTTTATTAGAAAATAGTATTAACTCAGAAAGGCTTGTTATGCAAGCCTTTCATGGAAGCGCAGAATAGCTAATTAGGGAGTTTCCTATTTTAGAAATATCATGTACATTCAACCTCATTTAGTAGTCTTTCACTTTCTTAACTAGCGAAACAAAAAAAAAATCATCTCGATATCTTAAAAACTCACGAACTTATTTAATTACTTACTTGAATACTTCGCGCTCGACTGAAGTCCACCCGTGACTTTGTTATAGAACCCCCCAGAATCGACCAAAGTCGAACCCAAAATAAAAATTCGACTTAGGCAAAAATTTTATTTAAGGACATTTTCAAGAGTCTGAGGGACTTCAGAGCCACAGTTTAGTCCAAAAGGACCGTTATGAGTCCATTAAGACATTAGGCACGACCGGGTAAAAAAGAAACACCGAATTTTTACTTAGGAAAACATATTTTGGGCCAGGAATTGAGAGTAAAAGTATATGGTGGTCATGGAAAAATGAATCACATACTTTTTTAAAAATACGCCAAAAAAGTACTTAGAAAATATTCAAAATATTTTCAACATTGACATTGACCATGGAGGTACAGTCATTTTGTTTTAAGGATCGACTATAAAACTTTATCGATACAATGCATCAGAAAAATTGACACAGGATCAATGAAAATGTACAAGGCCGGTTTCTCGAATAAAACGAGTTTGGATTCACCCAGCAATTTGCAATTTGGTCGAGTGCGTTGGGTAGTCAATACAAAGCGATGGTAGGAAAGCCAATAGTAGGGTTTTCTAAATAATAAAGTTTAGAGAAAACCGCCTTGTGCACAAAGGACTTAAAAGTCCATTTTGCCTAAAAGTCGTTCGCAGGTGGGTCGCTCCAATTTTGCTAATATTGAACACCTACATAGGGGCAAGTAAATCGTGGACTGATCGAACGCTATCAAACTTATGTAGTAAGTAAGTCCTCACGAATGTTGTTTGAGTATGTGAAATCTCATGTTACGAGAACTTTTTTTAGTAAAACATTTTTATGTTAT
Organism: Rutpela maculata; assembly: GCA_936432065.2. NCBI lineage: Eukaryota > Metazoa > Arthropoda > Insecta > Coleoptera > Cerambycidae > Rutpela > Rutpela maculata. The sequence goes on along the minus strand of OW386294.2, from coordinate 76,906,071 downwards.
TTTCAGTGTCAGCCGTAATTACCATATTACAAAAAGTCATAGACATTTCTAAAAGGCTTATATTTGATTCTGGAAAGGTTGCATGAATCTTTTCTACCAAATCGATTGTTAGCGTACGCTCTCATTTGTGTGGTTAAAAAGTTATTTGCCTTAGTCGGGGAGGCGCGATTCTTAACATTATATAAGAATTTTGCAGGATCCATTTTATAAGTATCATATCTGTTAAATAAACCGTATTCTTTGAACTAATTGCATCTTAATTGATCTTGAGACTTGTTGCTAGTCCTCATCCCTTGGGATCTTTCGTTTGGAAGACCGGACGCGTCGAGTTGATTCATACTAATACTCGATCTTCTGGTTGCCTTACGAGGGTTTGATAGGAATTTTTTTATGCATTTTTCTCAGAAATCCTTAGGTGTAGAATCCGTTATTAGCAGATAAAAACGTGAGAGTCACGTCAAAAATAAATCCCGTCGAAGAGAAATCTTCGATCGGGATTTTTTTATGCAAAAATAGCAGAAACCAGATGGCGTCAAAACCCTAATTGTCAGTGGAAAACTGAAACCACGCATTGAGAGAGCGTCGTTAATGATCTAGGGTAGTGCAGCCTTGATCCATTACGCGTCTATCGAAGTGCATCTTATCTCGAACCCAACTGGGAGTAGAAGAACGGGGTAGAACGCGACTGGCGCCCCTTAATAAATAAATTGGTGTCACGTCAATTTGACGCCCGGTAGTGTGTCCTTCTACAACGTTACAGTACACACTCGCTGAAATCGCCATGCTGGCGGTGCGCCGTATATTCCCTTTATTTATTGTGTGTGCTCGCTCATGTTCATTTAGTGAGGTTAAAATTTCCCGTCCGGTAAGAATAACACTGAATGAACTAAACTAAAGGTATCCGCGCCCGCTCGCTGTTGACGGAATTATGTACTGTGACGTAATCTAGCCTCAGACCAGATAAGCGCGGCATTTTAAACTTTGAAGGACCATAACTTTTTTATTTATAGAGATAATTAAAAAAAATTACGGATATTTTTTGGATTTTTACGACTATTTATTACCAGAAAATGAGAAAAATGGAAACTTCCTAATTACGGTTGTTGCAGAAATACGTATTGCCTTCAGACCAGTATAAGTTATAATCATTTAGATACAATAGAATGTGTTATTAACCTTTAAAAATTTTAAAATGTAGTTTTCGTTCTTCTGTAAAATATACTTTTTTGCTTATTGAACTTTTCTTCGGGATGTGCGAAGTATACTCTAAGACAAAGAAAGCGCCAGTATTCGAAAAAATATTTGAATGATTTATAGAAAAACAATTATCCTTAGAAAGAGTATCAATTTCATTACGACTAGACAGACAATTGTATCGAGATCAAAATTGATAGTGCGTTAGTGCTCAACAGAATCCCACACTCTCCAGTATTGCGAGCCGTTTGCCTTTCATGATGTATTTGTAAAAGCCAAAAGCCTAAAGCTAACATTATAAATATACACACATACACACAACCACGCAGACATCGACAGACGATATAAAAACGGTATTTTTCAGTTGGAATTATGGCAGTGCCAGTAAACGAGACAACAAGAGTAGACATGACAAATAAAATTTGATCATGTTCCTTCAATTCGATTTCTTGAATAAGAGATTGAAATTTGCGCTACCTTCTTCTGACGGCCTCGGATGAAATTATAACGAATATAGAAAGTTCAGTTCAGATTGTCCCGTTTTGTCAGAAAGATGTGTAAAAAACGAATACTTATCTAAAAATATTATTAATGATATCAAAAAAATTTAAATTCACAACAGAAAAAAATACTGCCACGCAAAATATCAATAGAAAACTGTTTCAAAAGGCATTCCTTTGGTGCCATAACATACGGAGTGTTCCGTTCGAAAAAATGAGAAAACGTAGATGCGACGTTTTCTAACCACTCGGTATAAAATGGCCGATGCTGTTAAATCTTAAAATTCGATTGCAAAATGTTTTTCAAATATCATCGCAGACCTTTCAAATAGCATATCGTTTGAGTCAGTTTCCAAAAAATAGTTCTAATATGTAATAATATACCGAGACAATAAAAAATAAAAAATAATGAAATAATTAATAAATATGAATGCAAAATTATTTCAAATTTTTTTTTTGTGGGAGTTACACTGCAGTTAAATATGTTACTGGATCTTGAATTTTGTGATGCTTGTCGCATTGTTCATCAATAGATGATATTTTTTAATATTTGTTCTCGGAGTCAGTATATGAAAAGTTAGTGATTGTTTAGAAAAAAGCCTGGGTATCTGCAAGCCGAAACGATGAAGAATATTATTACAGTCTATTTTATTAGTTAATAACAGAGCTGGGCAGAGTACCGCACTAAAGTACTCACGAGTACTTCACAACAAGTACATTTAAAAAGTGCTCGTGAAAACTTGAGTACGAGATTTTTGAACAGCAAAATCCGAAATTTCCCCACAGTGTACCAGCTCCCTAGCTATAATGTGATACATAAATCACCACAAATTTTTAATTTTTTTGTCAGTTCTTATACTAAAAATCCGCATTAATTTTTACAAATCTGAAGAACCAACATAAAGCACTAACTTACCACTCCGTGATATAGTTTCACACGTCAAACGCTTATTTCTTACACCGCCTGGCTGACACTGACTGCTCTACACACTTGTATGGAAAAAGACAAGCTGGGACTTGCCTGTGTTGCACGTCGGTACTCGTACTCATTACTCGTCAGTTGTGGCCGCCAAAAGTACTCGAGTACCTAATAATGTAAAGTACTTGAAAATTTCGAGTGCAGAGTGCCATTCAAATAAAAGTACTCGCGAGTACTTGTTACTAAGTACTTTGGATACTTAGTACAATTACGAGTACAATTTACTCGAGTACTGCCCAGCTCTGGTTAATAACTTATACAAGAAAATGATTTGAGACTTCATACTCTATTTTCGAAAGTTTGGATAGATCATGTTTTCCATTATAACCAGGGCTCGGGACTTTTGTCTCGGCGCCAGAGGCGGCTCTCATATAGACATAATATTATATTGCAAACATATACTGAAACATTCAGAAAAACGACAAAATGGTGAAGTATTCATCATGCCACAATGTATTTTTGGTGATAAATTTAACCTAAAAACGGTAATGGTTCTTACAGAAACATGTAATACGTATCTATCAAATAAAAAAAACAATTTTTGAATCAAATACATACTTTCCTGTTCTATTTAATATGTGTGGCGTGTTTATTATGTTTATTGTCGTAATAATTAAATATAAAACCCAATAAGCTGCTGGCAATATAAAACATTTTTTTCCAAATAAAATAAACCATTCTTATATAATATAAATCATACATAACAAGCAAAGTTAAGAATTAATGGCATACAACTGCCATGTACCGTGTGGATTACAAATGTACACAACGTAATAAAGTGAATTTTATTTCATTTTAAAATGTTAATACGTAACCTACTTTGCAACAAAACAATTTCTTGGACATCCAAAACAAATTTTAATAGACATATTTCCTCACAATTATATTAACTTTGGATGTTACGGAATTCCCTAAAAAAAGTACCTAGAGCCAACCCCGATTTTGACGTCACAGAGATAAAATTCCCGAGCTCTGATTATAACATTAGGAAAGTCAATAGTGGGATATACCCCATCTTCTCTATAGCAAACATACTTTAAAAACCAACCTTCTTTGTATATTTTCTACACTTTTTACATAAAGATCATAGGGAGGACACTATTGTTGAGGCATATTCAACACGAGTTCTTCAATAGGGAATATTCTACTATCCACCGAATTTTAAAATAAAAATTTCTAATGGAACAGGAGTTATCGTGTTTACAAGAAACGTTCTACACACATAGACACAAGACACGTATGTAAATATATATGGTCTTTTTTTATTTTATATTTGAGTTCAGCACGTTATGAAACGGATTTCTGTACAATTTTTTTTTCTACGATTATTAAAAAAAATTGTCCGGTTATTGATTAAATCAAATAGGTATAATCAGATATTTAAAAATTTAGTTATGAGAGTCTTCCATATATCGACTAAAATACAACAAATCTTAGCTATAAAAAAAATTGGCAGCTACTGGAAGCGGCTGGAACCTCCCCACCCGGTGGATCTTTAAAGCTGAAAAGAGCACTAAATTGTGTGCCATAACGGCACCAAATATAATCCGACCTCAACTTGCTTTGCTTTTTTAGTTTTTTTCTTTTTTTCAAGGAAACCAAATCGAAAGGGTGCAAGTGTGATATATCGTTGAAATCGGAATTTTTACTGCTTTTCAATGGTTCGATTACAAATTGTAAGTAATCGTAAAATAAACAACTTGTGCCAAAACGGCACTAAACGTAATCCGATCTCAACCAAAACTTTTCAGATCTTCTGGAGCAGTAAAGAAACCCTTATGGAAAATTTCATCCAAATCCGTTCAGTAGTTTCGACGCTATCGTGCCAACACACATACACACACACATCATACACATAGAGACATTTTTCAAAAACCACTTTTTTGGGTTCCTGGGACCTCAAAACGTAAAGATTTGATGTTAATCTGAATTCTCGATTTTGGGCCAATTTAAGTAACCTCCCACAATTTTGTGGGGAGGTTAAATTGTAAATTAAAAAATGTTGGACAAATGAAACATCCTAAAAATAGATTTAAGGAACACATGGCCAATTTCAAATATGGAAAAACTGAAAAGGGTTGCCTTTGATAACAACTATAGATAATAACTTAAGGTGTTAAGGTGCGTCCAAGTCTGAGTTCGACAATCATGAATTTATCATTTGTTTACAAAAATTTTTTAATCGAAATTTCGAATCTGTTTTATTAATATCTCCTTACGAGAAGTTGTTAATGCTAAATTCGGCAATCTTGCAAGTTGAATTTACATCATAGATGCGTTTCACAGTACTTTTGTAATAATGCGCTCCTCTACTATACTTGAGTGCACTCCAGTTATATCTTGTTATATTTAATATAATACCAAACACACCACATTTTAAAGCTCAGAGGCATCTAAAGAGAACACCGATAGCTATATTACTTTCAAACGTACATACCAATTTTCATAAGAGCCTTGAAATTATGAAATGAAGCTACGCAACAAAAATATGGATTTTATACCGAAACGCACCCAATTTCGATATGCAAAGATAGATTTGCTCTTTCTCAAATAAGCCTATAGTCTTAATGCAATTGTCATGTAAATTTGATTCATCGCTTGAATTGCTAATGGTCTTTGGAGAATTCTCCCTACTCTAAAATTAAATCAGAAATATAACATTCATGTAAATTCAATGCTTCTGCTGCATCGGTTTAATGTAGTCATTTTAGGCCAAAATTTTGCAATCAGATAAAAAAAAACTCTTAAAAGCAAGCGATTTAGTACATATAGTACATGCTCACCCAACTAACATACTAAAAATCTCCGAAAATCAAAGTTGTGCTACGGACTAAGTCTTCTAAAATAGCCGCCAAAATTCAGCTTATTGCAATTTTTTCAAAAAATATGTAGGTAACGAAAGACGTTTTTAATAAAGTTTGTTCAGAATAAAACTACCAGTATTTTTTGTTATTTGTCCATCTCTCAAGCTATAAAATGGCATCAAATGAAAATCGTTTGCTATAAAATTGTCTAATTTTCTGTTTTCATAAAAATAGCCATTAAGCCAGAAAATTTTGCCAACACATGAATATCGAATATCAAAAATGATAACTGCAACGTAAAAAATGAAAAAGACCAAAATAAAACACCATAAAATAGTAATTGTGTCTGAACGGTATTCCTCTGAAGGAAAAATCTACATTATCTTATTCACCAGATACTACGCAAGTTTGTTATCTTCTTCATCAGACAGATGTTCAATGGCCTCTTCGGAATCCATATATGAAATGCTCTGCCACGCCTACACATGGCAGAGCATTTCTGTGACTTGGTGCTAAAAGGGCCAAAGTCGTTAATAAAACAAATGTAAGATTGGCCCTTTTAGAACCAAGCCACAGATTTAAATCCAGAGTTCCCTCATTCACATTTATCGGTACATTTGTATTTACAAGTGTACGAGATGCGTGTCAACAACTCTGATGGAGCAGGGTTTTTGGTCATACATACGGGTTTCAAGACGTCTCCCTTTTGTATCCACCCCCAGTCGGTAAGGTCATCTTAACTTTCTATTGCACAACCTGGAAAAAATGGTAATAACAAAGAAATTGGTAATTTTATGCCAAACAAACCTTATTTGAAACTTTTTTCGATACACTGTATATCTTTAAAAAATATACAAAAATCTGAATTTTGGCGGCCATTTTGGAAGATGTAGATATATAAAATGGCTGTACTAATTGTGGCATATGACTTATCTTCTAAAACATATTTTCATATGTTTTTTTTTTTTTTTCAGTACAATAAGTACGGTGTTAACAAACCTAACAAAAGACACTTTCGACGTGAAGGCTCTTCGAGCTTTCAGAGTTCTTCGACCTTTAAGGCTTGTTTCTGGAGTACCAAGTAAGTAAACCTGCTGTCTAATTTAGCAAATACAATAATTTTTTTTTAGGTTTACAAGTTGTTTTAAACTCAATTCTTCGTGCCATGGTGCCTTTACTGCATATTGCTCTTTTAGTACTATTCGTTATTATTATTTATGCGATTATTGGTTTAGAGTTATTCTCAGGGAAAATGCATAGTACATGTGAGAATAGTATTACACGTAAGTTTCAAATATGATAATTAAATAGGGTATTCTCACACAAAAACGGAAAAAAAGCGAAAAAATTTAAAATGCCAAATTCTTATATCGACTTATCTACTCCATTTGATTGGCGTGTAAGTAAGTCCTGTGATACATTTCCCTCAATGCCACCCTTTCCTAAATTAAGCACTGTTGACATGCAAGATATCGCGTTCCATACATTGACTTGTAATTGGTCGGTTTAGGTTGTCAAAGATTAATTGTCAGTCACAAGTCCTGAATTACAGTGAGCAAACTCAGAAGCTTTGTATATAAAAAACAGATGCCAAAGAAAGATATAACCCGATTCGAGCCTTTCGTCTGTCATTATTTATATAACTTGATGTATATACCGTGGTTTTTATTTACTATTGGAATAATAATAATAATAATAATAATAATATCTTTATTTACCATAAAAAATATATATACATATATATAAAATTGGTAAATAGGTACCATTTCACCTAGATGGTGCTCTTCCAATGGCTCTAACAAGAAGGAGGTAACCTACAACTTAAAACTAAGTACATACAATAATAGAAGAATAAAAATGAATGAAAATGTGCTACGATGTGGCGCCACTGGTGCAGGGGAGGGAGATCTATCAGAACAATTAAAGTTGAAATTTCGTTATTAAAATGGTGCATGCAGGGAAGGGTACCGCTGATTTTAGGTGGCAACATTTTGATCGGCAAGCAGCATACTTTTTATTTTACAATTAAATGTTTTTGTAGATAACTTTTTAATATTTGAATCCAGCCTGTTCCACATATGGATTGCATTATATGTGAATGACTTTTGGTAAGCGGAGGATTTGTGTTTGGGTATTCTTAAATCTTGCATATGCCTTGTATTTTGATCATTATTATGGACCAAGAACTTGTTTCGTAGGTAGTGGGGTTCACCAGTAGTCATCACTTTATAAATGAGTCCGTACATGTGTGATATACGTCTATTTTTCATATTTAGGATAGAATTTTGATTTAGGTAAGGAGTACCTAAATCTACCTAAATGTGGTCTTTAGTAGATTGATTACCCCTTGTGTGATACTAGTGTGTTTCTGTGTTATGAAAAAGAGTACCTAATCGAACTAGAACTGCCTTTTTTATATATTTTCTACCCTTGAATAGGGCTGATTTTTGCATTTTTTCAAAAAAGTAAAAAATATGCTCACCTTACAATTTCTCAAAATTTAATTTGAGCCCTCTAGGATTTATTTTGCTCTTTCCCTTGGCTCGCTATCTACTATGCAAAAACAGGCCAATTTTGCGGTCACTCTTTCTTCTCGAATACATCAGGCACCTACTCCTATCCAGCTTGAGTAAGTCAAGCAGAGAATTTTTCAAGTAACTATATTCTCAGCAATTATTGGGATTAGAGGACCGATATTCGATAAAGTTATTCTCTTTTGTAAGAACTTCAACGTATCCAAAGAACATTAAATTCCACTGAGTGAGAATACCCCATTTCATATATTCATTTTATTGTTTGATTTGGCATGAAATATTATTACTAAATAAGTGTACCAGAAATGGCCGCGACATGTGTTAAATTATATTTCTAAATTGGGTTCTTATCTCATTAGTTCATTCAAATAAAGATGTTGATAATCACTTCCATGACTGAAATGAAATGAAATGGAACCTTCACCATCTTGTATGGCTTCATTCTGCCAAAGTCTATTTCGTATGGACAAAATTATACTCTACAAGTTGGTGAAAGTCCCATTTAATTACACCTCAATTTATGATTATGATTTCGAACATAGTGGAGTGCCCATAGACCAAAAATGTAAATTATTAGGAAATCGATTAGTTCTAAATGGATTTGCTTAAAAACATTTTAATGGATTTTTATAATCATAGATTAAGTTTTCTATCACTTTCTTTGCCGGATAATTTTTTAAGGAATTATTGTCAAGTGTTGTATCTAACTTCCTGTGATTATTTTGTCTATATCTAGACTGAAAAATATATATAAATTAATGGTTAATTTTTGGAGGAAAAAATTGTCAATTTTTTGTCCAACTTTAAATAGCTGTAATATCGTCAAGACATCCCACCGAGATGTACCAAGAAGCAAATTTAAGATCATTCTATCAACTTTAATTAGCATTTAATAATGTATACAGTGTGTCCCATAAGTAATGGTACTCAGTGGAATATCAGATTCCTTAGGTAAAAATATTGCGATTCAGCCAAACTTACCGTAGTTCAAAAGTTAATAGTAACCAAGATACAGTGTGTTAAAATTAAAGAAAGAATTTTTCAATAGCTTTAAAAAAATGAAATATTTTAATAAAATTTGGTGATTGGGTTTTTTTGAGGTGAGGAATTCACATCTATTAAAGGGCACCACCTAAGGTATTTTGCGTGTCTTTAAAACGCCGTAACTTTTTTGTGCCTTAGTGTCTCTTTCTTTTTAATAAAAAAATTTTTTCCATCTTTTTAAAGGTAAAAGATATACCTGTTGCTACGAGTAACCGTTTTCGAGATATTTACTTTTAAAGTATTCAATGCAATCAATTTAAATTATGATTGAGAGGGATTTACAATTGTAAAGTAGGCCTTGATTAAAACAAAAATAATAGAAGACGCTTTCAAATTTAATTTCTGTCACTTACTTCCACTTGTCTTGGGAGCCAGGTGTCACCAGCGCGGAGTCCCGATTTTGATCCGTTGGATTTTTTCATATTGGGGTACATTAAATCTCTTGTGTATGAAGATACAATAAATATTCGAGAACAATTATGACAGAGAATTGGAAATGCCGTGGAATAATTTTAAAACGAACACTTGTTATTTAAAATCGGGCAGTCGTTGAAAATACACTCGTCGTCAAATATGTTAAATGGAAATCATTATGTCACTTCGAATATTCGTTACTGAAGACAGATCTCTTTTTTTTATAAATTATTGTTAATTATACTATTCGCTTCACTCAATTATTCTGTAAATCAAGCAATAATATCTAGAAAACGATTACTCGTAGCGACATTTTATACGTAAAAAGAACAGAAAAATAGGTATTTTTAATAAGAGACACTAAGGCGCAAAAAGTTGTGACGTGTTAAAGACTTGCAAAATACCTTGTCGACCCCTCTATAAACAACAGCAAAATTATGAATAGATTTGAATTCCTGGCGTCAAAAAACTCCCGATCACCAAATTTTGTTAAAATATTTTAAAAAATTTTAAAGTTATTTAAAAAAACATTTTTTTTAACTTTCACACCTTGATTACTATTCATTTTTGGACTAAAGTAAGTTTGGCTGAATCGCAAAATATTTTACGTAAGGCGTCTGCTATTGCTGGATGTACCTTTACTTATGGCACACCCTGTATTCCTAAAATGCGTATTTTTTAAAACATTTTCAAATATTTAGAGCTTTGCAACACGTGTTGTAAAAAAACTAAACGGTAAAAAAGAAAATTCCTAGGTAACTGTTTAGCTGTAACAGTATAGCTAAAGAAGGCACAATTTTTATAACGTCTTAAAAAATTTCTTTTGGAAATCATAAAAATTTTTTCTTTTTTTTTTTTCATAATTTTTACCTGATTCAAGCAACGGAAGAAATTAAGATAATTAAACAAGCCTGTTTCTATTTGGGATAAAAACACGCTTAAAAAAAAATGTTTTTTACATTATAAATTATTTTTAAGGACAATAATATATGCCATCTGGTTTATTATTTGAAAAGCTACAAAAAAGTTTCAATAAACTCTTTTGTCAGCACACAATTTTATGAAATCAATTTGCAATTTCGATCTTCATAAAGACTTATTTTTTTAACAACAAATAGCCAAACTTGGCTAATAGTTTTTATGTAGAGGGTTTTATTAAGAATCAAATTAGAGATCGTCTAAAATGTAGCTGAGTTTACTTTTGAAGTTACTTATATCACCAATTGCTCAGAGATATATTATTTTATATAAAAATTTTGTTTTTAGACGAAGAAATGGATGAACCTCACCCTTGTGGAGAGGATGGGTTTAATTGCACTGTGAATTTTGGATCTGAATGGGAATGTGTAGAGGGATGGAAAGGACCAAATGATGGTATTACGAACTTTGATAACTTTGGATTATCTATGTTGACTGTGTTTCAGTGTATTACTCTTGAAGGCTGGACAGACGTGCTTTATAACGTAAGAAATTAGAATTATTAACGACAATTGGGTTGTTGGCGAATTTTCAAGAATGCTGAAATATAGCAGTGGAGCATTAATTTCATTATATTTTTAATTTGAAAAAAAATGATTAAACTTCGACTATTTGAATGTACCGCGAAAGCGGTAATGACGTCATAACGGCAGGTAGATGTGAACTTATGTACAGAACAGGAGAGGATGAAGAATATGAACAAGTTGACATTGTTGACAACAAAAATAACCTCATATATCAAAAGTAAATTTTACGTTTAGTCAGTAGCGTTTAGAGTTTGGTGTTATTGTTAATATTTTTTTCGAAACAACTGAGGCAGGATTTGTAAAACCTAATACTTACATTCCAGTTGCGATCGATATATTTATAGTGCTAAAAATCAACGACGAGAAATATAAAGAAAGGTCTATATTGTAACAAAATATAAACGATTATAATATATACTTTATAATAATGTCTATCTAAGAAATTACTAAGATTTAAAATATACATAATTCAAAGAACATTTATAACCACAGTTCAACGGTTTCGTATCCCATTCGGACTCTGTTTATATGTTCACTGACTTTGGTTTACTTTCACAGTTTTAATTTCATAATTTTTTAATGTTAAACAAATCAACATTAAGTTTTTAAACACCACACAACACCACACAACACCGCACAATATACTTTTAAAACAACACATTCAGTTGCATCACGTCACTCGATAACATCTATAGTTTGAATTTCCTTTCTTATGTCTTCATGTAGCCTGCAAACTCTTCTCTTGGGATACATCTCATTTAAAACGATTTCTTCTTTGCTCTTTTTTCTCCATTGGTACAGCTCCACCTTCGCTCAACTAAAATTTAAATAAGAAACATTTATAAAAGCTAGTGACAAACCAATAAAAGAAAATATTCAGTTCATTACAATGAATTGTTTATTGCTTGTTTTATCATGAGCACTTTTAGTTTCACATTTGGTTTTTAGCTGTATCCCATTTAAGAGAGGATGGCCAACTGGATGGATCATCATGGTCTTTTTCTGCAACACAATCCTACGTTAAAAATAAAATTCTTATATTAACATGCAACAACTTACCATCAATAAAATGCTTAGAACACCCCCGTCAGATTATTCCTTTAAATGGCTCGCAGTCAGTTGCAGTCTTTAAACCCTAACTTCTTCTGGTTGTAAATCGAAATTGTTTTATAAAAAACCGCTGCCCAAGGAATCACTACTTCCACATCCAAATTTTCTATCCAAGTCACTCACAACGAAAAAATTTTGTATGTGGAAATAATTGTTTGTGGAACTTTAATAACATAATATTGGAAATCCTCTACCCCAAAAACCCATAAAACGATACCCCACATCGGTAGTGGGGTGGGATAGTGATAGGGGGTGGTAGTGGGGGTGGATGAAGTAAAAAAATATTTTGAGGTTTCTAGTTCTTGTACAAGGTTATTCACTATATATTGACCCGCCCCCCCCTCTTTATTTCTGTTATTATTGAAAATAGGAAAAAAAGTTTCGTATAAAAGTTGCAGGATCTTACCTATATTTTAACGAAACGTGATTAAAAAAACAATATCATATATAGGTCACGTGATACGAAATAAATATGTTTTTTTTAATGGAACACCCTATATATTATTGCATTTTCGAGAAGCCCTTTTTCTCCTGATTTTAAATATATAACATTGTATAGGTCTATCTTAAATACTTTTTGACATATTTGACATTCAAAATTCAAATAAAAGAAAAATAACAAGGTAGGCCACGAAAATAATTATTTTATTGTTTATTCAATTTTGACATTTCAAACCGTCATGATTAACATTTATTCAATCGAAATGGGTTACAGTGGGGCTGAACAGGTCGAAATATTTTCCCTTTATGTGAAAAATAATAAAAATAAGTGTGCCGCAAGAAGAGAATACTTTTTATTTTACTAGTGAATAAACAACTATTTACGGTTTTTGCTATGGAGTTGCTATGGAATGACGGTTTCAAATGTCAGAATTGAAGAAATAATAAAATAATTATTTTCGTGGCCTACCTTGTTGTTATTTTTGTTTCACTTGTGTTTTGACAGGCATGGCTCAATCATTTTGCAATAAAGCAGCTTATTTGCATTTTGAATGTCAAATATGTCAAAAATACTTTTAAATACTTTTTGACATATTTGACATTCAAAATGCAAATAAGCTGCTTTATTGCAAGATGATTGAGCCATGCCTGCCAAACCAGAAGTGAAACAAAAATAACAAGGTAGGCCACGAAAATAATTATATTATTGTTTATTCAATTTTGACATTTCAATCCGTAGCCGTAAATAGTTGTTTATTCACTAGTAAAATAAAAAGTATTCTCTTGCGGCACACTTATTTCTATTATTTTTCACATAAAGAGAAAATATTTCGACCTTTTCAGCCTTACTATAACCCATTTTGATTAAATAAATGTTAATAATGACGGTCTGAAATGTCAAAATTGAACAAACAATAAAATAATTATTTTCATGTCCTACCTTGTTATTTTTCTTTCACTTGTGTTTTGACACGCATGTCTCAATCATCTGTCAATAAAGCAGTTTATTTGAATTTTGAATGTCAAATATGTCAAAAAGTATCTAAGATAGACCTATACAATGTTACATATTTGAAATCAGGAGAAAAGGGGCTTCTCGAAAATGCAATAATATATAGGGTGTTCCATTTAAAAAAACATATATTTATTTCGTATCACGTGACCTATACATGATATTGGTTTTTTTGTTAAAATATAGGTAAGATTCTACAACTTTTATAAGAAACTTTTTTTTCTATTTTCAATAATAACAGAAATAAAGGGGGGGGTCAATATATAGTGAATAACCCTGTACACACACCAAATCACATTTTTTTTCATCCCCTTTAATGATGAGGTGGGGGTGGTAATGAGGGTGGCTAATGCCAAATTTTTTTTTGAGACCTTAGCTTCTCTTATATATACTAAGTACCAATTTTATGGACTCTTACCTGCTTGATTTACTTATTTACCCCAAATTTACCCCAATTTACCCCCCACCCCTCGACGGAACAAGATGAAAATATAATCTAGTTGTAGATCTCGTTAAAGTACATATGTATACCAAATTTAAAGTCAATATCTCAAACGGATCCAGAGTAAACGTGCGCACAAAAAAAGTTACAGACAGACCGACAGACAGAGTTTTTTTTTCGCTCAAACTTAAAATCTCGACGTTTCATGACATTCTAAGCCTATTTGAACAATAAAAATGTTTGTCATTACTGTACTTCCAGTTCCAATGGATGTGGAAGTAAAATAAAAGCGGTCGGTGTCTCGGATTATCACATTTCCAGAATTAATAGCAATACCAATACCAAAAACTTCATTTCATTTTGTGTATAATGTACCCAAAACCACTAATATTATGAAAAGTTCAATCACTAGCCATTTGACATCTTAAGGATTTCGGTTTGTTTTTCCTAAGCATTAAATTTGACATTAAATTCTATTGATGTTATTATCTTTTTTTAAAGCTTTTATTTAACTTGCAATGTTTGTTTGTGTGTTTGTTTGTTAGTTTAGGTCAAATCTTGCAAGCTGAATTTCGACTAGTTCTAATTAAGCTAGAGCTTTGAAATTTGGCACACGTGTATAAGTCCGGTGGCAATGCAACATAGTATAGCCATTAGGGGACGAGGTGGGGAAGGGGTGGGAAGAGGTGGGGAAGAGGTGAGAAGGGGCGGAAATAGGGTGGAAATAGGGTGGAAAGAGGTGGGGAGAGATGGGAAAGGGGTGGGAAGTAGTGTTAGAGTGTGAGTGTGAGAACACGGGAGAGGGAAGGGGTGGATGGCGGTGGCAAATGAAAAGATTTTGTCTGTCTGTTTGTAAAATAAGTGGACTAAAAAGTAAAAAATAAAATTATAAAAAAAATATATTTTTAAGAAAAAAATTTTATTTGGAAAAACTACTAAAAAGAAAAATATATTTTTTTAAATTTATACACCTGGAAACCAAAAGCTTTGGGGGCGGTCAATTGACCAAAGTAACTATACAATAGCGCCGTCCCCAAAGCTTTTGGTTTCCAGGTGTATAAATTTTAAAAAAATTATTTTTACTTTTTAGTAGTTTTTTCAAATAAAAGCTTTTTCTTAAAAATATTTTTTTTATATAATTTTATGTCTATCGCTATCAACAAATATCTAAACTAGCACTCCTTTTTCGTCGCTTTATAACTAACTTCTCTGTACACTGCCGTTTTGATGTCATCGATATTTGAAATATTTTAATAATTGATATTGTAACATTTACATGTTTCTAATGATTTTTTAAGAAGAAATGTCATTGTTTAACATAGATTTTACTAAAATTTTAACTTAGTGCAACAACTCAATTTTCAAAACCCATTTTCCAGTCCAACTTATTAGATACCATTTTCAGATACAAGATGCTCTGGGTAGGACATGGCAATGGTTGTATTTTGTTTCTATGGTTATTCTGGGTGCATTTTTCGTTATGAACCTAATTCTTGGTGTGTTGAGCGGGTAGGTTTCACCATAACTTGTATTTATTAATTTAATTAATCGTAAATACTAGTGAGTTTTCAAAGGAAAGAGAAAAGGCGAAGGCTAGAGGAGACTTTCACAAGCTCCGGGAAAAACAACAATTAGAGGAAGATTTAAGAGGGTATTTGGATTGGATAACTCAAGCTGAAGACATCGAGCCAGAAGGCGAGGACCAACAGAATCAGGAAAGCAGAAATGTTACTCAAAATGAAATGGACTCCACCGACCAACTTGGAGAAGAAGAAGTACAACAAGAATCATGGTTTACAAAAAGAAAAAAGGATTTTGAAAGAGTCAATCGCAGGATGAGGAGAGGCTGTCGAAAGCTCGTTAAGTCGCAATCATTTTATTGGCTCATTATTATTTTAGTATTTTTAAACACTGGTGTTCTCGCTACAGAACACTACAATCAACCGGATTGGCTAGATGATTTTCAAGGTAAAAAAAATTACATATCATTTTTTTTTCTCGAATTTTCATAACGATTTTTAACAAATTTACATCATTTTACATTTAATATTTCAATTTCTGAGAACCAGGAAACGTACCTGAAAAGTAAACAGCTTTTCAATTTTCTTTTGAAGAAAAGTAAATACAAATTATAATGCTTAGCTTTTTATCAACGGCAAGGACTAAAAATGAGCCGACAACATTAACCACTAAGAATTGTAAATTCTCCAGTGGCCACTGTTGTATTGCGCGCAGTTTCTGGTCTGTTTTTCTAACTCGTATATTTTTAATAAACCTCAAATATATATTTAAATTACTTTTAACGTTTTTTTTTTTTGTTCCAGAGTATACAAATATGTTTTTTATTACTCTATTTACAATGGAAATGTTGTTAAAGATGTATAGTTTAGGTTTTCAAGTAAGTATCAGTCATATTATTTAGTTTATTCCTGACATGTGAAATTTTAAGGGTTACTTCGTCTCGTTATTTAATCGATTTGATTGTTTTGTTGTTATTGGAAGCATAACAGAGATGATTCTAACGAATACGCATATGATGCCTCCTTTAGGAATATCTGTGTTACGTTGTGTTAGACTACTAAGAGTGTTTAAAGTTACAAAGTAAGAAATTTAACAATGTTGGTTTGTATTTATTAACATTGATATCATTTTTAGATATTGGCGATCACTTTCGAATTTGGTTGCCTCTTTGTTAAATTCTATTCAGTCAATCGCGTCATTGTTGCTCCTACTGTTCTTGTTTATCGTTATTTTTGCACTACTTGGAATGCAAGTCTTTGGTGGAAGATTTACTAAAGATACAGAAGAAAAAACTAGGTATAATTTTGATAGTTTTTGGCAAAGTTTGCTCACAGTGTTTCAGGTAATTTATTTGAACTTTCAACAAGCATACTTTTTTAACAAATATCATGTATTTCAGATATT
Source organism: Rutpela maculata (assembly GCA_936432065.2). NCBI lineage: Eukaryota > Metazoa > Arthropoda > Insecta > Coleoptera > Cerambycidae > Rutpela > Rutpela maculata. The sequence goes on along the minus strand of OW386294.2, from coordinate 76,889,167 downwards.
GACTGGTGAAGATTGGAACGTTGTTATGTATGAAGGCATAGCAGCTTATGGTGGTGTCGAATCTTTTGGTGTTCTATCTTGCATATATTTCATAATTCTTTTTATCTGCGGTAACTGTATCCTTTACAAATTATACTAAAAACGTTATTATACACGGCAAATGGAAAAAAGCTAAAAGTTTGTGCCAACTAAGTTTTCTATACATCGATGGAAGGCTCTTTCCATCCTCTATCACACCTTGAAGTTCCCACCTAATCTCGTGTATGTGTAACTCACCATTTTGAAAAATGGCGGAAAACGGGCATCTTAATATATCACGATCCACTGAACCATTTTAATTGACATATGAACTGTTGACATTTGGAGGTGTCTGTTTACCTCAAAATATGTTGGCGGTAAATTAGCTAAATTGAAGCCTGCATCACTGTAGTTCTGTTGTATACAGGGTGCCACAGGTTAGTGGCTCCCTCCTATATTTCCTTTATTTTTTAACTTATCCATTTGAAATTTGGGGAGCATAAATTAGCTGTAAAAATAGATTTTTGGACATAAAAAACGGTAGGAGGCCATTTCCGGTTTACCCGGAAATGACCGCAAATTTCGATTTTTAAATGGAACACCCTGTATATTTTTACATATTTGTATTCAAGGGAACATTCTGAGTATACTATGAGATTTTCCCGAATTTTTGAGTAGATGTTCAGTTTTTTAAGCATTATAAGACATTCGTCTAGAGTGCTTTGGAATATCAAAATTTGTTCTACGGCAGGTAAAGTCCAAAAGAAAAATATAATTTTTCGTTTAATTTCATTAATGACTATTTACGAAGCCTCCAAAATTGAACAAACCACTTTTTTTATCGAAAACTTTTTTTTCAAATGGGAAGGTGGGTAGTTCATACTATTCAATAAATTATAGATGTTTTTCTGAATTCATTGATATCAATTTCAAATCTATGCTATTTATTTTTCTATTTTATTGAATTTATTTAAAAATAAAAAATCACTCTCAATATAATTTTTCTTGAACTTTAACGTAGTTGCCTTTGCAAAAATAATATCTGATAATGAAATGTGAATAACTACCTTTTTGTGAATAATAGCCTTTTGGTTCTCTCTTTTGTTTCTTAATAAGTATAAGTACTAGTGCAAACTATAAGGGTCAATAAAAATTATTTTGAAAGTGATTTTTTATTTTTAAATAAATTTAATAAAATAAAAAAACAAATAGCATAGACTGAAATGGATATCAATGAGTTCAGAAAAAAATCTATAATTTATCGAACACTCTTCTTTGTTTAAACTGAAGATTGACAACTTCTTCCTTAATGATGGTTGTTTTTTGAAAACTATCATACCGTTCGTTTTTTCATTCCGAAAAATTTACGAAGTTGTATCGCAACCGGAAGGCATAATAATACTCTGTTCAAACTGCATCTTCATTCTGTATTTTTAGCAAACTTACGCAAACTTCAGTTGAACAAACTAGAGAAATTAATGTGGTTATGATCACTTCGTAGGTGATATGTCTCTAATGTGGCTATGCCTCTAGTAACGAGAAAATTACGGCATATACGGAACAGTATTTGAAAAGCGATGATCAGATATACCCACCAAATGTCGTTTTTTATATTTTTGGCGTGGGCGAAGAACCGTAAACGCCAAGGATAGCCAGTTCAAACAAGTCTGTACAGTGCCCCTATTACTATGACGTAGCCGCGCGCCCTGTTGCAGCGCGCTGCCATTTAAAATGCATTGTGTGGTAATAGTAATGCACACGCACAATTAATTGAAATAATTGAGGCATACAACATTTTCAGTGTTCTTTGTATATAATTATCGTGAACTAAACGTGTGTGGAAAGTTTTAAGAATGTAGCAATTTGTTCCTTTTCCACTAAATGTCAAAATATAATATATGTTGATTATTTAGTTTTTCTTTTAATTAATTTTCGATTTTTTTTTCTGCTTGAATTAGAATCTGTATTTTTCCTCTTCATTGCCTTAACCTGATTAGCTTTTAAATTCCTGAAACTCATGCGAATTACAGTGCAAGCAGGCAAAGCGTAGAAGTGTCTGACAAAAATTGACAAAAGTATGTCAAATTGATTAAAAGAAAGTCATGGAAATGAAATGTCTGGTTCAAGAAAACATACATTATTGTTTCTCTATACGGCGGATATTGATTCACAAAAAAAAATTATCTTATCTACAGAGAATTCTGATTCAATTCACAGAAAAATCTGATAAAAATGATCTAAACAAAATATTAAATTATGAAAAATATGTATTATAAAAATTATCATCCAGTATAACAAAACATCCCGAAAACGTTGGTACACATATAATAATAAAAAAACCTATAGTCGCGGCGGTCACCATAAAATGAACAGAACAAATCCAACTTGTATCTGGGTTAAATTCATCATGCCTCTTGCACCTGTTTATCCATTCACCTCTTATGCTTCTTATGGTTCACCTCTTATCTTATGGTTTTGGACACCAGATCTTTGGGTTTTGGAAAAACGTGGAAAATAATATTTTGACCAGTAGATTTCTTTGTACAATACGTGTTATTACAGTCATACATTGAACACGTTGTTCCCGGCATTTTTCTTCGCTTCTATCTGAATAATAACAATATGTAAGTCTAATACATGAATTATTAAGTTTCTGGTATCTTCTATAATATACACAAAATCACCACAGAACACTGTTAATAATAATTGTCTTTTAAATCCTATAACGGTCCAAAATTGCTCCCTGTTTCTGCACACAATTTCACTAATCAAGAATGTTTTTATAACTTAAGGGAACGTATAAAACACACACAAAGATGTACATATGATATTTATAAAGAAAAACCAGTAAATAAGTAGATAAAACTTAATAAGCACGTCACTAAACACAATGCCGTCAGAAACGTAAACAACAGATTTAGGTCTCGCCGTGACAGCTTTGCCGGCAAGTGGCGAACTTTGCGGCATAAGGAACTGGCTATCCTCCCTCTGTTTACGGTTCTTGGACGTGGGCATCCTAAATTTAACGGATAAGTTATAAACTTTCTTTTTCAGTACTTAGTGAGATTTCTATTAAAAAAGATCAGATCAAATCGTGTTACGCGAATCGCAAGATATAAACCGTTATCTAAATGCTCGATTTCCGCCATTTTTTCAAGATGGAGTGTTATGCGTACACAAGAATAAGTGGGAACTTTAGTGAACTTTGAGCACTGACCTGCAATCATTTTACTGATTTATATTTTCTAATGCCGAAATTGTTTGAATTTCCTTAATATTTCACAGACATTCTACTAAATGTGTTCTTGGCTATTGCTGTAGACAATTTAGCAGATGCAGAATCTTTAACTGCAATTGAAAAGGAAGAAGAAGAGGGCGAAAAGAAATCAAAAAGTCCAACTCCAGGTCCAGAGGAGGAAGAAGAAGAAGGTGAGGAAGAGGAACATAGTGTAGAAGAAGAAGAAGAAACTGAGGATGGGCAGTACTCAGAAAGGTTAGAGATAGTTTAGGTGGTTAATTGACAATTTGATGATTATGTAAAATTTTAGATCAGAACACGATGAGGAAGTTGAATCTCAGACAAAAATTGCCATAGAAGGTGAATTTGACGAGGAGCAAAATGAGGGTAGGTAAAACGTACTATATGAATTCTTAATATCTTTTTAAGCTAGGTTTTGTGATTTGGAGCACTAATAGAAATTAGTTAGGACAAAACAATAACGATAATTTTCAGAGGATGAACTAGATCTTGATGACGATGAAATGGAAGTTGTAACAAAAGATACCGCCAGACCTCGTCGATTGTCAGAGGTCACCATTGTAAAGAAAACACGCCCCATTCCAAAAGGCAGTGCCTTCTTTATATTTTCTTATAAAAACAGGTAGGCCCCTAAGAACGGGACATAGCTGCTGAAGTGGGCATGTTTCTAAAGTAGTCATATACTTTGCTATAGTCACAGGAACTATTAATGCTACTTTCTTTATTAGAAGTAAAACATTTCAAATAATTTTTATTTAACAATGTTGCACTACAGGGTGTATTAATATAAACTCCCAGACAAAATATATTGAAAATTAATAGAGATATTTTAATTATATAAAAGCCAATTGCTAGAATGTGTTAATAATCTCAGTTTTGTAACTTTTTAAATTTAAGGTCCTTTAATATTTTTTTTACAAATGAATTGCATACAATATTTCTTGTAATACCGAAATCGTTACGGAAAAATATATGTGTACATTAAAATATAAACAATCTACTTTACGCCCTAGTGCGTAAAGTGTTTTACTTTAAATAGGTATATTTTATAATAATATACCCAGTGATAGTAAATAAGTGGACCACATACAATTAAATAACTAGTTTTTGACCTTTAAAGGTAAGATATGATTATTATAAGCCTTTTTAACTTATTTACTTTACGCACTACCCAGCGTGCGTAAAGTATGTACTTTACGCACGGTAGCAGAAAAACCTTAGACCATTCAAATGTGCCGACACGTTTGAATGGTCTAATGAATGGTCTAAGAGAAAAACCATTTTTTTGTAACAATTTAATCAACACAGGACAAATGAATTAAATGCACAGCACTTGACACTTGAAATTTAATTTAAAGCAATAATGTATATCGTATATTGTTGTATATAATTAATATTTTCCTCATTGCTAACTTTGTTAGTAGAATTAAATTAGTTACATTAGTTACCGTTTTATTATACATGATTCGTGTTAACTCCCCTTGAAAAAGATTCCAGGGGCACAAAATTTAATATAAAAAACTTACACCGATTTTAGTTTTCCAAAAATTACAATATTTAAAATGAAATATTTAAAAACAGTTGGAAAATTTATTGTATATCGAAATTTGATTAAAAATTAAAACTCTGTGACATTTCAAAGTTCTTTCATGGAAACATTTCTTTGCAGTGCAGTCATCTATATCTTAGCATATTAAATTATTAAAAAACGATGTTTATTCAAAACTGAATAATACAGGAAAATTAGCCAAAGAAAGGAGAAAACCTGGATAAAATCAGTAAAAATCTGAATTTTTGCACAAACTTAAAAAATCCCAACATGGCTATTTAAAATATTGAAGGTCAAAGTTGTTTGCAAATATCTTGCGTCCTATGCATCGGATGCTCATGTGAAAGTCGTAGAGAAACAAATTGTCTACAAGTTGTCTTTTTTATTCCCCCCCCCCCCCCCTTCGAGATATTCAAGGTCAAAGATTCAAAAACATGGTTTTTCGCGAATATCTCGCGGCAAAAAAATCGGACAGCGTGAAAGTTTTTTTTTTTTTTTTAACTATTTAACGTCGGCCTATTTCCGCTACCAGGGCCTATCACCGACGCCAGGAGACGAGCTACCCCCAACCTGGAAATTTTTCCGAACCTCTTCCCTTAAGAAGAGATCTTTTACTTGCCTAACATTTAATAGACAAGGGACCGCCTGCTTTACATCCCCTCCGAAGGATGGTATATCCACTACGTAATCCTCGTCTGAAATTACGTAACTTCCGAGTATACACTGATATACAAGCCTCTAGAAGGTGGGACGAGAATATCGACTGATATTCACATTGAAGTCGCCTCTACGCTCGCCCCTAGCGTGAAAGTTGTAGAGAGTTCAATTGTCTACAAGATTGGTATTTTGCATTTTTTCCCCGAAACCTCGCCCTTTTCGAGATATTCAAGGTCGAAGTTTAAAAAATGTTTTTTTTGCAAAAAAAAAATTAAAAAGACAACTTGTAGATAATTTAATTCTCTACAACTTTCACATTTACCTCATGGACATCCGATGCATAGGACGCGAGATATTCGCAAAAAACTTTTACCTTCAATGTCTTGAGTAGCGATGTTGCAAAAATTTAGATTTTTTCTAATTTTGTCCAGGTCAACTGCTAATTTCCCTGGAATATAAAGTCATTTATACATTCCAGCAATTGGCTTTTACATTTCAAATATCTCTATTATTTTCCAAAATATTTTGCCTGCGAGTTTTTATTGATACACCTTGTATATGTTATTCACTTCTAGCTAGTCACTGATACAACTCTTTCTTACCTATATTCTAATCCTGTTTTAACATTTAGGTGTCGCTGAAGAGTTGCAACGACGCGTCGTGTCATTTGACAACAATGAATATGGAAATTGTTTATTTCTACAGAATTTGCACAGCTTCTTTAAACGACTTTCCATGACATTATCTTTATTCTGCTCAAAAACACATCTTATCCAGTTACCCTGCTATGAAATCTAACCTTATATATGTTTCTTTGCATATATGGGCCTTACAAAATTATGTATTCGGATCCCTAAACTTCGTGCAGCTATGTTTATATAGATATAATAGTAATAAGTGTGGTGTGTGAAATTGCAGATGCAGATGATGTTGAAACGGGCAGCGGAGTTGGGGCGAGACCACGCCGCATGTCCGAAATAAAACAAAACACACAGACGTTGCCAATTCCTCCAGCGTCATCTTTCTTCATTTTTTCTCCTACAAACAGGTGAAATGTGGTAGACAGTGGTGCCTTAGGTCTTGATAAAGCAGGGTTCCCATGTTTTTGCAAAACGAAGGCAATTTTTTACAGTCGTTTTCCAAATCTGTGCTTTGACATGTTGGGAATTCGGATTCGCGCTTTGATCGTTGTCTTTACTAAACACCTCTTTAATCGATTTTGTTCTAAGTGGAAAAGAACACGCTTTATAGGCTAAAACAATGTATTATTATTCCTACCAATTATAAGACTAACGGTAGAAATAAGATTGACACGCTTTGCCAAATAAACATTATACAGGGTGTCCCAAAAGCGGACGGTCAAATGAAGTGAGGTGATGGAGGAGGTTATTTTCAATCAAAATAATCATTGACGGTTCAAAAGTTATTTCAATATTTGTATTTTTCCCTTAGCGCGTCCATTAAAAAATTAATTTAAAAAAATGGGTTATTGGATCGTTTCCTTTTCTAGTGGGTTGAGATTTTAGTTTTTCCAATAAAGCATTTTCATGAACTCTGTTATCTTCTGTCAAATAAAAAATAGTTTTGTAAGCACTTTTCTTCACAAAAAAGTTTAGTCCAAACCAAAATATACACTCTACAAAGAAGTTGCCCCCATCTGTATCTTTATTTCTTCTCGATATACTTGGTATCTAGTTCAAAAGCTACAAAAATTCCCATTTGCTATATTTCTCCCTGCACATTCTCAAATTTTATCGACATAACTTTAGGAAAAAAATCATATTTCCTACACTTGTTACAATTTGACCTTATATTAACACATGTGTAGTAATAACACGTTAAATGTCTCAGACCAATTCATTGTTTCGCTTTTGATTTAGAGCTAGTTTTATTTGAATTTTATTGGTAGGTGGCCGGTGCGGCGCAGCGCCGTACAGTGGGAAAAATATGCCCTTCTTTGGACAAAAATCTGCCGACAGCAGAGATTTCAATCAAATTAAATTAAAAAAATGGCAAATCCTCTTAAGACATTGTACTTTAGAGTAGTACTGCGGCAAAGTGGCTTTGGATTAACCTAACCTAAAAATCGCAGATATTACTTCCACATCCAGTGGAAGTATAAAAACGACAAAATTTTTTTAAAAATTTTTATTGTTCAAATAGGCTTAGAATGTCATGAAACGTCGAGATTTTAGGTTTAAGCAAAAAAAATGTCTGTCGGTCTGTCTGTAACTTTTTTGTGCACACAATTACTCTGGAACCGTTTAAGATATCGACTTGAAATTTGGTACACATATGTATTTTAACGAGATCTGGAACTGGGTTATATTTTCATCTTATTCCGTTAAATGGTTGTGGGATAAATTGGGGTAAATAGGTAAATCAAGCAGGTAAGAGTCCATAAAATTGGTATTTAGTATATACAAGAGAAGCTAATGTCTCAAAAAAAAAAATTAGCATTAGCCATCCCCAATACTACCCCCACACCATTATAAAAGGGGGTGAAAAAAATTATTTCATCGTAGATGACCATTCGAAAGCTTATTTTAAAGAGGAATATTAAATGATGTATTTATTAGAAATAAATTGAAAATTTTTTTGAATCCTATACATAATCTCAAAATTTGCCAAACAAGTCATTTTTTAAGTAACCTAAAATATTTCAAAATCCTGACATGATGGACCAATTCTGAGGCCAGATTCGGATTCAGCGCGAAAAATTACTTCGGAAATTGGATAATGTTGGGGTTAAAACTGAATGAAGTAAAAAAAAATTGAGGCCTTTGATTCTTGTACACATACTAAATCACATTTTTTTTCACCCCCTTTTATAATGGAGTGGGGGTAGTAATGGAGGTGGCTAATGCCAAACATTTTTTTGAGACATTGGCTTCTCTTATATATACTAAATATTCTGGAACCGTTTAAGATATCGACTTGAAATTTGGTACACATAAGTATTTTAACGAGATCTGGAACTAGATTATATTTTCATATTATTCTGTTGCAGGGTTGGGGGATAAATTGTGGTAAATGTGGGTAAATAGGTAAATCAAGCAGGTAAAAATCCATATAATTGGTATTTAGTATATGTAAGAGAAGCTAATGTCTCAAAAAAAATTTTGGCATTAGCCACCTCCATTACTACCCCCACCCCATTATAAAAGGGGGTGAAAAAAAATGTGATTTAGTATGTGTACAAGAACCAAAGGCCTCAATTTTTTTTTACTTCATTAAGTTTTAACCCTAAAATTATCCAATTTCCAATTTATTTCTAATAAATACATCATTTAATCTTCCTCTTTTAAATAAGCTTTCGAATGGTCATCTACGATGAAATAATTTTTTTCACCCCCTTTTATAATGGGGTGGGGGTAGTATTGAGGGTGGCTAATGCTAAATTTTTTTTGAGACATTAACTTCTCTTGTATATACTAAATTCCAATTTTATGGACTCTTACCTGCTTGATTTACCTATTTACTCCAATTTACCCCACAACCATTCAACGGAATAAGATGAAAATATAACCTAGTTCCAGATCTCGTTAAAATACATATGTGTACCAAATTTCAAGTCGATATCTTAAACGGTTCCAGAGTAATCGTGCGCACAAAAAAGTTACAGACAGACCGACATTTTTTTTGCTCAAACCTAAAATCTCGAGGTTTCATGACATTCTAAGCCTATTTGAACAATAAATTTTTTTTTAAATTTTTTGTCGTTTTTATACTTCCACTGGATGTGGAAGTAATATCTGCGATTTTTAGGTTAGGTTCATCCAAAGCCACTTTGCCGCAGCACTACTCTAAAGTACAATGTATTAGAAGTATTTGCCATTTTTTAAATTTAATTTGATCGAAATCTCTGCTGTCGGCAGATTTTTGTCCAAAAAAGGGCATATTTTTCCCACTGTGCGCCGCACCGAGTGACTGTTGTACGATGACGTAATCGCACTCACTTTGCACTCCCAGGAAACTTCATACTATTCGAATTTTCGAATACTATAAGTATATATTTCAAAACTACTCCATACAATTAAATAAAATAAAAAATTAAGTACTCTTCAGGATCAAGGCTTTACTTCCAAGTTTCCATTATTATATTGACCTTACTGTCCAGGTCCATTGTTACAATAACTGTTCAAAATTTCTACCATATTACCTAACCTATAACTGGCATCGCCGGATAAAATTTCTTTTAATTAGTCGAAGCGTCCATTACTTAATATATTAATCACATTATTCGCGTCTCTTATTTTTCTCGCAACTCTTGCTCGGTTTTCTTCCGCGTAGACTAGTTCTGTAAATTAACCCCGTAAAAATCTAAGGGGATTAGGTCAGGTTACCGCGGCGGCCACTGGATGGTCCTTCCCCTTCCAACCTAGCGATTTCGGTATTGTGTGTTGTGGTACCGTCTCACTACTGCATAGTGAGGAGCTCCATCATACTGCAGCCACATTTCAACTCATTTTTTTTATTAATTATTTAGAATTCAGAGAGAATTACAAAAACTGAAATAACTTTTGAACTATCAACAATTGGATAACCACAAGTATGATTTTCTTGATTGGAAATGACCTCCCCCATCACCTCACTTCGTTTGACCGTCCACTTTTAATACACCCTGTATTTTTTCGAAGCATACAGCAAAGTACCTACCCAATTCCTTTTTGAATTTTGATATTAGGGAACCCTGAACTTTTAAGAGTGTGTTGCGCTTGCACCCTGTTCCGGCACTGTAGTGTGGTCCCGCACTGGTTTGTTCTGTAGTGCGAACCCCGACCCCGAGTAGTACCCGCATTAAACCTATAGATAGTATGTTGTAGAGTCCTGCACTAGGGTAGTTTATTTCAGCATATCACGGTACCAAGACTTCCAATACCTGGATAACTTGTGTCGATCTTAAAAATAATTAACAGCTTATTTACCAAATTTTCTCCTTTTTAGATTTCGAGTCTTCTGCCACTGGTTGTGTAACCATAGTTACTTTGGAAATATCATTTTGGTAAGCATTGTGGTATCTTCGACCCTACTTGCTGTAGAAGATCCCATAAATTCGGAGTCTGACACCAACAAGGTAAGCGCTACAACATACAATTATTCAATAGGGTTCCCACTAAAAATAATAAAGCACATTCCTTATAGGTTCTCCATGACAAGCTATTTTTTTTACGCATGCCGACCAAAAGAGAGGAAAATCGGATAATAAACTTTTTGGCTCAAAACAGAAAGGATATATCTAATAGGTGGTGGTCGTTATTTTGCAGCTTTGTTTTTTCCTACTAGTGGTAATTCGGAAATTAGGATTTTCCTGAGCCCAGTACCTACAATTTTGAGAAAAACTACCCTATTAGTCATAAAAGTAGATTCGTTCGTGAATAAAATTCTGCTAAAATTTTCTCACCCATAGTTAAACAAAAGTCCAAACGATGAGCATCATCTCCAACTCGAAGTTTGTGAATAAATTTAGGTTTGAATGTATAACATTTGTTGTTGTCTAACATCCTCTGAATATGAGATTTGCTAATACCTAAATTTATTGATCTTTTCCTTAACGACCACCTTGGGCGTTCTTGTACAGAGTCTAAAACTATAAGGGTAGCATCTTAATTTAATTGTTTTTTTTAATATTTTTTATATCCCCAGTAGAATCAAATTTATAAATTAATTTACGTACTGTACTGCTTTGCGATTCACTTCAGCATCTGGATACTTCTCATTAAAAACTTCTGTTGTGTATTTACAAGAAACATTTTCGATTCCATAGCATTTGACCAAGTAAATTCGTTGTTCCATGGTTAGCATAATTCAGTAAGTTTGCTTAAAATCGATTACATATTTTCTAATTTTTAAAACACCCTATATAATTTATCTTAAGTTTGATATCTGTTTATGACTTCCTAAGACAAGCTCTTTATAAGGAATGACTGTTTTTCGGCAAATCAAAAATAAGGAAGTTTACGAGTGCGATACCCCATCCGAGGACACACTGTATTTTAAGACGGTCAGAAGATATTGCAGATGCCTTTTCGGAAATAAATACCTTTATTTTTGGACATACTATCAGCCATAGAAATATCGAGAGACAATTTTGGACCACAGTGTATAAATAATATAATAAAAACATTTAAATAGAGCAAGGTAATAAAAAACTAAATTCGGGAACAATAAACGAAAAAGAGATAAAATTTGTATAGTGGCTTTTCAACGCAATCAAGTTCATTACTGTCAACGATTAATTTAAAGATTGGGGAGGTATTCTAATATTGAATTGCTGTAATTGTTCCTCTGCATTGTCAACACCAGCGGAAACACCATTTGTTCATTTATAAACGTTTACGTGGATCTCAGAAGAAATGAAAAAAATCAAATCAAGGACCTGTAAATACCCTGCATTTTCCAGTGAAATAAAGCAATTCCAAGATATTCACTGAAATAAAATCAAATTCCATAAATTTATGAGATCTTTTGGACTACCTTCAATTCCTTAAGTTAACCAGGTTTTCCTGTCTGAGGGAACCCTAATGAATGGTTTATCGATTTCTCTTTTCTACAGAGTGAACAACAAAATAATGAACGAGTTTCCTTTGCTGATCCTTATAGGTTTAGTTGGCGTCAAATCAATCAATGAAAAATACATTAATCGTGATCCAATAAATAATTATTTTAATAATTATTTAATCAACTTGGTCAAAATATTAATGTAAATATTAATAAATGTATGTCAAAATCTGTGCTAAATTAATAAGAATAATAAAAATTTATTATCCATCAGACCAAAATACAATAAGGTATTGGAGTCGTCAAAGTACAATAAGTAATAAAACAAACTATAAATATATTAGTAAATACAAAAAATGAGGGAAAACAGAAACAAATACTAACATTTACAATAATTAGAATATTTACAACTCAGTAAAATAAAATAATATTTAAAATAAATTATAATAAATCAGAAGTCAAGTTCAGATGAAATAGAATTTACAAGAAGATATATACTTTTATTAATATATACAAATATGTAAGTATTATTATTCAAATAAGTGTTGCACAAAGTCATTTACTGCATAAAATGCGTATTCCAGCAGCAATGTTTTTACTTGTCTGCGAAATATTTGTATGGTATTAGGTACTACTTTGCTTGATACATTCTGGGAGCTTATTATACATATAATTTTACTTCAGTATATGTGGAACTTTTCTCGTACAATGATATAGTCTAAGCTCCCATGGCACAAAAAGGCACCCCATCGAACACCTCAAATTTAAATGGTGAAAATGATTGGAAAACATGTAATAAACATGTTACGAACGCCAGACTAGTAAAAAAGGTGTTAATTGCTATTTTTAATTAATTTTTAAAATTAGCTAAAAAAATGAATTTAGTTTTCAAAGCACCTCCTTGAAATTTACACAATTTGTGGTAAATAATGTATCATTTTTGAAAAAATGTGTCTGTCTGGCAATTTTTGTTAATTAACATCTGACAGACTTTTTGTCATAAATATATTTTTTCATGAAAATACACTTCAGAACACTTCCTTGGTTTTTGTTTAAAAATGAAATTAAACCCTGTCTGGCTGGAAATTTTTGTTAATTACCTTGTCAAACTGAATTTTAAATGCGCAGCATCCATGCATGAGATAGATGTCAGGCTGAACCTCAGGCATCTCATAACACCTCCTTTATTTTTGTTTTACGTGAAGCTTAAGATCTCCTCTATGCATAAAAATTGATCTGTCATCGAAAAAATGTTTTTTACTATGCCAGATTTAATTTGTAAGCGCTGTGCCAACGTTTTTTTTTTAATAAGCTTCTACGATGGCCGCGTCAAACCACCATCTTCATTTTTTACTGAAATTAAGTTTGAGATCTCTTTTATGCTCACGTCAGCGAAGAATTGTTTTTACTATGACAGACTACATTTTTTTAAGCGCCGCGACCACATTTTTTAATTAGAAAATGAAGATGGTGTTTTGACGTGGCCGTCGTAGAAGCTTATTAAAAAAAAAAACGTTGGCACGGTGCTTACAAATTAAATCTGACATAGTAAAAAAACATTTTTTCGATAACAGATCAGTTTTTATGCATAGAGGAGATCTTAAACTTCATTTAAAACAAAAATAAAGGAGGTGTTATGAGGTGCCAGAGGTTCAGCCTGACATCTATCTCATGCATGGATGCTGCGCTTTCAAAATTCAGTCTGACAAAGTAATTAACAAAAATTTCCAGGCAGACAGGTTTTAATAGATAGGGGAAATCTCAAACTTCATTTTGAAACAAAAACCAAAGAGGTATTCTGAAGTGTATTTTCATGAAAGAAATTAATTATGACAAAAGGTCTGTCAGATGTTAGTTAACAAAAAAAATGATGCATTATTTACCATAAATTGTGTAAATTTCAAGCAAGTGTTTTGAAAAGTAAAGTAATTTTTTTTAGCAAATTTTAAAGATACATTAAAAAAAGCGATGAACACATTTTTACTAGTCTGGCGGGCGTAACATGTTTATTACATGTTTCCCAATATAATTTTCACCTTTTAAAATTGAGGTTGTTCGATGTGTTACCTTTTGTGCCATGGGAGCTTAGACTAATAGGTGGTGGCTAGGAGTCAATGGATTATTCTGTCTTTTAGTATTATATTCTTGGTTACGATTGTTTATTAAAAATGTATTTAAATTGGCCTTTATAAACACAACTATTTCCAAGATTTAAATGCAAGCTAACGGTAGTAAGTTTAATTCCTATGTATTCAATTTTCGTAAGAGTAAAGCATGATCTGCCAAGCCAAATGCTTTATTCAGATCCATAAAGACTCCAAAACATTTTTTATTTTTATCTAGGTTATCATAGAGTTTGTTAAGGAAGTAAAGGTATGGCTAACTGAGTCGACCTTCCCACACGAAACCCATATTGTTCGTTGCTCAGCATCTTATATTTGTTACAGAAGTTCAACATTCTATTATAAATAACTCTTTCCAATATTTGTGATATTGATGACAGCAATAAGATAGGCTTCTAATTGTTGAGGAATAATTTATCTCCTTTTTTATATGGGGGTGTGATTTTTGCTGTTTTAGATATGTCTGGAAACACACCTTCTGATAGAGACCAATTAATCAAATATGTCATAGAAATTACTGTGTATTGAACTATTTATTTTAACATGTTCGTACTAATGTTGTCTATACCACAGGAATTGGATTTTTTTAGGTGACACAATTACATTAAAAATTTCATTTTCTGATACGGGAGCAAGAAACGTTGGAAATTCTCTGTTTAGGTTAACGAATTGTTTCATGCCATTTTTGAAACTTTCAGCCAAATTATTTGGTGAGTTTACAAATGAGCATTGGGCTATTGACAATTTCTTGCGGATTTGTGCTTATTCTTGAACTCTTAATTCCTCAATTTTGTTCGATCCCATACAATTTTTACCTAAGTCACTAATTATAATAGACCAGGCAGCTTTAGATTTATTAGAGGCATTGTTATACTGATTTTATATAATCGTTTCGCGGCTACCACAACTTTATCATATACCTTTCTATACAATTTACAAGACTTTTTATCTTCAGGTTTCCTAGTTGCTCTCATTATTCCACTTAACAATTCAGTTTCTCACATGAAATTCGAATTCCTTGAGTTATCCATCTCTTTTTATCATAAGTTACCTTAACATTAGAAAAAGGAAAACATCTGTCGACGTAGTAAAATAAATTGTTACTGAAAGCTTTAAAATCATCAGTCACAGTCTGTGCATCATATATACATTGCTCCAAATGTCCTTACTTACGTGATAAATAATATTTGGATAATTACTATCTCTAGTTTTCTGATATTTTTTATTCGGTACAAAATTTGGTATATCAAAGGACAGAATTTGACATGTATGGTTCGATAGTCCATTCGGTACCACTTTATAGACAGCATTACAGCTATTGTTTAAAAAATTACTACATACATAATCTATACAAGATACAAGTGGAAGAATTTGTACATATTCTTGTTGGCTCAGTAACGTGGAAATCAAGACTATACATACTGAAGAGATCAGACAGTCGATATTTATATACATTATTCGATAAATAATGAATATTTAAATCCCCGCACAATATAAGTAAAGAATTATCTTTTAATAAGTTGTCGAGTAAGGTATCGAAAAACATATTTATGACCCCAGTTGGAGATAGGTAAATAGTCACAATTTTAATTTTTTTATGGTTAACTTTGATTTCAGTTCCTTCCAATTCTATATCTTTATCTTTTGAAAATTAGATTAGTGTAGTGATTTCGTCAATACTTACACACTGAGCGATGATTTATGAAAGATATTGACCCCGCCATTATGGTAGACATCTCTACAATTGATTTTTTAACGTACCCATTGATGTGTAGGGTATGTAATTCAAATGGCTGAACCCATGATTCTGTCAAACATAAGATATCAGTATTATGTTCGTTGAGCTCGACCTCCAATTGGTCAATTTTGTTTTTAATACATTGTATATTTTGATGATTTAGATTAAATTTTCTTATTTTTATCGCTGACAAATTGTTATTCGCTATTTATGTTGTATTTGATTTTTTGTTCTTCAATATCTA
Source organism: Rutpela maculata (assembly GCA_936432065.2). NCBI lineage: Eukaryota > Metazoa > Arthropoda > Insecta > Coleoptera > Cerambycidae > Rutpela > Rutpela maculata. The sequence continues at coordinate 76,873,078 of OW386294.2, read as the reverse complement.
TTTTTTTAAGTAGAACGGGACAATTAACATCATAGAGTGGTTAATATCAAAATTTGTCTTTAATGCAGTATTAGCATCTATGGCAGTTAATACATTTAGGAATATTACATTCACATTTTTTTTTCCATTTTCATGCTTACCGGCTTTGCACAAGAGAGGCGTATCAAGGAATTACTACAGTTATCTGCTTTGTGTCCAAAACCACTACACTTGAAGTACCTAAAAACACTTACATATTCGTATACACGACAACGGGGCCAATCGATACATAATCTATTTTGCTCCATTATCCTCTTGAAGGATTCAGGATCACACTCCACAATGGCCATCCATTTGGTTCTCATTTTTTTTGAAAGCTCTCAGATTTAGAGATACCTAATTATACAGGCACACAAAATTAAAAAAGTGGTCTTTTTCTGGTACTCCATTGTATTTCGACGTGCTGAACACGAATTAGGTGCCCGTTTAGCTATTGGGTCGCGAATATGCTGACCGATTGACTATCGCGCTCTGGGTTCTAACCCCAGCTCTGGTATTGACAACACCGGTGGGTATGGATGTCTCTCATGTGTAACCCCCGTCCGTACAGCCTTGGCTTTGGATTTGGGGGGTTGTCTACTATCGTGTTTTTTATCAAATTATCTCAAGATTTAACTAAAAACCTAACTATTACTAATAAAATTTGAACAATCACCTAATCGGCATACATACACCCAAGCGCAGTTATTAGCTACCACTACCGAGAATTTTCGCAGAGAGAAAAGTTGAGCGTCTCGTCAAAACGAATCTACTCACGAAAATTCAGCCTGCTACTAATCATTAAAAAAAAAGGGCGGTGTACTGTGGACTATAATTAATATAATACATATAAAATGTATTAAATAATTACAAAATATATATTAAAAAATAGAAAATAGTAAATAATAAGAAATACTGCACACGATTTTTTTTAATTTTAAATAATATCCTCTTCAAAACAAAATTCAGGTTGGTTGGGGTTCGGAAAGTGTATTAGCTTTTTCATTCGGGGCGCAAAGGGACGTTTGTTGTTCTTTACAAGTTGATACATTTTGGCTTGTTTCATAATGTAACAAAAAAAAATGTTAACTTACACCCCCCCCCCCCCCCCTTACACTTTCAATAGTTAATGACTCAAAAGCGAATAGGACGCTATCTAATTATTTTGGAGAGCAAAGGAGCGCATATAATGGGTACAATCTTTCTGAGAAAAGAAATTTAAAAAAACAAGTGGGGGACAGCTTAACTCGCCCAGGAAGCATTAGGTAAATAAATAATCCCCAATTACAAAAATGCTGTTCAAGGAATTGATCTGCAAACATTTTTTTAAATTATTCTATATCATCACTTTGTCGTTCACTCTGTATATGCGACGCAAATAAAATTGTTCTTGAATATTTTGTTTTGTTGTAGGTACTGCAAATATTTGATTACGTATTCACATCAATATTTTCTGTAGAACTAACACTAAAGACCATTGCATATGGATGCATCTTACACGATGGTGCCTTTTTTCGTTCGGCCTTTAACGTACTGGATTTGGTAGTCGTATGTGTTTCCTTGGTATCTATATTTAACGGGTAATTAGTTTAAATTAGTTCACATAAATAAATTAATGCAAGGCGGTATTTTCAGCGGTAACAGAGTCGGATTTAACATTTTATTATTCAATAAATAATATAACTATATTGTGTTTTGACATTTGTAAAGTAAATGGAATATACCTCTTTTGTGCAGGGATTTATGAATTGGCAGCGCACGACATTGTAAATATTCTGTGATATTTACTATAACATTAGAATTAGTGTGTATACAGGGTGATTCTTTTAAGGCGGCCATCAGAATATTTTAAACTTGCAGATGAGATAGACATTTGAGATTTGGTACCCTACCATAGTCAACCATTGCGAGTTCGAAAATGATAATTTCAAAATGGCGGCACTTCCGGAAATACTGGAAGTCGATACCAACTTGCTTATTTTAAACACCCTATATATTTTCGTCTTTTCGAAATGATCATAAAATTCTGAGTGAAAACATGTGGCACACCCTATACCTAAACCAAGCAGTTTCGCAGATATTTGACATTTTATAAAAAACTTGTTTATTTCAAGTGGAACACCTTGTATTTTTTTTACATCAAATTATGTTAAATTAAATTCCCTTTTTTCTAGTATAAGCATTGTAAGGGTTGAAGTTACAACTTTTTGAAATATTGGCGATTTTCTTAAATGTCCAAGAATTTTTAGTAAAAATTGCTATCAACTTACCCATGATTAGAAACAATCATTAATGTCAGTCATTCTGTTATGTTAAAAAATGCCCGCATGTTCAAATTACACCCAAGAAGAATGTAATAAAGTAATACTAAGAACATGTAACACATTTGCTACTCGATACCCACAAGAACAGAAATCATCCACCATACCTTGTAAAACGCATATTGAATAATTTTAGAATATCTGGCTCTGTCAAATTTGCACGTGCCAAATTTTATTATGGCAAATAAATTTGAGGTGGACTTATATCAGCATGTCCTATACCTTTTGTAGAGAGTAGCTCATCTTGTGTTCTTTTTACGTGCCAAACAGCAAATGAGGAACTCCTACACGAAGAAACTTATAACGGTTCTTGCAAATCGTTGCCCCTGTCAAATTTTTTTATAAAATGTCAAATATCTCCGAAACTGCTTGGTTTAGGTATAGGGTGTGCCACATTTCTTGACTCAGAATTTTATGACCATTTCGAAAAGTTGAAAATATATAGGATGTTCCATTTAAAATAAGTAAGTTGGTATCGACTTTCGGTATTTCCGGAAGTGCCGCCATTTTGAAATTATTATTTTCGGACTCGCAATGGTCGAATATGGTAGGATACCAAATCTCAAATGTCTACGTCATCTGCAAGTGGGAAATATTCTAATGGCCGCCTTAAAAGAATCACCCTGTATAGTCAAGTTCCATCGCTAAGCGTTGTTTTTCAAAAATCTATCGCGCATTGCTTATTGCAACACATTCGGGGGAATCAAACTTACTGATTACAATTCTAATGTAAGAAAAGTTTCCGAAAATATAATTCGTACGGGAGCTGGAAATCCGTGTATTTTACTAGAAATTATCTGAAATGTTAACTGTAGTGGGTACCATTGAATGTTCATCGAAATTATGTCAAACTTGAATTCATCCACACTGGGGGCTTTAATATTCGATCCACGTTTCTTCCAACTGACGTGGTAATCAAAGTTGCATTTTCTCTTGAAACCAACATTTGTTTTGCTATCAACAGTGCACGTTGGCACCATCAAAACGCAGTTCGGGGTCTATTTCTATTCTCTCATGAGCTAACAAGTCATCACGTTTTTTAGCTTTTGGAATTTTGCGTGATACAGACTCAAAAGCAACTACGTGAAAACCAAGGAAATTACAAGACACAAATATTAAAGTCCAGCCCTTGTATATTCTGTCAATCGAAGGTCCCGTGAATTTGTGGTACATGACTAGATCGCGACAAAGTGCAGTGGACGAAACTGCGAGTAAGTGCTCTGACTTAAATACAGGTCCCGGCAGCCAACTACGGTCATAAAAACGAATTTATGGGAAACTAAACATTCATATCCAAGGGTACGGAAAAAATTGAATGGTGGTGGCTGGCCAAGTTGATCGAGGAGACAGGCAATGAACGCACATAAAATTCTGCTTTGAGCGAAAAAAGTGTATACATTTATTTGGAAAAGAATACATTGGTAATGCAACAAAACGGATATTTATCAGGTTACACAAAAAAAAATCAAATAACCCTGATAGCACAACATTGTCATATGGATATCTGAAGGACGTCCTCGACGGACATACAGGACATCAGATGGACGTTCGTTTTTGGTTCAAAGTATATCCGACGGGCAGCCGAGGAACGTCCAAATGTCACAACCTTGAACAATATTTGTACATCCCTGAGGGATATCATAAAAAAACGGAATGAGTAGGGATCGAACCGCCGACCTCCTGATTTGTTAGTTAACGCTTTAACTCGCTCGGCCACTGAACTTTTTGGTACTATTTACTTAAAGACTGTGTAGTTGGAAGTAGGCAACGGCTAAATTTTGCTCGCGGCTGTAATTTATTACTAATATAGCTATTTATTTCAAAATGTAGAAAGTATTTGGATGTTTAATAAATGTTTAGTATCAAATAATATCATTAATAATTTACAAAAAAGGTTAAAATTAAACAAAAACATTGTAAAATTGAAAGAACAGTTTTGTTAACGTTTTTTTGTTTTTATTGGGTAATACTAAATTTGACATCGTAATTATGACGTCTTAAATCAGCGGACATGAAATGGACGTCCATCTCCTCTCCCTACATGGACATAAAATGTACATACTTCCCGTACTAAATGGACATTCAGAGGACGTCCATTCCGTACAATTTCAAAGTAAATCCGATGATAGACGTTCGGTGGTCGTCCAATTTATGTCCATGGACGTTAGTACATTAAATGGACATTAAACGGACGTCCGGCGGACATCGTGTGTTATTAGGAAATTTTTTGTCCAATACATATTTGAAACTGCATTTCTAAATAGGCCTTCTCCTGCATCAGAGACAATTCAACGAATCATAAAAAAAGTCGAAAAGCATAGGTGCTCTTTCTCAAAAGACATAAAAGAGAATATCTCTCAAAAAATAATAATAATAATGGCATGAGGGATATGTTCTTAAATAGAAGATAGAAGACATTTTTATGATCGATTTGGTTATTGTTTGCCTCAAGGAGGGGGCATATTGGAATAGGTATAATTCATTCAATGTAGTTTGTTAAAAAAACGTTATTGTATAACATTTCTTAGAATCGAGTCATTCGGCCCTTATTAAACTTTATGTATAATAGCGCCGACTTTGATATTTTATGGGCAGTTTTTGCAGCCTTTTTTATGTGCAGTATAAATATGTTATGAACAATACTACATAGAGCTGGACTAGCTCATTTTCTACCGATGTGACCGCATGCACAACCGCGTGACCTGTGTTCACTACAAGTCGGCTGGCCAACTATTTCACATGTAAATCTCGCACCATGGCCGTACTAGCTGCCGAAATTGTATATAAGTTTATTACATCTCAAATTTATATTACATGCACTGTGTATTTAATAAGTTTTACGTGTTAATAGATAAAATGTCACGTAGTGAATATAATATTAATCTTCATATATTTTGATTACAAGTTTTGTATTTTATTTACCGAATACGCTGGTTGTACTGTGTACTGGGAGCTGTCCACTATATGTGGTGTGTTTGTTTATATTTGTTTAATACTCCGCGAGAGCATCTCTGTTATCGCTGAAGAATTCCGTGCCTTGGAATGTTAAATAAAACGGAAATATTCGAAAGTGTGCTAAAAATAGCTATTTTTTTTTCTTTCAGAGCAGGAGGAGCTATGTCTGTGGTAAAAATTTTGAGAGTTTTGAGGGTGCTTCGTCCATTGAGAGCCATCAACAGAGCGAAAGGACTGAAGGTAGGTCACATTTCGACTCCCCCCCTCAGGGTGTGGTCGTTTTCAGTATAATCTTAGGTGACGGGAGTGGTGCAGTCCTAAGCCGCGACTTTCGTCAACTGTCAGTATTAGATCTGACGTATATTTGTCCCTAGCATGTAGTCCAGTGTGTGATTGTCGCGGTAAAGACCATCGGCAACATAGTGTTGGTCACTTGCCTCCTTCAGTTCATGTTCGCGGTAATAGGAGTCCAGTTATTCAAGGTAGGCACCAGCAGTCCGTTGTTGTTCAAGCAAATGCACCTATGGGTTCCCCTACTACAAGCCCTCTGCAACAGTATTAACCCTGTTCATGTGGTGGGAGCCGCGGGCCGGATTAGGCCCGAACCGGCCTATTAACCCGCATGCCCCGCTCAGCTGTCTGTGCGTGCTGTGTGCAGCTGTGCGGCCTCCGGCCAATTAAGTCGCTAAGGCCGCAACGATGTATTTTTGCCTTTTCCAGCGCCTCCAGTCATCGACAGCCGCACTTGTAGTCATATCTAGGGTAGGGCACCGCCGCCGCTGCCGCTGCGCTGTCCCACTCGAGACACCCTGGGTGCATTTGACGTCCCGGCTGGCTGCGCGATGCCCGACCAATGCCTCGCTTTTCTATACTTACTTTACTGACTGTTTCGTTTGTTTCATTCTTTCATGCCGAATCTTCCTATGGCTAGTATGTAGTGAAATGCGTGATAGTAGCCATTAAGACGATCGGCAATATCATGCTGGTTACCTACCTCCTACAGTTCATGTTCGCTGTGATAGGAGTGCAGCTGTTTAAGGTAAATCTCCGAGCTTTTAGCTGCACCTGACGGTAGATCTGCATGTTCTGGTCGTAGCTGGATAGCGGCATGTGTAGAACTCGCGCCGCCCTCCGCTCACAGATCACGCGCACTCAAAACACCGTCTTGTCTGTTGTCTGTCTGTCTAGCCTGCCGCCTGTCTGTCTGTCGGCACTGTATATGCGATGCGTGTCCTGTCATTCCGATGGGTTGCTGGAGTAGCTGCGATGTTGGTAAGCTTAAACAGCAAATTTCATAGCACAATAGCTCAGAGCGACTTCGCTGTTGCCACCACCGCAGTGTCTGAAGGCTAGCCTTGTAGAATATTTGCAATCGGATGTTAACATGTTGTGCATTGTTGACGCCGCAGTTCTAACAATAGAACTTGTAGATACGTGCGTGCGTACGTTATATCTATCTGTTCTGTTTTATTATAGTGTTTACTAGTTATGACTACAAGTGATCGCCAATGTTGAAGATTTATTAATTATGCACGTTTTTATTTGCACGACCTTTGTATTTACCAAACGCTTTTATACTAATTTATTATTGTTTGTGCATGCTCTTTCCGTCTGCACTGACTGAATGTATATATGATAAACAAAAACTAAAACAAATTGTTCACATGAATTTAGGGAAAATTTTCGCACTGTACTGATGGTTCCAAATTAACAGAAGCTGAGTGCAAGTAAGTTGTTAATTAATTTTAATTATTCACTGTTCATTTTTGCACCTCTTTCAGTGGCACGTACTTAGTGTACCCTGATGGTAACATCGATAATCCATCGATGAGAGATCGAAGTTGGAGACCGAACAGATTTCATTTTGATAATGTAGCTAAAGCAATGTTAACGTTATTTACTGTGTCCACATTTGAAGGGTGGCCAGCACTGTTATATGTTTCAATAGACTCAAATGAAGAAAACAAAGGACCAATTCATAATTACCGCCCCATTGTTGCAGCATATTACATAATATATATAATTATAATTGCCTTTTTCATGGTTAACATATTCGTTGGTTTCGTTATCGTTACATTCCAAAACGAAGGAGAACAGGAATACAAAAATTGCGAGTTGGACAAAAACCAACGCAATTGCATAGAATTTGCCTTAAAAGCCAAACCTGTCCGTAGATACATTCCCAAACATCGTATTCAATATAAGGTCTGGTGGTTTGTCACTTCGAGACCTTTTGAATATGCAATATTCATACTAATTCTAACAAATACTATTACATTAGCCATGAAATTCCACCATCCACCAGAAGAATATGTGACATATGAAAAAGTTTTAGATTATTTAAACATGATATTTACCGCAGTTTTTGCCATGGAGTTTGTTTTTAAGTTGGCAGCCTTTCGAGTTAAGGTAAAAATAATAATAACACCTAGAATGTAACAAAATTCACTTCAGTGGAGTAAAAATAAATTTCCTAAGAAAGTATTTAGGGAGAGGATTTTTTTACTGAAATCCGAAGCATACATTTAAAGTATGACTTTAACTTTCAGACTTCGGGCGAAATCGGGGAAAATGTTCGCTTTAACAATGGAAATCGGAGATCATCGTTCTTTCTCTGTAAATATAGAGATTGTTCACAATAAAATTTCGAACAAATCTAGATATCAAAAAATGAAGAAGCTTATATATAACTTTTTTACAACTAATGAACCGGAACCGATTTAAGTAAAATTTTGGAAAAACTTACGCTTGGACGTTAATAACCACAGAAAATTTCAAGTCAAAACATTTGTTTAAAGGTCCAAAAAACCACAAAATATTTGAAACTATACGGCCTCATAAAATTACGCCATCCAAGTGGCAGATAAACATTTTTTCAAACTGTAGGTCTTAGGGTAGATTTTTAAGGTACTTTTGATTGGTCTCAATGAAATATTTGTTGTCTTTACTTTCACCATTTTATTTGCATTAAAAATTTCTTTTATTTCTTGAAATGCTTGTTAATATAGCCTGTAGAGCACAGAAAGCCTGAACAATTCCTACAAGGATTTTTTTTGTTTGTATAACACGGGCAGGTTACCTCAACCATTAATTAATGTTTTTTACAAAAAGATCGTTACCGCTACGGCCGCCATGTTGAAAAAATGACGATCAAAATAGGTTTTTCTCAATTATTTTCTTTCCTGTTAGCTTTGCCCCAAAATTAGATTTTACCAATATTGTAGAAAACGAAAAAAGCTACAACTATATTTCTCTATTGTTTATATTTTACGATTTACAGTTATTAGAACGGTGAAAATTTGTGCTTCGCTAGAGATTTTTGCAATTCGTTATTATCAATATTGTACATTATAAAATTTCCCAAAAGTACTGTCTAAATAATTTTCTTGTACTATCAATTGTTTAGAAATTACAGCAGCTAGAAATTTAAAAAATAATTACATTTTCGAGCTGCTGTAATTTGTAAACAATTAATATTCAAACACATTTACGAAATTTTATAATTCACAATATTAATAGCAGCTAATTACTGCGTAAGAGCAATGGCAACAGAGATAACTGCTAAAATCTACAGTGAAGCATATATTTTCATATTTTTGGGCGAGTATAAACCGACAAGTATTAGCAATAGAGAGAAATTGTTGTGTAGTCAGATCAGCGAAAACTTAAAAAATTTGGATAAGTCATTATTTTACAGAATGTTCAAGAAAAAAGCCCTTTAAACTTCAAGCTGATGTAATTTTTAAACAACTGATCGTTGAAGAAACCTGTTTAGACAAAAGTTTTGGGGAATTTTATAACCTACAATATTGATTTTTTTTTTTTTTTTTTTCACCTCTTTAATAATGAGGGTGGCTAATGCCAAAACTATTTTCTCTTATATATACTAAATACCAATTTTATGGACCCTTACTTGATTGATTTACCTATTTACCCGCCCATTTATCCCAATTTATCCCCCAACCCTCCAACGGAATAAGATCAAAATATAATCTAGTTCCAATCTCGTTAAAATACATACGATATCTTTAACTGTTCCAGAGTAATCGTGCGCACAAAAAAAAAAGTTACAGACGGACTGACAGACAGACAGAAAGACCGACAGAAATGTTTTTCCTCAAATTTAAAATCTCGACGTTTCATGACATTCTAAGCCTATTCGAACAACAAAAATTTTCAATACAATACAAAAAATGGCATGAAAATGTATTCACTGGTGATCTCGTTCGGCATTTTTTTTTTACTCCTAACGACTCTCCACTAATTTTCTTTATTCCGATTTTTAGTTTATTTTTACTCCACTATTAGTCCAATCAGTAGATAAAAAAAGTGTGTTCGTAATGCAAAAAGAGCGAAAGTCAATTTTTTTTCTTGAAGGGTTCGGGGGTGTCCCTGTCTCCTGAACGCAAATATCACGCGAACCATTAATGCTTCGACAGAAATGGTAATGTGATAATGTTTATGGTTTTTGCACTAAATTTACTAAAATTTAAGAGTTGCAGCGCGTTCAAAGTCTTCAAAAAGCAGCTTTTGCGAATTACCTTTTAAAATATTGATCATACATGAAAATGACAAATGGAAATCATGGGTCATTTAGTCAAATTTCATATTTCACTTTTTTGTGCGTTTATACGAAGTATACTTCGTCGAATAATTATAACACTGAAGATTTGAGGTCGATCCGATAAGTAGTTTCAGAAATATACTGCTTTAAACATGAACCGCCGTGGTCAAAGTGCTGACGTTATTCAATCTGAAAGTCTGAAAGTCGAAGTTGCGTTTATGGCTATTTAAAAGTAAATTTATCTAATCTGCCAAAGATGTACTTGATTATGATGATTTGAAGATTATTGAAGTATTTTATCACAAGAGTATGCAGCAGTATACAACGTGATCTACCAGGACATGCGGAAAATTTAACAGTAGGTTGTCTCCACCGAAAGGAGTAAAAAAAATGAAAAACTTTTAAAAAATGACCAAAAAAATTGCCTTATTTTTTTGTAGGCATGCGCCGCCAATGACTTCAACTAATCTAACGTAACGCGGTACAACCATATCACTTTATCAGACTTGGGATTGACACTACTGACAGCAAAGCTGGATAAGATATAAGTGACTTTTTGGTTTTAATCAAATCACACTACAAAAATACCGAAATAAATCGAAATAAATCGAAGACATTAATCTCATGCTGAAATGACAAGCAGATATACGAGATATTTAGTTAAACCGGTCAATGACACGGCCGTGTAACTATTGTTCGACCGGAAGCAAAAAACGCGGTTCTCTAGGGGTCTACACACGATCCAGCGGCACGGAGCCAGCCTTGTCGGCATGCTTTGAACTCATTCGTAAAAGTGAATTGGTCCGCTGGAATTCCAATTATCTTCAAAGCGTACCAACAATGTTGGCTACCTGCCGCTGGATCGTGTGTAGACCTCTTTTTTTGATCTCGCCGGCCGGCTTCACTTTTTATGCCAATTAAGGAAATGTAAAGAACTCGAATACGTTCTTTCACCAGTAAGTTCGTCGACCTCTTCCGAAGTAGGTCAGGACTTACTCAACATCATTAGCGTACCTTCGCAAATTGACTAATAATTTAATATACTAAATTACCTCAGAATCCTCTGAAATTTTGCAGGGGCTTTCCCATATTGAAGACTAGCACACCATTTCATTTCCGCATTTCTTGGTAGATCACGTTGTATAAGTGCCGAAAAGAGGAGAATGAAAATTCAACTAAGATTGAATGGCGCCATGCAGCGTTGATGTCCTTGATTAATTTTAAAGCCTATGGAAATCCTAGAATAATTTGGTTTTTTGGATTTCACTCTAAAATTAAGAGATCTTTCGGAAAATGTAATTAAAAAAATATGCTAAATTCCATTTCTCTACAATTTCTGTCACAGACACTATTTTGTAGAACTCATAGTTTAGGTGCTACAGCTCAAAAGTAATAAAGAAATAGTTTTAATATTAAACTATTCGTCAGATATAAAAATATGTAGTTACAAACTGGTAGAGCATTAGTTTTCTATAATTTTTGTATAAAACTTTTTTGCAAAAATTATAAAAAATATTTTTTTTCAAAACAACTATTGATCAGATATAAAAATATGTAATTGCAACTTGTAAGGCACTAAACTGTAGAGAATTTAGTGCTCTACAAAATTTTGTATAACTTTTGATAGGCTTCAGCCCGTAAAATATTATTAACCATAGAAAATGCCATCTGTCACATAAATTGTAGAGCATTTCGTGCTATACAAGATTGCCATTTGACATTTTATTGGGCGATAGACATATTACGGTTAGCGAGATATTTGCCTTTGAACTTTTGGCAAAGATAGTGGTTAACACCATCTCCGCTGACTCTGCTAACTTAACAAAATACTCAGGATGGACCCCGAACACTTTAAAAAGAAAAATTGACTTACGCTATTTTTGCAAAAAAAGTAACTATTGATTATATTATATTTACATGTTCGTATTTTACAGAATTATTTTGGAGATGCCTGGAACGTATTTGATTTTATCATAGTTTTGGGGAGTTTTGTTGACATCGTCCTCCAAGATGTTAAAGTAAGTAAATCGGACCGTCGTGAAACCAGCAACCAAAGAGCAGCTACAATCTACGAAAGCACCCGAGGACACATAGACGTGCGTCACAATGATAACTGGGTACATTTTTAAAATAATTAATAAAAGATAAAGCATTAAATAAATTCGAATTGTAGGGCGCAATGCCCACAATATCCTTATTCTAAATATGCTTGTAAAATAATATCAATTTGTGTTTGGTCCTCGGAGGTGAAATAACTCTTTATACATATAAAAAAACAAAATTAATAACTTCAGAATCAGCCGAGTATCCAAAATTTGCGTTTGCGAGAGGTTGTATTAAGCTATTCTAAATGTGCCTGTAAAATTGCATCGATTTGTCTTTGATCCACGGGGGCGAAACAACCTTTTCTGTCGTAAAAAAATAATAACTGCACAACCAGTTGAGTACCCAAGACTTTCGTTTGGGAGAAGTTGTATTAAGCTATTCTAAATATGCCTGTAACATGGCATCGATTGTCCTTGGTCACTGAGGGTGAAAAAACCGTTTCTATCGTAACAGAATTAAACGATGCACAACCAGTTGAGTGTCCAAAATTTTAGTTTGTGAGATGTTGTATTAAGATATTCTAAATGTTCTTGTAAAATAAATATGTTAAAATTTTACAAGTTCACTTAGAATAACTTAGTACAACCTCTCCCAAACGCAAATCTTGGGCACCCAACTGGTTGTGAAGTTATTAATTTTTTACGATATAAAGGTCCACCTCCGGGGACCAAAAACAAATTGATGTCATTTCACAGCAACATTCAAAATAGCTTATTACAACCTCTCCCACGCAAATCTTGGACACTCAACTGGTTTTGCAGTTATTAATTTTTTTTACGATAGACAGGGTTGTTTCACCCCCGGGGACCACAGACATGTCGATGCCATTCTATAGGCACATTTAGAAGAGCTTAATACAGCCTCTCCCAAGCGCAAATCTTGGACACTCAACTGGTTGTGCAGGTATTAATTTTTTACGATAGAAAAGGTTGTTTCACCCCCCGAGGACCAAAGGCAAACTGATGTCATTTCACAGGAACATTCAAAATAGCTTATTACAATACACTCAACTGGTTGTGCACTTATTAATTTTTTGCCATTTTACAGGCACATTTAGAATAGGTTAATACAACCTCTCGCAAATGCAAATTTTGTATACTCTGCTGGTTCTGTAGTTATTATTTTTTTTATGTTCGAAAGAGTTATTTCACCCTCGAGGACTAAAGACAAATTGATATTATTTTACAAGCATATTTAAAATATTGTGGACATTTGGGGAATTATTATTGTTATTTTCTTAAAAGTTTGTTTCATCCCCGGTGATTATTTGCAATGTATAAAATTTTTCATCTTGTTTAAAGGTAATCTGCTTAACCTTCACTTAAAAGCAGGAAATATTAACGCTTAACTGGTTGTGGAATTGCTAACGTGTTTTTCTTTAAAAGGTTGTTCCATCCCCTAGAACACCCATCAAACTCATAAAACATTGCAAGTACATTACCAATGGTTTGGTTAAGATTTACTGATATGTAGTTTTATTATTTGTATTGATTCAAAAAATTATTTAGTCTTAGAATCATTTATATCATACACATATTTCTTACAGTTATGCGCCCTATAATGTGGATTTATGATTTAATGCCGTTATATGTGTCTTCGGGTGTTTACGTAGATTATAGCTGCTATCTCTGGCTGCTGGCTTCAAATCGGTAAATTTTTTTGTAAAAATTTACTGAATTAATTTTAGCCTGGGTCAAGGTTACAACTTTCTGGTAACTTTTTTCGGCTCTTTCGTGTCATGAGACTAGTAAAATTACTAAGTCGAGGAGAAGGTATAAGAACACTTCTATGGACATTTTTAAAATCTTTTCAAGCGTTGCCGTATGTAGCTCTTCTTATAGTAATGCTTTTCTTCATTTACGCCGTAATAGGAATGCAGGTCGGTGGTTTAAGTATTAAAAAAAAAATTATAATATTAATTATTAAATTGTTGTGTTTTTAAGATGTTTGGAAAGATAGAAAACAATGATTTGGACTCGCCATCATCTATAAACAGGAATAACAACTTTGCATCGTTTTTCCAGGCAGTTTTGGTGTTATTTCGATCCGCTACAGGTAAAATACTATTTCATTATTGCATCCGGGGCATCATTGTCAAAAATTATTGTCCTCATAGTGAGAATTATAGGTACCATTAAACTTCCCGATACCACAAAATGAAATAGAAAAGGCAAAAAACGTATTTGCGAAGAGTATAATAGAATTGAATTATACAAGGTGACTTACCTCGACATGCGGAAAATTTAACAGTAGATTGTCCCCACCGAAAGGAGTTAAAAAAATATAAAATAAAAAAAATGTGACCAAAAAAATTACCTTATTTTTTTGTAGGAATGCGCCGCCTATGACTATGAACTAATCTGACGTAACGCGGTCCAACCATATCACTTTCCCTCCCCCTTTATCAGACTTGGGACCGACAGCAAGGCTGGAGAGGGTAGAAGTGACTTTTTGGTTTTAATCACCCTACAAAAATAGCAAAAATTAAAATAATTTTTGTATAATACAGCACAACAAAAAAACTTAAAAGTAATGGAAAGTCAAAGAAAATATTACAGTAAATGCACTGTTCTAAGCGCCAAATGGCGTATTGAACATCGACCTACGAATACAATTTAAAATTTAATTTTAATAGAGTCAATGTCTTTCTGACACATTGACTCTATGCCAGTGAACTCTACAACAAGTAGGAGATTTACTTAAACCCGTCGATAACAAAAAACATCAAACTTTGGCCGTACTTTGTACCTGCCGCGGCGTTCGACAGAAAGCATAAAATGCAGCACTTTGAGGACGCGCCAGCTTAATTTTCTTATGCCAATTAAAGAAATGTAAACATCTCCTATATATTGTTCTTCGCCCTACTACTGGCCACAGACAAATAACAGTAGCGTATCCAGTTTTAATGCAATAAAAATTACTAAATAACTAGGATCATTCTAAAATTTTGCATGGAGTTTCACACATATAAGATTAGAACGCCATTTTATTTTGCGTATGTCGTGGTAAATCACCCTGTATAGACTATTTCTTGTTTGTAAACAATACTTTTAAAAATGATTTTTAGTAGGAATAAACTGAGTATAACTTAATTTTACCATTAAGCTAATAATATTCATTACCAGAGTACTTTCTTTAAATTGCGATCGCCTTGCTCGTTTGGTCCCGAAGTTTAGTGATACTTCATGGACGTGCATTAGTTATTCGTTATTAATTTAACTAATAAGTCAATTTGTGTGCAAAGGAGAGGCCTGGCAAGAGATTATGATGGACTGTGCATACACCGAGGCTGCGAAATGTCACAGCCTCTTAAATCGATCGGAAGAAATTTGTGGGTCGGACATCTCGTACCCATATTTTATTTCATTTTATGTGTTGTGTTCATTTTTGGTAAGTTCTAAAATATCCTTGGAGGTACCGGTATATGATAAAATATTGTTTTCAGATCATAAATTTGTTTGTAGCTGTAATTATGGATAATTTTGACTATTTAACAAGAGACTGGTCAATATTAGGACCACATCATTTAGATGAATTTATAAGGCTGTGGAGTGAATACGATCCTGACGCTAAAGGCAGGATAAAACATTTAGATGTTGTTACCCTTCTTCGAAAAATTTCCCCTCCCTTAGGATTTGGTAAACTATGTCCGCATCGTGTTGCGTGTAAACGATTAGTTTCCATGAACATGCCATTAAACAGTGATGGTACCGTTCTATTCAACGCCACTCTTTTCGCTGTAGTACGAACTTCCTTGAGAATAAAAACTGAGGGTAATATTGACGACGCGAACGCCGAGCTAAGAGCAGTCATCAAGAAGATTTGGAAGAGAACTAGTCCTAAACTATTAGATCAAGTGGTACCTCCTCCTGGTGTTGATGACGAAGTTACCGTTGGCAAGTTTTATGCTACTTTCCTTATTCAAGATTATTTTAGACGGTTTAAGAAGCGAAAAGAACAAGAACTGAAAGATGGCGACAAGGATATTCATAACACAGTTACGCTTCAAGCTGGCTTGCGCACGTTGCACGAGGCTGGACCTGAGTTAAAACGTGCCATATCAGGCAATTTAGATGAACTTATTGATGACAATCCAGAACCAATGCACCGCGTAAGTAAACAAGGTTCCCACAGGCTATTTTACGCGAAATTGTTCTATGCAGGTTGATTCTAAAGTTGATGACCAAACTGGTCGACAATCGAACGTAATTCGCTGAACGCCAAAATCGATTGCAAAATATTGTTCAGTTTCTAAAAGCTAATTTTGCTGGGTATTTGGACATCATTTTTTTGCTGAAAACTACCTAATAAACTACAATAAAAATTGAAACTGCGCAAAATTCCAGAATTTCGAACTGCCTCCGCAGGAATAGGAAAAATATTTCGCTTCTGGCGGCAAAACCATCTAGCTTATTAGGTTTTCTCTGGATGATTTTAAAAATTTGTACATTGTACTATTCGAAAAATTTGAGATTTTAAAAACGTCTTTAGGAAACTCATCAGGCTCCATGGTTATACCACAAGAAACGAAATAAATTGTAATAATGAATGTATAATGCAGTGTAATTGGTAAAATCACTTGCATTAATTTCCCGGTACTTGGAAAAAATATTTTTTAGTGCCATTCGATTCAGCTTGATCGTGATCGATAGTTATGACGATTTCTATATTAAAAAAAAATATATTGAAGTTCAAATATCTCGAAAACCAGGGATTTTTCGAAAATTGTTCATATTAAAAAAGTTGCTTAGAATATAATTCTCCATCTCAAGCAACTCATTTCATCGTTCCTAGGATCGAAAAATTCCTTTGCATTGCAACGCCATCTATACCACAATGTGTAAAATAACCATTTTTACTCAGAACTGAAGTCATTTATATATTCTAGTAAATAACTTCTACAGAAATCAAATATCGCTTTTGGTTATCGAGAAAATGGCGCCGGGAGTTTTAAGTGGGACACCCTGTATATTCCTATCAAAACATGATTTATTTTATTGTTCTCGAATGTAATATTTCATTTCAATTTTTTGACCACTTATTTTCGAATTAAAGAACATTTTTGAAGAGTAGTTGTAGCCAATTGCGTGGTTCCAGAAATACCTTAACTTAATTTTTTTGGTTCCTATCAATATCTGTCAAGATTTCGGTGTAAAATTGTGCAAAAGTGTACAAAACTATGATGCATAATTGGGTTCCATTGCTTACGAAGGTGGGGTACACTGAGAAAAAAATGTTATCGATTTTTGTGTTTCATAATCAAACGTGTACCTTTCGAGTGTTGACCAGTTTATTGTTAACTGTGAAATAGGACCAGAATAAACTTACTATCAAACTGACTGTGTTTTTATATCAGAAAACAAACACCGATCTAATCACGTTTGCTTATAATTTAATGTAGAGAAAAACTAACGATGTTTTTGTTTGTTTGTTCAGAGAAATCATTCCCTGTTTGGTAGCGTATGGTCGTCTATGAGAAGAGGCCATAGTTTCAACCGAGCAAAGTCGCTGAAGATAAACTCCACCCAAATAAAAATAACCCCTGCTTCCAGTGTCGACTATCTTCCTTACAACTCGATAAAGAACGCCGTTACCGAAGGAATGAATCACATAACGTCCATGACAAAAAATGTTGTACAGAATCGAGCCAGTGCAACGTCCTTGCACAATCAAGAAGGCCTTAGAGACGAAGAGATTCCCTTAAGGTCCCTGAGTAATTTGCACAACGGAGATGAAAAAAATAGCTATACAGTTATCGAGTAAGTTATTATACTTTTTTTTTCGTTACTCTTAATTTTCTTTATTTTACAAAGTTATGAATATTTCAACACAAGAGAGGTTTATCATCTATTGCACCAGTATTAACCAGAATTCGTAAATATAAGAAAAATGGCAAACGTCCATTTCAATGGTTTAAACTAACTAATGAATCAATCACACACAAATAAAGATAAATTAGGTTTCCCCAGGGTTCGGTTTTGCGAACCTTTTTATTCAAGAACTAAGTGCAACGTTTTATTTGCTACATGTATTTCGAATTTCCTAAAATTTGACAGTGTACATCTATACAAAAAAAAATAATCATTATAAAATTTTCCATTTGCTTTCAAGGTTCTCAGTCATTTTGTTGTCGACTTAGCATCATTAGTCAGTATTATTGGCAATGATGGACTTTTGCCGTGTATCCCAGTTAAATTCATATTATTATACACATTAATTAAGAATAAGCACCAAACACTTATTCTGTATATATTCACTAAAACGCTTTGACAAAATCACAAAAACATTTTTCATATTTATAGGAGCGATTTTTTATATCCGCATCCGACAGAAAGATTATTGACTCAGAAATTATTTACACAACTGCAGGGCCGTGGCAAGCCATTTGCGGGGGGGGGGGGGGGGGCTGAAGAAAAAGTATTGAAAATTAACCAGGCTAAACAATTGAATATAAAAATTGAAAATTTTCCAGTTGATGCCAGGGGCGGATTAAGAATTGGCATGAATGAAATATCTGTGCCTAGTTATTTAGGCGCAGGCGGATTTTCTGAAATTTTCAAGGTCAAACAGCCTCAAATTAAGAGTTAGAAATTTGGCTTAACATTATATTGTCATCGAAAAGTAGGTTTCGTTTGCGCAAGACATAAAAATATAAATAGCTAGGGCTCGACCGATGGCAGATGTAGAGTTAGGCGATTCGACTCTTTTTAAGGATTCGTACCAAATGAATCCGTATCAAGAAAAGATTCGTATCGAGAGATTCGTACGATTCGTACCATTCGTACTATTCGTATGTTTCGTACTACTGATTCCATGATACGAAACAGTATCATGTACTGATTTCGTACCATTCGTACCATTCGTACCATTCGTACCATTCGTACCATTCGTACCATTCGTACAATTCGTACTATTCGTACTCACACTTCCACTCTACAGTGTTCAGCATAGATTATAGAATATTATATGTGGTGTTAGTTAGGGCCAGAGTATTATAATGTTATATTAACCGTACAGTTTAAACTTAGGACTTCGAGCACCTTCTATTACATTATTAATTTCGTCGTCGTCATTAGACATCAGTAAAAAGATAGATAGATAGCGTTTATTTAACCATATTATATACATATTTGTACATTTGTAGCAAGTCAACTAAACAAAAAACAATAACAAAAAAGTAAAAAAAAGGGTAATATATCACAGATTTTGTAATCAGTATGTTGTATAAAATGAATGCTATCTTGCAGTAGGTATATTGATAATAGTCATATAGTAATAATCAAATATTTCGAATATATCCATCATATTACAAACAGGGAATTTTTTCAATTATGAGATTATGAGTATTTTAAAATCTGAAATCTCCAGTTTAAACGCACGCTCCCCATCCACCGTTAGAAGTTTAACCTTATACAGCTGGTCCAGTATCGCATTGCAATACCGGTACCGAAATTCCATATTCGTATCAATCGTATCGGTGATACGAAATGTATCAATCGTATCGGCGATACGAAATGTACGAATCTTTTATTTTTGTGGGATTCGTACCATTCGTACCACTGCAAGGATTCGTACCAATGATACGAATCATACGAGTACTACCCACCTCTAGGCAGATGCCGATGCAGATACCGATGTTCTTACTTAGCATCGGCTGATGTTTGAATTTTGAACTTAGACAATAGACATCAATCAACATGTTCAAAAATAAAAATTAATATTTATTGCACAAAAACAGAAACAAAGGTATACATTATAAAAAAGCGTAAAACAGCTTTCTAAAATAACAAAAAATTAAGTACTCATATTCAATATAAATAGGTAATAATAATAGAAATAAGAGATAATAATAAACGTATAAACATAAACAAAATTAAGTAAGATTTAATTAGGTTAATCTAAAATTTATTATTAATGTCATTAATTAGTGATTAATGTCATAATTCTAAGTTTACCTAATTAAATCTTACTTGATTTTGTTTATGTTTATTAGTTTAATTAGCTACAAATACAGTATTCATATTTGAAATACTTACAAGGTTGCCGCCAGCTAGAAACGATCCAACCAACCAACCAACCAACCAACCAAACAACCTTCTCGGTACACTTTGAAAATTGCCATGACAACTCGTAAAAGTCAACGGGCCTGCTGGAATTCCAGCGTCTTCAAAGCGTACCGACAATATTGGCTCCAGCACACCAGCTCACTTTTACGTGTTCGCAAGGCAATCTTCAAAGTGTACCCAGAAGGTCGGTTGGTTGGTTGGATCGTCTATAGATCCCTTAACGCACACTTGATTCGTTCTAAATCTAAACAATAAACATTTAATTTCCAACAGAGACTTTAAGTATGCAACCCGTAAGAAAATCCATCGGCACCATCGACCTTATACTTTGCAGGTGGCCGATGCCGATGCCGACGGGTGAAATTTTGTACCATCGGCGCCGATAAATTCTAAAATGCTATCAAAATAAAACAATAAAATAACAAATAAATAATTTCCTTGTACTTTATTTTCCAACAGATCAATGGTAAACGTTAAACGTCATCCTTCGACCGTCGGGAAATAAAATTAGTTAGTTTTGAACTTCTGAAGCGCCCCCTCGCACATTGGCCCCTTAGGCAGTTACTTTGTTTGTCTATTGGATAATCCAGCTTTGGTTCATGCTATATTGTAACTAAACATTTTTATTTAAAAAAAATAATAAATTTCAAAACTCGCGGCGCCTCACAGCGCCTTTCATTCTGGCGCCGTCGTGCGCCTCACGATTTGCCCTTATGGGACGGCTCGGCGCGGTCCTACACAATAGAGTGCGATTCGGGTCAAAATTCTTAGCAATAAGCATCCACCGGACTTATTTGTTTTCAATATAAATTATTATTATTATTTTACTCGAATCCAGTCGCCCTTCTCTCTGCCTCCGATACCAGAGAGGGTACGCTGGTAATACCAGTGACCACTCCGTACGCCGTAGAATTAGTGATCACTGGGTCCGCGAATCGTGTGCTCTGAGCAGGCGTAACGAATCAAGGATAACGGCCTTCTGCATTCTTCCGGCTAAGATTTCTGCCGACTCTCGGCATGCCGGTGTCGTCTTCAATTCCGAAAGCAGTGTACGCCTCACCCCACCTAGGCATCCTATGATAAGAACCACTAGTTTAACAGTGTGGTCCGGATAGAGTCTACGGAGCTCGAAGAAAAGATCTCGACATTTAGTCCATTTTTCCTCCTCTTTTAGAACAATGTTTGTTTCCCCTGGGGCAGAGAATTCAATAACAAACATTGTCCTGAGTTGGTGGTCGAGGAGGACTACATCAGGTTTATTGGCCTGTATTTGCCTGAGGGTGGGAAACGAGTAGTTCCAATAAATTAGACACCGCTCATTTCCCACTACGGACTCAATATCTCCAGGAGCGTAAGGCAGCACTGGTGTCTTGTCTATCCCATATGTGTGCCACAGATGATAGTACAGCACACGTAATGCTCCATCATGTCTATGAATATAGGCCGAGACAGCGTATGTCGGACATGCCGACAACAGGTGCATAAGTGTCTCCGGCGCTCTTCGGCAGGCAATGCAGTTTACGTCAGGGACCTCTATACCCAAGACATGACTTCGATAGACGAGTGTGTTAAAGACACCATCCTGGCAAGCCATAATGAACCCTTCGGTTTCAGACTTCAGCACAGCTGACCTTAGGAAAGCAAAGGTCAGCTTCTCAGATAAGCCCCTCTCTTCAATGTTCTTGTAGAAGACTTCATGCAAGGGATTATCTTTATGCAGTTGCAGAAATTTCCTTTGCTCTGCTGCTTTTGTATGGGCTTTCAGCTGAGCGGGTTCCAGCTCGGTGACAGAGCTCGGGTTTACTCGCCCAGTATCGAAGTCGAGACCAAGTTCATCAGCTGCTCTTTGTGCTGCCTGAAATAAGAACGCTCCTATCCCTGCATTTTCATGGTCGCGAACCATGCAGAGAAGACCTTGCAAGCTCCATCCAGAGCCGACCTGCTATATTATTATTAATATTATTATTTTTTTTTGTTTCGGTTTCCCGTTGCCGGACAGGGCTTCCGTGGCCTCCGACACCACACGGTAGCCGCGCCGGCTAATTCATTACAGCCACTCTCCACGACCTGTGGAGTTAGTGACTGTAAACACCTGAATCATGTGCCCTAAGTAGACGAAGGGACCCCAAGATAATCGCTTTCTGCATCTGACCTGCCAACCATTCTGCCGAATTCTGACAGGCCGGTATGATCTTTAATTCTGAGATCAGCGAAGGCTTCATCCCTCCGAGTACGCCGATTATTAAGACGACCATCTTGACCGAGTAGTCTGGGTACAGCACTTGGAGCTCATACCGGAGCTCATACCGGAGATCACGATATTTGGTCCGTTTTTTCCCCTCTTTCAAAGCGATGTTTGTCTTAGCAGGTGCTGAGAATTCGATGACAAACATCACTTTGTTCTGATGGTCGAGGAGAACTATGTCAGGCTTGTTGGCTTGAATTGGCCTGACGGTCGGGAACGAGTAGTTCCAATAAATTCGGCACCTCTCGTTCTCGACAACGGACTCAATATCTCCGGAGATGTAAGACAGCACTGGTATTTTATCTACCCCGTACGAGTGCCTTAGATGGTAGTATAGCACTCGTAAAGCCGCGTTATGGCGGTGGATGTAGGCCGAAATCGCGTATATCGGGCATGCTGAAAGCAAATGCATCAGCAATTCCGGCGCCCGACGGCAGGTCTTGCAGTTGATATCAGGGACCTCTACACCCATTACGCGGCTTCGGTAGACCAAGGTGTTTATTACACCATCCTGACAGGCCACAATGAATCCCTCGGTCTCCGACTTAAGCCCAGCTGACCTTAAAAAGGCGAATGTCAGCCTAGTCGATAAACCCAGTGTTTCTATGTTCTTATAGTACACACCGTGCATGGGTTTATCGACATATTATTATTATTATTATCATTATTATTATTATTATTATTATCTATTGAGATGGTATATAAATCTTTGAGCACCAAAGAAAATTCGTGGACCTGCTGATTAATTAATAGTAATAATAGTCATCTAGTCAGCAATCAAAAGCTTGTCAAAAGATACTCCTAAAATGTCAGGGTGTGCACTCCAAAATATAATTTTGAAAAAATACGTACATTATCTGGAATGACCCTGCGGATATAAATCTGGAGATCGCCAGTCTGGCTGCGATTGCAAAAAGGCGTGAAAAAATTTGTCTCATGCGTTCTGGCCGAATAATGACTTGTGCCACAATATACTGTGATGAACATTTACAAAACGTTCTTATTATGCGTGTTATTTGTACATACATATCATCATTTGTTATCTTGAAAACAACAGAAAATTTGTTATATTATTATATATTTTGAAAATTTTTACTAATTTCAAATTTTAAAAATTATTTGCATTTGAAAAATTCTGAAAATTATAAAATTTTTCAAAATATGTAATAATATAAGAAGTATGGAATATAATAAGATAAAAGTTCTAAATAATTGATGTTCTAAAATGATAAACAGAAAAGTTACAGAAGTTTTCAAAATTTACAGAGACAAAAAATTGAGAAAAAAATTCATGTAGCTCCAAAACGGCTGGTATTTACAAAATTTTTTACATAGTCAAAATTATTAACAATTTATTCATTAATCGTATGAATCGTGTTTCAAGGTTCCAGCCATCGAAAAATAATTTCTCACCGCAGCGCCACCTCTGTGCACTGCGAAGGAACAATTCTAACTGCAGTTATTTAAGACCTTTTTTGGTGTCAATTATCCGCGATTTACAAATTTTAAGTATCTTTATTATTTTACGAGATAATGACCCGGGGACTTTTAGCTGAAACACCCTGTATATTACCCAAATTTATTTGAATACTTGTTGTTTTCTCCATTTTTTCGCATAGCATGATGTATCGTTATATGAGGCCATTAAACAAATGCGTTGGCAAAAATAGACTATTTGCAACTCCCCTCCCCCCTTGTATATTTTTCGATCAAAATATACCAGATTTTTTCCATGGCAATAAGGCTTATTTACCCGCCCAATATTATTTTCCTCAGATATAGACCAAGAGACCGACCGACAGACGGACTGAATGACTGAATTGAAATATTTGAATTTTCATAATCTAAATCTGAAATGTGAAAATCCTAGGTAATCTGGAATAGTGATTTTTTCACGATTACAATATTTCTCTTCGGTAAGCGAGGAATACAAAGAATCTGTAAAATTGTTTGCAAAAATCTCCCCTCTCTATTTGACACTTTATATTAATTAATTATCTTGTTCCTTTCAGTGATCACTTTGTATATATTTTTTTAACAAAATTATATCAGATTTTTCATCCTTGTCAACCACATTCCAGATATTATTTTTCTGTCGTTTTATTTTTTTAAAGTATCCAACCCGTATATTTTTTGATAAGATTACCAGGTCTCTTTCTTCATATAACGATAACACATTTTCCTATTCAGTTAAATTATTAATGGGCTGTGTATAAAATGGGTCACAAATAACAATACATCATAATATTAAGTTATAAACAAATTAACAAATAAATAATTGCCGTCACCTAAAATGAAAATAACATGTCATTCCATGATGAAAACTACATGCGCAGTTTGATGTAATAGGGACCGTCGGTACGTTATAGTTCGAGCGCTGAGGTTTATTTATTTATTTCAACTTCTGTTTCGTTTTTATGTATGAAAATAACAAAATAAAAATTAGTGATGACACATCTGTGGACAATAGTATATTATTCAACGAGCGGTAATGTAGGTAATAATTCACGCAGATGAAAGTTTAATCAAGTGAGTTATTACCATTACCGCAAGTTGAATACTAAACTTTATCTACGATTATAACAATAAATATTAAATTGAGAAAATTTTGTTTAAATTACTCAGTTTGTTTATTAATAAAATTAACTGTAAAATTTAATTTTTGTTCACCCTTTTATATTTGTTGTCTTCAAAGATTTAGCCACCTTTAAGCGGAGGTATAATATGATTTTTAATAGAATTAGTGCATAAACTGCTTGTAGACAAAAAAATCAGCTTTGTAGATTAATATTACGCGGCGGAAAATGCAAAACTTCTCCGCGAACTGCAATAGCCCGGAGCGCATATTCGGTCAAAAGTCTCGTTTTTTATGTTAGAGAAAAAATTAAAAAAGCGTCGGAAAGCTGAATCAATTTTCTTTACATAAGCTGTCTACAAATTTTTCGAAAAAAAAAAAATGATAATTATCGAGATATTCGAGGAAATGTAAGAATTACACGTTTTCCTATAGAGTGTATGTAAATCTTAAAAGAATAATTTTTCTCAGAAACCTTTGTTTCGAAGGGCCAAGATTAACGGAGCGTCAAAGTAGTACATGATATTAAGTGAACATCGTATACGAGATCGATTTCAGTTAATTACCGATTAATTACGGTGACGAAATGGAGAAATTTTACCGAAAAAAAAAGTCCCAGATCTCGTCCCCTCTAGTTCCTTCATTTTTGTCGGAATTCAAAAAATAAAAAAAAGAGTCTTAGCAAATTTAGGGCGTAGGAGCCAGGATTAAAAAGTTGCCAACTGTAGAAGTTCAAAATTTGCAATTTTCGCCGTACATGGCCAACATTTCAGTAGTTATCTCCGAAACGAAAAAAAAAATCAAAATTCTGATAGTAGCAAAAGATTTGTAATGGAAAATACTCATTTGACCTTGTTTTTTATTTCGAGCTAACTCCTACCGTTTCGGAGATATCTGCGAAAAATAACAAAAAACAGCTTACATTTCGGAGTCGAAAAAATCGCAAAAACATGCAATTTTGACACGTTCATATTTTTCGAAAAACACCATTGGGACGGCCGTACGATGTCGCGACGTAAAGAGGAAGTCTTCCAGATAAACCTGATCGTAAATTGCACGAAATTCTAAAATTCGGCTCGGCACGAACGAATCAAAAGTAGCATTTTGTGACATTTCAGAAAATCTTTATAGATATTAACGCGAATAATCTGGCTCCACCTTCGTGTGTTGCGCGTTACGTCGATTGGACAGGCTAGGCATGAAGATAAAGGTGATTGGCTCTGTACCTAGTGAGTTATAATAACTCACGCATTATAACTCACGCTGTTTGTTTATGGATACTATTAATTGATCAAAAGCAGTTCATTAATTAGTATATAACCTAATAAGAGTAGATAAAGAGCTTTATCTTAAATAAATAATAAAAAAAAAACAATGGCTTTCTTTTAAAACCCAATTGCACTAAAAAGTAGAAAATAACTTTGTAAGTAGAAAACCATTGGGCGCTCATCTAATCATTTTGATTTACGCTTACTTTTATGAGCTCCCAATGATTTTCTATTTACAAAGTTGAAATGTTTTTCTACTTTTTAGAGCAATTTGGTTTTAAAAGAAAACTATTGTTTTTAAAAGTTTTTTTTTAAATTTATTTATTTTTAACTTTTTAGTCATCTTATTCTACTGGTCATACCTTTTCATTTGATACCCACGTCAACGGGGTTAATAAGAAAAAAAGGTAAGTCGCCATCTTGGGTATAGAATTACAGCACATAACTTATCGTATTCTACCCATCAAATCCTTTCATTTGATACCCATGTCAAGGAGGTTGTGAAGAAAAATGTGAAGAAAAATGGGTTTAAAATGACGTCACGTAGCTTATCGTATTCTACTCATCAAACCCTTTCATGTGATACCCATGTCAAGGGGGTTGTGAAGAAAAAGGTAAGCCGCCATCTTGGGGCGTCCGCCATATTGGATTTGGAACGATATTAGGCATACTATATTGTATTGTCCTCAGAACTAAAGCTGTGTATAAAATTTCAGCTCAATTTGATAACGGAAAGTGAGTCAAATTTCAATCACTATTTGACCCATACATACATAAATACATACATACAGATTTCCGAATATAAGAAAACCAAGAATATAAGAAAAAAAAACATTGAAAAAAAGAACCATCAAAATCGCTCCAGTGGGAGCCGTTGGCGAAGCCGGAAAAGAAAACGACTTGTGTTTTAAATATATATGTGATAATTTTAGTTCACAAGTAGATTACGTTTTTTTTCACGATAACAACTGATAATAATTATGTACAGGTAATAAGCATAATAAGAACGTTTTGTAGATGTTTTTCAATCACAGCATATTGTGGTACAAGTCATCATTCGGCCAGAACACACGAGACGTGTACTTATTAACTCAAAAAAGTAGCGGAAACAACGGAACGCTATACAAAAATATTCATATCTTTTACAACAATAAAGCAATGCAGATAATTCTTTCACTAAAAATTGTCATAGAATCATCTATCTGCAATAGTTTTAAAAATATCTCGATGCTAACATTTATACTGCACTTTTCAGGTACGCCTTATTTAAATAATTTCTGTAGCATTTGTTAACAACAATTTCGACAATAATTGGGCAGCACCTGAATCTAGAAAGAATAAGGTTTCCATTGATTTTAAAATCATTAAGAAATGTTAAAAAATAAGCCTATATAAACGCGGTGGGGACTTAAAATCAATCAATTTTCAGTAATGCAAAAATTTTCCGACAAAAAAGTCTTTTTGCAGTCACGACCAAAATGGTATCCTCTGTACTTAGATTCACAAGGTCATTCCGGATAATGTATGTATTTTTTCAAAAATGTATCTTCGAGTGCACACCTTATGATCGAATTTGGCAGCTCTGATTCCCGACTAATCTATAAATACTGAACTTTTGCTTTGCTTAATCTTCAACGTTTCTAGAAAAACGGTATCCGCCAGTGACGGCTGGTGAAATTTCAATATTTTTTTTCTCGTCTGTGGCGCATGGGACCCATACGAAATATGGGAAATAACATACAGAGAAGCACTTCTCTAAGGACCTCTCAAAAATTTTGAAAAAGCAGTTTGCGAAAAAAATTTTTAAAATTCGGTTGCCCTCCCCGGACCTGTTTAATTTATTTATTTTTTGTCATATACATTTGACTTTTCATAAAAATACAATAGGTTTTGGAGTTTATGTAAATATTTTCATTATTAACTGAAATACAATGAACTGAAATTTTGTAATTTACAATTCAACAAATTACAACATTTCAATTCGTTGGATCTCAGTTAATAATGAAAATATTTTCATAAACCCGAAAACCTATTTTATTTTTATGAAAAGTCAAATGTACATGACAAAAAATAGATTAAACAGGAGTCCCTAGTGCCAGGGAGGGCAACCGAATTTTACAAAATTTTTTCGCAAACTAATTTTTCAAAATTTTTGAGGGGTCCTTAGAGAAGTGCTTCTCTAGATGTTATTTCCCATATTTCGTATGGGTCCCATGCGCCACAGACGAGAAAAAAATATTGAAATTTCACCAGCCGCCACTGTTATCCGCCCGTATAACTGCAAAAATGCTCATATGCATCAAATTTAAAAAAACAGAAACAATCGGTAAATGAATATTTACCGCTGCATTGTATTACTCTACATGCAGTTGACTACAGACTTATTATGCGTGTAAAAAATGTCGGCGTCTTTGATCTTTACTGCACCGCCAAAGACGCCGACATGTTTTAGAGGCATAATAAGTGTGTATATCTTCGAATCTTTATAAAATTCAGCAATGTTAATTCTAGAATTACATATAAAATGCATTGGATAGATATATTTGATTATAATTTTGTTCAATTTACAACGTAAATATTAAGTGCGCCCGTTCGATATTAAATTATTTATGTAGCAGATTTGAAACTAGTTTACTTTTAATTGAAAACTTCAAATGTTATTTGAGCAAACAAAATTTAACATGAATATTATTTTAAGGTAAATAGAGCGAAATATATTACCGTCAATAAAAAAAGTACTCAACTGTCTATACAGGCATGATCTAAGTGTAGTAGTTACACATTACTGAAAAATCAACCAATAAAACGTAGATGTGGGTGTGGTCAATGTGCTTTATTTGTCTATTAAATATGCTATTTTAAAGCGAATTCGCTCGACCTCAAATCCTAAACTATGACTCTATGCTTACGTGTATTATCGGTTCTGGTCTGTCTGGCACATCACCCGTGTTTTTCGGTGTAACTACTACACTTAGATCATGCCAACGAAGCACGTCAGTTCGCCTAATTCTATCGTGTTGTACGTACCTACTAGTTTTCTAATTTTCTACTGTTATTTTACGCGAAATATATGGGATAGTATTTATCTAATATTGAATTTAGGTACCGGAACCGTACGAACAAGCATAAGTTTCTCACCCCGGTCCCACGGGTAAATACAAGATTTTTCCTGGAGCATTTATTTACAACAATTTCGAGAATAATTGGGCCTCACCTGAATCTAGAAAAAATAAGGGTTATTCTTACAACAGAGCAATTTGGGGTAACACAATTTAAAAGAAAAAAAAAAAGGTTTTGAAAAATTTTGAAAAGAGAACATTTGTTAACTTAAAGGCCGTAGAGTAGGATGTGATGATTTGTAGAGCTCAACATTTTATTTTCGGTTTTTTCAAAAATTCATATCCACGCCAATGACCAAAATGACATGCTACTGATTAACTGACAAGTATATTGTTTTAAGTGTTTATATTCATACTAAAAACATATTTAAGTACTAATACAAAAGTAGACAACATATCATTTCAATACAGTAAACACATTTTGTCAACTTCTTCAGAATTTGGTTTGCTTGGGCATATATAGAAAAGGTATACTTCTAAAATAAATATTAAATATTGGAAAATATCACTGGCGTGGACGTGGACAAGAATTCATGCTACTGATGATAAAAAATGTCCACGCTAATGACGAAATAACCCTCAAATTTGTTTTGACATTAAATGGATTTATGTGGATAAATGAAACTATGCGTAGCTTATGTACAGGTTATCAAAAAAGTCCAATATTATTTTTATACATTTTATAGAGAAAAAATTTTCACTAACACGCTATTGACACTGAATAAACATACGCGCACAAATCGCCTAATATATTTACACTTGAAACTTCACATAATAACTGGCTACGCTAAAACTAATAACTTCTTGAAAATAGTTTATTTAGACTATCCAATGGCAATATTACCAACTGCTAAATTTCAGGTAGGCGGGAATTTTTGAATATTTTATTTTAATCCACTCTACTGATTTTAAATCCAGGGACAAAACTGATGATTTTTTTTAGTTTGGTTTAAATATTTTAATATGAATCTGGCTCTTAATATGTCACAATAAATGTTTTCTACAATCGACCATCACTGAATTATCCAGATCAAGATCGTTCTTTCATCATTCTATTATGTATGAATGAATAGTACCAAAATCCCTCTAAACACACAAATAAAAAAAACGAATAAAAGCCACGTGGTTTGGCACTGCAACTTAGGGACATGAAATTGCTCCTATTGTGAGAATAACCCATAAGCTTTTCATTGGTTTTAAAATCATTAAGGAATGTTAAAAAATAAGCCTGCAGTGGGGACATAAAATGAATCAATTTTCAGTAATACAAAAATTTTCTGAGAAAAAATTTTACGTCTTTTTCCAATCACGACCAAGATGGTATCCTCCGCATTTAGATCCACAAGGTCATTCCGGATCATGTACGTACGTATTTTTTCAGAACTATATCTTCGAGTGCACACCTTATGATTGAATTTGGCAGCCTTGATTCCCGACTAACCTATGGCATCCATAGATACTGAACTTTTGCTTTGCTTAATCTTCAACGTTTCTAGAAAAACGGTATCCGCGCGTATAACTGCAAAAATGCTCATACGCAACAAATTTTCAAAAAACAGAAACAACCGATAAATGAATATTTACCACTCTATTGCATTACTCTAAATATAGTTGACTACAGACTTATTGCATATTGCATTTAATCTTTTTTTTGTATACTAGTAGTACACGTTTATCGCAGGGACATTTTGACTTGACGTACATTTAACGTACAGTCAGAATGGTATATATTCCATTTTGTTACACAATTTTAAACAGTTTATCATATTGCGCGGACATTTTCGCGCATATACAGGGTGAAATATTAATAAAAGGCCATAATTCAAGGGTAGATTCTTTGGGCCAAAATATAGTTATATCCTCAAAATATGAGGATATAACCAAACATGCTTTAGTAAACTGTTGCTGTGGAACAAGATACAGGGTGTCAAAACTGTAATTCCTTTTTCTCTTTTTGTAATATCTCAACTGACAACAACTTGACCGATCTTCTCCCAATTTGGTAAGGAAACATTTTTTTAAGCTAAGAAACAATAATTTGTTATATCACATCACGCTAGCCCATGGAGAGCGCCTCATGAGCCATACCTGATGATGAATATTTTTTCTGTTTTTTTTTTACGAATCGTTGTGGCACATTTGACTAGAAAATCTTAT
The DNA here is from genome assembly GCA_936432065.2 of Rutpela maculata. Classification (NCBI taxonomy): domain Eukaryota; kingdom Metazoa; phylum Arthropoda; class Insecta; order Coleoptera; family Cerambycidae; genus Rutpela; species Rutpela maculata. Next base: position 76,841,684 of record OW386294.2, on the reverse strand, counting down.
ACAGGAGTCATTTCTACGTAAAAAAAAAAGGTACACTTGATAGAACCTAATAATTCCAACCGTTTTCGAGAAAACTGCCGCATAGATCTCAAGAATTCTTTGAAAACAAACTCAATTTGAAAAGGACAAATTGTATTTATTGAAAAATGTGCTTTGGTGGCGTTTGACATTTTTGTTTCTTAGCTTAAAAAATGTTTCCTTACCAAATTGGGAGAAGATCGGTCATGAGGTAGTTGAGATATTACAAAAAAAAAGAAAAAAAAATTACAATTTTGACACCCTGTATCTTTTTCCACAGCAACAATTTACTAAAGCATGTTTGGTAGTATCCTCATATTTTGATCCAAAGAATCTTCCCTTGAACTACGGCCTATTATTAATGTATGACGTATAAACGTATACAGCATAGGCAAGCGTTTTGATTAGGTACGGCAATAAGAGCAAGCGAGAGCGAAGCAACTAGGCTATTCTTTTTTATCGTATAACACATCCTACTCGTGCCACTTGGTTTCCCCACCACACGTGCTCTGTCTGCGGGAAATGTAAAGAATTATTTGACTCATTTTGAAAGTAAAACGGGTTAAATAATTTCAGTTATTAAAGCACGTAATAATATTACATATGCTGGACAGAGCCAACTACATCCTTCCTTTGAATAATTGGTACTGAAATTTTTGATAGCAATTTTCTTGATGCACGTGTCACTATTTGTCCCTCTTCTAGAGCACTGGTAGACGCCTTTAATGTGGGCGGTCAGTAAGGTCGTTGAAACCATGCAATACCTTCCGACACTGTATATATCTGGTATTTATACGGAAATCGGAACGATTTTTATACGTTTATCATACCAAACTGTGTTGCTAGGGTTTGAATCATCGTGGAGAACACCTAGTACAGTACCTAGAGGTAAAAAAAATGTAGAAAATCGCTGCCCAAGGAATCACTACTTCCACATCCAAATTTTTTATCCAGGTCTCTCACAACGAAAAAAATTGGAAATAATTGTTTAAGGAACTTTAATAATATAATATTTGAAATCGCCTACCCCAAAAACCCATAAAACGATTTGCCACATCGGTAGTGGGGGGTGGAGGTGTATGAAGTAAAAAAAAACATTGAGGCCTTTGGTTCACTAAATCACTATTTTATTTTTTTCACTGTCCTCAATAGTGGGGTGGGGGTGGCAATGGGGGTGGCTAATGCCAGTAAATTCTTTGAGACGTTAGCTTATCTTATATATACTAGATACCAATTTTATTTACTCTTACTTGCTTGATTTACCTATTTGCCCCCATTTACCCCAATTTACCCCCCAACCTTTCAACGGAATAAGATCAAAATATAATCTGGTTCCAGATCTCGTTAAAATACACTCATGTACCAAATTTTAAGTCAATGTCCTGTCTGTCTTGTCTTGTCTGTCAATGTCTCAATGATTCCAGAATAATCGTGCGCACGAGAAAAGTTACAGACCGACTGACAGAATTTTTTTTTATCAAACTTAAAATCTCGACGTTTCATGGCATTCTAAGCTTATTTGAACAATAAAAATTTTCAAAAATTTTTATTGTTCAAATAGAGTTAAAATAAATTATTACTTCCACATCCAGTGGAAGTATAGTAACGACAAAAAAATTTTAAAAAATTTTTATTGTTCAAATAGGCTTAGAATGTCATGAAACGTCGAGATTTCAAGTTTGAGCGAAAAAAAAAATTTCTGTCTGTCGGTCTGTAACTTTTTTTGTGCGCACGTTTACTCTGGAACCGTTTGAGATATTGACTTGAAATTTGGTACACATATGTACTTTAACGAGATCTAGAACTAGATTATATTTTCATCTTGTTCCGTCGAAGGGTTGGGGGGTAAATTGGGGTAAATTTGGAGTAAATAGGTAAATCAAGCAGGTAAGAGTTCATAAAATTGATATTTAGTATAGGCAAGAGAAGCTAAGGTCTTAAAAAAAATTTTGGCAGTAGCCACCCCCATTACCACCCCCACCCCATTATTAAAGAGGATGAAAAAAAATGTGATTTAGAACCAGAAACCTCAAAATATTTTTTTACTTTATCCCCCCCCCCACTCCCACCCTCTGTCACCACCCCCACCCCAGCACCGATGTGGGGTATCGTTTTATGGGTTTTTGGGGTAGAGGATTTCAAATATTATATTATTAAAGTTCCATAAACAATCATTTCCAGATACAAAATTTTTTCGTTGTGTGACTTTTATAGAAAATCCGGATGTGGAAGTAGTGATTCCTTGGGCAGCGGTTTTTTTATTTATTTGCCTTCATCATGATTAGCGGGCCCAGATTAGACAACAATATACAGATAGTAGGTAATTTCATAATAAATTAAAAAATGTGAGTTGTGATTTGCTTAATACCTAAATAATATTCTCTAAGCTTAAAATATCATGAAACTCGAGATTTTAAGTTTGATAAAAAAAATTCTGTCAGTCGGTCTGTAACTTTTCTCGTGCGCACGATTGCTCTGGAACCGTTTAAGATATTGACTTGAGATTTGGTACACATATGCATTTTAACTAGATCTGGAACTAGATTATTTTGATCTTATGCCGTTAAAAAGTTTGGGGGGTAAATTGCAGTAAATTGGGGTAAATGGGGGTAAATAGGTAAATCAAGCAAGTAAGAGTTCATAAAATTGGTATTTAGTGTATATAGCAGAAGCTAAGGTCTCAAAAAAAAACTTTGGCATTAGCCACCCACATTACCACCCTCACCCCACTATTGAAGGGGGTGAAAAAAATTGTGATTTATTTTGCGTACAGGAATTAATTCATCCACCCCAACTACCACACTCCTTCCACCACCCCACTACTGATGTGACATCGTTTTATGAGTATACTATTAGGGATTGCAATACCGGTTAACCGTTAACCGGTTATCAGGACGAAAAACAGATGACGATAATTACCGGTTATTTTAATTTTTTTACCGGTTATTTCGGTAAATTCTGAACTCACGATATGTCACGTATTCAACGTTTCTATTTATGTCAGTGACTAGTATTCACTAAATACAGAGTGACTGTCCCAACATTGAGCACTTTTAACAATAAATAAATAATATTATAAAATGTAAATCCAAACACCAAGCCCTAAGAAATACAAGACAGACATTGACAATATCTTGCGACAGGAAATTGAATATTTCACTGGTGGTATTCTATGCACAAATATCAGACGACTAACGGGCTATTTTTAAAAAATATTGTATTTTTAGATTAGGTATTCAGTAAATGCCCTATTTGAGTTAATGTTTATAATTTTTGTTATTTAAGTTGATATTTTTGTTATTTACCGAATAATTATTTATTTAAATTTATTTCATTTATATTTTTTCCTTTTGAAAAAAAAAACTTTTGTCTGTTCATTATATTAAACACACGTATATAAAAATGTTTTTTGTTAAATTTAGATAATTTTGTACATGGAAAAAGACAATTTCCATTTTCGCCACCCTAATCATTCATTCCAAAAATTACCGGTAAATACCGGTTAACCGGTTATTTACATTTTAATTTACCGATTTACCGGTTATTAAAACTTCCGGTAAAGTGCAATCCCTATATACTATATTATTAATGTTCCATAAACAATTGTTTCCACATACAATTTTTTTTTCGTTGTGACAGACTTGGATAAAAAATCTGGATGTGGAAGTAATGATTCCTTGGGCAGCGGTTTTTATTCGATCTTTGAGTTCAGCCTGTTATGAAACGGATTTCTGTACAAAATTTTGTTTACGATGATTAATAAAAAATTTTGTCCGATTATAATATACCTATCTGATTAAATCAAATATCTTATATTTCTATAACGGGAGTCATTGTACATTAAAAAAAAATTACAGACAAAAGATGTTTTTTTTGTTGTGTCGAACAAGGTTGCTGAATAAATTGAATAGCAAAAGTTGAAATAATTAGGTTTTAATAATTCAGAATAAACATTTTTGCTTCTAACACTTTTTCCCTAAAGTTGATGGTTTCGACAAAAAAAATCGAAAGTTCAAAAATCTAGCAATTTCTTTTAGTATCTCTTGAACTATTGAAATTGGATAAAAAAATGTTTCAGACAAAAGTTGCTTCTTACTTTTCGTAGAATAAAAAATATAAGTATTTTCATTTTAAAATCTAAAGTTAACCTTAGAATGATTTTGGAGATGTTCACCGAATAGAAAATAAATAAAGCCATTTTGTTTTACCCTCGATACCAAACAACTTTTGTTTGAAACATTTTTTTCTAAAATGCGGTATTTCCAAGATAAATCCGGTGATTTTAGCTTCAAAATTATAATTTTTCGGAAAGTCTTGGGACTAGCCAAAAATTAGTCTACCCCCTTACAGAATTTCCTCAGGGATCCGAAAAAAATAATGTTGACCATTCAAAATGGCGGTTTTAATTGTTATTTAACTTTTTCTAAACAAAATAAATTTTGCAACTTAATTTTTTGCTTATATCTTCGTTTTTAAAGGTCGTAGAAAAACGTTCAACCCGTCAATTTCTTCGTCATGAGGTCCCCTATAAGGTAGGTATACGCAAAGAACCAATCTTTGATTGTTAATAACATTTTATGGAAAAAAACTAAAAAAATTGAATTTTTAGACCCTCGAAATTTGAAGTACTGTAGAAACAAATATAAAGTCTGTATGTTAACAATATTATGAAAAATAGTACATATTTTACCCTTAATAAAATGCACTTTGTCCCGTTGCAAAATATTAATTATTTTTTTTTAATTAATTTATAAAAAAAAAATTCGAACTGTTATATTAAAAGATCAAATTAATATTTTTCATTTTTGTTTCTGTAAATATATTGTATTTGACGTACGTTTACATAATCAAAAAGAATATTGCAAAAAAAAATTAATTTGCGACTTTTTTACGCAAAAAATCAATTTTGCAACTTAAACAAATGTAAATATCTCAGTGGATTTTGCATAAAATTTATTACAACCAACGGCATTTCAATTGTCATAAAACAACATAAATTAAAAAAAAATTGTACTCCGATGCTTTGAAGCCGAGATAAGAAGAATTCACGTTTTTTGCGATGACGGCTAAATTTGAAAATATTTTTACTTGAAAATTTAACTGAGTATTCCTCACTTACAAAAGGTGCCTTGTCTATATACAGTGTGTCCCCCGATTGAGTTCGCTATAAGTGAAATGGACAAAAAATTTTCGAATTTTTTTTTCATATTTGGAGGTACCCCTGCTTATCTAAAAAGTAATTTTGGGTGTACTTTTGTTTTTTTAAATAATGTAGGCCATGACAGTTAAGCAAAAATGAATTTCATGTTAGGTAAAGTACCTTTTCTGTAAAATGCAGAGGAAAATGTCATTAAGGAAAGTTATTCAGATTAAAAAGTTATAGGCCTATACAAAATTTTAAGAACATACGCCTACTTTGATCATTTTGATTTTTTCAATATAATTGCATTTTACGAAAAAAAAAATAGTATGCCAGTTTACTAAAGTGTTTGATCTAGTACATAATGGAGTAAACACTTTAGTAAATGGGAAACATTTTTTTTTTCGTAAAATGCAATTATACAGGGTGGACCATTATTAAAAGGCTATAGTTCAAGGGTAGATTCTTTGGACCAAAATATGAGGATATAACAAAACATGCTTTAGTAAATTGTCGCTGTGGAAAAAGATACAGGGTGTCAAAATTGTATTTTTTTTTCTTTTTTTTGCAATATTTTAACTATCTCTTGACCGATCTTCTCCCAATTTGGTAAGGAAACATTTTTTAAGAAACAGTAATTATGTATTATATCACTCAGGGACGCACCCAGAAAATTTGCTGAGGGGGGGGGGCTACTACTATTAAAAATCTGAAAAAAAGTTTTCACCTAGTGAGAAAAGTACTAATAAAAATCCAGACAAAAACCAATGTCGCCTTGACAACGTAACAAATATACTTTCCTCGAGGAGGGCAAGTGATGCTAGCCCCCATAGCCCCCCCCTTCAGTGCGCCTCTGATATCACTCTAGCCCGTGGAGAGCGCCTCGTGAGCTATACCTGATGATGAATATGTTTTCTCTTTTTTTTTACGAAACGTAGTGGCACTTTTGACAAGAGAAAATCTCATACAGGAGACATTTCTATGTAAAAAAAGGTACACTTGATAGAACTTGATAATTCCAACCGTTTTCAAGAAAACCGCCGTATAGATCTCAAAAATTCTTTGAAAACAAACCCAATTTGAAAAGGAAAAATTGTTTTATTGAAAAGTGTGCTTTGGTGGCGTCTTAGTTCTGTCAAAATGTCAAACTAATTAAATTGTACGTAAATGACGTCACCAAAGCACATTTTTCAATAAATACAATTTTTCCTTTTCAAATTGGGTTTGTTTTCAAAGAATTTTTGAGACCCATGCGGCAGTTTTCTGAAAAACGGTTGGAATTATCAAGTTCTATCAAGTGTACCGTTTTTTACGTAGAAATGATTCTTGCATGAGATTTTCTAGTCAAAAGTGCCACTACGTTTCGTAATAAAAAAAGAGAAATGATGATTATTTAATCATCATCAGGTATAGCTCATGAGGCGTCCTCAACGGGCTGGCGTGATGTAATACACAAATTATTGTTTCCTAGCCTATAAAATGTTTCCTTACCAAATTGGGAGAAGATCGGTCAAGAGATAGTTGAAGTATTGCAAAAAAAAGAAAAAAACATTACAATTTTGACACCCTGTATCTTTTTCCACAGCAACAATTTACTAAAGCATGTTTGGTTATATCCTCATATTTTGGTCCAAAGAATCTACCCTTGAACTATGGCCTATTATGGTCGTCACCCTGTCTTGAAAAAAATCAAAATCATCAAAGTAGGCGTATGTTCTTGAAATTTTGCATAGGACAATAATTTTTTAATCTGAATAACTTTCCTTAATGACATTTTCCTGTATATTTTACAGAAAAGGTACTTTACCTAACATGAAATTCGTTTTTGCTTAACTGTCATGGCCTACATGATTTTAAAAAAACAAAAATACACCCAAAAATTACTTTTTAAATAAGCAGAGGTGAACCTCCAAATATGAAAAAAAATATTCGAAAATTTTTTGCCCATTTCACCTATAGCGAACTCACACGGGGGACACACTGTATATGTAAATGGGCCATGGAAGAAAAATCGAGAAAATTGCATCTTTGGCGCTCGCGCTGACGCTAGACGCCAGATCCCCCACCCCCCTTCACTGCGAGCCGCGCACTTGGACAGTTTTACCGCGGCGGCAGCTTTGTTTCTGTTTTTCTCGGCTTCAGGAGTGGCAAGATGGACGTTTTTTTTTTTAAATTCAACTTATTTTTTTTCTCAGTTTTCCGATTCTTCGATTATTATTCAATTATTCAATTACGTTGCTCCGCAAAAAGAACATTTTGTGATACAGAGGTTTTATTATTTTATTAGATCAAATAATTTCAGTAATTTAGAATCAAACATTTTATAATTTTTACAAACATCATATAATTTAAGCAATCACGCATTATTGTTATGTTATGAATTAAATGTTTATTTCGCTGTTTAAAACAAATTAAACAAATATTGATGTCAGTTTGAATTAAATAAATTAATTTTTGAATACAAAATGTATACCTTTTTTATCCCCAATAAGAGTAAAAACTATTCACGCATCAATGTATTATTAAATAAATTGTATGTAATCTTTAAATATTTATTTTATGAAGCAACATACATGAATGATTGAATAACAATCGAAGAATCGGAAAGCTGAGAAAAAAACCGCTGCCCAAGGAATCACTACTTCCACATCCAGATTTTTTATCTAAGTCACTCACAACGAAAAAATTTTGTATGTGGAAATAATTGTTTATGGAACTCTAATAATATAATATTTGAAATCCTCTACCCCAAAAACCTATAAAACGATACCCCACATTGGTAGCGGGGTGGGGGTGGTGATAGGGGGTGGTACCCTAAATCACAATTTTTTTTCATCCCATTATATAATGGGGGTGATAATGGGGGTGGTTAATGCCAAAATTTTTTTTGAGACCTCAGCTTCTCTTGTATATACTAAATACCAATTTTATAGACTCTTACCTGCTTGATTTACCTATTTTCCCCAAATTTACCCCAATTTACCCCCCAACCCTTCGACGGAACAAGATGAAAATATAATCTAGTTCTAGATCTCGTTAAAGTACATGTGCGTACCAAATTTCAAGTCAATATCTCAAACGGTTCCAGAGTAAACATGCGCACAAAAAAAGTTACAGACAGACCGGCAGACAGAAATTTTTTTTTCGCACAAACTTAAAATCTCGACGTTTCGTGACATTCTAAGCCTATTTGAACAATAAAAATTTAAAAAAATTTTTTGTCGTTACCACTGGATGTGGAAGTAAAATAAGATGAATTAAACAAAAAACGTCAATCTTAGCCACTCCTGAAGCCGAGGAAAAGAGAAATAAAGCTGCCGCCGCCGCGGTAAAACTGTCCCAAGTACACCGCTCGCAGTGAAGGGGGAAGGGAGATCTGGTGTCTAGCGTCAGCGCGAACGCCAAAGATGCAATTTTCTCGATTTTTTTCCATGGCCCATTTATATATAGGTATAGACAAGGCACATTTTGTGATAGCACACACTTCGAAGAATATTCAATTAAATTTTCAAGTAAAAATATTTTAAAATTTCGCCGTAGTTGCAAAAACGCGAATTCTTCATATCTCGGCATTGTAGGACAATTTTTTTTTTAAATTCGTATTTTTTTAAGACATTTGAAATGCCGTTGGTTTCAATAAATTTTATGCAAGATCCACTGAGATATTTAACATTTGTTTGTTGCAAAATTGCGTAAAAAAGTCGCAAATTAAATTTTGTTTGCAATATTTTTTTTGATTATGTAAATGTACGTTAAGTACAATATATTTACCGAAACAGAACTGTAAAATATTAATTTGATCTTTTAATATAACTGTTTGAATTCTTTTTTTATAAATTAATTGCAAAAAAAAATAATTAATATTTTACAACGGGCCAAAGTGCATTTTATTAAGGGTAAAAATATGTACTATTTCTCATAATATCGTTAACATACAGATTTTATATTTGTTTCTACAGTACTTCAAAGTTCAAGGATCTAAAAATTCAATTTTTTTTTAGTTTTTTTGCCATAAAATGTTATTGACAATCAGATTCGTTCTTTGCGTATCCCTACCTTATTATAGGGGAGCTTATAACGAAGAAATTGACGGGCGAACGTTTTTGTACGACCTTTAGTAGCGAAGATATAAGCAAAAAACTAAGTTGCAAAATTCATTTTGTTCACAAAAAGTTAAATAACACCGCCGTTTTGAGTGGTCAACACTATTTTTTTAGGATTCCTGAGGACATTCTGTAGGGGGTAGACTAATTTTTGGCTAGTCCCAAAACTTTCCGAAACATGTTATTATCTCAATTTAAACGGACTACCCTGTATTTTCCAAACAGCTTTAAGTTACAATTGGTGCAGACGTCTTTAGAAGTCAATTCGAGACAAATGCAAATAAATCTCAAATAAATTACAGGTTATAAATAATAAAATTAAAACTAAAATTTTAGGTTAAATTCACGAAAGTAAGTGGGTAACTGCATGTGTACAGAAAGCATTTGATATCGTTACATACCTTTAAATGCAGAACCAAAATAGAAACGAACTGATGCACAATCACACAATTTAAAAGTATTTAAATATTATTAATTAAGGAAAACACAATACACACAGTTGCAAAATACAACGAGCGCTATCAAATCACAAGGTAAACATGACAGGCGATGCGATAGGCGAAACAAAAAACAGTCGGCAATATTTATTTGTTGTGGTTTCTCAGCTCATGCTTCGTAAAACGGTAGCGTTGCACTTTTGTTCTATTAGATTTTAAACAAATATTTCTCTATTTTTTTTTTGTAATGTCCACGAATACGTTGGTACATTATTTAGAAATACGTATTTGCCTGATTATTATTCATAAAACATGGATAAAGAAATATGAAGTAGGTATATTCTACGGATGAAACCTTGGTAATTTTATTTTAATGCCAATTTTAATCACGATTAAAATCATGATTTTAATCAAGCGACTTTTATTTTAAAAGATCGTGATTTTTTCTTTCAAGTTTAAATGTTATAAAGAAAAAAAAAAACAAACTTTATTAGTAAAAATTTTTATTTGCCAACATAAAACTTTAAAAAGCTTTTAATTCGAAGGCTCAATACACTAACTTAACAAACATATGGGTATATAAAAATAAAAGTATTTTTCAAAACAGTACACAAGACATATTAAATATTATAACGTTTAAACTGAAATACTAATTTAGATGCTTTTTCATTGCCCAATCTATTTCTAATATCTGAATGAACAAGACCATATGAAAAAAATATTCTTTCCACGTCTGCAGAAGAAGCAACGGCACACAGAAATTTAATTATAAGCAGGGCCCCCACAAAGGGGGGTCAGTAGATACCGTGGTACCCGGGCCCAGTCATTTTAGGGGCCCGGTTGGGCTAATAAACGCAATCCATTGTTCATTAATTATGAGACCCGGGCAAACATTTTTTTTTTCAATTTTTTCTCCCCCGCTCATCAATTATTAAGCGCGGGGCCCGTAACGAAGGCCCGCTAGAGATTTTGACAAATAATTTTTTATTCAAATTTCGCCACCCCGCTCATTAATTATTAAGCGCGGGGGCCCGTAACGAAGGCCCGCTAGAGATTTTGACAAAAAATGTTTTTCAAATATCTCCCCCCTGCTCATCAATTATTAGGCGCCGGGGCCCGCCAGTGAATTTGGTACCGGGGCCCCATGGTTTGATGTGGGGGGCCTGATTATAAGGTCAGGTGTTAATTTGTAGAATCAGGGACGGCTTAAAGGCCGGGCAGCCTGAACGAAGGCTCAGAGGGACGCCAAACTGAGGGCAAACATTGTTTTTTTTGTACCCTTTTTATTAGTTTTCTTTGGAAGATAATATCAAATAATATCACTATCTATGTCAGCTAAAATGGTAATAATGCAGAATAGTCGAATAACATTAAAACCGCCTAAATAATTCAAAAATGTAACAAACATTTTTGTTTAGCTATGAGATAACTCACTACTCATACCTCAAGCTTCCCGTCCCATTACTGACTGACACGGAGTCGATCATTAAAGATTTTGCATAAACAAAGGCCGGCAATATGCACTTTCATTCAGAAAGAAATCAAAATATTCAGAAAATTGTTATACCAACATTAGCTGTTTGAATTTCATATCTTACGTAATTTACTGTTTATAAATAAATGGCAATTAGTCTTGTATGATATATTAAAACAATAAAGAGGAAGATTTCCCTAAGTAAACTTGTGTCGGTGGCTCTCATTATAATAGCGTTCAGAAGGTGGGGACAGACAATTTTATATTACAAATTAATTACACAGGTCTACAAAGAAGAAGGTCTTGTCCTAAGGTTCTCATCTAACTCTTCTGAAGTATTTTGAGGTATTTTGAGGTATTTTGAGGTATTTTGAGGTATTTTGAGGTATTTTGAGGTGCTGAAGACCTTTGTTTTTGGATGCACTATCAGCCAGATAAATATCGAGAGACAATTTTGTGTTAACTTAAAAAGTAGTGATCGGGGGTTTCGAAGGGATATCCTTAAACTTTAATACGTAGTACGTCTGTGAAATTTCCATATCTCAAGGAGGGGCGCCTAAAAATGCTCCCGCCCGGGTGGAAAATTTTCCTTGAGCCGTCCCTATGTGGAATATCTTTTTTGAGATTTCCATCACTACACTACTTTAACATTTTCTAATATTCTGAAAACATTATTTCTTGGAACGGATCGAATTTCTCTTCCAATATTAACGGTTATAACCGGGTACCAGAAAAATGCCTTTTATTCTTCTTTTGAGAGTGGGTATTTGTTTTTATTTATGATAGGATCCAGCAAATATGCAAAAAAGTGAAATGGCGTTAGAGCTGAATCATATCCCCTTTCAAATATCCGACATTGCTTTAAATATTCAAAACTATAAAACACGGCACTCATTTTTTTCCATTCCTCAACTGCAAAGGACGAACTGCCACCTTTCTGTTGAATTCTGTCAAGTGTCACAGAAATTGGTTTCTGCAATTTTAAAAAATCTTCGACCATTCTTTTAATTTGAACTTTCGACACTTTTTTAAAAATCAATGAATTAGTGTCACCTTTGTGTTCTTCACAGATTTGCAACAACTTGGGCCATTCAGTGACATAAACCTCAAGGCAGTCGAAACTGTATTCCAACTAACAAATTGTGGTAATGTTAGTTTCTTGCCTCCTTTTTCTTTGTATCAAGCATTTGGTTGTGTATTGCGAAAATATTTTACAATTTCAACTACGTGTGATTTTACTTTTGTAACTTCCAAATATTTGGAAAGCAAATTCAGTATATGGTCAGAACACCCGTATGTTATAATAAGGTAATCCGGGGACACGGCAACTCTTTTCCTCGTATTGTTCATGTTTGCCGCATTATTTGTGACCAAACCAGTCACTTTGCAGTTGTACTTATTTTACTTCCACGGCCAGTAGTGGAAGTATAGTAACGACAAAAAAAATTTTTAAAATTTTTATTGTCCAAATAGGCTTAAAATGTCATGAAACGTCGAGATTTTAAGTTTGAGCGAAAAAAATTTTCTGTGTGTCTGTCGGTCTGTCTGTCTGTCGGTCTGTCTGTAACTTTTTTTTGTGCGCACGTTTACTCTGAAACCGTTTAAGATATTGACTTGAAATTTGGTACACATATGTACTTTAACGAGATCTAGAACTAGATTATATTTTCATCTTGTTCCGTCGAAGGGTTGGGGTGTAAATTGGGGTAAATTTAGGGTAAATGGGTAAATCAAGCGGGTAAGAGTCCATGAAATTGGTATTTAGTATATACAAGAGAAGCTAAGGTCTCAAAAAAAAATTTGGCATTAGCCACCCCTATTACCACCCCCACCCCCTTATTAAAGAGGATGAAAAAAAATTGTGATTTAGTGTATGTACAGGAACCAGAAACCTCAAAATATTTTTTCACTTCATCCACCCCCCACTACCACCCCCCCATCACCACCCCCACCCCACTACCGATGTGGGGTATCGTTTTATGGGTTTTTGGGGTAGAGGATTTCAAATATTATATTATTAAAGTTCCATAAACAATTACTTTCACATACAAAGTTTTTTCGTTGTGAGTGACTTGGATAGAGAATCTGGATGTGGAAGTAGTGATTCCTTGGGCAGCGGTTTTTTCACTTATTTATTAAATCAATGGACAAGTTTGCAAGATGCAGTGTGTAGATGTCCTGATATATCTATACTATCCAGAAGAAAACTGTTTCCATTTTCTAGTATCAAAACTGCACTTATTATCGGTTCATTATGACATTTGAACAACCATCAAGATAAAATATAAACAGACAGCTAACGCAAGAAATCAATTGTTTTAAATTATTATTACTATTGTTATTATTATTATTATTATTGTGACGCAGGTGAAGCAGGAAAGCGGTCACTTTTGACACCTTAGCAACGGTTCGGTTGCTCAGGCGCCACATTTACATTTTTTTACGTGGGGCAAAGGTCCCACTCTAGCCTCTTACCACGACCTGTTACAGTAGGGCTGGGGCAACTACAGTGGAGAAAACAGTAACTTCCAGTGGGTCACTTGGAAAAATTAGACTTTCACACAAACAGCAGTGAAACACAGAATTTCGAAATATCAGTTGTTTATTTCCTATAAATTACAGTGCTAACGAAACTATTTACAGCTTAACTAGTTTAATATATACAGTACACTCATAATTTACACAAGAGAGCAAACCCATGCTGTGACGTGATGACAATTACGGTAAGTGTTATCATGCGATACGGTGACGTTATTAGGGCAGGTAGGAGCGAAGCAGCGGTATGACGGTAAGAATAGCGGTGACGTACAGTTGACGGTAGGCAGTGACAGGCAGCGGTATGACGGTAAGGATAGCAGTGACGTACAGTTGACGGTAGGCAGTGACAGGCAGCGGTATGACAGTAAGGATAGCTAGCGGTGACGTACAGTTGACGGTAGGCAGTGACAGGTAGCGGTATGATGGTAAGGTTAGCGGTGACGTACAGTTGACGGTAGGCAGTGACAAGTTAAAGGAGCGAATTTCCGAATTTCAATCAGGTTACGGGTTGTCGTTAGATATCAGGAAGAAGCAAGTAGTTAATAAAGAAAGCAGCAAAAATGATTATTCTAAGAGTCAAACTTGGCTAATACCAGAAATCTCAAAGCTGGAAGAGAGGTATGATTAGTCAAGTGGCATTCTGCAACTCCTGGCCTGAAACAAGGTATGATTAGAGTGGTATGCACACCAACGGTCTCTGGGAAGAGACCCCAGAATTGTTAGGGTGCGGATCCTATGCCCACGGTGTACCTTCAGAGAGGCGACTAGACTCTTGGGTATCTCGAGAACACAGAACTTTACCTGACAAAACAAACGAACTCGTAGCAGCTGCAACCCAGCAAATGCTCTCGTTCTCCTGGCCTGAAATAATGTATGGTTAGGGCGGTACACACACCAACAGTCTCTGAAAAGAACGACTAGACCGAATCGTTAGTGTGTGAGTTCCATGCCCACGAGGTACCTCCAGGGAAACGACTAGACCCTCTGGTAGCCCAAGAACATAGAAATTTACCAGTGACAGTGTTATAGGTAACAAAGAATGATTAAAGCGGTAAACGCACCAACAGCCTCTGAAAAGAACGACTAGACCCCCGAGTCATTGGTGCGCCCAACCTATGCCCACGACGTACCTTTAGGGAGACGACTAGACCCTCTGGTACCCCGAGAACACAGATCTTGCCACAACAAATAACAGAAAGATATGAATCCCAAATATCAGCCAAGTCGTTACCTTTACCTATTATTTTTGAACCTACTCACTTTTCGTCCTGGCCAACGTCCGGTCTGGTGACGGTTTCTAGCAGAACTGCCTGTGGTGCGGTCTTCTGAGTGGCGTCTAGAACAGAACGGTCACGGTTAGAGTGGGGGAACGCTATATTCGTTGCACGCGGTGATGACGTAGTTGCGGTAGGAGTAATATTCGAGAATCGGTACTTGCACAGTTGGCGGGACTCCTTCTACTTACTGCTGGGTACGTCTTGAGTCGTGAGGCGGCCGATCACGACTGTTTATTCTCCCGAGTTCCTCGGTTAACTTCCTCTTTTAATATACCGGTAGAGTGGGGAAATGTGCAAACACGGTGCGTAGCGGTAAATGACAACTTGTATTATTTACAGGTGAAACGGTTAGATGAAAATATTTTGCAAGTCAGAAATCGCGGACTTTATAATTTTTTTTTGTCTCCCGGTCTTAGAAAAATTTCACTTACTCTTATTTCCGGAGCTCCCTGTAGTACGTCTTGCTGCTGGTGTAACTCGTGAGGAACTGCCCTCTCTGATTTCAGCGCGACGGGTATCTAGTCCACTGTCCCCTTCATTCACGGTAATGACGGGGAGACGGTGTGCGTGGATATTGATCGACGTAGGCGCAACTTAGTTCAAGTATTGTAACTTACGTCTGCTGGCGGGTTCCCTGGAGAAAGCACGTCTCCTCGCCGTCGTTCACTGATAGCAACTGACTGCTTTCTGCAGAGATCACGGTTTAGTATACACTTTCAGAACGGTTGGGCCTGGTGGTGGCCTATCAGAATTTGCGCTGCGGTGTGTTTATGCGGTAATATAATTGTTTTTCACAGCCTGGTAATTTTTATTAAATAATTCAACAGAAACCAGGACGACGAGAGGAGATACGGTCACCCATCCAAGTGCAGGACTCAACTGGCGTGCTTTACCTACCTCATTTCACCAAAATGTTTTATTATCTAGTTGGCCGTAGCATTTCTAAGTTCAAGTAAATAAAAAGTATTTTGTAACCACTTTAAAATAACTACAAAATAATTTTAATATGTATTTATAATGGTGCTCAAATGCTGCTGAAGGTTACTAAAAAATCGTTATGCTGAAATGTGTTATAGTTTAGTCACGGAAGCGTTTCCAAAATAATTCAGAACTGCTTTATAAGATATTTTATAATTGTACTGTAGAACATCTTAATGGTGAATGTATAAATAAGTTCAACTGTAGACAACAAAATAGTATTATCTGAACGGTAATGGAATCAATTATCATTTCAGAAGCATTAACAAAATTACAGTAAAACAAAATAATCATAGAACATATAAATTATAACACAAAGCTGGTTGGATGGTCAAGTATCCAACTTGCTTGCATTATTTTGGACCAGTATTGTGATAATTTCTGAGTTAATAATTGTCTTAGCACTGATAACCTTTCTTGTGATACAAATCCGATAAGTTTAGAAGTGTGAGGGGGCCAGTTAAGAATATTTTATTGTGTTATTATTTTGATTTTTCAGTAAATCTGGCTTCCTGCACCCTAACTACAAGGGTAAGCGAAAGCTGGTGTGAGCGTGTTGTGCCTGACGGTTTGATTTCTTTAACCTATTGTTTTTGATTTTTTTTTATCGCTAACTGGTTTGTGGTGATGTTGTGTTTGCTAGTCTGCAGGGCGACAACACGGAGCTGATGCCCCCAACTCCACCACCGCGACGCGTACGCCTGGGACTGGGGAGCCTGGGGGGCGGTTGCATGACAGCCACGCCATCTCCTGTGCAACAAGCACCGGGCTTTAGTCGCATAGCAAGCGGCCTAAAACTCGCACAAGCACAAGCTATGGCAGTTGCAGGCTTCTTGCCGGAGCCGCTGCCCTACGAATGGCCCTCTTCTGGTACCGGCGGCGGCCTCCATCCATCGGCCTCGGATTCTGCAGGGGATAGCCGGCATGCGCGTTGTTCTCTCCTAAATCACAGGGCTTCCTTCCACGGCAGAGGTTAGCCCCAATCTCCCACTAGACCAGTACATTTAGGGTATGGCGTGGACAATCTAATTTTGCTCAAACACTTATCTATAAAACAAGCTTGGCACTAATTCCTCACATCATTTTATTAACCAAAATTACTTCATGTGGAACTTGGAAGGTAACCTTAAAACTCCACATACAGTCTAAGCGCTGATTACAAAATTTTAACCTTCGCCGAACATCCGGCTAATTTAAAAAAAAAAAAGAAATTAGGGAAAACGAAACTGCTTGTCAGCCTGAGCAAATCCTGGCACGATTGCAATTAAAGAGCCAATTAAGCTTGATTAACTAGTGTTTCCTATCTGTTACATAACATCCGGATGAAA
This sequence comes from Rutpela maculata, assembly GCA_936432065.2. Classification (NCBI taxonomy): domain Eukaryota; kingdom Metazoa; phylum Arthropoda; class Insecta; order Coleoptera; family Cerambycidae; genus Rutpela; species Rutpela maculata. The sequence goes on along the minus strand of OW386294.2, from coordinate 76,824,391 downwards.
TTTATAAGATTTAAAGATAAATACCTGCACTTTAAGAATATCTTTATCAACCTTACCCCATCTTGGCAGAAATGCCTGGCTGCCATTCCAAATGGGCGGTTTATCAGTATCTCGCTTACCTCCGGCCCAACCCGCCACTGTACTCCATTGTTATTTTTGTAATAATTATGTTCATATATTATGTCACATATATTATTATTTTATTTTAATATGGAACCCTTCCTTGCTAACCCTTCATCATAATATGAATTAATCATAAACATAATAAATACTTAAAGTAACAGTTGATCTGCAGATCCTCAAAAAGTTCGGTTTGCTACGCATTTCTGCCAACCTTTGCTGAGGCTGACAACTTTCTTTGTTTTCTGGACACCTTAATCTTTAATTAAAAAAATAAGAAGTTTGTGCTCGACGACGAAAGCAAGATACTGAAAAAATCTCAAACAATTTTTTGGCATTAGTACCCCCATTACCACCCCCACCCCATTAGTAAAGGGGGTGAAAAAAATAAAATTGGAATTTAGTGTGTGTAAAAGAACCAAAGGCCTTATTTTTTTTACTTCATCCACCCCCACTACCAGGTAATTAAGGGTAATTAGGGGAAGGTGGGCCAAAGTGGGACGAGGTGATGGATAAAACAAGATTAAAATATGGATAAATAGGGATAACCTACTACTTACTAATATTTGATGTCATACTGTGAAAGGGTAAACATGTTTACGTGTAATGTTTGTAATGCAACATTCACTTGATCTCGCGGGCTAAGCTGCTAATATTCATAAAAACAAATTTTTTAAGTGCGATTTGTGTAATAAAATATCTAATATACAGGATAACTTAAAAGATTTTTTTTTATGATTTTTTTTCCTTATGCGAGACTTGGATAGAAAATCTGGACGTAGAAGTAGTGATTCCTTGGGTATCAGTTTTTTTCATAAAGGACCCCGGAACAAAACCCATGAAAATGTTGATTCGGTAGAATCGCCTGAAATTTTGGTATTTTGTAGTTCAAGTCATGCTGATCAAAAGTTCTTATCACATCGAGCCAATCCTATGGACAGTTTTTGAGATACAGCTTGTCAAAGTTAGGTAATTTGCGTCATTTTAGTCATTCAAGAACTTCTTACTCCTAAACTATTAACTTTGGCAAAAAATTGCAAGGGTCGAAATATTTTTGTTCTAGTCCAATAAAGCTCAAGAATTTTTTTCAGAATTTTTTTATCCATTTTTAGGTTAGGTAAAATATATATATATGTCATATTTCGGAATGCTTCGGTGGGATTGGCTGAAATTTTGCTATTTTGTAGTTAAAGTCATGCTGATCAAAAATTCCTATTGCACTCAATTTATCCTATGAGTGGTTTTCGCTCCAGGAGTGCCTGAAGGTATTAACAACCAGGTGAAGGGTAATATATATGTACGTGTTTATGAATGGCTTCCAGCGTGTCTGTGTACGTGCTTGCGTGTGTGTGTGATTATTTTTATCAAAGAACCTGCTCTTACCGGCAATATGTTTCTTATGAGAGCGTTCTCATTGCCAACCAGGGTGATCCCATTTTTTTGGTTTCACTTTCTATCTGTTTATTTTTACTTTTTGTTTTTTATTTTTTTTTAATTTTTAAATATTGAGAATATCCATAGGATTTTCAGGAACAAGTGCTCTGTTTCCAGCATCATGCATCGTTTGAAAGAGAATCATTGATGGATATTTTATGTGATTTTCATGCCGTGCATACCCCAAAAACCATAATACGCTTGTGTTTTCAGCGGTTCCGCCTCAAATTCATTAAAACGATTTTTCTTACAAACCGTCCTACGACTAAAATGAAAGAGGACATTTTTTGTGTATTTTTAATTAGTGAATGACGTTCTTGTACCAAAGTGAAAAAAAAATAAAAACAAGAAATTAATGCAAAATATCGACAACCCCCCTCAATATCACCCACTTACGGTTAAAAATATTTTAAAAAAATAATGTAAAAATAAGCTTGTATTATTGTTCAATATGCGTATAAAGTCGCGTCTATGTAAATCAAAAGGTTTCTGAAATATAAAATAATAATCAATTTTTGGGTGCCATTTTCAAAGGGCCGTAGCTCAAGGTATTTGCGAACATATTTTTGCATGCAGAATCTGCACCAGAAGTTATCATCGATATTTCCGGAGAACCCTGTATACACTGGCACATACATACACACAAACGCATGCACACAGTACACAAACACGCTGGAAGCCATTCATAAACATGCACATATAGATTGCCCGTTACCTCGTTGTTAAGACCTTCAGGCACTCTTGGAGCAAAAACCATTCATAGGATAGATTCAGTGCAATGGGAATTTTTGATCAGCATGACTTTAACTACAAAATAGCATAATTTCAGCCAATCCCACCGAAGGATGCCGGAATATGACATATATATATATATATATATATATATATATATATATATATATTTTACCTAACCTAAAAATTGATAAAAAAAATTCTGAAAAAAATTCTTGAGCTTTATTTGACTTGAACAAAAATATTTCGACCCTCGAAACTTTTTGCTAAAGTTAATAGTTTAAGAGTAAAAAGTTCTTGAGTGTCTAAAATGGCGCAAATTACCTAACTTTGACAAGCTGTATCTCAAAAACTGTCCATAGGATTGGCTCGATGTGATAAGAACTTTTGATCAGCATGACTTGAACTACAAAATACCAAAATTTCAGCCGATTCCACCGAATCAACATTTTCATGGGTTTTGTTCCGGGGTCCTTTGCCGGATCTTCGATGACTGTAAAAAATTTGCGGTCATCGTTTAGACTAATAGTGTAGTGACTTGCTGCTCGAAAATGCCTCAATATTTCCACTTCTGAGTAAAGGCAAATCCTTTTAACCATTCACAGAATAGGTCAAAATAAGTAGATTTTCGAACAGACCCACCTCGAGAAATCATGCCTGCTCCCCCTGCCCCCCCCCCCCCTCAAAATGGCTACTTGCATCTGTCAATATATATTTTTTTTTTCTAAAAAACGGTTGGAGATAGAGAAATGATCTTTACGTAATTCGATAGAGCATACAATTCTGCACATGACACTCTTTGTTTTTTACTATTTTCTCTTATGTAAGGCCCCACGGTGAAAAAAAGTGGAGGGAGCCTGCCAGCAATAATGCATGTTTGACTATAACTCTAAAACGGCCAAATAAATTAAAATTTTACGAGATATAAAAAATAAAGATCATTATTTTTTCTATCGGTTGGTACATAACTTGTATGTGTTATTTATTTAAATAAAGTCGCCAGTGGCGTATAACGAAGAAATTGCACATGTAATTGTGCTAGGATCTTATTTAACACTTTACTATTCTTGCTACAAACTGCGAAAAATATTGACTATACCCTTTAAAAATGATTTCACATTTTTTTGTTTTACTATTTTTTCCTATGTAAAACCCTTTAGCAAAAATATGGAGATTGTATTTCAGCTAATATTTTTGGCTCACCCAAGCGAGTAAATTAGATACCAGATATAAAAATTATAAATTTTCTATCTATTGGTATATAATTTGAAAAAAATATTCAATGCGGAATAAAATAACCGTAAGTTAAAAACCTTTATAGACTAGGATTAGAATTGTTTTCAAAATACTATTAGATTAAAACGATGGTATCTATGCATTATGCAAAATGAGAACTGCTGAAAAATTAATTTGCCCAGCAACATCAAGAGTTCCTTCGAATTTTTACGGTATAATTGCACAATATATTTTAAAAGTTTATGAAATACATTAACTTTCATTGGAAATAAATACTACGGAAATCGATGATGGAGACGGTATTGAGAACTATTTTACCATAGTGTGAGCTGGTATAAGATATCTGCAAATTTATATAGCAACTTAGAGATATAAAGGAAATTCAACCAAAATGAAAATCAAGACAGAGTCACTGAAAAGAATTTGAAACATTGTAAGGATATCGCCAATCCATTTCAAGAAAAATGTCTTGCTCTCTTCATAGATTTGGTTAAAGGTCCAAAGGAGCCAAATAATGAACAATTAAGAATGCTCTCAAACAGTGTCAAACTGATCTGGCCAGCTAACCCAAATGATCTTAAAAAAAATCGAAATGCACAAAATTCATGCGTAGAATGTTGCAATTTAGATTAATATAATTAGATTATTTACATTATAATTTATTTTCAATATTTAGGTACTACAATGTAGTTATTTTATTTCCTATAAAATGTTCTTCGTTCACTTTACCAATATTTATATATATTTTTTGTTAATGTGTCAATAGATTAAGAAATAATGAAAATATTGGGTTTTCGATATATTACTATTAAAAATACGTCGTATACATCGTGTGTTGCTTTTTCCATGCACGCCACTGGCGGCTTTATTTAAATAACATTTTCAAATTATATACCAATCGATAGAAAGAGGTAATATAATTTTTTATATCTAGTGTCTAATTTATTGAATTGCTTGGGTGACAGCCAAATATAGCTGAAATGCCTCCACCATATTTTTTGCTAAAGGGCTTTACGCAAGAAAAAATAGTGAAACAAAATATGTGAATTTTTTTTTAAAGGGTACAGTCAATATCTTTGCAGTTTGTAAGAAAAATAGTAAATTATTAGACAGGATCCTAGCGGAAATACGTGGGCAATATCTTATTATTGCCGGCAGGCTCCCCCCACTTTTTTTCGCAGTGGAGCCTTACATAAGAGAAAATAGCAAGAAACAAAATAATAGTGATATATGCAAAATTTTATGCCTTGTCGAATAGCGTCAAGATCATTTCTCTATCTCTTACCGTTTTTGAGAAAAAAATATATATATTGGCAGATGCGAGTATCTACTTTGAGAGGGGGCAGGCATGATTTCTCGAGGTTGGTCTGTTCGAAAAATATACTTATTTCAACTTGTTCTATGTATGATTAGAAGGATTTGCTTTTACTCAAAAGTGGAAGTATGTCCCATCACATACTCAGTGTTATAACACCCACCTAGATAATTTATCTAAAAATTTCAGTTGCAGAATACAAACTTCCAGAATCTTGAGGGACAAAAGTCGAGACACTTCACCTATTTAATGACAAACATTTCTTTATATCTCCATATTGATCACCGCAACACGCATTGATAAAATTAAAATTCATATGCAGAATTTTAGTTATAGACGAGAGCTAGAGAATCATCAAGGCTTTCTTTAAACCGGCATCGATTAATGAATGAAAAAATTCAAACATAGTGCATGCTTTGTGGGTGTTCCTTAATGCTTTCTACACATGAATTTATATACAGGGTATGCCACGACAACTGTCTGTATTTTTGCAACTATTGAGAGAACAGCTAGAAATTTTTGTATGTACAGTATGGCACATTTCAATCCTGGACACTGCGATAAAACATGTATTTATTGCTCGATTTTGATCAACTTCTTTTAAACCAAATATTGGACTTTAGGACAAAACATCACATTTTATTTACAGCAATAAAGGCCTACCCCGATTTTTATTTGGGGCTAAACTTCAATAAATCGCATTAGCGATTTTAAGGATAGGATTTTGCAAATCTAGAGGGAAATATGAGTATATTTTCGGTTTATTATAAATATTTAAAGAATCATAAAGGGTATAATCTTTAAAATAGTTTGGTTATTTGGACGAGAAAATATCGTGCGTTCGCAGTCCGGTCCCGAAACGTGAGACAATCGTCAGATGGGTTCTAAATTTAATTTTTATTTATTATTTTTAATTTTTTTTATATTTTTTGATTTTTTTATTTTTAAAAAATTATTATTTTTTCATGATTTTCATTTTTTGGTTGTTTAATGGCAACATATAAGCTTTCATTTTTCGTAATAATTTTTTTTCTTACCCAAAAAATAGCCGAGTTATTCCCATTTCGAAAACACCCATCCATTCTGCCGCACCCACTAGTTAAATGCCATACTCTAATAATGAAATTAGGAACTATTTTCATTGATAAATTACGATATTCAATTACAACAGAAATTTACAACAAAAAAAATATATAGCTGTATTTGTTAGAACAATAGCAATTAATTAAAATAATTTTAAAAATTATACTATGTTTGGTTTTTAAATATTTATAATAAACCGAAAATAAACGCATATTTCCCTCTCACTCTGCAAAATCCTATCCTTAAGAATGTCCGAACACGCACCTTTAAATTGATATGTACCAAACTTCATAAAAAAATACAATATAGTAAATATTTTACTTGTAAATTAAGAATAACAATATTATTATTAATTTATTATTACAAGCAAGATAAGCCCTGGAACAAACAAAATAGCTGAATAAAATAATTATGTTAATATCACAAATCAATGAAAATATGAAGGGATCGATAACATTGGCGTACAGTAATTCTCAATTATGTTTAATTTGTGTTAATACTGTCGCTACTGCTGCCTTATAACCCTATTTGGATTTTCATAGAATCTCTGTCGTGAATGTTGGGATGAAACCAATTGGTTGATGACAAATGACTTCATCACAGAATAACATATTCATAAAAACAATGTTGAATTTCTCTTCTCAGGCTTGGAAGAAAAGTTTCCACTCTTTCTGTATTGTTATATAGATTTTATGTCGATTAAATATCGTGTCCTTTCAACCACTTTCGTTTGAGCCCTATTTTTGGGGTAAATTGTATTTACTTGAATCTCGACCATTCTCTTTATAATTTGACATTCGTCTGATATTTATTATTCGTTTTTGAAAGGTCTGCATCTGTCAAAAAATGTTACATAAATACCGCCTAAACTGTAAATTTTTGATATATGGGGTAGGCCATATAAAATGACATTAGAATTTACCGTAGAATCTAAAATATAAAAATAAGCAGGGTGTTCCATTTAACGTAATGAAGTTAGTTGCCTCTTCTGGTGGTAAAACAATGAACATATCTTAGTTGAATAGAGCATCGTGGAAGACCTATATAAAAAATTTCCTGGCTGTACTAATAACAGTTGTAGTCATGCAGATAATTTAATACCGTCGTGACACACCCTGTATAGTTACTAATCCATTTTAACATCTCATGTGGTATTCTAACACCATAAGCAGAACAGTGTTGATAACTAAATTATTTCATAAAGAAGTAAACTGTGTTTTTGTAAGATTTCAAATAATATGCAATTTTTTGTACGACTTGATCTTAAATGTACTGGGCTATACTGAGACCTTCCTTGCATGTTAACTCCTGCATGAGCTTACGGCTGAAACCATGAGTTTTCTCAGATACCTACGACATTCTATTTAAGGCAAATTTTTTACAAAAATTCGAGTAAACAAATTTAATTTTGGAAAATCATTGAGACATTTGGCTCTGTTTTCTTTAAAAATATTTCTTAGGTATTTAATATTCAAATCAACATCGCTGTTATATAATGTAGCTTGACACTCTTGACAGTTCATCTCGTTACTATACTCCTTCTAAAGATTTAGTATACTTAGGTGAGTATAATACCAGAAATAATTTGTTTGCCTCGAATTCATTGTTTAAGCTTAATGTTAAATTGGCGAGCATTTAATAAATATTTTATAATTAGCTAATTTTAACTCTACACAAAGGGCATAGCAGGATAAGCATGTGTTAGGTGCCCCCGCACCAATCGGGTCGAAATTTTTAGCACAAGTTGATAGTAGTGTTAGATGAAATTTCCCAAAATATTATTTATGGGAAACCATTTTTACGGGAGTTATGGGGGTAAAAAGAAAAATGGAAAAAAAATTTTTTCTCGAGAACGGATAAACCGATTTTCATGAAAAAAATATATGTTATGGCTTTTGATGGTGCAAATGTGGGAAAAAATTATTGAGTCCATTTGTCTAAAAAAAGTGGTGAAAAAATTTTTTCAAAATAAAAAAAAATTTTTTTTTAGTGGATTTTCTAAAGGCACACCCACAATTTTCTTCCAAATAAATGCTTATATGCCCCTTTAAAACATATCCAATTTTCATAGCGATCGGAAGGGTACAACATACTCAAAATTGATAATCATTGGCAGACTGCGGGCGGCGCGTAGTCTATGTAATGAAGCATCATTATAAGAGACTTTTTTGTAAATATTTTGTGCAAAGACGAGATTACCTTCTCCCCCTCGTTTTCGAGGGTGCTGAACACGATGCAAGTGGTGGAAGAAGTTTTTGACCGCCGCAACCCCCTGCAACTTTTTTGAAAAATTTTTTCAAAATAATTTTTTTTTATGGGATGTTCTCGAAGAATGAAGACTAAGAGAAGTCTCATCAATATAGAGTAACCTGATTCGTGAGAGGCAAGAGGACTCACGCAAAAAAGTCAGCCCGAATTGTGAGAGGCAAGGGGACTCATAATAACCAAGCACCTCTACTAATGAGAGGCAAGGGAACTTAAAATAAACAAGCGCCCCGACTAGTTAGAGGCAAGGAGACTCACGATAAATAAAGACCCCGACTCGTGAGAGGCAAGGGGACTCACAATAAACAGGCACCTTCACTAGTGAAAGGCACTGTAACCTCCTCGTAGTGGACTTTGAAAACTAGTTCTTTCGTAGGCTGACTGCAGATGTCATCATTGCAAAATCTTCAGATTTTCAAATTAGATTTTGTTTGACCCCACACAGTTGACATCAGAGATTTTTTGCGCCACACTTCTTGAAGTTTGATACTGATTTAAATGCTAGGGTTGTAATGGCCGCCAGTGACCGTGGTAGTAAGATGTAGTAATGAACCGCTAGTCTATGTAATAAAGGCAGAAATAGTGTAAATATTTTTTGCAAAGACGAGAATACCTTCCTCCGTCCGTTTTCGAGGGTGTTGAACACGATGCAAGTGGAGGGAAAAGTTTTTGACCGCCGCAACCTCCTAAAACGGCCACCCCTCTTAGGGATCCCTTTATGTTTTCTATACGAGTCTGGGGAGTGATTTATCAACGGGTTATACTTGAAATAACATGGAAGATGGTTATAGAGTAAGTTGAGTCCAGACAGCAGGCCAGGGGGTTAATTAAACCCTTCCGAGGAGTGGAAAACCATTTTTTATCAAATAATTTCGGTTCAAACGCGTTTCCCCCCGTTTTTGGGGTCGCTGATCATGGGAAAAATATTCATTTTTAGCTCCAACCCCTCTTCATCTCTCAAGCGGTGAGTGAGGGGTGATTTCTGCCCGTTTGAGGGCAGAGGGAGCTAAAAAAGAAAATATTTTTCCCGTGACCAGCGACCCCGAAAATAGGGTATACGCATTTGAACCGAATCATTTGAAAAAAAAACCTACACCTCTCGGGAGGGTTTAATCAACCCCCTAGGCCTGCTGTCTGGACTCCACTTACTCTATAACCCCGTTCCATATTATTTCAAGTATAACCTGTCGATAAATCATTCGCCAAACCCGTTTATATATGAAAACATAAAGGGATCCATAAGAGGGATGGCCATTTCAGGAGGTTGCGGCGGTCAAAAACTTCTCCCACCACTTGCATCGTGTTCAGCTCCCTCGAAAACGAGGGGGAGAAGGTAATCTCGTCTTTGCACGAAATATTTACAAAAAAGTCGTCTTATAATGCTTCATTACATAGACTACGCGCCGCCCGCAGTCTGCCAATGATTATCAATTTTGAGTATGTTGTACCCTTCCGATCGCTATGAAAATTGGATATGTTTTAAAGGGGCATATAACCATTCATTTGGAAGAAAATAGTGGATGTGCCTCTAGAACATCCCCTAAAAAATTTTTTTTTTATTTTGAAAAAATTTTTTCACCACTTTTTTTCGACAAATGGACTCAATATTTTTTTCCCACATTTGCACCATCAGAAACCATAACATATATTTTTTTCATGAAAATCGGTTTATCCGTTCTCGAGAAAAAAAATTTTTTCCATTTTTTTTTCACCCCCATAACTCCCGTAAAAATGGTTTTCCAAAAATAATATTTTGGGAAATTTCACTTAACACTACTATCAACTTGTGCTAAAAATTTCAACCCGATTGGTGCGGGGGCACCTAACACATGCTTATCCTGCTATGCCCTTTATCAAAAAACATAATAGATGAACTCAAATTTAGATTTAGTACTAATCATTTAAAATTAATTTTTCACCGCAACCTGACTATATTTTCTTTATTTAGAGACATGGCACTATTAGGTAGACCACTTTGTTTTTTTGAAAGTTCACATAAGCTTCAATTAAACGAATAAAACCCTAAAACGAAAATCGATTACAATTTTCTTTTCGACTCCTGAAAGCTTATTTCATTAGGTATCTCTCCATAAGTTGTGCTCCCATGAAATTAACTAAAATAAATTACAATTAGAGGAGAAATGAAACTGCAAAATTTCAGGAATTTGAAGTTCAACTCTTACATTTCTGATGGCAAAACTAATAGACCGGTACCTAGCGATGGTTTTAACTGGCTTATTTCAATAACTTTGTAAAGTTGTTTTTCATAGTATATATGGTCAACAGCGAGCCTGACATGCAAGTAGCGAGCACTGAATTCTACTATATAAATGAAAGGTCAATATCCAATTTTACTTCCACATCCAGTGGAAGTATAGTAACGACAAAAATTTTTTTTTTTTTAATTTTTATTGTTCAAATAGGCTTAGAATGTCATGATTCGTCGAAATTTCAAGTTTGAGCGAAAAAAATTTCTGTCTGTCGGTCTGTCTGTCGGTCTGTAACTTTTTTTGTGCGCACGTTTACTCTGGAACCGTTTGAGATATTGACTTGTTTGGTACACATATGTACTTTAACGAGATCTAGAACTAGATTATATTTTCATCTTGTTCCGTCGAAGGGTGGGGGGGTAAATTGGGGTAAATTTGGAGTAAATAGGTAAATCAAGCAGATAAGAGTTCATAAAATTGATATTTAGTATAGACAAGAGAAGCTAAAGTCTCAAAAAAAATTTTGGCATTAGCCACCCCCATTACCACCCCCACCCCATTATTAAAGGGGATGAAAAAAAATGTGATTTAGTGTGTGTACAAGAACCAGAAATCTCAAAATATTTTTTTACTTTATTTGGTAGACTTATATAATGCGTGATGCGTAATGCGTTTCTAACTTAGTTTTTATGATTTCGGGGATTTAGTCAAGAGATTTTTCTTTAATATAAAAATTCTACAAAGTCTCTTCGGCTACTGATTAGAACAGAACAAATATGAAACACAAAATTGTGTGCCAGGGTTCTTTTGATATCACAGCACATTAAGCATTAATTACCGCCACATTTCATACCACACTGTAAAAAGTAAGGGTAAATTCACAATGCATTTACATTAATTATTGATGTAAATTTGATGGACATTTTTACATAAAATCTGTAAATATAATAATTTCGGAAAACATAGTGTAAAAACACTGGAATGTGTATTTTTACATACGTATTACAGAAATAAATGTGATTATACATATTTATACGTATAAAATTCACATAATTCCTTAAATTGACAGCTAATTTTACATTAAATAATCATGCTATTTTACAGTACCTATTTCTCCACTTCACTTGTAACTTTACAACCTATATTGCTGGCAACAAGTAACCCATTTTAACTACCGGAATTTTGTAGTATTCCTTTTTACAGTGCATAGCCAACTTGACTTAGTGCAATAAAATGGTTTTCAGCAGCCATTTTAAAAATGAATACCATTTTGCTATACATAGTTGAAAAGAGAAATTTAGGTAGAATCAGATAGGAAAAAAATATATACAGGGTGCCATTTAAAATAACGAAGTAGATGTCACTTCCGGTGAAACCGGAAGCGGAAAAAATTTCTTGTTTGTACCAGAAAAAGGACAATCACGCATTATATAAGTGTACCAAATTTCAAAATAATATCTTTTTAAATAAACATACAACGGGGTGTTATATATCTGTGTCACCCGGTATGTATAATATTGGTACAGAAAGCCTGAACAATTTCGGTTCTTTAACATACTTGTCAAGTGGTAGACGCATTTTGTTCCGCAAGTATGATGGCAGATAGGCTTTTTGGTTTTGTGGTTTTGCTATCAGAAATGAAACCAAAAATGTATTCCTCATCCACGAGCCTTTTTCTCAACCTGTGTTATTTTAGTGTTTTTCAGAAACTGCGAATGTAATTTTTAGATACATAATGAACTGAAAAAAATTGTAATCGATTGAGGTATTCAGAGATTATGTTTTAAAATTGAACGAAATTGTGAAGAGTTAAAATTTTCCTCCGGAAGCCAATACCTATACATACACCACAAGTGTCATTCAGAAACCTAATAATCCTACCGTAGCTAGTTGAAATAATCCTCCCGATAATCCTATTTAAATTATGGTCAATTTTAAAGATGTGGAGTAATAAGAATAAATATATACAGGGTATACCAGGAATATAGAGCAATATTTCGAGAACTTATACTCTGGGCCAAAATTACTCTAGAAGTACGTGTAATTTTTTCCTAGGAAACCATCCTTTGGGTTTAAAGGTTATATCTTGAGAAAAGTTCTTTGCTCATAACATTCAAACTACTGTATCGATTGTAATATTTGGACAGAATACACAGTGCCTGAGAAATATAGTGCGTCTTTCGTATCTTGTCTAGCAAGTCTAGCAAATGCTTCTTGCTCCTTTTTAATGTAGGTACCTTTTTAGAATTTAAGTGACATTTTCAAATCCCTTAAATAATTTTCTAAAAAATGTTACCCTTGTTTGATACTGATAGAACTGCCCGTTTTTCAGAAAAATATATTTTATTGACAAATATTTTCAAATATGTGTTTACAATAATCTTGAGGAGCGTATAATTTTTCAGTTTTTCATACAAAGACGAGAAAAATAGGATATCAATTATTATCTTTATTATTTTGCCTGGTTCAATAAATATAAATCCATAAAAAGAAATCGAGGGATCGAATCTTTCGAATGAAATAATAAGAATAATAAACCGTCGAGGATTGATTGAACGAACGAAAGTAAGATGCTCAAACTAATGTCTGTGTTCGCACCTTCATGTTTTTTACTGTATATATTTTCTTAGACTGTACTTTTAATTAAACGTGCTACTTACACCATCTTCATCAGACAGGACATGAAGGTGCAAAACAAAAACAGAAGTAAGAGCACTGGATGGCACTCATACGTTATATGAGTAGGTCCTGCAAGAAATTGATTAAATTTTGTAATTGTTTAAATATTAAGCTCTAAGCTCAAAACTGAAGAAGTAATATTTTAGGTATATGAAAAATATATTGTTTGACAATCATTTTTAAATCAAAATTACTTGCATTTTCTTGTAAAGTAGTTTATTTTATAAGGCAATGAACCATGTTAGTGATGTTGTCTGACCTAGTCAATAGCGCCCTAATGTATGCAATCATCGATACAGCGAGTCAAAAATATATGCTGCAATTGAAGCCAAGATATCTAAAGTAAAATTAGTTATAAATATCTTGATGGAAGCCCTAAACAAATTGAATCCATGACTTAGTTTAGGTTGAAATTAAGGGCTATAATAATGTAGCTCTACATTTTGTTAAGATGCGAATAAAATATTTAATTATTTTTACGTAGGTACTAATTAATTTTTCTGTTTTTCTTTCTGAGATACAAAATAAAACAATTATTCAGTGTTTTACTGGAAAATAACTGCTATACCTGTGTCTTTTGCGCCACAGAAACAGTTAGAGGGTGTTTTTTTTACAAATTATATGAATAAGAGTAAAAATATTTCTCAAAGCTTTATTACAAAATCTTATCTTATGTGCTCTGTATATTAAATGCACAGTTTTAAGAATATGTTTGTTATGTTCAATATTGATAAATACCTGTTTGTTATTTTCAATATTTGTGAGAGTACCACCAACAAAGGCTTAACAAGAACTTAACTTTAACACTGTTTAAAATACTCTCACAAACATTGAAAATGACAAACAGGTACGACAAAAACCTGAACAACTTTACACAATGTTAATTCATTATATATACGGATTATCTGAAAAAGTACGCTGTATAGATGATAGATTTGATATTAGGACGGTATATCAAACTAGCAAAAGTCTGAGATCTATTTTGACAAATACAAAACTGTTCTACATTTGCACTATTCCATATGAGTGTAACAAACACATGTTGGTGAGCCATCCAGACCATTCAGTGTAAGATGGGTGAGCACAAGAATGACATTAGGAAGAATGAGGTTAAAAAATCGAGGATTTGCAAACACGCTTGGGAGAGGACAGAATAAACTAGGATCGACACAAATTTTAACAAAATAAAATAGAAATTAAGGAATCATAAGTAATATTGTAACCACTGGTGACCAATCACAGCAAATTATCTATAAATAACAAAATGCCATATAGCCATTTCTGGTCTATTTAAACTTATGCTTGTGTGTCTTTCATCACGGCTACACAGTGCTTGAGACTACAGAGGACACAAAATAAATTGCTGCCCCTACTTACCAACTCGTCTCGTTACATTTGGACCTACATAGGCTCTCGGGTGTGCAAATGATGCGAGACTACTTCGCAAAAATTCTTGACACAAAACATAACAAGATCACACTAGCAACAAACGTCACGCACATAAGAAAACAATTACATACATACATCGATTACTACATGAGAGACGATTAACAACAAGCGATACCTTCCACCCAGAAATATACAAACCCCCAAAACCCACAAACCCTAAACCTCATTCCTATAAAACCCACTTGATCCCTTGCTGACGTCACATCCCCTAAAATTCATGCACAATATGCAACAAGTTTGTATTATCTGACTTCTCTCAAGCACGTGATGCCGCCAGACGTGCCATACAGCAAGCGAAGGCCAACTAGAATAATTTTCATGAATCACAAAACGTCTGGCAAGATGTTCTGAACAAGAAGAAGATAGCATTATATTGTAGACCATATTGAACGAGATAATGAAATCACCTATTCATAAATATTAAAACAAACAATAAAGGTATTTTAATTAGTAATTGGTAATTAAGCTTGAGACGACAGGGTCCCACGTTCAAATCCTGGCTAGGGAATGAATGTTTAGTAGTGTTTTCAATATTACCGAGACGGTAGCAGTGGGCTAGACCTCTGTTGAGTGAGACAACATGGCTATATAGTCGCTGGTATGGTTGAGTGGTGGAATAGCTATGGCTAAACTAATATAAATAAGATGATAAAATAATTTAATATACACGGCACGTTTTTTGAAAGTTTTTTAATAAAGCATTGAGAAAGAAAACAGATTCGTCTGGAACGTCAGTAAAATACATTATTTTTATATTTTTATTCTTATTGACATCATTTGTTAAAAAACACCCCCTAACTGTTCCTTTGACGTCAAAGTCACAGGAGTAAAGGTTATTTTTCAGTAATATACTGGACGATTCATTTATATTTTAGATTACAAGGACATTATTGTTTAGAAGAAAATACATATAGCAGAGAATCCCAGAAAGAAAAACAAAGAAATACTATACTATATTCTGAGTAAAAATCATTAATTATTTGATATAAAGGCGAACTTAGTTAAAATATCAGACGACCGTTTACCTGAACTAATGGTAATCATCATGCATAATGTACATTGTACATAAGTTCTATAATATGTAACAAATCAAAGAATGTAGTATACCATGCGGATTGCCTACTTTCGAGGGCTTATACGTCACACTAAACTGGTCCATTGCCAAGATTGGTAGAGTATAAGGTGGCACACAAAAATGTCATTAGCCAATGAACATCTGGTGTGAAATCACACCAGATGCAGGGCCTTATTCAAAATATTGTTAGAATTTTGGTAATGTTAATTAAACAAAGAACTCGTAACTAGAACGGGCTCGCAATGACCCGCTTTTGAGGTCGGGGGGTGATTATCCTCGCATTTTGAGTCACTGTTCTGCATACTGGTAATGAGGATAAGCTGTAGAATGTAACACTACAGATCATAGTATACGTCAGACCATATTTCGGGCCAGTACGGACGGTTCTTCTAGAGTGAGATAACTGCACCGCTACTGCGCGTTCGGAGAACAAGGATAGTCTGACTTTTCACCCCCGCACTGACTTCTTCACCAAAAAGCTCTATATTAAGGAACCTCATACTCTACAAATCTTGGTCCATTGTTGACCTGACGAAACGCCGAATCGCATCACTAGCTATATGCATTCGTTGGCGAAGTTCTTCCAATGTAAAGCTTAGTACTACCCGAAATTCCGTGAAAAAATATTTGAAAAGGAGCGAGAAAATGTTAGAACGCAATCTTTTAAGCCAGTTCTCAAATAATCTTTTAATAAAAAATAAATAATATCTCAGTAAATATTGAACTTGTATTAAGGTAACTTTGATCAATCGATACATTTGATTAACAACTATTACCCATTTGGCCTAAATACCCTGTATATCATAAACTCTAAAATCTTTTTCTATTTTGCAATAGTGCTCGGTACACAGGGTTTCAGTTACAATCCTTTAAATTCCTCTATTCCTACTGCCAAAGGTTCACTGATGACTCATATTGGCTAGCTTTAAGTCGTAGGTATATGAGACAAGATTCAAAGCACGAATTGTGCCAAAATGGTTGCCTTGGCCGTCTAGTCGTAGATGTAGCTTATAGCTTTTCCTGACCACTATACCAAAAAAATTGATATGATTGTTAGTTACAGTTGGTCCTGGAGAACCAAACGGGCACGCGGGTGCTGAACGATTAACCCATTCACTGCCAGGCAGTCCAGCCGATCGCAGGCCAGCGTCGTTTGAGGTGGTTGGTTCTGCCGAAAGCTTAGTGGGGAGGATACTGGCTGAGCAAGGCTTAGGCAAATACTGTGATCCGGACTTTGTGCGCTACACCTCGAAGGAGATGCAGGAGGCTATGGATATGACCCAAGAGGAGATGGATCGCGCAGCTCACCAGTTACTCCAACAGGAAAAGCGTATACACCCAGCGGGGCTTGGTGATCCACTTCAACAGCCGCAGTTATAGCACGACCTGATAGTATCTTAATTAAGCTCCCGCCACACTACTAAGTGCCTAAATTAATTTCTTCTGGTCCAAAGAAGACTAAATATAATAATAACGTGTAGTTTTTTAACCTGGATTTTACTTAAAAAGGATTGTTTCTCCAGTTACAAAATTCCATGTACAGGGTGTGAGAACAAATATTAAGAACTGTCATTACGATTTTGTAATATCAAATGTGTCAAACTACTATAAATAAATCTTAATTTTCATTTGAACTGTCATTATAACTTGTTATAACCCGTTCAAATCCATTGTCGCTAAGTATACATGTGGCGTGCTGTCGTCATATTTATCAAACCATTAAGCTCTAGCTTCGTTGTAAATAGGTCCGCCTACGGACCATTTACAATGAAATACGATAGTTCAAGCAACATCTAATGGCATTAAATATACATATATACCAGTATGTATTGCTTCTAAGAATATATCTAAATTTAACTATTAAGTAATTCAGATAGTTCAAGTGGACACAGGAAAATAATGTTGGAATCTCAGCAACTGCACATGGAAAGATATAAAAGTAATTTTATTACTGCTTACATTGAAAACCCTTAATCAAGTGACCTAGAATCAAAAGGATGGTCTGCATTACATTAAAACAATAACGATTTCTTATCATGATGGAAGTTACGTGATAAGCTATCTTTGAATATATTTGTAGCACAAGATCTATCAAGTATTGTAAATAATGACACATCTTCGACATTTTACTGTTTTTATCGTTTGCTTTTCCATGATTTGAGCTACAGTTCCGAGATTCTTACATTTCCAACTAAATCTAACTTCAGGGTTTCTCAAAAAATCAAAGCACCAATGAATCAATGCCCTTAGATGTGACTGTTTCATGTAAGTGCCAAATTTTATTCTTCCGACAGTTAAAATTGTACTATTTTTTGGTATATATTATTGAACAGCTTGTGGTTTTCTGAGATACCTGATTATATGAATTACTTTTGAAGAAGTGGTACTGTAAATGATGTTTTTTACCACACCACGCTGAGACAACTACTATTGTAAAGTGATGGCTAATATTTTTGAATATATATATAACTAAATAAACACTAAGAGTTAGTTGCTAGATCAAAGGATGCCCCTGTCAGCTCATCTGTCTGAATTACATAAGCAGAGGCTATGGGTTCAAGTCATATTGATTAAATAACAAAAAAGTGTTGCATCATTTGTAATTATATGAAATACAATCAAAACCAAAGTGATATCAAGTTTGCAAAGTATTATTAATTGTATATATGTCCAATTCGACAATGATCTTTACCGTTTCAAAGAATTGAGAAAAATTTACCCTCTGGAGTTAATATGTCACTTGCAATCACTGCAGTGCTTGTACAACCGGAGCAAAGTAGTTGTCCTGTAATAGTTTCCCTCCATACGTTGCAAAACGTATTTTTTCATTACTGAGGAGACCGTCGACTCTATGGAAATTTTCTAGATCTTCCAAGGATTTGACCACTTTCTCTGGTATGACCAGAAACGGGCCCTGAGCTCTAAATTAAATTAAAAGGCGTGCAGTTTTTACGATCATTATTAAATGCCTCTATTGCCACAACCTCAAAAGATCAAAGATTTAAGAGATATGATGACTTGTTAAAAATCCGAGTACCATTTTTCTTTAAAATAACTTTATGCCTTCTTCTTAATGTAATGGGTGCAAGTGCGGTCATATTGGTGAATGTTGGAGTGTTTGCATGCGAGTGCGTGTATGTATCTGTGTGACGTGTGTACGTGGACGTGTTCATGACTTCTGATATTCATGCTGTGTTTATGTGTCTGTGTGGCACTCCACTTAGATTGTATGACTTCAGTGCTCGTGCTCCATACCACATATATTAAAGTGGAGAAATTCGATTGGAGCTGCTCTTTCACAAGAAACATACGGGGCCCTTTAAGTACTAGGGTATGCCCTATTGTAATCCTCTTACAGCAATTTGTTATTACTTTCTGCTTATTTCTACTTATTAGTAACAATACGAGAAGCAGGGTATAGGAAACCCTCTCTAAGACCAATCCTTACTTTAGATATATAAATGAAGTTACCATTTGTTGTTACCATATGTGTCCGGAAACTGTTCAGATCTAAATACGTAAAATTGTAAATACTTAGCTACATTGTTAAATTTATATGTATTGATTCAATCAATGCAAAACATTTCTATTTAAATTAAGCTGCACATGTGTACTTGGTGATTAATAAACACGCACAAAAATTCATCCATAAACTTTTTCATAGTGATAAAATATGTCATTATACTTGTAATATATTGTATATTAATTCTCAATATTAATGTATAAATACGATGACACATTATACATGAAATTTTTGTTGAGTAAAATTTTAAAAATGACATTTCTGTTTAATTTAATGCCCCTTACTTTGAACTATAAATTATAGAAGCTGGTATAATCACCGTAATAATAAGAAGAGTACGACAGTTAAAGGAAAAGAGGAAACATCGACTTCAGTTACATCTTTAGAAGAGTGGAAGCTTTCACGGCCATTGTCCAATGAAGTGGTTTCTTCCCGGTGTTGCCGTGGTTGTCGACTTTGACTTGACGTTTCGCTGATCATGCTGTCAGCTTCTTCAGAAGGATTCTAAAGTCTGAAGTTGTTGTGTTCTTCTCCTTGTTATATACCTTGGCGCTGCGTCATTTTGCATTGTTGTGCTTCGTTGACCTTGACTGTTTAAACCACTGATGCTTGGCATCTAGTCTTCATGTGTTACTTAATCGATACCCATCTTCTTTATTGAAGTTGTCTCTGCTTTTCATAAGTTCTTCTGATTCTCTAATTAACCTTGAGTAATAGCGTATATTTTTACCCAATATTTTGATATTCTCGTAGCCGATTTTATAGATCTCATTCTGATGAACATGTTCTGCCGCAGTGGTAACGAAGAGAAAAGAATATCAAGACAAACTACAGTCTTTATTATCTCCAGAGCATTATACAAAGTTCCTACATCAATAATAGAACGGCAAATGATGACAGCCATTAAGAATTCTTTGAACCCAGTAGAAGAACAACGTCGCCTGTTATCGAGTGAAACTATACCACCACGACTGTACGGACCGCCAAAGATTCACAAACCTGGAAATCCTTTGAGACCAATAGTCGGCTCATACGGATCACCTACCTATGAATTATCTAGATATGTCGCACACATTCTACAACCATATGTAAGCAAGAAGATCAGATATGTGAAGAAATCCGGACACTTTGTGAAAATTTTAAAAGGTTTTCATCATGGTGAGTTTCGACGTTTATCCATCAACATACCGATTGAGGAAACAGTTAACCTGATACGCCAGCAACTTGTACCCAAAGGATTAAGAGAAGATATACCTGATTTAGTTCGACTATGCCAATCAGCAACACATTTTTCTGTGGAACGGAGATTTCTACTTTCACCGGTAATAGCCAATATATTCATGGAAGCGCATTCTAAGAAAAAGCCATACGCTATAATGTAGAGAAACCAAAATGTTGGTTGCATTATGTTGACGATACGTTCATCATATGGCCGTATGGAGATTCTTCATTGTATGTTTCCTTCGACCATCTAAATAACTAATACCCAAATATCAAATTTACGATGGAGATTGAGCAAGAGGATTTTTCCCTTTCTTAGATGTGTCGATGAAACGACCAAGCAACGATAGGCTATCTCATAGAGTCTAGAGACCACCATCCACAACAGAAGAGGTCGTTAATCAGAATATTGTTCCTCAGAGCCAATATAATATGTGATGACGAAAGCAAACCAGAAGAACTCAGGAACGTCCAACAAACTCTAGAGAAAAATGGGTACGAACAAAAGGATGTACAACGAATTATCAACAACCGCAGAACAGAAGAACGGGAACGACCTCCTATTTATGCGTGTCTTCCCTATGTGGTTGGAGTCGCAGATAGCTTGAAGAAGACTTTATTGAAGAATAAAACAGAGGTTCGTTTCCGAACGGTAAAGAAAATTCAGCTTCCCTCAAACAAGGACCCCATCGCTAGACTACTAGCCAAGGATGTTTTCCAATTGGAGTGCTCATGTGGTAAGAGTTATATCGGACAGACAGGGCGTAGTATCCAGTGCAGAATCAAGGAACAGCAGAGAACCACAACACTCGGGTACACAGATAAGTCAGCAGTAGCAGAATATGTTCATTATAAAATCGATCAAAATATTGGATAGAATTATGCGCTATTAGCCAAGGATAATTAGAGAATCAAGAGAAATTATGAAAAACAGGGACAACTTCAATAGAGAAGATGGATATCGATTGAGTAAACCATGGAGACCGACTTTGCCAAGCATCAGTGATTTAAACAGTCACGTTCAACGAAGTACAACAACTGAGCAGCGAAGCGAAGCAGCACCTAGGTGTATAACGAGGAGCAGAACATAGCAGCTTCAGTCTTTAGAATTCTTCTGAAGAAGCTGACAGCATGATCAGCGAAACGTGAAGTTAAATTCGACAACCACGGAAACACCTGGAAGAAAGCACCTCAAATATATCTTTACTATCATATGTATACTAGATAGAGCCTGTGAAATAAAGACCATAGGCAAAAAATGGAGCTACGTCAAAATTTTTAAATTCTATAGATTCTTTTTCAAGCTATTCAAAAATTTAAGTAGCAAGAATGCTCTTTATTTATTAGAGAAAAAATGCTGTCTAACTTTATCAATCAACTAGACGCTTAAACTGTCTACTATTAGCTTCCATACAATAATACAAGTTTCGTTAGAAATGAGCCCATACATTTTGAAGCATTTGTGGAGTTACTTGACTGTTTTGTTAAACAAAACGACATCGCTCCTCAAATGAACCCGCAGGAAAAAATCCAGCGGAGTTAAATCTGGAAATATACTCGGCTATTTCATAGTCCAATCTGTTCAGTAGTCCAATCCACTATCCAAAAACTAGTATCTGTTAGTCGTCTGATATATGTGCATAGAATACCACCAGCTGAGGATGCTCTTCCTCAGTCGATATTGGTAGGTCGATAAGTGAATAAGAATTGGTAATAACATACTTCTAAATGTTTTCCACGGATATTTGCGGCAGTGAAATATTCAATTTCCTGTCGCAAGATATTGTCAATATCTCTCTTACTTGTATTTCTTAGGAATTGATGTTTGGGTTTTACCTTTTATAATATTATTCATTTATTGTTAAAAGTGCTCAGTGTTGGGATAGTCACTCTGTATTTAGTGAATACTAGTCACTGACATTTATGTCAGTGACAGTTTCTATTTATAGAAACGTTGAATACGTGACATATCGTAAGTTCAGAATTTACCGAAATAACCGGTAAAAATTTAAATAACCGGTAGTTATCGTCATGTGTTTTTTGTCCTGTTAACCGGTTAACCGGTTAACCGGCTAACCGGTATTGCAATCCTTACTAACGACAGTTATGACGATTTGCAATTGAGTTTAAGAAAAATGTGCACTCGTCAGAAAAACAGATCTAAGCAAATCGAACTCGAACTCCCGGATTACATAAGCACGCACACATTGTTTTAAAATTAATGTTTTCGCACTTTATTTTTTGACAAAACGCCTTTTTTGTCGGCTTCGCGAGGACCTGGCGTTTTCCCCCTTGTAGCATATTTCTTACATGTATTTTTTTTTTAAATATATTAAGCAGCAAAAAATTAAAGTAATAAACGGTATTACAAATACACAGCATTACTCCAAATATCCTTTCAAAATCATTAACGGAAATATACCAGGGTTGGAAAAAAACAGGGTTTTTTTATTGTAAACAAAAAGACAGTTTTTTTTATTTTAAACTCCAAAATAATACATTTGCTTAAAACATCGCACTGTGTTTTAAACAGTTGTTTAAAACATCGCATTGTGTATTAAATATATTTTAAACATTTATTTAAAACATGATGCGATGTTTTAAACATGCCAACCCTGAAATATACTGATGGTTTTTCTTGAATTATATTTTTTTACAAAGCCCCTGTTTGCCTGTGGTTTTCAAATATCTACGCTCATAGGAAACTCTATTCTTCGAAAACAAAAAGTAAACTACCAGAAATGATAAATCTGTACATGAAAATACTATTCTACCTCTGGTATTATCTGTGGTTTTATTTATTGTTGATTACACGTATACAGAACGCAACAGGAGTTTTTTTTTATCTATTTATTTAACGTCGGCCTATTTCCGCTACCAGGGCCTATCACCGACGACGAGCTACCCCCAGACGAGCTACCCCCAACCTAGAAATTTTGCCGAACCTCTTCCCTTAAGAAGAGTAGGGATCTTTTACTTGACTAACATTTAATAGACAAGGGACCGCCTGTTTTACATCCCCTCCGAAGGATGGTATATCCACTACGTAATCCTTGTCTGAAATTACGTAGCTTCCGCGTATACATTGATATACAAGCCGCTAGAAGGTGGGACGAGAACGCTGTATTTCCCAAGATGGGTCAGCCATCCAAGTACTAACCGCGCTCGACGTTGCTTCAACGGAATATCGACTGACATTCACATTGAAGTCGCCTCTACGCTCGCCCCACCAACAGGAGTTGGTACATAGGAAAAGCAAATGTGTAAAACAAAGAGAACCTTCATATATCCACAGAACTTAGAGCACAACAGAAAGTAGCAATAAATAGCAACATTTAGAATTGTTAAACAAATGGCAACGATAAAGGATGCCTACATGCCTTGAACGGCACTTTGGCGTGAAGTGTTTGTGTCGCTGTCTATTTTCCTTTGTTATTTCAAGTACTGGTTGGTACTTTGGTCTTGGGTTAGGTTAGGGTAGGTACAACAATAATGTGACGTGTTCCACCCCTAGGAAACCACCCTTGCAAATTCCGTGGGTTCCAAAAATTATAACAAGAGATGTCCACTAACACACTTTATTAAATAATTTTACTGGATACTTCACAATACCATTATTAACTTAAATGAACTTTACTGACTAAAAATACCAATGTTTATCACTTTGTTTTCACTTTGGAGTCTTAACCTCACTTGTCAAATCCAAGACTACTCCAAACTTCTGGCCGAGAATACGGCCTTATATACCCCTAGCGATTGCTTCTTGAATTATTCTAGAAACGGCGCAGCGTTATCTAGAAGTCTCTTTTCTCTAATGTTCCAGAACGTTTCTACTGTTTCTACTGTCTCACAGATGGCATAACGTACATGTATTTTGTGCATGTATTTAGTGCTGCCTATCCCCCAAGGGGGTGATTACTCGTTACAATAAATTAATCGTGGCTGAATGAGCTTAACTCAAAGCCAACTAATTGAAAAAAAAATTATTAATAGGAGGTCTACAATGGTGGAAATTCGAGTCTTCAGCTCCATATGTAATCAGTGTCTTTTTTACCATGTAAGATGTGCGAATGATTCTCTCCTTGTGCATATTTGATTTTAACCATTTATATACCTACTCTTATAATGTATATAGTACACATTAAACCTTGACATCAATGATGCGTTTCTTTTTTTATACGCCACTGCATTGAATTCTCTTTAAAGAAACAAACAAAAGAAATGGTTTCGGTGTATGATCTTACCCAAGTTGCTAAAATTTAGTCTCTGGCTAGTATAACTATCATCTTCGCTGATGAATCAAGATTATTTTTCATGGTCATTAGACTAGATTAAGTTTGGGGGTAACAGAAGGGCGAGTACGACTTGTTACTGGGCATCTATTTGCTGATGGTGGCCCGATGGTAAGTAGGGAACTTTTTGACGGTACATATAGCGCTGTAGATCGCAAAGGACCAATGCAGGGAAGAACCGTATAGTTCATGATTATCGTGACAATTTAGAATCGAATTTCATATTTTTGGGCTGCAGTACTGGAAGTCATCGTGTGAAAATTGTCTTGAATTAACCTGAGCCTAATGACGGTATTAACTCGGGGTTACCACTAAATGGTAGACTTAAATTCAACAGAACATGTATGATATCTTCTAAAATATGCAGTTTATCGGCATAACCCATCACATGTAAGCACTATTCTGGGGCTATTTTGTCTTATTTATTAGTTATAAGATCAAGAGGCACGGTAGCACAACGGGCTGAAGCGTGTGTGTGGTGAGCACCTAGGGTTGCCAGGCGTCCGGCTTTAGCCGGACATGTTTGGCTTTTTACGGTTTCGTCCGGCTAAAAATTAACATGTCCGGCCTGTCCGGCTTTTGTTTGGCTTTTTGCCTTAGGCTCTAAAACGTGTTTTTTCTGTTTTTTTTTTTTAGTCGCTTTTCTATAGATACATTTTATTGTTTTGTGATGACTTTTTCTGTTCCTATGTAACAAATGTTTATTTTTAAATTATCAAGTTTAACAAAGATATTAAAAGACTGATTTTGTGTTAAGTTATTTTTTTTATGGCGAACGAATGCTGTTCGGCTTTTTGTTCCAAATGTCCGGCCAAATTTATAAATGAAGTCCGGCTTTACGAATTTTAGGCCTGGCAGCCCTAAGAGCATCCTTGGTCACTCTGGCTATCATGCAGAGCTGTGTCGAACACTGACCAAAAATTGTCAGCGAAAACTAAACACTCAAAAAAAGTTATTTTGTTTTCCGAGCACTAAACACTGTTAATAGTAAAATGCTTCCGACTACTCAGCACTCTGAAAAAGTGCTTTAAATTCACGAGCACTAAACACTTTTTAAAATAATGAAATATCTATTGAGGCTAAAAAATGTCAACGTCTCTTAAAAAATGTATAAGTGGTACTCATCTGGTACATATGGGCATGGAGTGCACTGACTGCACTTTATAAAAACGTAGGTTTCTACAACTAGAGTTTTACTTAAACAATTAGTGTTTCCGGATCTGGACTGTCACTGTGTGAGTAAAACATGATATCTTGCGGCCAGTTGTATAATGCATCTTCAGGAGGTGAGAGTAAGAACAAGCACGGTAACTCAACATATTACCCATGTTAAAGGTGAAACTTATTCTGTAAACAACAGGTAGAACAAATTTCAACTTTGATCTGGTTGACACTTGATATGTTAAGTTACCGTGATTGTTCTTGGGTCATAAATATGCCGTATGCAATAGACAAAATGACACGATATATGAATGAATTAATAACCTCAACCGTTTTCTCTAGGAGAAAGGAAACCATCGTTAAATATTTGGGCTCACACCAAATTTACAAAACAGTTATTACAGACTATTTTGGTTAAAGTTATGAATGAAAACAATTTGCTTTAAAATATTTTCCTAGGAATTATTACCTACATAAGATGTGATATAAATTACATCTGATTTTTTTTCTCTCTAAATTGTTTGTGAGATCAAATGTTTAATGGCGTTTTCATACTCATGCAGACTTTACAAATTTCATACAAAAAAGATGCCTTGTTCCTGAAACTTTTAAAATGCTCCCAAGTCATAAATACTAAAGGTAAAAATATGTAAAACTTAGGAATAATCTCGTATATGACATTTTTTCTTTATGACCGTTTTGAGATAAGTTTTCAAGTTTTATAACTTAAAGACTATCAATTTATATGAAGAATTGCATAGAACTTCTCAAAATTTTATTGTCTTTCAGTTCCAATGTTTTTGTTTCTTTTTAGGGGTCACCCCCTATAAATTAGCAAGCCTCCGCATAATATAGAAACTTTTCTTTGATGCATTTACTATTAAGTTACCAAAAATGAACGAAATCTAATTTATATGACATTAGAAGAAGTTAGAAGTTAAAACTTTTAGTTACTGTACTAAAAGTGCTTGGGAGCTTCTTGGAGTACTCGTGAGCTTTAAAATACTTGCGAGTCTTTTCGAGTACTCGCTAGCATTTTGCAAGATTACTAAGCACTAAGCCCTTTCGTGAAATACTAAGTACAGATTTTAAAAAGTGCTTTACGCACATTGCCCACGAGCACAAAAGTTCTTAGAATGCTTAAACCAGCACTAAGCACGTACTTAAGATCAGCTCTGTTATAATGTGCTGGCTTCGATTCCTAGCCTTGACACTGGCAATCTCGGAGGGTAATGGATGTTTCTCTGGGTTTTTCAAACATGTAACCACGTTTCTAACAGCCTTGGCCTCAGATTTAGGAGTTGTCTAATATGGATTCACATTTTATGTTTAATATTTTTTACAAGAAAAATTGTTGATTTTTTGTTAAGGAATCATTATAGCTAAAACTTGGGCCACTTTACATTGTCATGTATTTGTATTTTTAAACTTTCTGTCGACACCAATTACTTTCTCTGACACGTGTATTTGCCATATAGCATTTTCCGGTTATGCATCTTATGTTCCATTAGCAAAATTATTTTTGTACAGTGTGCACTGAGTGCAGCTTTTTGACACAAGCTGTGGTAGCTCGTGTGATCGTAGAGTGCAATATGGCGCGTACGATTAACCTAGAAAGAATAAGAACATTTACTTTAATCGATGAATTTTTGAAGAGTTCCTCTGATAGTAATGACGACGAGGAAAACAGCAAACAGACTGTTCGAGAATGAAATGTGGAATATGACGGGCCAAGGGCTAGGGCATACCTACCTGCAGGGGATCAGGTTATCGCTCAGTCAAGGGATGACCGGTGTCTCCTCGTCTATATGTTCACAGTTGCATATACTCTCATGTTCCCTAGTCGATGATTGGGAACGCGATAAAACGCATCTTCTGAGTCCAGGTGGCCTGGAATGGTATACAGACGGATCGAAGACTCAGGAGGGAATGGTCGCAGGCATACATGGATGCAAACCAAGGGCTCGTTTATCGGTGCCACTTAATAGGTATCCCGGTGTATTCCAACCAGAGGTATATGCTATTACTCTGTGTGCAAGCGAAAATCTCAGAAGAAGTTTAGCAGACAAACATATTTATATATGCAGCGACAGTCAGGCGGCTCTGGGGGCTCTTGTTGGTACTGAACTGTCGAAATATTTTGACTGAGTTTTGCGAACGCAACTCAGTTAAACTCACACGGGTGTCCAGATACAGTGGTGTGGAGGACAACGAAGAATTAGATCGTCTGGCGGGAGAAGGAACGAAAACTCGCTTTCCTGGCCCTGAGCCAGCCTTTCGGACAACAACTACTATTGGGTTCAAGCCCCCGGAATGGGACAGTCAAGACTCCATATAAAGCCAACTGCTTTTACCGTAAAGTGTTGCTTTTGGGCTCGATAGAGAAAACATGAGATGGATGGTAGGTCTAATAACAGGACACTGTACTCTGAACAAGCACCTACATAGAATGAGGTTGAGAGATGATCTTACTTGTCGCATGTGTCGAGTGGAGGATGAAACCATCACTCATATCCTATGCAGTTGCGCTTCATTAGACGCTGGTGGAGAACATTGGTCTCTTCTAGGGGATCTTATATATCGCGAATGTACAATTGGCCGACAGATCTGAGTACTGCGCATCTCGGAATCCGCTTGCATTCTTAATAATAATAATAATAATGAGGACGAGACTATAGTAACTAACGCAATAAAAGAAAACACTAGTATACTAAAAATTCAGAGTTATATCGGCAATGTGTTAAATAACCTATTGGATGTGACAGGCAATGAGCCAAACTATGTCACTAATGTCACTACCATAAAAATCGTGGAGAGCATGTCGTCATTTGCATTTGTACTCAGTGTTATTCAGTGGAAAACGTTATTAGATTGAGAGATATTCAGGATGGTTGGTTTTGTTAAATCCTTCATCAAAAGTTATTTCAAAAACAGTACAATTTGTACATCAGTTATCTGATAGTGGTATATTTCAATATAAATAATTTTCCATTAAGGATTTAGGATTTTCCAGAGTGAGAGGGAAATATGCGTTTATTTTCGGTTTATTATAAATAATTAAAAAACTAAACATAGTATAATCTTTAAAACTGTTTTAAATAATTACTATTGCTCTAACGAATACGACTATCTATATTTTTTATTGTAAATTTCTGTTGTACTTGAATATCGTAATTTGTCAATGAAAATAGTTCCTAATTTTATTATTAAAGTATGGCATTTAACGATATACAAAATTTATGATAAAAACTGTATATGGTTGTATTCCTTAAAGCAATGGGAAGTATCTGAAACTATTTTAAAAATTGTACCACTTATGATTTTTTAAGTATTTATAATAAACCAAAAATAAACGCATATTTCTCTCTCACTCTGCAAAATCCTATCCTTAATGAACAAATATTTAAAAAGTTGTATTATTTAGGAAGGCACCGTTTTTTTTACTCCTGTATATCTATAAGTATTTTTTATAATAGGTAACAGCTAGGACAATAAGTTTTTGTGTCACCACATGTACCACGTGCCTTATGCGATTTTAACCCAAACACCTGGCCGGCCGCCCTCTTACATTGTTATAGCTCAGGTAAAATGCTGTTCTGTATATCTCACGCGCTAAGAATCTCTAAGATTTTTTCAACAAGCAAAATTTTACAAATTTTGCAAAAATTAAAAATAATGAGTCCACAAAACCACAATCGTTCTTAGAGCGTGAATTGGTACAGTGCATCAACACTTAGGAACGAGTCACGCAGTTGACCACTTCATATTAAGTTATATACAGTGTGACCCATTTCAAATGGAAACACCTTCTTAACTCAGTTATTGGTCATCCAATTTCAACCAAATTTGGATCGGTATCAAAGATCTTTAATATTTATTATTTTTTGAGTAAAACAAAACTTATTTCAGTCAGTGGCGTGCATTTTTATTAAGAAAGAAAAGGTCGATTTTTCGAGAAATCATATTAGGCATTTTTTTGTTGAAAAACTAACGCAATATTATTCATCAGCATGCTATAGAATCCCTATATTCAGAATTTAACAATATTTTGATTTTTGGTTTCCGAATTACGGCCCACTTAAAATTGCCTATTTTAAACATTAAATAATCGATAAAATGCCTAATATGATTTCTCGAAAAATTGACCCTTTTTTTCTTAATAAAAATGCACGCCACTGACTGAAATAAGTTTTGTTTTGCTCAAAAAAGAAATATTAAAGATCTTTGATACCGATCCAAATTTGGTTGAAATTGGATGACGAATAACTGAGTTACGAAGGTGTTCCCACTTGAAATGGGTCACACTGTAAGTATGAAACCGGCTTTCACTCCGTTTTTTACTACGCGGACTTTCCTCAGACGCCATTAATGATTAATGATATACCAAATAAACAAGTAAATATTAATGTTAAGGACATTTTCTCCTGTGCCTTTTCATAAATACACTAGACACAAAAATAACGGAATTGCAGATATCGAAAATACCCAATACGCTGATTTGAAATAAAAAGTATCCGGGTATTAAACTGACCCTTCTTTTATCAAAAAATGCTTTATATTCATTTCATAGAAAATATAAATACAAATTAAATATATGCCCTCAAAGCCAATTCAGTACCATCGGTGTCTACACTATGTGTGACGTCACAATTCATGTAAACAAAGCAACGTCTATTTATTCGTCGCTGTTATTTTAACCACCCATAAAAATGGAGAGGTTACTACAATTGGTCCAAAATCGAAAACTGAGATTATATCACATCTTTACATTGTGAGATCCCAGGAACATGAAATAACAGATTTTAAAAATGTCTGTGCGTATGTAAGTGTGTGGACACGATAGCACCGAACCTAGAGGACCGATCTTGGCTATCCTGGCTCTTCTACCCTGTTTTTGGTACAAATTCAAACATACCGTTCATTCACACATATGATACCGACACAATCGCAGACCATCAAATGTACATCATTTGAATAGTCTTTAAATGGAGAATCCAAATAATGTAAAAATATAGTGGGTATTCCATTTAAAAAAAAAACATAAGTTTATGGCGTCACGCTTACATGGATCATCCAGCATATTGCAAATTATTTTTAAAAAAAAATGTTGACATCTCTGGCGGGCCCCCGTTACGGGCCCCTAAACTCAGTACCCAATAGATCCCCCATACGGTGGGCCAGCCTTTGTGCCCAATATCACCGTTTTTGAAAATTTTCGGTATCTTTTATGGGACATCCAGGACATTTGGTCGACGCGAGGCTAAGGCATCCTGTATATAAAACTTCACTCTTTTACTAGGTAGTTTCTCGACCACCAGGTGACAGGTGAGTACATGGATGTTGAGACAAAACACTATTAACAACGTATTGCCTAGAACTAAATTAGCTTTTCAGCCTGTTCGCTTCGTTCTCCTATGTCAAATCTATCAGCAACCAGCTTCTTGGGGCGGAGGGGGCAGTCGTTTGAAAGGTGGCATAAAAAAATTTCAAATAAAAATAAAATACGAATTTTTACCTACAGTAAGGGCGCCACATCTAGGGGCGGGGGGGTCAAAGTGACCCCCCTAGCTACACCACTATCAGCAACAGCTCTCAAATGATCATCTTCCATAGTAGAACCTTTAGCATCGAAATCATCCATAACAGTGGTACTTAATGTCCCTGTTTGGAATAGTGTGGAATTAGGTTTCTAGATCTTTACAGAATGCCTCTAACTCGTCTTCAGCAGCAGTTTTAAGAAAAATTACTTGTATCAAATTCACTACTGTTTGCTTGGCGTTGATCCATAGGGAGATGATCCGATCGCTAATAGCTCCATATCTGAGGACTGTGTCCAATAAGAA
Organism: Rutpela maculata; assembly: GCA_936432065.2. Taxonomy (NCBI): domain Eukaryota; kingdom Metazoa; phylum Arthropoda; class Insecta; order Coleoptera; family Cerambycidae; genus Rutpela; species Rutpela maculata. The sequence continues at coordinate 76,792,753 of OW386294.2, read as the reverse complement.
AATACTTGGATTTAAGAAAAATAAGCATTAGATTAATAAAACTAGGGTTTATTTAACATTTTTCTATACAAAATTGGGCTAGATGGGATCAAATATTTTTGTAGGTTGAGGTATTAAAATTTGGCGCAGTTCAGTTGTTTCTAATAGTACACAATTTTTGTTACGAAAAACTGTAACCACCTACCGCGTTTTAAAAGTGATATTAGCAGTATTAATAATAGGAAATTTTATCCAGTATGCTTTTCATAAACCAGCTCGAAGTGCTGAGACGAACATATAATGGACAATATCCGTGAAAAGAACCAACATCCTAAGAATCAACAATCTCATGATGTTCAATGTTAAGTGAATCTTGATTTTGGATTCGGTCCAAATCTCAAGAATGTATAATAGGATCAATAGATATAAGATAATCCTCATTATTAAATAATAAAAACTCAGGCACGCCGACAAAGGAATAAACCGCCTCGTGGGAAGGATAGGCAATAAAACAATTATCCCAAATCCAGTCCAGGCAGTTCACGGAAAAGAGATATTCAAACTCTGTAAAAGCCAATTGTTAGATATTCTTGGTGACATTATTTTGTCTTTCAAATATTGCCAATGACAGTATAGCGTCTCTGGCGTCGCGACGTCGGAAAAAAATTGACAGAACAGGACAGGAACTTTAGAAGTATAATATTATTAAAATATATTTGACAAGTACTTTTTGTAGTACACACTTTTCCATTAAAACTAGTGGTTTACGAGATAAAGCAAAAAAAATCCCCAGTTAAATATTTGGTAATAAGCAAGGAAATTAAAATTCACCAAAAGGTGATCACTAGGTACAGTAGGTAGCTATAAATTTGAGTGATTAGCAAATTTTCAAATGGCTGTACAAAGATGGCGCTAAAGTGCAAAATTATTTTTCGATAGCTGCAACATTGAAACATAGCATACCCGATAGGGTACCATAAATGGTACATAATTACTTCCACAGCCAGTGGAAGTATAGTAACGACAAAAAATTTTTAAAAATTTTTATTGTTCAAATAGTCTTAGAATGTCACGAAACGTCGGGATTTTAAATTTGAACGAAAAAAATTATCTGTCTGTCGATCTGTCTGTCTGTAACTTTTTTGTGCGCACGTTTACTCTGGAACCGTTTGAGATATTGACTTGAAATTTGGTACACATATGTACTTTAATGAGATTTAGAACTAGATTATATTTTCATCTTGTTCCGTCGAAGGGTTAGGGGGTAAATTGGGGTAAATTTGGGGAAAATAGGTAAACCAAGCAGGTAAGAGTCCATAAAATTGGTATTTAGTATATACAAGAGAAGCTAAGGTCTCAAAAAAAGTTTTGGCATTAGCCACCCCCCTTACCACCCCCACCCCATTATTAAAGGGGATGAAAAAAAAATGTGATTTAGTGTGTGTACAAGAATCAGAAACCTCAAAATGTTTTTTTACTTCATCCACCCCCACTACCACCCCCTATCACCACCCTCACCCCGCTACCGATGTGGGGTATCGTTTTATGGGGTTTTTAGGTAGAGAATTTCAAATATTATATTATTAAAGTTCCGTAAACAATTATTTCCACATACAAAATTTTTTCGTTGTGGGTGACTTAAATAAAAAATTTGGATGTGGAAGTAGTGATTCCTTGGGCAGCGGTTTTTTGTTAGAATAGAGATTACAAATTATTTTTTCACCTGATTGCTAAGTAACTTAAACACCAGACGAACAGAACAATGATTTTTTGCAAAAAAATGTCTGAGATGATTAATACAATTTTTTGAAATAGAAATGAAATAGATATTTACAGTATTAGTAGAAAGGCCACACGAAAAAAAAATAATTTTCGTGGGACTGATAAGGTTTATACCGACAAGTGGTATTGTCGTAATCAGTGTGGTCTACTGATCATCAAAATGCATGTTGTCGCTGCCTAAAGTGGTGGTGTGAGTACCTATGACGTCACAAATATGGTGCCTCCTGATGTTAGATTTTCTCTATTATTTCGATAACTATTTATCCGATTTAAACAAAATATATGTCAAATGCTAGGTATTTCAATGCCTAACAAAAAATGTTAAGCAACTTTTGCTGTAAATATTTAATCAAAAAAAATTTTTAACATAAACTTGTTTTTCATACAAATTATTTTTATTTATTTCCAAAACGGAATATAATAATTATATTTGGACAAAATTCAGATATAAAAAATTTTGCACATTTCTACACTGTAGATATAAAAACAAATGGAATTCGGATGAATAATAACAAATGAACTGAGATACAATGTTAAGAACAAAAGTTACTATCCATGGTCATAAAATAAAGTCTTCTCTTGCCGCACTACTATGCTACTGCTATTGCAGTAAATCAACATCCTCTTGAGTTTCATAATTGTACTGATTAAAGTATTGCATACCTACATAACAAATATCTTCTATGCATTTTTGTTTCCGATCAGCAAATCCACAACGGGACGTCCTGCAACCTGTCTTGCAATTACATGAAATCAGTTCAAATTTTTAAGAGAAATAGGCTCCTGCAATGATGCTATGGGACGTAGTTGCCCATCCTCTAATTTCCAACCCTTATCAATAGTCCGAGGTAAATTTTGAATAGGTAAATTAGCGGTATACCAACAAAATGTTTGATAGTTTCAGGGTTCCCAACTCTAGGGAAATCTCGGATCATTTAGGGACAAAGGGAATTTCTATGGATTCTAGGGAATTTTGAAAATATACAGAATTATTACAATTAACTAAATTTGAATACAATAATATTAATCAATAATAATAAAATCAAGAAATAAAAGTAAAAATCAAGAATAATTAATTGTTCATACAGTGCGTGTAATTGCCGATTGGGCATGTACATTCACGTAGCGCGAGAGATTTGACAACCCGGCAACAGCAAACTCGCCCGTCGGCGGCATGGATTAAAGAGTCGAAGCTAGATCACTGAAGCATTCCAGTTCTCAGTTATTTCATTTCAGCCAGCTGGCACACGCGATGTTGCAATTCTTACTCCCTATGCCCAGCCCGCCACTACACACACTGTATATATGTATTATATTTCCATGAGCTAAACAGTTAGTTCAGCGTCATCTATATATAGTCGCTGTAACTTGCCAGCGTCCAGAGTTGGTTTCTACAAGATGGCCATGTAGTGTCGTAAATCGTAAATTAGATTTACTAGGGTATAGGGAAAAATCTTCGTATGTCTAGGGAAACGACGTCGGTCAGTCGGGCGCGGGTAGAGGGTATAGCGGCTCGCTTAAAATGGTCATAATTTCGTTATTTTTTTTGCAATTTGGAAAGTTGAAAGTTTTAAATGTACCTTAAAAATGTAGCAATTTTTTATTGCCCGAGTTTTGGTCAAATTCAGATATTAATTGCGTTATTACACATTAAACTCACTGTGTTGGGAATATGTTTCTATTTTAAAGTTAGTTTTTTAAATATATTTTTTTAAATTTAATATTTACAATAAAAATGGCTTAACATTTTTTGTTAAAATAACCTAGCAGTTGACATCTACTTTGTTTAAATCGAATGAATAGTTATCGAAATAAGAGACAAATCTAACATCAGGAGGCGCCATCTTTATGACGTCATAGGCACTCACTCCACCACTTTAGAAAGCGACAACATGCATTTTGATGATCAGTGGACCACACTGATTACGACAATATCACTTGTCGGTATAAACCTTCTCGGTCCTACGAAAATCGTTATTATGCTGGTTTCTTGAACTTGGCCTCTCTACTATATAGTAACAAATCGCACTTTCTCATGTGACTGATTTTTTTATGAGTAAGCTACCCTTTTGTACATTTTCCGAGAAAATCGATAATGGCATTTTGTTAGGTTTGTAATGATTTATTAACAATTTGAGCAAAATCGCTAGAGAAAATAGGCTTTTTAATTTTTTTCAGGTTAGATATCCCATTTATGCTATTTTACATATGTTCCAAATTCGAAATAAAGGGCATAGCAGGATGAGCATGTAAAATCTGCCTCCAAACAAAATTTTGTTTGTTATCAACTATTTGAAGGGGCTTACCCTTAATATGATTTTCCTAAAATTTCAAGCCTACAGCCACCATATTGGAGGAGTGGTGGGGGTTTTTTTGATTTTCGTTTTTTAAAATGTTCTCGAATACCGTTTTACGAAAAAATCCGAAAAAAATCACAGTTGTTACTTACACATTGGACTATTTACCCAATTTTTTTCATAATTTTTGAATGCAAATTTCGTATTCAAAAAAAAATTGCAAATTTTTGCATGCAATTTTTTGGCACTTTAAGAGAGAAGGCCACTCCGAATTTCTTATCGTAAATTACTCATTTTTCAAGGCCCATTCTCAAATTATTTTCATATCTTTAAAAAATGTGGAAGATAGTTAAAAAAAAAGAAAAACTGCATTACCGACCATTCTCTTATACGCGCCTCACTATAATTTGGTCGCATGTCTTATTAACAGATATACAGGATTTTTCACTAATAATTACACATACGCTAACTGGAGAATCCTTAGTCCAAAATATGCACTCAAAGAAATAGTATGGGTAATTCAACAAAAAAAAATCGTTAACTAACAATATCGTTAATTTTGTTAAACTAACCTATATCGATGGTATTTTGAAACAAGAGGTGATTGTTATTTTAATTAATAAAAAGTTGTCGTACAACAAAACAAACATTAACTTAAAAAATAGATGAATAAGACTATTATTTTTTTCGTCTGACTATTATTTTGTTGAATTCTGTCAAATTAAACTAGATAATAGTATATTTTATTTTTAACTATTATCGAATTGTAATTCTAACCCAGTATTAGTTCGCTGTATTATTGTACTTGGTAGACAAACCAATATTATTGTCGTCTTCTAGAAGTTCTAAAAGAATTACCATAAAATTTGCTTGCTTACCACGTAGTCTATTACAGAAATTATTCCCAGATGGTGCCACATACAAATCACTGACAATAATCAATCATCTTATACTCTTATGAATTTATAGAAAATTAATAACATGATTGCAATGTTCAAATTCTCTTAGGGATCATCGATATATTTGGATGGATCTTATAAACGATTTCTAATCTTTGGTTTGGGTGGTCTGATGTCTCAATACTGAGATTTTGGCTAACCAAAAAAAACTTCATCATACAATAAAGTGTAGATCAACCTAAAAATTAGTTGGTGAACAAAAAAACAAAGTAGTTGTACTATTTAATTGTAGACCAAATTGAAAATGGTTAGTGAACATAAAAAAATGTCATTGTACTATTTAATTTGTTACAAGAAGATATGATTATTAAACTACTATTTGTTTACGAAAACAAATAAAGTTGTATGACTATTCTTTTCTGATTGATTTAACTATGAAACTAGATAGGCGCGATTTCATATTCTCTTTTTGGTTGAATTTACCTATCATTTTCTTTGAGTGTGAAGATTTAACCTGAAACACTTAGATAAAATGTGCCCTCTTACTGAGATACAGAGTGTCAAAGTTTTTCTTCTTTTTTTTGCAATATCTCAACAACCCTTGACCGATCTTCTCCCAATTTGGTAACATTTTTTAAGCTAAGAAACAATAATTTATGTATTACATCACGCTTGCCCGTGGAGGACGCCTCATGAGCTATACCTGATGATGAATATTTTTTTCTTTTTTGTTTTTACGAAATGTAGTGGCACTTTTGACTAAAAAATCTCATGCAGGAGTCATTTCTACGTAAAAAGGTACACTTGATAGAACTTGATAATTCCAGCCGTTTTCGAGAACACTGCCGCATAGATCTCAAAAATTCTTTGAAAACAAGCCCAATTGGAAGAGGAAAAATTGTATTTATTAAAAAGTGTGCTTTGGTGACGTCTTAGTTCTGTCATTTACGTATAATTTCATTAGTTTGACATTTCGACAGAACTAAGACATCACCAAAGCACACTTTTTAATAAATACAAGTTTTCCTTTTCAATTTGGGTTTGTTTTCAAAGAATTTTTGAGATCTATACGGCAGTTTTCTCGAAAACGGTTGGAATTATCAAGTTCTATCAAGTAGAAACGACTCCTGCATGAGATTTTCTAGTCTTTCTAAGTGCTCGTCTCCATATACACATATATATTTATTTTTTCCGTGATTTACATTTAATTGTTTATTTTAAATTGAACGTTGTTGTGTTATTATTGTGTTTTGTGAGGTTGGAACAAAAATATGTACGAGAATTGAGCGGACTGTAAATTTTAACTTTATAATTTTGAGAATTTTTATTTTAATTTATTAACGTGGCAGCCAGGAACAAATGGCCTACCTTAATTGCAGTTTCCGGCGTTCAATGGTGGCTTTTCGGTTGCAACCTCTTCCCCTCACAGAACACTATAATAACACAACAACGTTCAATTTAAAATAAACAATTAAGTGTAAATCATATAGAAAGAATAAATATATATGGTGTATATGGAGACGAGCACTTAGAGAGAGAGTTTTAGAAAGTAGTGTATATATCAGTCTTCTCGCAAGCCACCCACACGCTGTCACCACTGTCACGTGGTCTCGCGGAAGAAAAAAAAGGTAAAGCAAAAAATATAAATAGAGAATTTACATTTTACATTCATAAAAATCGATAATAAATTTATTTTATTAATAATTAAAAATAGGAACGAAACAGTGCCACGACGTTTCGTAAAAGGAAAGAGAAAAATATTCATCATCAGGTATAGCTCATGAGGCACCCTCTACGGGCTAGCGTGATGTAATATACAAATTATTGTTTCTTAGCTTCAAAAACGTTTCGTTACCAAATTCGGAGAAGATCGGGCAAGAGGTAGTTGAGATATTGCAAAAAAAACCTTTGACACCCTGTATCTCAGTAAGAAGGCACGGCACATTTTATCTAAGTGTTTCAGGTTAAAACTTCATATTTTGGACTTCGGATTCCCCAGTTAGCGTATGTCCAATTATTAATGAAACATCCTGTATATTTGTTAACAAGGCATGCGTTCAAATGATAGTGAGGCGCGTATAAGGGAATGGTCGGTAATGCAGTTTTTCGTTTTTTTAACTATCTTCCACATTTTTTAAAAATATAAAAATAATTTGAGAATAGGCCTTGATAAATGAGTAATTTACGATGAAAAATTCAGAGTGGCCTTCTTTCTTAAAGTTCCAAAAAATTGCATGCAAAAATTTGCAAATTTTCTTTGCATACGAAATTTGCATTTAAAAATTATGAAAAAAAGTTGGGTAAATAGTCCAATGTGTAAGTAACAACTGTGAATTTTTTCGGATTTTTCCGTACAACGGTATCCGAGAAAATTTTAAAAAACGAAAATCAAAAAACCCCCACCACTCCTCCAATATGGTGACTGTAGGCTTGAAATTTTGGGAAAATCATATTTAGGGCAAGACTCTTCAAATAACAAACAAAATTTTTTTGGGGGGCAGATTTCACATGCTTATCCTGCTATGCCCTTTATTAAGTCTAACAGAAGTTGTTTTTGTTTACAAGAAATGATTTACACACAGACACATAGACTTTTAAATTGATATTTGAATTCAGCATGTTATGAAACGAATTTCTGTACATTTTCTTTTGTATGATTGATTATTTAAAAAATATGTTCCTGCCTGATTAAATCAAATATGTATAAAAATGAACATAATACTACTACAAACAATAAATTATGGTCAGATCACGTCTTATTTTTTTACTACATTTTCAGAATTTGATGGGATTGGTATAATAATAAAGTAAGTACGTCTGTTTACGTCTTTTCAAATGCCGTAAAAAAACAGTAAAGATTAGTTTACTGGAAATTATGCAAAGATGCAATAAATACAAACCGAATTATAAACAATTTCGTCTAAACGTTGCTTATAACAAAACAGTCATTAGATAATGGGAAACGATTGACAAAATACCATTGCATTTATTTACTTTTTGTGATGGCATAAACCATTATATACACATCTTATCTTTATTTATAATTTCACAATACACTTTTTTTTATTGATACATTTCTTCTGACTCAATAGAGCTTATTGTTAAAAGCAAATTTTAGCCCCCACCTATATTGCATAGAACTGAGCACATGGTTGGAAGCGGGGAAAGAAAATAAAATTAAATACTCTTCAGTGCGCGTTTATCGTTGGCAGATTCGAGTTGTAAGTTCTGGTACACTGTTTACGTATAAGTTCGACATCGAGTGAAGTTTACAAATACAAAACCATGAACTACACGACAGGCATTAAATACCCAAGAGAAGCCACAATTTTCGCGGCATGCTGTGCAATTTTATTTTGCATTATCGGAGTTATTGGTGAGAAAAAATACATTGTTTAATTAAGTGTTTAGTGGTTTATAATATTACTGTAAACTTCAAAGAGACAGATTGCGAATAAGGCAAATCATGGAAAGTGATTTAATGATTTCACCGGTAAATTTAATTAATAATAAAATCCGATGCACTTACTTTAAAATATGAATCAGCTTTAAACTAATATTATATTATCAAATTCCCATGAAATGTATTGAATTACTGATTAGTTATTATGAAAGTATAAAACCTAAAAAAAACTTGATAAATAATACATTTGGTATTTAAAAAATGTCTGTTTTCTTTTACAACATAAACAATGTCTTGAAGTCCAAATGGGATAACAATTTAACAAAAAAAATATTCTAAATGCATATGTACAATGCGTTTTCAAAATTGGAATTTTTGCAAGGATACAATTCAATAGGCCCTGCAAATGTTTTAACTTATAAAAGGACGCAAAACGACAGATTTCAAAATAATTATTTAAAAAGGGGATTAAAATATAATATTAGGTGAATTATAATGGTTGACCATGATCTTCCTCTTTTTTGATATGAATAAAATATTTAGTTATGACTGGAACAAAAAATATATATATATTTGTCACTGAGAAGTATGAAATAACTTTTGCACCAGTACAAAGTCGAACATGGTTGCAAGATAACAAAAGTTTAAAAAGTTTATCAGAGAACTTAATAATAATTCCAAATATAATATAATTCCTAATGGGGGTTTTCACTATTTTTGTAGGAATTTTATAAAATCAAAGGTTAAAAATACATTTTTGCGGAATATTAATTGGAAAAAATACATGTAAATTAAAACAAAAAAACCGCTGCCTAAGGAATCACTACTTCCACATCCAGATTTGCTACGCAAGTCTCTCACAACGAAAAATTTTGTATGTGGAAATAATTGTTTATGGAACTTTAATAATATAATATTTGAAATCGTCTACCCCAATAACTCACAAAACGATATCCCACCTCGGTAGTGATAAAGGTAGTGATAGGGGGGGGGGTAGATACAATTTTCTTTCACCCCCCCTTTGCAATGGGGTGGGGGGTAGTAATGGGGGTGGCTAATGCCAAATTTTTTTTTGAGACATTAGCTTCTCTTGAATATACTAAATACCAATTTTATGGACTTTTACCTGCTTGATTTGCCCATTTACCCCCATTTACCCTAATTTACCCCCTAACCCTTCAACGGAATAAGATGAAAGTATAAAATATAAATAATTTAGTTCCAGATCTCGTAAAAATACATACGTGTACCAAATTTCAAGTCAATATCTTAAACGGTTCCAGAGTAATCGTGCGCAGAAAAAAAGTTACAGACAGATAGACAGAATTTTTTTTGCTCAAACTGAAAATCTCGACGTTTCATGACATTCTAAGCCTATTAGAACAATAATTTTTTTAAAAATGTTTTGTCGTTACTATACTTCCACTGGATGTGGAAGTAAAAGATGAAAACCTTACACGGGGTGTCCTCGATTCTTCGGCAGCGTGTAGTTTGGATGAAAATGACATTAGAAGTAAATGAAATTTTTTTTCTAGAAAGGTTAAACCTTGATGATTTTTATAGCTTCCAAACTACTATGTACCATCGATTGTAATAAAATTCTGACAGTATATATAATAGTGAGGAAAATAACGCCTTACACCCCAAAGAAGAAACACGAAGCAACTATGGACACGTGTTTCGGAATTATTGTTCCTCATCAGCGTAGCGTAGCAACAAAAAGAATCTGGAAAGAACAGATAGGAACAATAATTAAAGGTTGAAAGCATAGTACCTACACAGTACTCTTATTTGTGCATTGATATCTAGATCGGCCTATTTAAGACCTTCATCGACAGTCGGCACATAGAGCCCTATGTGGACTGCCCAATTTCAACCTGGCGAGCGTGTTTTTGACCCTACTAATAGACCGATCTAGATATGAATACACAAATAAGAGTACTGTGTACTGTGCTTTCAACCTTCAATTATTGTTCCTATCTGTTCTTTCCAGATCCTTTTTGTTGCTACGCTACGCTGATGAGGAACAATAATTCTGAAACACGTGTCCGTAGCTGCTTCGTGTTTCCTCTTTGGGGTGTAAGGCGTTATTTTCCTCACTATTTATTTTTGACTCTATTAATTCCGTCCTAGTATATATAATGATTGAGAAATATGGCGCCTCTCGAATCTTGCCTAGGAAGCTAAAGGTGAAATACCCTTAATGCTAAATATTTACATTTTTGGAATTTGTGATGACATTTTGAATTCTTTTAAACATTTTCTAAAAAAAGTGCCCTTATTTAATATCAATGAATTCACTCGTTTTCAAGAAAAAGTTCTGATATCTTATTGGGAAAATCAAATTTTGTTTAAAACGTTTGGTTTTATTGGTATAAAACATTTATATAAAAAAATGTTTAAGAAATTTAAAAATGTTACCTTAAATTCTAAAAATGTATCTATGTCAAAGTTTGGGGGTAAAAAGCATTAGCGGTATTCTACCCCTGACCGCTTAGACAAGATACGAAAGGCGCCATATTCCTTAGTCATAGATATTTACTTACTGTGTACACTATTCCAGAAAATTTCATTAAAAAGATTAGAAGGCCAGGGCCGTGAGATATATAAAGCATAGGGCCTCTAAAATCCTAGATGCGACCCTGACTTTTAGTGTTATTTTGGCTCAAACTATATGCTCTAGAAATGCTGCCCCATATTGGAACACCCTGTATAATTTTTCCAAAAACCACTGGCATTCTAAGCTATTAAATTTACCGCACACACAATACGTGTTGATACCATTTCGTGAAAATATCTGCAATATTCATGGATAATTTCTATGATAGCGAATATAAGTATATAAAGTTTCAACATAGCCATGTTTGTATTCATGAGGATAGGCGAGATTTCAGTCATCTTATTGGGGGTACAAAATCAAGCACCAGGACCCTGTATTTTTTGTTTTGTTTTTTCTCCAAAGCAACTACTGTAGTGATGTACAAAAAAAGAAACGCATTGTGGATGTCACAGGTTTATATAAGTATATTTATATATAAACGGAATCCACAATACCTATATAGATAATACATTAAGACTTGCCACCTACATGCGTACCTTTCACTAAATCATTGTAAACGTGAAAGGTATGTCAAAAATATGTCAAAAGATATTTAAAATCTGATTTTTAATTCTCCCAAGATGAAATGTCGAGAAAAAATTCAGAATCGCAATGGTTCCTCTTTAAGCAACCTAAAAAAAGGATATTGCTCTATAATAGATATTGATAAATTATTTAGAATTTCTCAAAGGTGGGCCAGAAAAACAATGCATTAAGTATTGGATAACAGAAAGTCATCGTTCATTCTCTTTTCACTCTCCTCAAGTTTGTGAATCGTGATATTTACATCGAAAAATAGGAAATTTAATTTCGTTTAATACTTACTTTTGATAGTGATAGTGATACAATACGTAATACCGGGTGCCCACCAAACCAGATACGTTTCCACTTTTTGCTTTGTTTTTTAAGATAAAAATTTGAAATTAAGATACAAGATATTTGACATAAAAATATATTTTTGGATCTAATCAGATCCAAAAATGCACTTCCGACTTAACCGGAAATACTACTAATTTTTTAATTCTAAATAGCACCCTGTGTGTTTTTTAATCTTATCTGGTAAAGATTTAAATTACCTTTACGATAATTTTTGCAAATTTTTTTACAAATTAATTAAATCAGAAATGACCTTGAAAAATGGAAGTGTACAAAAATCATATTTAAGTTTGTACTACGTAGTAAATACCAACCGTGCTTATAGTAACCAAAAGATATTTCTAACATTTCTTCGCCCAATACAAATGCATGTTTTGGCAATTTAATTAATTTATGGCGTTTTTTAAAATATTTTATAAAAAGTAAACCAACCAACTCATTTGTTAAGTGACTGACAAAAATAATAAATCTTCATTGTGTTATACTCAACTGTATTTCACATCCATTTATGGACAGGTTTTAAATTTTAAAATTGCGGTAGAAAGCTAATTTAAAGCAAGCAAAATAATTCACCACGAAAACGGATCTATGTTTAATACATTTTTACAGAAATTCAAATATCCATTTTTGGTGCCTAGCCCGAGCTGACGTTCCAGACGCCCACTGTCAAATATTAGGGACAACTTGCCCAAATGCCCTTATGTTCATGGAAAGAAAATAAATGCGTGCTGGAATTAAATCAATCTGCGAAAACTTAAAAAGTAATAATCGTCCCGATTAGCCTACACGATCTGCATATTAGGCCCGACAAATTGTATCGTGTGTAGAGCCCATTACACTTTTTATTTAAATAAAAACTGCTTTAATTTCAAACAGTCTGAGCTGCATCCGAAAGAACACTACCGCTTACCTTCCCATATAAAAAAAATAAACAGAAATGATTATTATGTTTATACATACAATTTTTTCGCTGTACAAACGATTTGTATAAATATATGTACGATAATGTTCTTATCAAAATCTTATTTAAGCGGAAGAATGTTAGCATAGCATAACATTATACAGGATTTTTATTACACAGATAGGTATAGATAACAAACCTTAACAGAGATTTATATGTTGTACTTTTATATTTGAAGTTTAAAAAACATTGTTTATGATAAGAGTTTCGAAAGGGATTTAGAATTAATATAAATACAGTTGAATCGTCCTTCTCGTTTAGGCTGAAATTTTAAAATAGATGTGAAAGTGGTATCCAGACGAAAATGACAGTTGCGCCTAATATAAATACACAAAACGTCAGACGGGATTCTTATAGATGCAGAAGGTCCTAAATGATCAAGACATTCATAGCAACGCGTATTTACATTAAAGAAAGATCTTTGAAGTCGGAAACAAAAAATGTTTAAGTTACTATAAATAAAGAAAGAATCATTTGTGGTTTAGGAATATTTAATATATGCACCGGTATTTTTCATGATCATGAAAAATATATCTTACCAAACCCACAGTAAATATTAATGAATCAATGAATATGCAATAGAAAAAGTAATAGAGGAATCCCATATTGTAACCAAACTGTAACCATAAATGTGAGAAGCAGTAGAAGTGATGTCCACTTTTTAGAAATGCTGTTTAAGTTAGAGCGTTGAACTTAAAAGGGTATTTTAAGTTAAAAATTAATTACCTCCACATCCAGTGGAAGTACAGTAACGACAAAAAAATTTTTATTGTTCAAATAGGCTTAGAATGTCATGAAACATCGATATTTTAAGTTTGAGCAAAAAAAATATTTCTGTCTGTCGGTCTGTCTGTAACTTTTTTGTGCGCACGATTACTCTGGAACTGTTTAAGATATTGACTTTTCTTATGGGAAGTGGCTCCCGGTGAAATTGGCTGAATTTTTAATATATTATAGATTTCGACTTTCTGATCAAAATCTCTCATGGGCCCAACTCGATCCTACGTCTAGTTTCCAAGATACAACTATATTTTCTTGTAAAATTCTGTATCTTTTCGAACTTTCAATTTATTGATGGGGGATTAGAGGTCAAAGGAGCAATTTCCGAAAGTTTTTCAATTAAAGTTTTTTGATCAGGAAGACACATACTTTTTGTAAAGTTTGGCCAATTGGACCGAATATTTTTTTCACTTGTTATTTTTATTTAGATTTTCTGGCGCTTTCGCCAACATTTTTCAAACATTTTTTTTTTATGCCATTCCTGTACATTTCTTGAGTTGTATCTCGGAAACTACGACATTGGATCGAGTTGCGCCCCTGAGAACTTTTGATCAGAAACTCGAAATCTACAATATATTAAAAACCGCTGCCCAAGGAATCACTACTTCCACATCCACATTTTTTATTCAGTCAAGTCACTCACAACGAAAAAATTTTGTATGTGGAAATAATTGTTTATGGAACTTTAATAATATAATATTTGAAATCCTCCACCCCAAAAACCCATAAAACGATACCCCACATGGGTAGCGGGGTGGGGGTGGTGATAGGGGGTGGTAGTGGGGGTGGATGAAGTAAAAAAACGTTTTGAGGTGTCTGGTTCTTGTACAGACACTAAATCACATTTTTTCTTTCATCCCCTTTAATAATGGCACCAAATTTCAAGTCAATATCTCAAACGGTTCCAGAGTAAACATGCGCACAAAAAAAGTTACAGACAGACCGACCGACAGACAGAAAATTTTTTTTCGCTCAAACTTAAAATCTCGACGTTTCGTGACATTGTAAGCCTATTTGAACAATAAAAATTTTAAAAAATTTTATTGTTCAAATAGGCTTAGAATGTCAAAACGTCGAGATTTTAAGTTTGAGCGAAAAAAAAATGTTCTGTCTGTCTGTCTGTCTGTAACTTTTTTTTGTGCGCACGTTTACTCTGGAACCGTTGATATTGACTTGAAATTTGGAACACTTATGTGGATGTGGAAGTAAAATTCAGTCAATTTCACGGGGGGCCACTTCCCATAAGAAATGAGCGGGGTCCTTTGGTACATGTTTGTATTTTAACGAGATCTGAAATGAGATTATATTTTCATCTTATTCTGTTGAATGGTTGTGGGGTAAAATAGGGTAAATGGGGGTAAATAAGTAAATCAAGCAGGTAAGAGTTCATAAAATTGGTATTTAGTATATACAAGAAAAGCAATACTACCCCCACAACATTATAAAAGGGGGTGAAAACAAACAGAGATGGGTCGAGGAAACTTTCCACATTTGATAAAAGTTTGTAAAAGTCATGTAAATAATATAATAATTGTATGAGCTTATTTGGTATCAAAATGAAGCTTGCATCATCACTAATTAGATTTCATCATAAAATAGGCTCAGTATACCCAATGGAAAGTTAGAAGGAAAAATTCCTGGAAACTTTCGGAGTTTTCAAAACGATAAGTTATCGTGGACTATTTTTCTCGTTCTTAGCGTCTATTAGTAATTATTTTTTCGTTTAACTCGCTCTAACTAAGAACGGAACGTTGAATTGATCTCAAATTTTTACAGTGTTACCACTACGAATTTGTTAACAAAATCTGTACGTCAAATTTTAATAGGTGAAGAAATTATGATAATGTCGATAAAATGCGAGAATTTGCGGTGATAAATATAGCAAGCGGGAAACTTTTTATTTTTCGAAATAGATACCAAATATATTGAGAAGAAATAAAGATAAAAGATGGGGGCCACTTTTCTATGTATTTGATAGATTTGTCCTAGGATTAAGAATTTTCGAGAAAAATGCCTTCGTGGATGAAGTCCTGTTGAAATTTAGTATCATCGGCCTTGTAGTTTAATTGTCGTAAGCAATTATTTCACAAAACCTAAAATAAGCGCACTAGCGCCGAATTATCAAATAGAAAATAGAAAACAAAAAGAATCTTTTTTTTATTTGCTTATTTTTTTATACTCGTTAATTTTTTTGTTTTGTTCGATTAAAGAACTAATAAAATTGTGATGATTTTTTGTGGAAATCAGGGGCATTGCTTCTTAGATAAATTAACTGGCAGGGTTTGTAGTTTGTACTTAGTTTTAACAACGATATACATGGTGATCTACCATGACATCCGAAAAATTTATCAGTAGGTTGTCCCTACCGAAAGGAGTTAAAAAAATGGAAAATTAAAAAAAAAGTGACCAAAAAAATTACCTTATTTTTTTGTAGAAATGCGTCGCCAATGACTTTAACCAATCTGACGTAACGCGGTACAACCATATCACTTTATCAGACTTGGGATTGACACTATTGACAGCAAAGCTGAAGAGGATAGAAGTGACTTTTTGGTTTTAATCAAATCACACTACAAAAATAGCGAATTAAGTCGAAGACATTGACCCTATTCTAGTGAAGTCTACGATAACAAGTAGATATAAGAGATATTTACTTAAACCCGTCAATAACACAAAAACACCAACTTCGGCGATGCTTTGAACCTGCCGGTGTCCTGATTGTTCGACCGAAAGCAAATAACTCGGCACTTTGGCCGCACCCGCCGGCTTCACTTTTTATGCCAATTAAGGAAATGTAAACATCTCCAATATGTTCATTCACAAGTAAGTTCTTCGCCCTGTTACTGACCCAGACAATAACAGTAGTGTATCTTCGTAAGTTTTAACCATTTTCAATATACTAAGTTATCTCGAAGCACTCTAAAATTTTGCAGGGGCTTTCCCACATTGAAGATTAGTACACCATTTTATTTTCTGCATGTCATGGTAAATCACGTTGTATATGTGACTATGTTTACGTGTTGTTTTGGGTAGCATAAACGGTTGGAGCAATTTTGAAAAATAAGATGTTGAACGTTTCCTCTAAATCGAATCACAGTTGGTATTTGAAAATTTTTCGAAATGAAAAAGGCGGATAAAGGGCCGTATATTTTCTACGGATATTTCTATCTACTTGTTTCCTGGTTTTGTTTCATTTCTAATCTTGTGTTACTACGTAAAGAATTTTTCACCATAGTCGTTTTTTTTTGTAATGATTTATTTAACTGGTTAAATAATGATTAATATCGAGCTAATCTGAATCGAATTTTAGTTTATTTTTGCAGCGCTCGTAATTAAATAAATATCTTCCAGGTGTTGCAATACAAAGTAGTAAATTTTAAGGAAGTCAAAATTAATATTAACAGATTTCTCTCCGGGTTAAAAATGACGTGTCCTTTTTTCATGAATGTGTTTCGAGAAATTTAGTATTGCGTGACGCATGTACGATTTTTATTAAACTACAGAGCGCTTTTCAGTTTAAAATATCTGATGGCATGTCGAGTAGTAGAAGAGAACAGAAGGAGATTTTAGTATAAATAACACACTAGATTCTGTTGCTCTCGATGGGACCTTAAATTAAAACATGTTATTTATTGCTTATCCATATTTAAGAAGGTTTAAATAATTTATCATCTAAATTTAGTGTATTACTCTCCTTTTTTAATTAACATTAGTCATGGTTGGCCGAAATGTTATTCGTGTTTGAAATATATCTTCGCTAAATGAGATTAATAAAAATGGCGTGTGTTTATGTTTGAGATATTTTTTTCTGCATTATACCACATCATTAAATTTATTAGTCATGCACCAGAAAAATCTGATGACACAAGGCATGTTAAGAAAAGTGAAAATGTGTTGCATAGAAAAAGAATATGAGATTATGTAAGATTGTAAGATTTGATATAGTACTGTAAACAATACACGGTGTGTTCCAAATAGATATAACAAAAAATATTTTGATTTCGAAATATCACTTGGGGATTTAGTACTGCTTGGTGTAAAACTGTATAAAAAATGAGTTGAATCGGTGTTATACAGGATGTTTTAATAGGCGAATTTATAAGTCATTACTAACAAACTACCTTTATTTTTTTAGAATATGAAAAAATTCCGCTAAGAAAAGTTGTTTAGAATGCAATTTTATGCTTCCTTACCAAACAGGAGTATAAACTTTCTTTATTGGAACTGCTCCTTTAAAGAAAATACTATTTATTTCTGAATGATGCGGCGAAAACTTAAAATTATTTTAGCAAATTGTCACAATTAAGAACTTGCAGATGTTACAAAATATATTTATATAATTTCACAGCACTCTCAACTTGCTGAAATAATGTTTTTAAAGCAGTTCCAACAAGTAAATTTATATGCCTGACTGAAAGGACCTCGCCCAGATTTTATGGGAAGTGGCCCCCGGTGAAATTGGCTGAATTTTTAATATGTAGATTTCGACTTTCTGATCAAAAGCTCTCATGGGCCTAACTCGATCCTATGAGTAGTTTCCGAGATACAGCTCAAGACGTTATGCTCCTGGGCAAGCATGCTTTTGTCAATGCAACGATATTTACTTTTCATATCTAATACTCATCAGCTCAAATCTGAGCTGCGCGTAAATAGGGAATTGGGTTGCTTGATGAATCTTAAATTGCATTTCTTGGACTCTCATATTGATTACTTTCTAGAAAATCTTGGTGATTTCAGTGAAGAGCAGAGTGAAAGATTCCACCAGGACCAGGATGTGGAGCGTCTATACCAGGGCAGGTGGGATAAACATATTATGGCTGATTACTGCTGGATGCTCACGAGAGATATCCCTGAGAGAGGACGAAAACGTAAAAAACAGCCATCGCACAGATCTTTCGAGAATAAAAGAACTCGATATCACAAAAAAAAGAGAGTGAATTGTATATGATAGTCACGTGCAGAAACGCGCAGAAAGTGAATATTTCCTGGTAATGCATTGACAATAAGCCTGCTTTCCCCAGAGCATGACGTTAAAAGATGCCCCAGGTAATAGGGTTATGAAGTTTGTGGTCATGAAGTTACATGATTTAGAGGTTATGTGGTTATAAAAGCCTACATACCTACTCCGAGTTATATAATTTTTGAAGTCAGATGTGTAAAATTTCTGTTTACAGTGATATGAGGTTATGAAGTAAACATATTTAAAAAAAAATCTAACTACTCATTTGAGTGTGAAATGCGAAAGACCGGCTTTTTACGGGTGTTCTTTGAGGTTAGGGATGAAAAACGAGCCAATCTAACTTCGAATTCAGATTCAGTGGGTCAAAATACATAAGGATACACTGGTCTGGTCCGCCGAATAGACCACTATTTTTTGTGGGCCTGTGGTATTTATCCAATAGACGTTGAGATCGAGAAAAATAGTCCGCAAAAATTCATGACGGTGTTAAATAATAATTTATAATAATTAAACGACTCGACGAATCATTATCAAATTCAATCTGATAATAGACGAAGGGATTAAAAAAAATCAAACGCATCCTTTAAGGATTGCGACCTGTAGTGTTTTCGTTCTTACGTGCTGCCGCACAGACCAATTGACGAAGACGTAGAGCAATTTTCAATAACAATTTTATAACCGAAAGCACTGCCATACAATGATTCGGACAAATGACGGAAAAAAACAAAAGAACATAGGAGTCAAGCAAGGATGCCCCCTATCCCCCGACTATTCACCACGGTCCTAGACTAAGTGATACAAAGCACAATAAGGGAAACACCAAATTTAAATGAAGACACAGAAATACTGACAACTCCAATCGTACTAGAATACGTCGATGATCTTCTAATCATCACAGAAGAAGAGCAAAATATTCAACTTCCCGGAAACATGAAATCGCATCTGGACACATCTGGACTGAGAATTAACTTCAAGTCTAATAATGGTGCGAGATCTGTCAACAAAAAAGAGTCGGACCAGCGGAGAAGAATACAAAATAGATAACTCTACTAACTGAAAAATAGAGAAACTGTAAAGGAATGAATTAAAACAGTATACAGAATCACAAGGGCAATTATACCGTTCATCGAGAAAAACAAATCATAATGGGGCCTGATCAAGCTGTACAATTCTGATCAAATATACTGTCAACGATGAGTGTAGTTAAAAATGCCAACAGAAGAAGTTTGAGAAGAGCTGAAATGGACATCATCCTACTACTTGCAAAAATAGCAAGACGAAAATAGCAACATCAACACTACAAGGAGGGAAGACAATTATAAAAAGGATAGAAATGTACGCAATGAAGTACTGGGGACATGTTCAAAGAAGAAACCCAACACATCTACTGAAGAAAGCGCTAACACTGAACAGCAACAAACTAAAAATAGGGAGACCATGCTACACGTGGAGAACAATAATCCAGAGGATCATGAACAAACTAGGACAGGACCAAGCATACTGGGAGAGAAAAACGAGGGGAAAAAAATGAATACCGCAAAGAAATCGCAACGATATATGCTCTACCAGAATTAGAAACAGAGGGATTAGAAGAAGAAGAAGATTTGTAGAAGTAAAAATACAAAATCAGAAGCATAAACACTCCATATCACGACACAATGCGGCAACGCGTTTCACAAACACCTACACTGCCCATCCCACACACCTGTACCACGCGTCATGTGGCTCTCGCTGGTCCAAATCCAACCCAGCGTAGCCGTAGCCGGCCGGTGGTATATCCTGGGAGTGACAGCAATGTCTACCGTAAGTTGGTAAATCAATCGATGAATCAGTCTAAAAATAGTTCCGTTCTTTAGAGTACAATCTTCCCTTTTGAAAAACATATAATTAAAACCGATCCCTTGCAGGATTATCTGATTAAAACTGACTTTTATTAACGAAACTGAGAGCTGGCGCGCTAAGCGAGAATACACGGTGTGTGCAATTCTGATCAAATTCTCAAAAATAGTCCATACTTAATATTTTGGAATGTGAGATGAATAATATTAAGATTCTTATAAATTCTTATATTACGGAAGATACATTTGGATAAAATGTGTCTGTATGTTTAAACCGTCTTCTATGTCTCAATGACCCTCTTAAGTCTAGGAAATCTAGATTTGTCTGAGTACAGGAGACGGGGCCCTACAGTTTATAGTGGAATCCGATCCACTTCTTAGAGATAAATTACTATGAAAAACTTTTTCGCTGTGGGGGTCTCGAACCCATTTCGTTAGACACGCTCAAATTGTAAACTGAACGTATTTAGCATTAGCATTAAATCAATTTATTTTTGTTCAACTGTGTTACATTTCAGAAAGGTATTATATATATTATCTCATCTTATACATGGTTTGCATTGTGTATAATAATAGTCCAAAGCATTACATACGAGCGTGAGCGTGAAGCGCCCCGAAGCGGAGGTGCGATGGTGGCATGAGAGATAGAAAGCCATAGTCTGAGTTTACCGTAGAAGCCGTTCTCTTTGATGCCAAAATATGCCTTGGCTTAAAATAATTTATAATTTGGGGATTTTAAAATTTATTACTATGCAATTTACGCTCAAAGATACAAGAAAATTTAAATTAAAAATCTGCTTAAGATAATTGTCATTAAACAAAACTGGATGGTACGAGGATTTGTAAAAGGTTTATTGAATGTATTTACTTTATGAAGTATTGACAAGATTCGGATCTGCTTGATTTTTCCACTCGCTGAATTCCTCAGGAGGGAGACTTGGTAGGGAGGATGTCTGTGGGTGGAGGCGGAATTTGATTGGAGGACTGGGTTGGGGATGTTGTCTGTGTTATGTTTCATCACACTCTAGCAGTAGAAGAAATGTCTAGCTTTTCGTGTAATAAACGATGACTGTGCTGGATATTGTCTTGATGACGTTGGTGGGCGAGTTGGTCAGGACAGAAGTAGATATTTTGATTATGAAAATTTTCTGGGCTGCCTGACATATTCTTTGATTCTTTGAATACCGCACATCCTATGCAGTTCCTCAGTCGTCACATACCAAGCATAAATTAGTCAACAGGCGAAGCAATTTATTTTGCGTGATCTGAACACTGTTTATCTGGTTATTAGAGGCCGCGTTCCAGACCACGCAGCCAAACGTTAGTATCGACTTGAAAATAACCTCAAAGAGGGTCAGTTTATTTTCCAACGTAAGTTTTCTTCGTCTGTTCACAAGTGGGTAGAGGCGAGGTTTTATTTATGGACGCCGTAATGTGTGGCCCGAAGCAGAGTCTTTTATCCACGGAGACACCCAGATCCTTGATTGTAGTTTTTCCTCGATGTCCTGACCATCAATTTTTATTTTGCTAAAGGTTTTTAAATTAGTAAATTTCCTGTTGAAATTTATTGTTCCAGTTTTCTGACAATTTACCTTAATTTTCCAGACCGCATACTATTGGATTATATTATCGATACGTTATTTAATTTTCTGGGTGGCGGTCTGTGCAAAGAAACTATGTGCGTAGAGCATTAAATCGTCTGCGAAGAGAATCATGTTTGTATTGGGATAGGATGGGATGTCAGCTGTGTACAAAAATATGTTTCTCTAAAATAACTCGCATCCTCCTCAAGGCCTTTGAAACTGTAGTAAAAAAGGTCTTGTCTTAGAGTTCCTTAATAAATGTTTCTTTCGAAAATTATCCAGAATATCACTAGTTAGTACTGAAGTTTGGAAGTAACTGGGCTATTATTTTTTTGCCGAAACTGCAAAATATGAGCCAGTTTGTGCAATAGTGGGAGTAGTTCTCGCTTTTCTTGGTTTCTGATAAACTCAAAAAATATATTACAAAATAGTGGTTGGTTGGTTATTGTTTTTTTGAGTACTTGTGTAGTGCTTCTATAAACATAAATACACCACATATATTAGATAACCCTCAAATCCAAAGCCAAGGCTATCCGGAAGTGGGTTACACATTTGAAGAAATGTAGACAAAATCCATTGCCCCATTGCCAACCGACATTCCCAGTGCCGGAGATGCGAATCGAACCTAGTCCACGATAGCCAGTGTGAACAAGCCTGCTCATCACACAACACACTTAACCGATGTAACTTTGACCTTTTTAATTTATTTCTGTTTGTTGCAGGTAATTTTGTAACCGTCCTGGCACTAATCAGATGTCCAAAATTGCGAGCACACGCTACCACAACATTTGTAATCTCACTGTGCTTATCCGATCTTATTTTTTGTGCAATAAATCTCCCACTAACTGCAGCGAGGTATATCTACGAGGCTTGGATCCTGCGAGATGCCATGTGTAAACTGTTTCCAGTGCTTTTTTACGGAAATGTGGCCGTTTCAGTTTTGAATATGGTGGCCATAACATTGAACAGGTATTTTTTTTCATTTTAAGTAATAAGTATTTTTAAAGTACCTCCCAAAAAAATGAATAAACTATACATTTTGTCGAAATTTGCTAAAGAAATATCCGTGGCTTTTGTGGCATGGATTTAGAGAAAAATAAAAGAACAATGTTAAAAAAGGGGCTTTGTTGGCCCATCCGTGTAAAGTCTTATTTTTTACTAATTTTGGCTGAATACGAATCTGTCATCAGTATTGGCTAAAAACATCGGGAAGAGAGTAAAAAACAACCTTATTTGGGGGTGGCATTGAAATTGATATTAGAACTTACAACAATAAGTTATTCTTTAGTGTAGGAAATTCTTTCAAAATACTCAGTTTCGTTAGGTAAGTAGAAAAGGAAGCAAAAATTCTGAACTCATCCCCACCTCCTCCTCGTTTCCCTCACCCTTCACCATCCATAAGAACGGTGTACGTTACAATATCTAATATACGGTTATTTATTTATTTATTTTTAAAAAACCCAAAACTTCTCGTTATATCCAGGTTAATAATGTGATTACTTCTGAATACTCTTACACTCATCCTCACCAATTAAGGTGGTATATTTTATCTTTTTAGAGTTTTTATTGGTTTTAATTGCAAAAAAATCCCTAATCACCCAGTTTGAGGTTTCTTTATCATAATAATGTGATTTAGTCAATTCAGATGAATATTTCTCACACTTTTGGGGTTGGGGTGTACGGTGTGCAAATCACTATCCAGAAAATGCAATTACTTGCTTTTTATATTAAAACATTCTTTAATTATTTAAATGACTTTTGGTTGGGAAAAATGAGAATCTTAACTTTATGGCTCCCAAACACTCCTATCTGATTCATAAAGGGGGTTAAAATCACCGTTTAGGGACTACCGATCAGTTTTTTTGCAAAAAATCCACCTAATCACCTGTCATATTAAAATTATTAAATATTTCTTAGCCCTCTTTGGGGTGGAATTGGATTGAGGATGTAAATATCTCGGTATTATTACTTTTCTTTATAGCGGAAAAATCCTTATTTTATTTATTCGTGGCTGTCAGAATGAGATATTATTTTCCATGGTACATCTTGCCACTCCTAGGGGGGGATGGTGTATGAAGTAGTAAATATCAGAACGAGATTCATCATGATACAATTTCACCCCCAACCACCACGCATCTCTGGACTTGTGATCGGTTTTCTTGAAGGGGTGAATTTGGTTTTTTTACTTCTTTTTCTACTTAGTTATCGAAAATTGGTATTTTAAGAATTTCCTGCAAAAGAATAACCTCTTGTAGTTCTAATTCCAGTGGCAAGTTCTAATATCAATTCCAGTGTCACCCCCAAATAAGGGTTGTTTTTTAATGTGTTCCCGAGATTTTTCGCCACAACGGGTGACGGATTCGTTTTCAGCACCTCAAAATTAGTAAAGAAAGATGGCTTCCACACTTTACCACGGATGCACAGTGGGGAAATTCCGGATTTTACTGTTAAAAAAATCTCTAGAGACCTTAATATCCATCGGATCGGGATAATTTTTTTTTTAATTAAAGGTAATTAAATTCCCTACATCTGTCGAGGCAGATTTTTAAATATATTTTTTTTATTTTAATATTTTTTGGGTCAATTTTATCTTTTTGGCAGCTGTTAGCTGTCAAATTATGTATTTCGCAGTTTGATTTTACTACTATATAGTTTATGTACTATGTGTAGACTAAAAAATTTAATTTTCATATGAATATTGGTTCGTTATTTAAATTTTTAATATATTTTTTTTACAGTTAATTGGCAGTTTAATCTGCCTCGACAGATGTGTAGGGAATTTAATTATCTAATTTAATTAAAAAAAAAAAATTATCCTGATCCGATGGATATTAAGGTCTCTAGAGATTTTTGAACAGTAAATTCCGGAATTTCCCCACTTTGGGATGGGCCAAAGAGCCCTTTTTTAAACATTGTTCTTTCAGCTATTCTAATAAAAAACACAATTACAAAAATGCTTACTTTTATAGATGTATTTATATAGATCTGGCTTCGTTTTAACGTATATTATTTGTTTTTTCTCCGAATTACACAGGGTGTCCAGAAACTGCTCTGCCAAACGAAAGCTTCAAATTCTGTACATGTTTTTATATCAATTTGACGTAAATCACCTTACCAAAATTATTTCCTAACGGAGCTATAGCCCCATTTATTAACTTGAAAACATGAATTGTTAATTGTGATCGTTGTGATTTTGGGGAGGCCAACGTACATTTTCTATCATAACTTTTTATCCTTGATTTCTTGACATGCTTAATTCCAGCTTTAAAAACTTGAGAGTAAAAAAGTACTCCTGTATTAAGTCCATAAGATAAGATTTCGAAACAAATCGATTTGAAATTTTCCCCCAAGTATTGCTAAATTCATTACCAATAATAATCACGTCAAATTACACAGGCATACAAAATTAAAAAAGTGGTCTTTTTCTGGTACTCCACTGGGTAACCCATATGTATTTCGACGTGCTGAACACGAATTAGGTGTCCGTTTAGGCCACCATTTTTTTGTAAAAAAAAAATCATAATTTAGATTATTTTCGCGATTTACTAAAAATTCTTGGGAAACAGAGCTAAACGGATACCTGATTCTCAGCATGTCGAAATACATGGGGGTTGCCCAATGGAGTCCCATAAACAGACCGTTTTTTGTGTGGGTGTGTCTGTAATATATGAATATCACCGGATCCTCCGCCATATTCTAGAAAATCGCGTATGCAAGTGTATTACACAGACACAAAAACAAAGTGAAAACTGATCTGTTTCTGGGACAGTAACCTATGTATTTCGACATGCTGAATACGAATCAGAGAGGTATCCGTTTAGCTCCGTTACCCACCAATTTTTAGAAAATCGCGAAAATAAAGTAAATTATAGTTAGTTTTTTTAGGTTATATTCGCGACTTACAAAAAAATGGTGGCTAAGAACTAAACGGATACCTGATTCGTGTTCAGCACGTCGAAATACATATGGGTTACCTAACTTTTTTTATTTTGTGTTCCTGTGTTCTTATTTGTATATCAAACAATTATTAATTCATTGTGTTAAAATTTTTCTTTGTAAAATAAAGAAAACACTTGCATTTTTATGAAAATAGTTGTTTTAGAAGAAGAAGAAGAAGAATACGCTGATATACATTTAGTTTATGGTAAAAGGTAACGCTGTAACGCCTGCTACCTAAAACACCTAAATATTGGAGTACTTAACTCAGACATTTTTAGTACATGCGGCACCCCGGGCGACCTGGACCATATTTTCTTTAGTTGTCAGAATGACCACTAATGTTGTGTTAAAAAACTTAGTTGATATTAATGTTCCTCTTCCAATAAATGCTATTTTCTATTGGCCCTTTAACATATACAAATCTACAACGTATTAGTTAATTTATTTGAACCAGTGGCGGCTGGTGAAATTTCAATATTTTTTTTCTCGTTTGTGGCGCATGGGACCCATACGAAATATGGAAAATAACATCTAGAGAAGCACTTTTTCTGCTTTTTCAAAATTTTTTTGAGGTCATTAGAGAAGTCCTTCTCTAGATGTTATTTCCCATATTTCGTAAGGGTCCCATGAGCCACAGACGAGAAAAAAAATATTGAAATTTCACCAGCCGCCACTGATTTGAACACTATTAAACTGTTGCTTTAATTAGGTTAGCTTGGTATTCCTTAATTGAGGCGCTCACGCGCAAACCCCGATAAATCCACAAAAAGTCAATTTTGAGTTTGTAATAGTTTCATGTATGTTAGACTAAACTCTACAAGCCTATATAATCTTTGGTAACCAAAACGCGATAAATCCCATATAAATCTAATGTTAAAGTTGACCCGATAAATCCACAAAAAGTCAATTTTGAGTTTGTAATAGTTTCATGTATGTTAGACTAAACTCTACAAGCCTATAAGTAATCTTTGGCAACCAAAACGTGATAAATCCCATATAAATCTAATGTTGAAGTTGACCGTTTCGAAGAAAACCAGATAAATCCAATATAGTTTTTTGTAATTTCCCACAACTTTGTGTGTGTGGATTTATCGGGGTTTGCACGCGAGCGCCTCAATTGTCTTTCCTATTGTGAGATATGCCCCTTCCCGTGGTCTTTGTAATGTTACCATAAAAAATGTCTTGACAGGTCCCTGAACGAGAAGAGGTGATATATCCTGTGTGTATTTTCTACTGTTGTGTTAGGTTAACTTAGGAAATTAATAGACAACAAATATATATTACACAATTGGCTATTGGAGAAAATCTAATGCCACAAAAAGAGAGGTAAAGCTCGGACAGCGGAACATAGGTACGCTGTCAAATTGTGAAAAAGAAGACATATCCCGGTCATTTCACATTTACAGCCCTTCACCAAAGATTGAATGAAATGGGATCATCATTTCTTAAAAAAACCGCTGCCCAAGGAATCACTACTTCCACATCCGGATTTTTTATCCAAGTCACTCACAAGGAAAAAATTTTGTATGTGGAAATAATTATTTATGGAACTTTAATAACATAATATTTGAAATCCTCTACCCCAAAAACCCATAAAACGATACCCCCACATCGGTAGTGGGGTGGGGAGTGGAGATAGGGGGGTGGTAGTGGGGGTGGATGAAGTAAAAAAATATTTTGAGGTTTCTGGTTCTTGTACACACACTAAATCACATGTTTTTTCATCCCCTTTAATAATGGGGTGGGGATGGTAATGGGGGTGGCTAATGCCAAAAATTTTTTTGAGACCTTAGCTTCTCTTGTATATAATAATACCAATTTTATGGATTCTTACCTGTTTGATTTACCTATTTACCCCAAATTTATCACAATTTACCCCCCAACCCTTCGACGGAACAGGATGAAAATATAATCTAGTTCCAGATCTCATTAAAGTACATATGTGTACCAAATTTCAAGTAAATATCTTGAACGGTTCCAGAGTAAACGTGCACGCGCACAAAAAAAGTTAGACAGACCGACAGACAGAATTTTTTTTTTTTCGCTCAAACTTAAAATCTCGACGTTTCATGGCATTCTAAGGCCATTTGAACAATAAAATTTTTTTGTCGTTACTATACTTCCACTGGATGTGGAAGTAATAATGAAAGACGTCCTGTCCTGATGCAATGGGAAGACAAGATTATGAAGAGCATATTTTGTTGGAAACAGAAGAAAATCCTGAAATTAGCGTAAGAAGACTCGTTGCTATGTATCCTGAAATTTTAAAATCGTCTATATGGGGCATCCCACATAAAGAAAACCTTTATGGAATTTTTAATTTACTCATTATTCATATGTTGCTGAAAAATCCTCATGTTACAAAAGAGATTTGACATCAGCAAAGGTTTAGTATAAATGTCTGGATAAGTGTAGTTGGCAATAATCTGGTTGGACCTGTGGAGTTGTCTGGTCGTGTAAATGGAAAAAATTATGTGAATTTTATTGAAAACGTTTTACCCTATTTGTTTGATGAAGTTTCATTTAACCATTCGTCAGAACTTGTGGTTCACACATGATGGTTGTCCGGCTCATTTTAATATCATTGTTCGTCAGTTTCTTGACAAAACTTTCTAAGACCAAAAATGCTTGGCCAGCAAGGTCCCTAGATCTAAATCCTTGCGATTTTTTGTATATGGGGATATTTCAAATCATTACTTTATTTTATTCGAATACAATTTATGAAAGAATTCTGCGATTTTTATACAAATGAATAAATTGAGACAGAAGGTTACCATGTAGAGCATCTTATGTAGATTTAGTTTATTGTTCTTGTTGTTAGTTTTCGTTTTGTTATCGAATTTTAGCTGCTAAAATGATCAAATATTGTTTGGTTTTGTTAAAAGAACAAATTCCAATCAAAAAATTTCACATCGATTTTTCTGGAAAATGGTGTATCTTAGACACTTATTAAGAGAGTATCTTTTTGTTTATTAAAAAAACTCAAATTTTCAAATCTGAAATCAAAAACGTCAAAAAATCAAGGGCCTTCTCAAATGAGACGCTAATGATAGCAGTCAAAAATTCATGTTTACCGCAAACGACGGAACATTTTCAAGTGAATAAATGTACCACGTTTTATCATTTTATATAAAAGAGTTTTGAAGATATTTGAAAGAAATTGATGATAAGATGCCACCTTTTAAAGAAGTATAGCTCCGTTAGAAATTTTGGATAAGGCGATTTACGTCAAATCGACAAAAACACCTACAGAATTTGAGGTCTTCGTTTGGCAGGACAGTTTCTGGACTTCCTGTTTATTTTAATAATAAATGCCAAAATTGTCCGATACGAAAACACAATTACATAACATAAGAAGTATGACAACACTGCTTCAGCTGCCAAATAACGCGAATTATTTCATTGGTTGTTTAACTGACGGACAATTTGAATTATGCTGAAACTTTTTTGAGGTTTTGAAGTTTTATAAAAGCAACTATATATATCTAATATAGATATATATACTAATTATAAACAGAAGACGAAAGAGACAAGGATAATGCGCTCACTTAACGTATCAATAACAGGGGTTTCACAGTGTTGCAACACTGCCATTTAAAAATAATAAAACAGTTTACCTTTTACTTTGTTTAATCAGTTTTCAAATGAAAACACTAACTAACATTTAATATTAATTTATTCATTGCCATAGCAAATCACAATTATTCCATAGGTTTTATTAAGAAAAGTAGGACGTCCAGGTTGGTTTTTTGCAAAAAACGTATTTTAACGACGAGAATAGAATATTATGTTTAAATATATTATAGAAAATTTCTTTAACCATTGTAGTAATATTCATCACCTCGTTCATTACATTGTTTTACTATTCTGACTATAAATTTACTATAAAACTAGATAAATCGAACACATTGATAACACTGTATGATAGGTAAGCGGCGGCCTACCTACGGCTAAGCAACGAAAAATGAAAAGCACAAACCATCGGCGCCGACAGCGGAGGATTCCTTTTAAAAAAGAGACATAGGCGTTTTTAAAAAGTTTTTATGTCTCATTATCAATACAATAAACATAATAAAAAGGATGTAGGTCGCAAGACGGCATTAAACTTGGTTTTAGTTTGTCCGGCGAAACTAACCTACACAATAGATTACATATACTACCTGGCCTGAAAATATTGTATTTTGTTTCTTACGTATACACCAGACACCCTGTATACATTTTTTTAGAGGGATGAAAATAATTTTTTAAAATACAGTGTGTTTTCCAAAACTTCCATTTTTAACATTTTCATGTGGTAGAATCAGAAATTTAATATCTTTCAAATAAAAAAAAAAGATAGGAATTGGCAATGAAACACAAATTTGTACACTTTTACCCCCAAATGTACGCCAATGTCATTTTGCATTAAGCTGTGTATAGCTTTGAACAATAACTGATTATAGATACATTTTTTTGTCATATCTATGTATAGACTCCTGATATTTTAAAAAACCGTGTATTTTTTGCAAGCTTTTATTTAACTTGCTTTGTATATATGTTAGTTTGTTTGTTTAGTTCAAATCTTGCAAATCAATTTTAAAACAGTTATCCCCAACCGATTGAGCTGAAATTTTGCATACACGTTTAGTTTGGATGATAATGCATGGTTAGCTATGTGACGTCATTCTAAATCCAATATGGCGGACTCCCAAAGATGGCGGACGAATTATTTTTTATGCACCCCCATGATGTGGATATCAAATGAAAGGGTTTGCTGAGAATACGAAAATAAAATGACGTCACACTAAATTCAATATGGCGGACGCCCCAAGATGGTGGAAAATATTTTTTAGTTTTAACACTATAATCGTATAGTGTATTCGCTCGTAGGTTGCATTCTAAGAAATGGTGAAGGATCTGGTTTAAACTATAAGTTTTATATCGGATAGGAACGACGCAATGAATATATAAAACTAATTAAGACGTAGCTAAAAATTTAAAAATTAAATTAAATGTAAAAAAAACTTTTTTAAAAACAAGCTTTTATTATTTAGGTGTACTAAAACGAATAAAATAAAAATGAAAAAAAAATAATTGTCTTAAAAGCGTGTCGAGTGAATAGAAATAAAAAAACTTACTTAGGTACTTACAATCTCT
This sequence comes from Rutpela maculata, assembly GCA_936432065.2. Taxonomy (NCBI): domain Eukaryota; kingdom Metazoa; phylum Arthropoda; class Insecta; order Coleoptera; family Cerambycidae; genus Rutpela; species Rutpela maculata. The sequence continues at coordinate 76,761,721 of OW386294.2, read as the reverse complement.
GTCGCGACAAGCTTTTAAGATAATTAATTTTTTTTTTATTTTTTTTTTTTTCGTTTTAATACACTTAAATAATAAAAGTTTGTTTTTAAAAAAATTTTTTTTACATTTAATTTTATGTAAATTATTATCTTTAGGACTCTTTCTTATCTTCAATAGCAAGTTGGGTCACTATATTTTTAATAACTATTGTAAGCACCCTGTAAATGTTGGTATATGAAAGTTTTAAAATCTAACTATCGCACATTTTACGATGAAAGTTAACTTCAGCTCTATAATTCATGTGTAATGTCACACTATCATTTGCAGTTATTATTTCGGTATACACCACTAACCATAATATCTTTTGAAGTATATGATTTGCTGTTTATACGACCTAATTTAAAGGAGGGATAACCATAAGGATGCCATAAACTTTAGATAACGATTCGAACGATGTTAAAACGGTAGTTATTTTATTATTAATTATGATATAGGTAGTTATATAATGCTCCGATCAAGGTTTTATGTTCACGATCAATATTCTTGTCACGTCTTAATTGACAATAATAATTATATGGCTAAAAAGAAAGAAATTTGAAGTAACAGTACAGGAATGAAAACATTGGAAAGGTTAGACGTTTACCTACATTAGTAATATAAGATAAGTTATTTCGTTATTTGAATTACACAGCCCCACAAAAAGAGACGTGAATACATAGATTTTGTGTATTTTTTTATGTTGAATCCGAATCTGCAGCCAAAAATATGGGTTACCCAGGTAGTTTTTTAGTAAAACGCAAAAACATCCCCTAAAATAGAGTGGTACGGTAAAGCTTTATAATGAAATGCAACAATTTGTAAATACTTTGAGAAAACATTTTAAAATAAGATTTTGAGCATTAGAAAGAAATATATGCAAATTAAATCCATTCCCACCCCTACGAGGGGGTTAATTCCATCTCTAAGATCAAATAAAGAATGTTATAGTGCAAAACAATGTGAAAAGCCATAGCCTCGTAGTTTGTAATTCCAAATATACAAATGTAGACAAACAATAATATACCTAAAAAATATAATATAATCATATTTTTAAGGGGCTTGAAACCACCTCTGCAGGCCTAGGTGTTTCTTACCCCTTTGAGTAACATATTTTTCTATTCAATGGTTTGGTCTAAATATTGTTACCGCGGGTTTTTGTGGTCGCTGATTGCGAATCTGAAGTCCGAATCCGAAAATTCCTGAATAAAAGATGGCGGATCCAATATGGTGGATGTAAAAAATCGGAAAAGCATTCAAAATTTGAAGATTATGGCTGAAACTTGTTACGCGGGGGTTTTTGGAAACTACGAGGCTATCGCTTTTCACATTGTTTTGCACTATAACATTCTTTATTTGATCTTAGAGGTGGAATTAACCCCCTCGTAGGGGTGGGTATGGATTTAATTTGCATATATTTCTTTCTAATGCTCAAAATCTTATTTTAAAATGTTTTCTCAAAGTATTTACATATTGTTGCATTTCATTATAAAGCTTTACCGTATCACTCTATTTTAGGGGATATTTTTGTGTTTTACTAAAAAACTACCTGGGTAACCCATATCTTTGGCTGCGGATTCGGATTCAGCATAAAAAAATACACAAAATCTATGTATTCACGTCTCTGGTACAGAACTTTTATTTTTTTTTTGTGGGGCTGTGTTATCCACGCTGTCATCAGTTGCTGGAACTGCTAAAGCAATTTTAATTAAATTATACAGTACGTTCATTTAATCGGAGCCAAGGAGGATATCTCGACATGTCAATATTTCAGAAACTGTATGTCTAAAAAAATAATTTTTCTTTGATGACTTACAAAATGCTTTAATTTTACACATGCGCTCTTAATTGAGCACGACGGGAGACTCCATTCAGAATATTATTGAGCCTCTCAAGAGTAAAATATTTATTTTACAATATTTTCCTGTTATTAATGTTTTGTCAGACGTTTTGTGATCTATGCATTATTCTAGGTGGCCTCCATTTGCTGTACAGCACGTCTGACAGCATCACGCCATATGTCGCGGTTGCCTGTTAGGCCCAACTCCTCTTTCCCATCAGCTCCTTAGTAACATCAGCCCAATGTTTTGAAGCGCGTCCTCTTACCCTCTCGCCATCTGGTTTTCCCTGAACTATCGACTCTAGGTATATTGTCCTGTCTTCGGTCGATGTGTCGTTTCTGGGGAACTATTATTTCTGGGAGAATCGAGCTATTAGTGCGATGGGCTTTCCAGGGAATTCGTAACAAACATCTCCAGACCTATAAATACGCCGCCTTCTGCTTCCCTAACGGTCCATGTCTCAGAGGCATAGAGAAAGATGGAGATAACTAGGGCGCTAACAAGTCTGATCTTTGTGCGTTTGATGATATTTCTCTAACGTTTAATTTTACTCAACTGGCAAGTTGCCAATCTTGCCATCAATTTTCATTTTATTATATTTTACACTTAAACCATGAAGCCTGTCCAGCAGGAGTATGAACTTGCCCTCGCTTGTTGCAATATAAGGTGGTAGCATCTGCAAATATTAAGTTAGAAATCTTGGTTCCGCCTATAGCTATTCCACCCTACTAGTCCTCCAGCATACATTGCTATAAAAAACCCACCCCCAAAAAATGTAATAGCTTATTTTGCACCCCAAAAAATTGAGCAAAAATTACTAAAAGAATATACAATATAGAACTAATTCATTCAAATATCATTCATAGTTTCAGAGAAAAACGGTTTTGACGTTAGGGTTGTTACCTCCATATTTCTCCTGCGCAAAAGTATATAAATAGGCTTCAGTGCATTTTCCATATGCTAAACTGGCTAGACTAGACCATTTTTGCAAATTGTATGAAAAACCTTATTACTTCCACATCCAGTGGAAGTATAGTAACGACAAAAAAAATTTTAAAAATTTTTATTGTCCAAATAGGCTTAGAATGTCATGAAACGTCGAGATTTCAAGTTTGAGCGAAAAAAAATTTTCTGTCTGTCGGTCTGTAACTTTTTTTGTGCGCACGTTTACTCTGGAACCGTTTGAGATATTGACTTGAAATTTGGTACACATATGTACTTTAATGAGATCTAGAACTAGATTATATTTTCATCTTGTTCCGTCGAAGGGTTGGGGGGTAAATTGGGGTAAATTTGGAGTAAATAGGTAAATCAAGCAGGTAAGAGTTCATAAAATTGATATTTAGTATAGACAAGAGAAGCTAAGGTCTCAAAAAAAATTTTGGCATTACCCACCTCCATTACCACCCATTATTAAAGGGGATGAAAAAAAAATGTGATTTAGTGTGTGTACAAGAACCAGAAACCTCAAAATATTTTTTTACCTTATCCACCTCCCACTCCCACCCCCTGTCACCACCCCCACCCCACTACCGATGTGGGGTATCGTTTTATGGGTTTTTGGGGTAGAGGATTTCAAATATTATATTATTAAAGTTCCAAAAACAATTATTTCCAGATACAAATTTTTTTCGTTGTGTGACTTGGATAGAAAATCCGGATGTGGAAGTAGTGATTCCATGGGCAGCGGTTTTTTTTATATGGTTCCCAAAAAAAATCCATTAGGGTAACATCTAGTGAACGTGCTGGCCATTCAATTGCGTGAAAAAAATGTATTTAAATAATTTCGACAGATGAGAGAACTGGGGCGGAGCTTTACCCTGTTGAAAATAGTAAAAAATTGGTTCCTCTAGCGGTAGATGACCTAAATATTCACCAAATTCATTTTGAAAAGACTCAAAGTACCTTATTAACCGGTAAATGTAACATCATACACACTACCTTAGAATCGGAAGAGTATAACAAACACGCGAAGAATTCAAACTCTTTGTCGAAGAGATAAAAATTCCTATTTGCAACACATCTGTAAAGACCTCTACCACATGCTGACCACAATAATATCAAAGATCTTTTCCGAACAGTAAGAATGATTACACCTAAATTTATACCAAAAACGTCAATTAAGAACTCCACCAGTACTCTATGAGTCTGGCCCGACGATTGGAGAATCTTAATCTTCGTGCCACTACATAAAAGGAGAGCGACAGATGTGTGTATGAACTATAAATTGCTGGCACTACTATCGCACCCCAGTAAAATAATGCTGTATATTCTTCAATCCAGACTTCAAAATCGTGTCGTGGTACGGTAGCTCAGCCGGTTAAGGCGTATTGTGTGCGAATATGCTGGCCGACTGTATATCGCACTCTAGGTTCGAGACCCAGCCCCGGTACTGAAAATACCGGTGGGTTGGATGTATGTCTGCGTTTTTCCAAATGTGTAACCCTCTTCCGGACAGCCTTGGATTTGGATTTGGGGGTTGTCTACTAGGGTGGTCCTTAGACTTGATGATATTTTTTCTTACAATTTTTTCAGCCTCACCCCCCCATTTTTTTCGTATACATTTAATAGTTGAATAGGAATAATGAAGCTTTGGTTGGCATAAACAGGCACCAGAACATTCATGTTCTCGTTAAAATGCCAGGATACACGTTTTGTGTCCCATGAATTAAGTTTCTTTCACCATTTGCCATCTGATTTTCCATGAACCATTAACCGTTTTATGTTTTCCTTTTCGGTTGATATGGCCAAAAACATAGGATGGAAATTTCTCGTCAGTAGGGAGATATAGCGGCCCTCCGATCGGCTTCAATTGTTCGCAATTATGGTCACATATTACTGAATTCACCGGTCACGAGTCTTCACGACGCTGTTAAAATCTTTCTATTTAGAGATTTCACTAATCAAATAATCGGCAGTAAATTGCCATTTAGCAGACAAGCTTTAAGTGAGTTTATTTCAATTTCAGAGAAGTTAAAATTACAATTTGTAAAAGAGCTTTTGCATATCGTTTGCGAAATATTAATATTTTGGCAAAAAGTGTGGATATTAACGTGTAATAAACAACTTTGTCCAGAGGTAGAACCTTATATTCGAGATAGAGATGTCTATAAAGAACATTTCAGCTAAAAAAGAAGAGAACTTTTGAGGGAAATTAGATAAATTCTCATTTTTTGGTCACGTCAACCGAAGAGTAGACAATATAAAACAGTTGATATTTCAGGAAAACTAGATAGAAAAAAGCGAAGAGACCGATCTGCTGAACGTTATGCTGATATCAGCAAGGAGCTGATGGGAAAAGCTTTGGAATTTTGGAAAGGTTGTGCGGCACTGACAATGCCGGTGGGTTTGGATGCATGTCTGCAGACAGCCTTGGTTTTGGATTTGGGGGTTGTCTATATGTGGTGTGCATTTATGGTGTGCGTGTTTGTACGTGTTACTTCAGAGTTAGATTTGATGTAGATAATGAAAACATATTTTTTCTTATTTCAAGAAATACAAATTTGAGAAGATCAGTTTGGGGTCGTTTGAAAACGACGTAGAAAATGAGCAAATAATGTTTAAAGCCAAAATTACACTATGAAAATTTGGGAGGCCAATTTTATATGGCCAGTAGTGTACAAAATTTCAATTGTAAGGTATTATTGAGAAGCCAATTCGAATAATTCATAGGATCTAAAACATCTGCTAAGACGTCAATAGCGAGAATATGAATGTTCTAGTACCTGTTTACGCCCATTAAAACTCCATTATTTCGAAAAGTATTAATTGTACGAGAAAAAAATACAAATAAACGAAGTTTTGGAAAATGAAATTTTCATTAGATTAAAAATGTAGAAAATTTCGATATGATCAACCGGTAACGAGATACTTTTGAAAATAGGTGAAAATTGCGTATTTTATTGAATTTTAATGGCCTTGCGGCACTGGTTAGCGTTATCCAATCGAGTTGAAATTTTGTATACTCCATTTTTTAAACAATCGGAACCACTTTCGGGGGTGAGACCGAAAAAAATCCAATGTCTAAAAATTAGGACCACCCTATTGTCTACTATATGTGCTGTGTTTATGTGTTTATGTTATGTACCTCCTGGGCAAGCAGACTTTGTTAAGGGACGCGGTACTGTTGTAGAACTTTCCAAAATCGTCCTAAGTTGAAGACAGAATCAAAATTCGACTTAAGCAAAAATTTCATTTAAAGACATTTTTGGGAGTCTGCAGAGGCGCAGATCAGTCCATAAGGACCGTTTTGGGTTCTATAAGGCGTTGGAAATGACCAGGTGAAAATTCGAAGAAACACCGAATTTTCACTTAGGAAAAATATTTTTGGTTCAGAATATGAGAGCAGAAGTATATAATGACAAAGATTTATGAATAATATACTTTTTCAAAGGTACCACAAATTGGACTTTGAAAAATAATATTTTTGGAAGGGCGTCAAAATTTGACTCAGGAATCGATTTATCGAAAGTACGCCAAAATTTCACTTGCAGACTAATTTTTCAAAACTGCGTTGAAATTTGGCTTGAAGATCGATTTTTCAAAAGTACGCCAAAATTTCACCCACAGATTAGCTTTTTAAAAGTACCTTGAAATTTGGCTTGAAAATCGATTTTTCAAAAGTACGCCAAAATTTCACCCCCGGATTAGCTTTTCAAAAGTACCTTGAAATTTGACTTGAAAATCGATTTTTCAAAAATACGCCAAAATTTCACCCGCAGATTAGTTTTTCAAAAGTACCTTGAAATTTGGCTTGAAAATTGATTTTTCAAAAGTACGCCGAAATTGGTCTTAAAATAGATTTTTCAAAAGTACCACAAAGTCAGTTTAAAAAGTACCACGAAAATATACTTTGAATCATTTTTTATTTTTTATTCCTCCACCAAAGACATTGACCTTTGAAGTACGGTCATTGAAAGCCCAATTCTAAAGTATGAGCATAAAATTTTAGCGATGCACTGCATCTAAAAGGCAAAATAGAAGATTTTGACAAAGCCGGCGTAGTGCCGATAAGCAAAAATTGATAAAAATCAATGCACATGTACAAGGCCGGTTTCTCGCATAGAAAGAGTTTGGATTGACTCAGCGGCTCGCAATTTGGTCGAGCGCGTTGAGTGATCCAGACAAAGCAATGGTAGAAAAGCCAATAACGGGGCTTTTCAATTTTGCCTAAAAGCCGCTCGAAGGTGGGTCGCTGCCAAATCGATAATATTGAACGACTGTGATAAGGGCTAGTAAGTCGTGGACTGATCGAACGCCATTCAACTTACGCAGTAATAAGTCCTCTGAATGTGTTCGAGTACGTGGCTCTTCACGATACAAGAACTTTAAAGCTAAGTAGTCTCTAGCGAACCTAAATTCATTGAGTAAAACTTTTTTAAGTTATTTTAGTCAGCCATAATTATTCATTTACCCAGAGTCTGAGACGACTCTAAATGCTCGCATTTTGATTCTGAGAAAGTATGTAATGTATGAATCTTTTCTACCTAATCGATCGTTAGCGTGAGCGTTCCCGCTTGTATGGTCTGAAAGTCATTACCTTGATTGGGGAAGGCACGATTCTTATCTTGAGAATTTTGTAAAACCGATTTTGTTAAATAAACGGATTCTTTGAACTATTGTTTCTTAATTGATCTTGAGGCCTGTTGACGGTCTATAATCCCTGGAACTTTCGTATAGAAAGCCGGATGTGTCGAGTTAATTCACATTAACGTTCGACCTTCTGGTTGCTTTACGGAGGTTTGAGAGGGATTTTTTGAGAAATAGATTCCGTCACTAATGGACCAAAATGTGGTTTCCACGTACAAAAATTAATCCCTCCGCAGAGAAATTCTTCGGTTGGGATTTTTTTATGCAAAATTTCAGGAAATTAAGAGGTGCCTAAACCCCTAATGAGGGAATTCAGGTCCAGAGAGAGCGTCATTTCCGATCTGTGGTAGTGCAGCCTTGGTCCATTACTCGGATATCGAAGTGCATCTTATCTCGAACCCTCCTGGGAGGTGGAAGAACGGGGTAATACGCGACTGGCGCCCCCTGAGAAATAAATTGGTGTCGCGTCATTTTGACGCCCAGTGGTGCGTTCTTCTACAGTACCACAGGGCAAATGCTGAATATTACATACCCGTAAGGCTTTTGACAATGTGGAATAGGACAAATTGTGGACTGTATTATTGGAGACGGGGACACCCAAACATCTGGTATTTATTATCCGTCGACTATATGAAGGAAACTCTGCTTTGGCTTAAGTAGATAACACTAACTCCGATAAATGTAAAGTCGGCAAAAGCGTCAGACAGGGCTATGTTCTGTCACCTATTCTCTTTGACATCTATAGTCAACACGTAATGCGACTGGTGCTGGAGGACTGGCACGATGAAGTAGCTATAGGCGGAACCAAGATATCTAACTTAAGATTTGCAGATGATACCACAGTTGCACCAAACGAGGATGGGCTCATATACCTGTTGGACAAGTTTCAGACAATAAGCTCTGATTATGGCCTCAGTGTAGTAGGCCTCAGTTTTCTCCATCTTTCTTCACTCCTCTGAGACATGGACCATTAGGAAAACAGACAGACTTCCCCGAAACCGTATTCCGTATTCTCTCGAATCCTCTCATTTTTTGGCCATATCAACCGGAGAGAGGAACAGTTGATAGTTCAGGGAAAACCAGATCGCAAGAGGCGAAGGGGACGCCCTCCAAAGCATTGGGCCGATGGGACAGAGCTTCAATGAGGCTGTGCGCCTAAAAGGCAACCGCAATAGATGGCGTGGTGACACCAGGCGTGCTATACAGCAAGTACAGGCCAACTAGAATAATTTTCATGAAGCACAAAACGTTGGCAAGACGTTGTAAATAAGAAGTAACATCATAAAAACAGCTCCAAACTCTGATTATATGTAAAATTTCGCGTTTCCAGTCATAATAGTTTCGAAAATAACCCGCTCTGACAGACAAATGAACGGAAAGACAAACAAGTCATTTTAACGGTTCCGTTTTTCACTTTTGAATACGAAACTCTAAAAAAGAGGATTACCAGAAATTGAAATGATTTAATTTGCTAAAATGGTTATCTTAACTTGCTCAACCAGGAAAAAATTATCTTCATTAATTGCATCTAGTAATCGCATGGATAATTATAATTATAGAATGATTTGATTAAAAATAGTTTTTTTCGCTAAACTATACATACAGAGGCTAATTATTAATGATGATCAAAGTCAACGACCTCGGTCTTGTGCAAAATTTATAAGAAACTAACATAGTTCCCCATTTTGGACATTTAAACTGCGGTTTAAATTAAAACATGTAATAAATCAAATATAATCCATCAACATCAAACGTTGTACACATGTTAACTGTATTAAGTTACAAGTGGGTCCTCTAACTATAATAAAAATAAAATACACATATCTAGAGTTACACATGTTTTGTTTTTATTGGTACTTCAAAATTCATACTCGTAATGATACAGAAGGAATGAGTAATTCTAATAAAGCTAAACAATAAGGTTCAGCTTTCTGACATTTGACTTCTGACCTCTGTAAATTATTGAGTGCTATTTTTTGATATTTATCATCAGGTCATGATAACTTAAGAAAATAACAACATTGTATATTCTTATTGCTCCATTTACAAAGAAAAATATATATATTGTTTATAACGTAAATTTAGAGTTTAATTACAATTAAACTAATTGGCGCTAATTATTATAGAAATATTGCACACGCCGTACCTACGCGAAGCAAAGTCACTTGGTGGCTTAGTGCGCTAGAGCCAAGGTGCCTCCATAAACTAGCTTTACTACTTATATTTTGCTAGGAGAGTTGGCATAAAGAGAAGATTCCATTTTCTAATGTCACCCGTTTTCATATTGAGTTCGAAGTTCTCCACCCGTTGTTTAAATTGATCTATACGGTGTATGTACAGTCGTGGCCACAAAAAGGTTTCCAACCTAAGGCAGATTCTTGCAAATTTCTTTCCCGTTTCAACCAGGTTTTATTACAGCAAAAAATGTATTAGCAGTAATTTATATTTTAAATGCCATTGACCTTATACCTAAATAGATACATAGGACAATTTTTTACTAATTCTAAAATATAATTATACAAGGTGTTTTAAATTGTACCTGTGGATAGAGGACACTTTGATGGTTCTAAATCACCCATCATGAATGTATATCCATCGTCCTTCTATATATTTTTTTGGTCATAACTTTTGAACCACTTTATATGATAGGTTCGTACTTGACACACGTATTTCACTAACTTGACAAAATTCCATATTACCATCCACAGTATACAGGGTGGTTCAAAAGTTATGACCAAATAAATATTTGGCCAAAATCAACAAAACGTCGGGTATCTCGGTAAAGAAAGACGACGGACGGATACATTAATGTGGATGATTTGAAACCATCAAAGTGTCCTCTATCCGCAGGTGTCATATGCACATTTACCTTTGAAACATCCCTCAGAAAATGCTAATAAGTTTTGACGAAGAAATATAATATTTGGTCATTTCTCTGTTACCGCTTTGTCAATAAAGAAACCTGATATAATCTTGAAAAATGTGCACCCTAAACAAAATGAATTTAAACAAATTGTTGACCAAATTGGTAAGGAAGAAATCTGCTATATACTTTTAGTGAGTAATATAGAAGGAGATCGTCGTAAAATATAAATAATTGAAAAACGACGGACGAACATAATATTTGACATGTATGTATTATGGCCAAGGAAAAAACGTGATACACGTTTAATGAAAAAATATACGATATATACCCTAATGATTAAAACAGAAGTTCGCGTTAAAGGGAAATAATTTTTTTACAATTTTTAGAGCGATTAATGAACTAAAATTGAAGTCATTGTTTGTGGAAATCAGGGACATTGCCCATTGGGTAAAATAACTTGCGGGGAGTGCAATGTAACTTTTGCCAACTATTTAAAATTTGTCGTGTAATTCTTTTAATAAACAGTCAACATTTTCACAGCTCTATATCCCAAGAATATCTATCGAATGATGCAATAAAATAAAAAATAATAATACGACTTGAAAAATATATCGATGACGTGCAACTTAGAACAAGTACTAGATGTTATATGGACCTATTCCTCTAGATTAGATATCGTCGGGTTACTGCAAAAACCAGATAACTCCATTTTTTGCACATTTGAGTTAAGTGCGGTTCTGTGCTTAAAAAATGCTTAAAAATATACTGTAAAAATAAGATAAGTGTACTAAAACTGTGGCAATCAGTTCACTTACTAGTGAATATAAGATCCAATTTTAAGTAACCAAGGAAGAGAAGAAACAAAAATATAACCATTTTGTATATCAAGATAATAACATGTATTTTTATAAAATGTTAATTTAAACCTTTATCTAATATATATTTATATATAACAAAATGAATTTTAAATAATTATATATATACTAGCTGACCCAGCAAACGTTGTTTTGACATATAAATTATAAATTTTTGTCCAAAAAATGAAAAGAAAAGGGCATAGCCGGGTAAGCATGGTGTAACTGCCCCCAAGCGTCTGGCGCTTATATTTGTGCAGTAGAAAGCACCCTCGGAAAGTAGCAATTTCACAAAATATTAGCCCAAAAAAGGGACTGGTTTGGGGTGAGTAAGGGAGGGTTGGTTTTAGCAAAATTATTTTTTTTTTAAGAAACGGCGCATTCAATCGTTTTGTAAAAAATATATGTTAAAGACCTACTGAAAAAGTACTATATAAAAAATCACGCTCAAATTCCGAAAACAGATACAGTAAAAAAAACATATATATTATTTTCAAATTTTTTTTAGGGTAACTTATCCCTGGGGTACCAGCCTTAATTTTTTTCTGTAGCATGTATGGGAACTTACTTATGTAATATTTTTTTCCCAGTCTTGTCCGAAGATTACGCCAAACTTAAAAAAAATGCCGAAGTGTGCAGTGTCGTATGCATATTTTGTGGATAATTAACCCCTTGCAAGTAAAGAAGGCCAAAATGCAAAATAAATATGTATATCTTAGTAGTGCATACATACTAGTGATTAGTGATTATGGAGATGGTGAACGTTGCAAGAGAAACCAACATAAAGTTGCAACGCTGACATTTAATTAGGTGATCAATAAAGTTTAACTTTCTTGCGCCGCAAAAATCAGTTTATAGCCGGAATGTTAAATATCATTAAGGGTAAAAACTAAAGTCAGCGGTACTATCGATATTACCGTCGGCGGGGATAAGAGCTTAGTTTCCGAAGATTACGCCATTCTTGCCGAAGTGTGCAGTGCCGTATGCATATTTTGTGGACAATTAAACTCTTTCAAGTAAAAAAGGCCAAAGTGCAAAGTTAATATGGATACCTGAGTAGTGTATACATATTAGTGATTAGTGATTGTGGAGATGGTGAACGTTGTAAGAGAAACCAACATAAAGCTGCAACGCTGACAGTTAATTAGGTGATCAATAAAGTTTAACTCTCTTGCGCCGCAAAAATCAGTTTATAGCCAGAGTGTTAAATATAATTAAGGGTAAAAACTAAAGTCAGCGGTACTATCGATATTACCGTCGGCGGGGATAAGAGCTTGGTCTTAACAGTCATGTGTTGTTAACAATTTGCAGCACTAAATCTTAGCATTACTAACCTGTGATGGATATGGATGTTAATCTTCCTCAATGTCATCTGCAATCACTGCACTCATGCTATCCTTCTGAAACAATAGAGAAAAAACTTCTGCCGGTTTAGGTATGCTTGATAGATATCGTTCTTGCGAAAGATAATGCACGACAGCAGCTACATGGGAACAACATCCAACAGTTCGATTCCCATTGGCACATTCAAAGAAATTGCAAAACTGCCCTTTGTAGATATTTCCAGCAAAGATGTACGGGACTTTCCAGAAATGACGGATTTAAAATTGTTTTTTACCGGATCGTATCAATATAAACAAACGATTTCGTACCAAGTCATAAATGGAACACTTAATCTTCAGTACGTTAAGGACCAGTCCAATGTACTCAATATACAAGTTTGTTCACGTCACATCAAAACGAAGGTTTACCGATGTTTCATCGACTATATTCCTCACAGTGTCGGATGTTCCGGCGTTAGAAGACATTTCTGTGAATGTGCCAATGGGTATCGAACTGTTGAATGTTGTTCCCATGTAGCTGCTGTCGTGTATTACCTTTCGTATGGACGATACCTAGCAAGCATACCTAAACAGGCAGAAATTCGCTCCCTATTGTTCCAGAAGGATAGCATGAGTGCAGTGATTGCAGATGACAGTGAGGAAGATTAACATCTATATCCTTCTCAGGTTAGTAATGCTACGATTTAGTGCTGCAAATTGTTAACAAGACGTGACTGTTAAAACCAAGCTCTTATCCCCGCCGACGGTAATATGTGAATAATGACAGGCTTTGACAAAGTACTCCATAGTACCGCTGATTTTAGTTTTTACCCTTAATGATATTTAACAATACGGCTATAAACTGATTATTGCGGCGCAAGAGAGTTCAACTCTATTGATCACCTAATTAACTGTCAGCGTTGCAGCTTTATATTGGTTTCTCTTTCAACGTTCACCATCTCCATAATCACTAATCACTAATATGTATACACTACTCAGGTATCCATATTTACTTTGCAGTTTGGCCTTTTTTACTTGCAAGGGGTTAATTGTCCACAAAATATGCATACGGCACTGCACACTTCGGCATTTTTTTGAGTATGGCGTAATCTTCGGACAAGACTGGGAAAAAAAAATAACATAAGTGAGTCCCTAGACATGCTACAGAAAAAAATTCAGACTGGTACCCCAGGGATAAGTCACCCTAAAAAAAATTTGAAAATAATATATGTTTTTTTTACTGTATATGTTTTCGGAATTTGAGCGTGATTTTTTATTTAGTACTTTCTCAGTAGGTCTTTAACATATATTTTTTACAAAATGATTGAATGCGCCGTTTTTTAGAAAAAAAATAGTTTTGCTAAAATCAACCCTCCCTTACTCACCCCAAACCGGTCCCTTTTTCGGGCTAATATTTTGTGAAGTTGCTACTTTCCAAGATTGCTTCCTACTGCACAAATATAAGCGCCAGACGCTTGGGGACAGTTACACCATGCTTACCCGGCTATGCCCTTTCTGGATAGGGCCACCCTTATCACCTAGGGGTATAAAAAATAGCCTACGACCTATTCTCAGACCTACCAAATATACACCAAAAATTTCATAAAAATCGGTCAAGCCGTTTCGGATGAGTTCGATAACAAACACTGTGACACGAGATTTTTATATATTAGATTATTATTAACATCATATCTATAACAAGTATCCCTATACTTGTAGTATGTATATAGGACCTCTTTCTATATAGTATACATACTATAGTATACTATAATGCTATAAAAAAATAATACGATTTAAAAAGTATATCGATAATGTGAAACTTAAAAAAAGCGATTTCAAAGTTTGCACTGACATGTTCGATTGTTCTGTTAACATAATTTATTGAATTTATTTATGTATTAAAATACTACATAAACATGGACCTCTTTCTATAGACTGTATATAATTATTCAAAAATAAGCTCTTTCGAACGATGCAATAAAAAAGAACAATACGATTCAAAAAATAAATCAATGACGTGCAACTTAAAAAAATGAGCTTTCAAAGCTTTAAAAAAACGTTCGCCCGTGTTCTGCTAATATAATTTATTGAATTCATTTATACAGATTCCGCAAATGTAATTTTATATATGCATTCCGAGTTCAATGAGTGCATAAGAAAGAAAAGAGAGATTGGAAAAAGAAAGAAGGATATTATCCCACTACAATGCGCTCACGGTTAGAGTACCGGCGCCCTGCGTTGATACACGGCAAGGTGACAAGAATAAGATTTCATGGAGTTTGAAACGTCCTGGGAACAGTATATCCGTCTTTCTTTTCCTAATTTCCTTGTTTTCTCTCTTGCACTTGTTTACCTCAGGATATCTAAAACTACATTTGCCGATTCTGTATAATAAAAACACTGTATGAATGTAGGATCTCTTTCTATTCAGATTATTTATTAAAACATATGCTCTTTTGAATAATGCTATAAAAAGAATGATATGATAGTTTGTTGGGGTACTTGTTGCATCAAGTATCAATTACTTTTCAAAATGCAGAATACTTTAAGTATCAAGTACTTCGAGGTAGTACTTGCAATTTTGGGTGTAAGTACTACTTGTACTACTTCAATTAGTCATTTAATTCTAACAAGTACATTTAAATACTTTCAGTATTTTCTTGTTGTATCAAGTATCAAGCACAGTTTAAAAGTAAAATACTTACAAGTACGTTCAACAACTTCAAGTACTTTAAATTTTTTATTTCTATCTAAACCAATCTTTATGTGTAAATATTTCGATACATTGACATATTTTTTATATTTAGGGTATATTTAAATAATAATACAGTTTTTTGGTGGTGGTTTTATTTATTTACTAAATGAGAAAATTTTGCTCCTAAAAAACGTAACACTCTATTTCATTAATGAATTCTAAAATAACTAAAAGTAAAAATTTCTAAATAATTTTTCTTGAATATTATAGTCTAGGAGATAGCTAGATATATGAGGCCTGGGATATAACATGTTGGCATTGCTGTCATGTTTTAGCAAATATTTTTCCAAGTATTTTATCTTATGTGAGTCTGACCTCCCCCCCCCCGTGTTGGCGCTAGCTGCCCCAGAAAATATTCAATTGTGAAACAGAGTATAACACTTTGGGGCTTGGTGCTAGTTGAAGAGGGTATATTGCCTATCAACATTCGATATATGCCAACATTTTTTCTCCGTGCAATTGGCAGCACCGGCGATATCAATTATGCCAAAATTAACACTTCTTTCTGACCAAGCGAAAAATTTTCGTTGTCAATGCTCATTGCTGGAAAACCATATGCCAACATTTTCTGCAAAAATTGGATTATTGGCCAAAAACGGGCTAAAACTGGTGCTTTTCAAAAAAAAAATGTGGCACCTTCTCAGACTTGTAGTTTCTGTACCAAAGAATAGTCTTTGTGATTGCCGATATTTTTTTCTCAATGTACTAAGTACTATTCTAAAATATCTGCAAGTATCAAGTACCAAGTACTCATTTCTTCGGGTATTTGAAGTAAAATACTTAAAGTAATAAAAGTACAATTTATACTACTTTTACTTGAAGTAGTGCCCATCTCTGGCTGGCTCCCGTACTAACAGACTACAAATACTATAATATACTATTCAAGATAGGACCCTCTGAATTTATTGAAAGCGTCTAATGGAATGGCCAATAATATCGAATCTCTTTTAGCGCACTGCTAATGACATTATGGGATGATTTCAGAAGGGGAAGTTTGATACATTTATTATGAAAGAAAATAAAATTGGCACATGGGGTAGATCTGTTATTTGTTACATTCCCCTATAAGCTAGACGGATAGAAATCAAATTCCCTTTTGCCATTTGCACGCTACGTGGTTTTGGCAAACACAAATTTAATAAAAATGCAGTTCTGGTTGACTCAGTTTATTTGTCGAATTTGGTTGGAGTTTTTGCAAAGCAGTATAAATTTATGAATCAATTTGACGTTAATTTATCTATTATGTACTGTAAATGTTACTAAATTACCTATTAATACACAATAATTGTTAATTTTGAGAATATCACATCACCTAATACTGAACACACTAATAAAATAAATTGTTTAATCATTTATCACCGTGCCTAGATTGACTCATGCTTTGTTGAATCTCATAAATAAACTTTTAATTTCCTGTTGGCAATATAATCCCGTGAAACAATCACGACCCTGTGTATTTTATGGTATCAACTTCTTGCCCTACAGTAACAAATATTGCAAACAATATATACAGTGTGTCCCACTTAAGGACTAGCCACCCCCGTAAAATTTTTATTTATGAACCGATTTTTATGGTTTTTTTTAATATGTAGATCTCGCAAAAAGGCATTAGAAACACGTTCTATTAATTCCGGAACTCAGAGCCACGGCCAACTACGACCATTGTTTAAGTGCGAAATATTGAGAAGTACTATCAGGGATTTTTTTCAAAATATTAGAACGGATTCTTATTTAGGACCACCTATATACCTATTGTACCAATTTTTGTCTCGTGATACTAATACAGGGTGGCCCAAAACATTAAAAATAACGAAATTTAAAGTAAAAAAACACATTACTTTTGTATTATTTAAATTATTTATGATAAAACTATCATTATTATTATTTAAATTTTCATTTATTTTGAAATTCTATAAACAATTACCATAAACTTGTAAAAAAAATAGGTTTTTAGATTTGTAAGAACCTGAGCCGTTTGTGTTATTAAAATTTAGCACAATTAATTAACTAATTAATTAGTTAACATTTTTTTGTTTTCCACGCCTGCTAAGTTTTAATAACACAAACCGCTCAGGTTCTTACAAATCTAAAAATCTAAAAAATTTATACAGGTTTATGGTAATTGTTTATAAAATTTCAAAATAAATGAAAATTTAAATAATAATAACAATAATTGTATCAATAAATAATTTAAATAACGCAAAAGTAATGTGTTTTCTTAATTTAAATTTCGTTATTTTAAAAACTTATTTTTAATGTTTTGGGCCTGCACCTATTTCTATCACGACCAAAATTGTTATAATAGGTATATAGGTGGTTCTGAATAAGAATCCGTTCGAATATTTTGAAAAAAAATCCCTAATAGTACTTCTCAATATTTCGTATTTAAACAATAGTCGTAGTTGGCCGTGGTTTTGAGTTCCGGAATTAACGAAAAATGTTTCTAATGTTTCTTTGCGAGATCTACATATTAAAAAAAACATAAAAATCGGTTCATAAATAAAAATTTTAGGGGGGTTAGTCCCTAAGTGGGACACACTGTATATATCTTATACAATATTTGAGGTATAACCGAATACCATTTTACTTCCACATCCAGTGGAAGTATAGTAACGACAAACAAATTTTTAAAAATATTTATTGTTCAAATAGGCTTAAAATGTCATAAAACGTCGAGATTTTAAGTTTGAGCTAAAAAAAAATTTCTGTCTGTCTGTCGGTCTGTCTGTAACTTTTTTTGTGCGCACGTTTACTCTGGAACTGTTTAAGATATTGACTTGAAATTTGGTACAAATATGTACTTTAACGAGATCTGGAACTAGATTATATTTTCATCTTGTTCCGTCGAAGGGTTGGGGGGTAAATTGGGGTAAATTTGGGGTAAATGGGTAAATCAAGCAGGTAAGAGTCTATAAAATTGCTATTTAGTATATACAAGAGAAGCTAAGGTCTCAAAAAAATTTTTGGTATTAGCCACCCCCATTACCACCCCCACCCTATTATTAAAGGGGGTGAAAAAAAATGTGATTTAATGTATGTACAAGAACCAGAAACCTCAAAATATTCTTTTACTTCATCCACCCCCACTACCACCCCTCTATCATCACCCCCACCCCACTACCGATTTGGGGTATCGTTTTATGGGTTTTTGGGGTAGAGGATTTCAAACATTATATTATTCCATGAACAATTATTTCCACATACAAAGTTTTTTCGTTGTGAGTGACTTGGATAGAGAATCTGGATGTGGAATTAGTGATTCCTTGAGCAGCGGTTTTTATTAAGGCTTACGGCTACATGTAAGGGCGACTAGAATCTTAAACTATGAGTTTATTTTCATATTAAAACATTTCGTAAATATTTTTCACCACCTTCAGCCAGACATGCCAAAAACTGTATCATATTATATTACCACTTTCTGATAACTTAAAAATAAAATAAACAGATAGAGACTAATTTTACTTCCACGTCCAGTGGAAGTATAGTAACGACAAAAAATTTTTTAAAAATTTTTATTGTCCAAATAGGCTTAAAATGTCATGAAACGTCGAGATTTTAAGTTTGAGCGAAAAAAAAATTTCTGTCTGTCTGTCGGTCTGTCTGTCGGTCTGTCTGTCGGTCTGTCGATCTGTCTGTAACTTTTTTTTGTGCGCACGTTTACTCTGGAACCGTTTAAGATATTGACTTGAAATTTGGTACACATATGTACTTTAACGAGATCTAGAACTAGATTATATTTTCATCTTGTTCCGTCGAAGGGTTGGGGGGTAAATTTGGGGTAAATGGGTAAATCAAGCAGGTAAGAGTCCATGAAATTGGTATTTAGTATATACAAGAGAAGCTAAGGTCTCAAAAAAATTTTTGGCATTAGCCACCCCCATTACTACCCCCACCTCCTTATTAAAGGGGATAAAAAAAATTGTGATTTAGTGTATGTACAGGAACCAGAAACCTCAAAATATTATTTTACTTCATCCACCCCCACTACCACCCCCCTATCACTACCCCCACCCCACTACCAATGTGGGGTATCGTTTTATGGGTTTTTGGGGTAGAGGATTTCAAATATTATATTATTAAAGTTCCATAAACAATTATTTTCACATACAAAGTTTGAGTGACTTGGATAGAGAATCTGGATGTGGAAGTAGTGATTCCTTGGACAGCGGTTTTTACTAACGCCCATATTTTTTCTATGACTCCTTATGAATTTTTAGATACCTGTCTAAATTGAGTAAATAGATATATACTAGAAGCATAAAGTTTTGACAGTAGATCCATTGGCGTGCCAATTTGCGAGCTTGGCAAATTCCATAATTTGTTTTGGGTGTTATTTATTTATCAATATATTAAATTTAATAAATTATCCTACGGGTTTTAACGATCTAAGACCGATAAATCTTTTACTTGTCCTAAGTAAAATCTTATGTAAATTGGGATCAGTCAAATTGGCTGAATTAATATGTTGTAGATTTCGACTTTCTGATCAAAAGTTCTCATGGGCCCAACTCGATCCTATGTCTAGTTTCCGAGATACAACTATAAATTCTTGTAAAATTCTGTATCTTGTCGAACTTTTAATTTATTGATGGGGTATTAGAGATCAAAGGAGCAATTTCCGAAAGTTCTTCAATTAAAGTTTTTTGACCAGGAAAACACATACTTTATGTAAAAAATGTTTTCACCAATTTGACTGAATATTTTTTTCACTTGTTTTTTTTTTAATATAGACTTCCCGGCGCCATCGCCAACATTTTTCAAACTTTAATTTTTTTCTACGCTATTTTCATTAAAACTACAAATGTTTTTAGTGCAAAATACTATAAAGGGCTATTAGAACGTATCATAATATAAAATGTCTGAATTCGAAATTTTTTTAATTGTACAAGAGGTCATTCTTGTACATTTCTTAAGCTGTATCTCGGAAACTAGACATATGATCGAGTTGGGTCCATGAGAGCTTTTGATCAGAAAGTCGAAATCTACAACATATTAAAAATTCAGCCAATTTGACTATACCCCAATTTACATAATATGCGGGGTCAACTGTTTCGAAAAAATTAAAGCCTTCGATTATGTTAATCATGCATATTTATAGAATTTGTATAGAATTTTAAGGCAGGAAAAAGTAAAGGGGATATTTAAAGACCTAAAGAGAAATCTGGAAGGGAAAAAATATTAAACGATTTCGAGAATTTAGCGTAAAGTTCATAAATTTATCTATGACAATGAAATCCCTACTTTAAAGAAAATTTTACAAAATTAGCCAAACGACGCTACGCTTAAAAAAATTTTACGTCATGAACTTTGTATTTGAAAAAGCATATACAGTATCGGAAGATTTTGGATTTGGGTGGCAGGCATAGTTTCAACGGCTTGAGAGACCGCCTACAATAAAGGCGTGTACCAGTGCTCTAGTAGAGGGAGCAAATAATGACGCGCTATTAAGAAAACACGTACATCATTGCTATTAAAAATTTCAGTACCATTTATTCAAAGGATGGATGTAGTTGGCTCTGTTCAGTATAGGTAATATTATTACGTGCTTTAATAACTAAAATTATTTAACTCGTTATACTTTCAAAACGAGTCAAAAAATTCTTTACATTTCCCGCAGACAGAGCTGTCCACGTACATGTGGTGGGGAAAGCAGGTGGCACGGGTAGGATGTGTTATACGATAAAAAAGAATAGCCTAGTTGCTTCGCTCTCGCTTGCTCTCATTGCCGACCCAAATGAAACATTTTCTGACACTGTATACTACGTTCAAAAAGAGTAGACAGAGAAATGTGAGTTGAGGACCTTAATGGCATTTCGCGCGGTCATCGGACGGGCGTGCCGCTACACCCTTGTTAGCCTCAACTACTGTCTACTCGTTTTGCACGTAGTATAGGAACAGCGTTCTACTTGAGAGAGACGATATTATTTGTTGGCAAAGAAATTATATTTGGGCAAATACAGCTACTTGTCAGGCGCGCAGCGCGCAAGCCGTCTTCCATGAACCGAAAAATAATAAAGAAGCATAATCTCTATCAGTACAAAGCAGTATCCAAATAATCTCTAGAAATAAATATTTTGTAATTAATGCCAATATTATCTAGTAGAGGAATCTATACACATCTATTTAATAAAGATATATTAAATTAATTCGCGAAATTGGTGTTTATTTATTATTTGCAATTGAAACAAAAGTAAAATAAACATTTTAAGACCTACAGAAGTTATCTCGTCTTTAATTAAGTATTCGCAGTCGGCAACGCCCGACTGCAACTTTTATTTGATTATTAAAAATATCTTAATGACATCTTAAGGTAAAATTGATATATCATGTAACCTATTAAGCCTCAAAGAAGTTATTTCTCTACAGATTTTCTTTTCTAAGATGATAATTAAAATTGTTTCTCCAGTTATAATATATCTATTTGGTTAAATCAAATAGGTATATTAATTATTATTATACCTATGCTGCCCGTTTTTACTTTTTGTATATAAGCAATATACAATAATATGCAATACATAATATACCAAAATACCCAGCGGGACGACACTGTATTGGGCCGAAGGTTTCGTTACTACCTATTAAGCATTTTTTTGCCCAGCAGTCTAATAAAGTACAAGACATCAAAGCGATACCTTCATACATTCGTCACATTCGGTTGACTGTAGGATTAAAGAAAATGAGAATGAATCTCCTGTAAGTGGCAAACCCGTAATACTCTTAAATATATGTCTGTAATAGAACGTAGTCAACGACGGTGCCGCTTCAAGTACATATAACTGCTATTTCCTTTGATTAAAATACCGCCTATTTTTTGCTCTACTGTCCACACCTTATGGTCAGACTTTAATATATAAAATTTAATAATTATTAAGAGTCTGGGTGGTCGTTAATACAATTAGTTATAAAATACCTGTGGCCCACCCAAGGAGACTGATAAAAGCAATAAATTCAATAATCATGGTGCATGGCGTGTTCGCTTACAGGATGCCTTTTAAAGTAAACAATACTATCAAATAAATAAATAAATAAAACTTCATGAAATATTGAGAAAAGTAAACACGCCCAGGTCACAAAATTGGAGACAATATATCTTTAATACGTTATTGTGTATTTACTTATTTTACAGAACAATTCTTATTTTGTTTCCAAAAATGTTTAAAAACTTAGTTCAGCACACACCAGGGTTCTGTGGGAAAATTAGTATAGTTTACTCTATATAAATGATTGGAAAAAATTAATATAACATAGAAAATGTAATATATCTTAAATTGTTTGAGATACCCAAATCAAACTTATTTGTCGTTGATAAGCTAAACTTCATACGTTTTCCTCCAGCAGGAGCACATATTTCAAATTTCAATTTTGAAGAAAATTTTAAAAATGCGATGAGCACTATTCAAATAGCTCTCTACAACGATATAGTACGTGTGTAGTGTATACGTACAAAACATTTTTTTGCACATACTGGAGCCATCATATAATTTTTTGTAAAATAACACCAGCTCTGGTTTTGGGTCATTATTTTACATTATTGTTGCGAATTTCATGCATATAGTGTATATAATTTAAAAGTTAGAAAGTGGTAACAGACGGACGGATGAACGGACAGACGCGCGAAATAGATTTATAGGGTCCTATCGAAGCCTAACAAAAATATGTTTGAAACAAAAATTTAACCCCCAATTGTACCTAATATTGATGTTGAAGTCGGTTAAAAAAACGGTTGAATTCGTTGTTTGTTCATTTTACTTCCACATCCAGTGGAAGTATAGCAACGACAAAAAAAATTTAAAAAAATATTTATTATTCAAATAGGCTTAGAATGTCATGAAACGTCGAGATTTTAAGTTTGAGCGAAAAAAAATTTTCTGTCTGTCTGTCGGTCTGTTTATAACTTTTTTTTTGTGCGCACGTTTACTCTGGAACCGTTTAAGATATTGACTTAAAATTTGGAACACACATGTACTTTAACGAGATCTGGAACTAGATTATATTTTCATATTGTTCCGTCGAAGGGTTGGGGGTATATTGGGGTAAATTTGGGGTAAATAGGTAAATCAAGCAGGTAAGAGTCCATAAAATTGGTATTTAGTATATACAAGAGAAGCTAAGGTCTCAAAAAAATGTTTGGCATTAGCCACCCCCATTACCACCCACACCTCATTATTAAAGGGGATGAAAAAAAAATGTGATTTAGTGTGTGTACAAGAACCAGAAACTACAAAATATTTTTTTATTTCATCCACCCCTATTACCACCCCCCTATCACCACCCCCACCCCACTAACAAAGGGGGGTATCGTTTTATGGGGCTTTGGGGTACAGGATTTCGAATATTATATTTTAAAGTTCCATGAACAATTATTTCCACATACAAAATTTTTTTGTTGTGAGTGACGTAGATAGAAAATCTGGATGTGGAAGTATTGATTCCTTGGGCAGCGGTTTTTACCTCAATATCGATATTAGGTAATAAGGTTCAGTTAACTGGGAGACGGTGAAATTTTATTTCATGTGAGCCTTTTGTAGTAGTAAAATAACAACTATTGTTTTGCATTTTTAAACTTTAACGTCAGGCTCGTTATCAGAGAATGCCGAAAGCTCATTCATCAAAGGGTCTCGCCGGTTAAGTATATGGAATTGGGCCCAGCGGCTTATTGGGCTATTCATTCACATGAATATTGCTTATGACTAGGAATGCTCAATAAGATATATAATAAACCTCTATCCCCTATATTACCAGAGTTATGGGGGTAACAACGCTCAACTTTATAATTAATTTTTACTTCCACATCCAGTGGAAGTATAGTAACGACAAAAAAATTTTTAAAAATTTTTATTGTTCAAATAGGCTTAAAATATCATGAAACGTCGAGATTTTAAGTTTGAGCGAAAAAAAAATGTATGTCTGTCTGTCGGTCTGTCTGTAACTTTTTTTTGTGCGCACGTTTACTCTGGAACCGTTTGAGATATTGACTTGAAATTTGGTACACATATGTACTTTAACGAGATCTAGAACTAGATTATATTTTCATCTCGTTCCGTCGAAGGGTTGGGGGGTAAATTGGGATAAATTTGGGGTAAATGGGTAAATCAAGCAGGTAAGAGTCCATAAAATTGGTATTTAGTATATACAAGAAAAGCTAAGGTCTCAAAAAAATTTTTGGCATTAGCCACCCCCCATTACCAAGCCCCACCCCCTTATTAAAGGGGATGAAAAAAAATTATGATTTAGTGTATGTACGAGAACCAGAAACCTCAAAACATTTTTTTACTTCATCCACCCCCACTACCACCCCCCTATCACAACCCCCACCCCACTACCGATGTGGGGTATCGTTTTATGGGTTTTTGGGATAGAGGATTTCAAATACTATATTATTAAAGTTCCATAAACAATTATTTCCACATACAAAGTTTTTTCGTTGTGAGTGACTTGGATAGAGAATTGGATGTGGAAGTAGTGATTCCTTGGGCAGCGGTTTTTCAAAAACTGTTGAAGATAATTAAATAAAATTAATAGGAGACGTTGATATAAAATAGCTTTATATTTTACATATTTTTTACATTCATATTAAGTCATTTAGTATCTTAAAAAAATAATTTAATTTTGGGGGGTGGAAAATTGTTCTGCCCAAAAGATGTCCCCCTCTGAACGGAACAACTTTTGTCTGAAACATTTTTCGCTAGTGTCCCTTCCTGAGGAGATATTACTGTGGATTAATTAAAATGGCCTAACCATATTGTTTAATAAAATCAATACTTCTTAAGCAAAAAAAAAAATTGAGAGCCAAGCTAAAAGTAGTAGTATATTTTTTAGATTATTAGCTTCCAAATGAGTAGGAATTAAGTGGTCCTTGAAGTAATTTTTACACACGATAATTATGTTAGTGTTAAATAATATAGACTTATTTGGTAGGTGTCACTCGAGAGGTTGATATAAAAACAGCACCCTCAAAAATTAAATTATTTTTTTTATATACTAAATGATGTAATAGGAATGTAAAAAAATGTAAAATTAAAGCTATTTTATATCAACATTTATTCATTTCATTTAATTATCTTCAATAGTTTTGAAAAAAAAAATTAATTTTAAAGTTGACCCCCATAACTCTAGTAATATAGGGGATATAGGTTTATTATATATTTTATTGAGCATTTCTAGTCATAAGCAACATTCATGTGAATGAATAGCCCAATAAGCCGCTGGGCCCAATTCCCCGTACTTAACCGGCGAGACCCTTTCATGTGAATCTGCAACAAATTATTGTGGGACTACCGCTCTAGCCATACCCTGCAGTTTGAGAAAGATTGCATAGAAAATGCTTAAGCAATCCAGAATAATGCTTGAACACATAAAAAATACTCTTTTTTTTGAAATCCACTAAAAACGGATAATATCTGTTTAGGTACTGGATGTCTTGTTCCGAAAAAGATATTTACACAAGTTTTGAAGACCTAAATTGTAAAAATGTAAAATAATTGGAGACTTCTTCAGTGATACCCCACTATCAAGGACGAATCCATTTAGCTAGATTGGTGCTTTATCGAAATTTCTTGCAACTGTTTCTTCTGTTGAAGGCGAACAAAAATGGTACACTTTTAAACGGCGCCAAATTCAAAATGTTCGGAATTGCGTTAAATGAGATTAATATATACGCTCCAGTAAAAAAATTGACTTGGTGGTAACTGCGATATACTGGGTGGCCACAAGTCAACGTACGCCCTTATTATTTTTTAATTTAAAAATTTCATTTTCGGTACACAGCGAGCTACTTTTAGATAACAGGAACGAAAATATCACTTCCGGTTGAATCGGAAGTGATATCAACTTTTTTTTCTTAAGTAGAATGACTATATTTTTTTATGGTTTCTTATTAAGCATAAAATTATAAGTACAACAGTTTTTTCCAATTTAAAACCTTTCAAAAAGTAAGTGAGATACGAACAATTTTTAATATTTTTCAAAACGGCCGCGTCTGATGAACGCGACGTAAGAAAATTACTAAGTAGGCTATGGAAATTATTAGTAAGGCTGTAGGCTTGTCTGTAAAGAACAAAATAGTTATTTGAATTACTGATAGGTACACCTAGTTTTAGGTTTTTCTCAAAAGACTGTATTTATTTTTTATTTTCATATCCGTTGTGGTCCTATGGAAAATTGTTTAATGGGACCGTACTATTTTCTTTTATCAATCAGAAACCATTATTCATACATTTTAATTTTTTTTCCATTAATAACTTCTTAACTATATCCTTTGTAATAATAAAAGTATTTTTGAAAGGTAAAGACAAGAAATAATTTCAATAAAACCTAACAGCCACGAATAAATAAAATATTACAATTATTTAAAACCTAAATTATAATAAACAGTCATAAAAATTGTTCAAACTATTGTAACGAGTAATCACCCCCTTGGGGATAGGCAGCACTAAATACATGTACAAAATACATGTTGTACGTTATGCCATCTGTGAGACAGTAGAAACAGTAGAAAGGTTCTGGAACATTAGAGAAAAGAGACTTCTAGATAACGCCGCGCCGTTTCTAGAATAATTCAGGAAGCAATCGCTACGGGTATATAAGGCCGTATTGATTGACAAGTGAGGTTAAGACTCCAAAGTGAAAACAAAGTGATAAATATTGTTATTTTTATTAAGTAAAGTACATTTAAGTTAATAATAGTATTGTGAAGTATCCAGTAAATTACACAGCCCCATAAAAAAAAATGAAATTTCAAAGCAGCGAACCAGACCCATGTATACCTATGTATTTTTGGTCTCTGAATCCGAATCCGGGGTCAAAAAAATCGTACACCCCCAAAATCATTAGCTAGAGCCAAAAAACACCCCTGAAATGGGATAAAAGAAGATTAAGCTACCAGAATAATTGTTACTTCTTAATCAATCGAATTATACAAATTAAGGTTAAACAGCAGCGTACATACAATATATATGAAGGGAGGGGCGAAAACTAGCCCCCATATATAAAAATATCGATCCAAAACAGCAATGACTGCTGAAAAAGCTCGAAATGTCTAAGTTTTGTTAAAGTGTTAAGAAACTACATCAGGTCCGACGTAATCTTCATAAAGTGCCCCTATAGGGTTGAGAACAACCACGTTCAAAGGACACGAGAAAAACAAGAAAAAACGTAAAAGCCAGCAGGATTTCTATTTTCATGGATGCTATGATTGGCTGAAATTGCATAGTACTCTAAAATAGAACCAGAAACTTACGTACCATCAACAGCCTACACTGTCAACCGTCAGAGGGTGTGAAAACTATGTAAGATTTAACTATAAAAAGTTACAGTGACTTCTATAAAAATTCGAAACACCTGCGTTGTGTGGAAGAGAGAAGAAACTATGTTCGATGATGTGCTTGAAAACCACCCCCACGGGGTTGCGAGATACTACCCCTATATCTGTAGGATGCTGGAAAAACAGAGAGAAACTAACTGGATTTACATTTTTATGGATGCTATGATTGGCAAAAATCACGTTGCATATTTAGATTTTGAAACTCATGTCCTATAAATGTTATTAAGTAACACCCCCAGAAAGGATGTAAACTACCGTAATTCAAGATGTAACGAAAAAGCTATACTGTTGCTTATTCGTTTAATTTCCATAGTTTTTTTTTATAGGTGGCGTCCCTCAACCCCGTGGGGGTGGTTTTCAAGCACAGCGTCGAACATAGTCTAGTTTCTTCTCTCTTCCACACAACGCAGGTGTTTCGAATTTTTATAGAAGTCACTGTAACTTTTTATAGTCAAACCTTACATATGGGATATTTTTCACACCCTCTGAGGGTTGACACTGTAGAATGTTGA
Organism: Rutpela maculata; assembly: GCA_936432065.2. Classification (NCBI taxonomy): domain Eukaryota; kingdom Metazoa; phylum Arthropoda; class Insecta; order Coleoptera; family Cerambycidae; genus Rutpela; species Rutpela maculata. The sequence goes on along the minus strand of OW386294.2, from coordinate 76,733,645 downwards.
TGGTACGTAAGTTTCTAATTCTATTTTAGAGTACTACGCAATTTTAGCCAATCATAGCATCCATGAAAATAGAAATCCTGTTGCATTTTACGTTTTTTCTTGTTTTTCTCGTGTCCTTTAAACTTGGGGGTGGTTGTTCTAAACTCTATAGGGGCAGTTTATGAAGCTTACGTCGGACCTGATGCAGTTTCTTATCACTTTAACAAAACTTAAATATTTTGAGCTTTTTCAGCAGTCATTGCTGTTTTGGATCGATTTTTTTATACATATGGAGGCTAGTTTTCGCCCCTCCCTGGGGGTCTGTTTCATATCTATTGTATGTACGATGCTGTTTAACCTTAATTGGTATAATAAGATTGATTAAGATGTAACAACTATTCTCGTAGCTCAATATTCTTTTTACCCCATTTCAGGGATGTTTTTTGGCTCTAGCTAATGATTTTGGGGGTGTACGATTTTTTTTGGATTCGGATTCAGCGTCCGAAAATACATGGGAATACATGGGTCTGGTTCGCTACTTTGAACTTTGTTTTTTTTTGTGGGGCTGTATTATTTAATAAAGTGTGCTAGTGGTTATCTCTTGTTATAGATAGATAGATAGATAGTTTATTGGCCATTAAGTAGATACATAATTATGTACATGTGGCACGTCAAGAATAAAATATATATATATATATATATATATATATATATATATATATATATATATATAATTATAAATATAAAATATATATCTAATCAAGATATAAAATATAATATGTAAGTATATAATCGAGACAATATAATATAAAGAAAAAAAAAACACAAAATAAAAGATACAAAAATATAATATATATATATAATTTTTTGGAACCCACGGAATTTGCAGGGGTGGTTTCCTAGGGGTGGAAACACGTCACACTATTCATCGTTTGGATTAATAAACAGAGTAGAGCGACTTATTGTTGCCCGTCTAACATTCTGTAGTTGTTGAGGTGTTTCGTGTCTATCTCTTTCTTCCAGGTCTTGCCTTGTGGTTTAGCAGTCGCAAATACGCCCAAATAAAGTCGACTGGGGTTAAGTTAGGAGACCTTGCAGGCCATCTGACTGGACCATGGGTGCCAATCCAACGATCTGGAATCAATTCATTTAGGCAATCCCTAACGATAATAGCATTGTGTGATCCAGCAGCGTGTTGTTGGTAGTAAACCTCGTCAATATTGGTATTGGGAGTTGAATAATCTGTGGAATTATTATATTTTGCAGAAATCCTAGATATCTTAGTCCAGTTAGATTTTCGTCAAATATTATTGGACCCATGATATGGACGCACAGTACGCTTACCAAACATTGAAGCCAAATCGCTCCTAAAACCGCCCTTGTCTCATAATATGAGGATTTTCAATTGTCCAATATCGAACGTTGCTCCGATTAAATAACCCAAGATTCGTAAATCTCGATTCATCAGAGAACAAAATGTTTTTGATAAAATTCTCATTTCTCAGTTGGCGGAACTGTAACCAATTACAAAAAGTTCTCATACAAAAATTGACACTTCAGATAATCAGTGCGTAATGTCAAGAATAATAACACAGCCCCACAAAAAAAAATAAAAGTTCTGTACCAGAGACGTGAATACATAGATTTTGTGTATTTTTTTATGCTGTATCCGAATCTGCAGCCAAAAATATGGGTTACCCAGGTAGCTTTTTAGTAAAACGCAAAAACATCCCCTAAAATAGAGTGATACGGTAAAGCTTTATAATGAAATGCAACAATTTGTAAATACTTTGAGAAAACATTTTAAAATAAGATTTTGAGCATTAGAAAGAAATATATGCAAATTAAATCCATTCCCATCTCTAAGATCAAATAAGGAATGTTATAGTGCAAAACAATGTGAAAAGCCATAGCCTCGTAGTTTGTAATTCCAAATATACAAATGTAGACAGACAATAATATACCTAAAAAGTATAATATCTGTTAAGAATTCCCGCCCACAAAACACCAACTTACGAAAACTCGCCTATCTATAACTGCACTATTTTATATAATAACTTGTCACCAGATATTAGGAATATTCAAAGTGTGCCTATGTTTAAAAATAAATTAAAAAACGTAATAATAAATGGAGGTTATTATAGTACACGAGAATTTTTAGACCGAGCTAGTGAGTAACTTTCTTTCTGTGAAAGAAAATCAGTAACATATGCAATTGTTGGTTAATCATGTTTAGATGTTTGTCTTTGGATTTTATACTTATTTTACTTCCACGTCCAGTGGAAGTATAGTAACGACAAAAAAATGTTTAAAAATTTTTATTGTCCAAATAGGCTTAAAATGTTATGAAACGTCGAGATTTTAAGTTTGAACGAAAAAAAAATTTCTGTCTGTCTGTCGGTCTGTCTGTCGGTCTGTCTGTCTGTCTGTCGGTCTGTCTGTCTGTCTGTCTGTAACTTTTTTTTGTGCGCACGTTTACTCTGGAACCGTTTAAGATATTGACTTGAAATTTGGTACACATATGTACTTTAACGAGATCTAGAACTAGATTATATTTTCATCTTGTTCCGTCGAAGGGTTGGGGGGTAAATTGGGGTAAATTTGGGGTAAATGGGTAACTCAAGCAGGTAAGAGTCCATGAAATTGGTATTTAGTATATACAAGAGAAGCTAAGGTCTCAAAAAAATGTTTGGCATTAGCCACCCCCATTACCACCCCCACCTCCTTATTAAAGGGGATGAAAAAAAATTGTGATTTAGTGTATGTACAGGAACCAGAAACCTCAAAATATTTTTTTACTTCATCCACCCCCCACTACCACCCCCCTATCACCACCCCCACCCCACTACCGATGTGGGGTATCGTTTTATGGGTTTTTGGGGTAGAGGATTTCAAATATTATATTATTAAAGTTCCATAAACAATTATTTTCACATACAAAGTTTTTTCGTTGTGAGTGACTTGGATAGAGAATCTGGATGTGGAAGTAGTGATTCCTTGGGCAGCGGTTTTTTTATGTTATGTATGTTATATTATGTATGCGTCTATTTATGTTTATATACATATATTTGTTTTTTTGTATTGACGTACCATATATACCTTGTGTATCTTTTTTGGTCAATAAATATTATTATTATTATTATTTACTCTGGGGGTTGATGCCACCCCTTTTCGGGGGTGGAAATTATTATGTTCAAAGTAAGTGCAGAAATCGATAGACGAATGAATTCTAAGCAATAAATGTTCTATGCAATTTTTTCGATAAGTCATTACTTTTTGAGTTATTCTTGATTGAAAATGTTGATTTTTCATCTAAAAAATTTAAAACGATTTTTCACTAATAACTCGAAAACTTTACGTTTTACCAAAAAAATTATTGTGAGCAAAAATGAAGCCTCTAAAATATCAAATCGATAATTTTTATTTTTATTTCAGTGGATGCAATACGAACCGAGTTATGGCTCGATGAAGGTGACTTTTTGTTCGCCGAAAACTGAATTCGATCCTTTCAACGTTATATAACGGAAAAACGGAAAATTTTGTGGAGGAAAACATATAACACATTTTTAAAAGTACTTGAAAAGACCTTTAAAAAGAACTTCGGTAAAAGTCGTTAGCATAAAAACTAACCGAGTTATGATGAAAATAAAACGGTTGTCTCTTTTTTTCGGAGAAAAACTCAGCAATGAAACCAATGGCTTCACCGCAAGAATTGAAATTGAACGTAATCCATTTACAATTTATTTGATTTAAGTACTAACAGCATGTTCTCAAAGTTTGACCAGTTTAGGACGCCTGTATTTGAAAAAAGTTTGATTCAAATTTGAAATGATTTTTGAAATTTCTTAAAAAAAATTTTCGTTTTTCACAATAATTCAAAGACTAAAGAAGATTCGTTAAAAATGCTACAGTACAAATTTTAGAAGCCGGTAGGTACTGCACAATATTACTGTATGGAGCTGCTAAAGAGATACAGTTGAAAAAATTGAGCCGTGTAGAAGACTTATTAGCGTTTCTCGAGCAGATGCGCTATGATTTGGTTTTTCAATAACTTTCTTAATTTTTAAGCTATTCAATCGATCCAAAAATCATTTTACAGGGAACTTTAAGGGCTACAAGGCGTGTAAAGTTGAACTTCCTTGAACCTTTCGTTTTCGAGATTTTTGAGTTTAGGGCTCGGGGAAGGTGGTCCTTGCACTCAAATGCAAACTTACAACGGTGATATCTCAATTAATTTTCATCCTAGAGAAATAAAATAAAAACAAAATCTTCAGTAAAAAAAAAACTAAATTTTTGTACTCCAGCATTTTTTACGTATCTTCTTTAGTCTGAATTATTGTGAAAAAACGAAAATTTTTTAAGAAATTTCATAAATCATTTCAAATTTGAATCAAACTTTTTTTCAAATATAGGCATCCTAAACCGGTCAAACTACTAAAACATATTGTTAGTACTTAAACAAAGTAAATTGTAAATGGATTACGTTTAATTTCATTCTTGCGATGAAGCCATTGGTTTCATTGCTGATTTTTCTCCGAAAAAAGAGACAACCATTTTATTTTCATCACAACTCCGATAGTTTTTATGCTAACAACTTTTATCAAAGTTCATTTTAAAGGTCTTTTCAAGTACTTTTAAAAATGTTTTATATGTTTTCCTCCAAAAATTTTCCGTTTTTCCATGATTTAACGTTGAAAGGATCGAATTCAGTTTTCGGCGAACAAAAAGTCACATTCTACGAGTCATAACTCGGTACGTATTGCATCTACAGAAATTTAAAAAAAAGTCAATAGATTTGTTATTTTATAGGCTTTATTTTTGCTTATAGTAAATTTTTTGGTAAAATTTAAAGTTTTCGAGTTATTAGTGAAAAATCGTTCTACAAAATGCATTTTTTAGATGAAAAATCAACATTTTCAAACCAATAACTCAAAAAGTACTAAAAAAACTTCATAAAACATTTTTTGCTTAGAATTTATTCCTCTATCGACGACTGCGGTTATTTTGAATGTAATAATTTCCACTCCCGAGAAGGGGTGGCATCCACCCCCAAGGTATTTGCGCCACTTAGGGATGTTTCTGATTTTGAATAGTATTAAAAAACACACATTTAATAAAATATGTATCAAAATCGGACCCGTTGCTGAGAATTAAGAAGTGAAAACTTTCATTGACTCGACTATGTTTCTTACTGACAGATACTTACTTGCTGTGTTTAATATCCAAATTTTATTACAGTCAATACACTATCTTGGAAGTTATGAACAAAAAACCTCGTTTAAAATTTGAGTTTTAAGGACGAATAGGGAAAAAAATCGCTGCCCAAGGAATCACTACTTCCACATCCAGATTTTCCATCCAAGTCTCTCACAACGAAAAAATTTTGTACGTGGAAATAATTATATATGGATAACTTTAATAATGTAATATATGAAATCGTCTACCACAAAAACCTATAAAACGATATCCCACATCGGTAGTGGGGGGTTCCCTTGTATATACTAAATACCAATTTTATGGACATTTACCTGCTTGATTATCTATTTACCATTTACCCGCATTTACCTCCCAATCCTTTAACGGAATAAGATGAAAATCTAATCTAGTTCCAGATCACGTTAAAATGCATACGTGCACCAAATTTCTAGTCAATATCTTAAACGGTTCCAGAGTAACGTGAGCACAAGAAAAAGTTACAGACAGAAATGTTTTATCTCTCAAACTTAAAACCTCGACGTTTCATGACATCCTAAGCCTATTTGAACAATAAAAATTTTCAAATTTTTTTTGTCGTTACTATACTTCCAGTGGGTGTGGAAGTAATACATATACTCTTGCACAACTTAAGTGTTCCAAATTGGTGCAAAAAATACATAAATATACATAAATTACCAGTGTTTGTGATTTCACGAAATTTTTAATATTTGCTATGCCTCTGAAATGGACTGTGCCAACATATTTCTAGATTTCATAGGGGTGTTTCAAATGCGATTTTTAACTAAACAGGCATCTTTGCATGGCATTCTTTGTTCGAAAGCTGTAAAACATAAAAGTTCCCGATTTCGATAAAGAATTAATAAGAATCATCGCGCATCTCGCAGTCATGTAGCAAAACAAAGAAGTACAAAATAAAATAATTGCAATGCTGAACATATCCAATTTTATTACATATTGCGTCTGGTAGCTTATTAAAGAGATTAATAGAGTTAATCTTAACTTGACTTGTGACACCGAGTCATTAAAAAAATGATACGTTAGATCCCCGCCTCTTTCTAATTTTAATAGTTCAAGTGACAGCGAAACTCTTAACACTTTTCCCGCTGTAAAGTGTGGTCTGTTCAAAGTCGGAACATCAAAACTTCCTTTCTGAATATAAAGCATGTCTTGTTTCGTCTTCAACTTAATCAAGCTTCTGTCTTTATGAAAAGGCCGATGTCCTATGTGGTAAATTAGTATTGTGAAATGTTATAAAAATAGAAAATACATTAGGTACTGGAATTTCATACTGATATAAATTTCTAAAAGGTTGCCTGTTATCAGGCATCGAACTTTATGGTTATTAAAAGTGGGAAAAAGTAAACATGGCTATTTAAAGAGGGAGGCGTCGCTCCAGTGGCTCTATTACGGGTATTTACTTTGTACCAAAAATGACGGGGAAGATATATTACCTACTTTTATTTTCAAACATTCTTGTACGATTTGCAAAATGCAATCTATCCAGTTGGAAATAATCCCAATTCCAGTAGTGGCCAGTAGCGCCGAATATATCTAAAATATATTTTTAAATAATATACACAGACTATACATTTAATCAAGATCAATAAGAATGCTTTTTCTTAATATTATATTCGTATAAAAAATTGTTTCTTATTAAAAAAATGGGTATATTCTCACGATGTAGGCATCATAATTCAAAAAAGTAAAAAATTAGGTACTATATTCCCAAGGAACAATTTTAGTTTCTTAAATATATACAAGGGTGCTATAAAACTATTTATAAAATACCGTGAAAAATCTATTTTGCTGTAACAATATTCTTAATACCATCATAAAACGACTTGTAGACTAGAAGGGCCCACCCTTATGAAGGTTGTTAAGGCCTTTTTAAATTCCATCATAAAACTCCTAAGTGAGGCATAGTGCCGCTCTTGAAAACCTTGTTCGGGCCGTTTTAAAACCATTCTTAAAACCTGTTTTAAAGCTTTTTTATTAGCTTCTTGCATTTCTAGAAAACACCTAGAAGGCTACCTTAAAAGTCCATATTAGAATTGAGAAGCTATAAGAATGTCTACGAAGGAATCCAAATAATTTTATTATTGCATTTATTTTTTCTAAACTGATTTAAGCAAACACACCATCAGACTTATTGAAGATAAAATGGAATTTGAAATTTATAAATCGTAGAGTGGCACTATAACCTCTCTAAGGCCGATTTAAAAGGTAATAAAAAGACATCAAGCATGACAAAAAATTAAAACCAACGGCAGTTTATCGTTAAAACTACATAAGAAAGGCCCAGAAAACAAGGGCCCCTCAGAAATAATAATGATTTTAATATCCATAGAAAATTTGCATAGACACGTAATCAGCAAATTTAAAAAAGTGGGCTGCTTCTCGGTTCCCACGGTAATTTTCAGTCGTTTCTTGTAATTCTACCTTAATTTGCTAAAGAATAATTATTGATAATTAATGCTAAGATAATTATTGATAATTAGAATTGTGAGATTGACCTTGAATATTTTTATATAACAAGAAAAACATGGCCGGCCAACTAAAAACCTAATTGTCATTTTACAGTCCTCTCATTAAACTATATATTCTAATAATGGTAATGACCTAGAACATTTACTCTAAATGTAGTCCTTTTAGTCTTTTTGTATACTATCACAAATAATTCCTTCCTTACAAAAATGCAAATGCACTTGGCGAAGATCACATGGACTTGATAAAAGCTGTAATAAAACGTTTGGAACGTTGACATTTGATACAAAAAACTTTGTATGTGTGTGTTTTAACAGTCCTTTTAAAATGGCCACTCTTTTTTATTTTCTTCCACTTTTCCAAAAAAGACTTAATTACACATCAGTAAGTCGTGAAATGCTTTTAATTAACACACACACACACACACACACACACACACACACACACACACACACACACACACACACACACATATATGCATCAACGACACTTCAGGCAGACATATTGTTTATTATTTTTGTAATAAATGTTTTATTGAGGTTTTGGAAAGTATTTTATGGAATTAAAATTTGCCTTTTAGTTTTATAAAGGTTCTTCATAACGGTTTCATCACAACATTTATCAAGGATGTTTTAAGAGTCTAGTTTTGTAATGGCCTTTAATAAGTACTAATAGGCATTAAAAATGTCTAGTTTTAAAAAGGATTTAAAATGCATTTATTGCAAATATGTTAAAACCATAAAGAATAATTTAAAGCCTCTTTAAATCTAAATGGAATTTAAGACGTTCATAAAACTAATTAGCTTTATGGAGAGTTTTATGTAGGTTATGACAAACCCATTACAAATACATATTACCCTAGAAGAAAATTAGCTTTATAATTAGGTCTTACAGAATGCTTTAAAACTTACCATATAAGAGCAAGTATACTTGAAGCCTAAAAGGCCTTAACTACAACATCAATAAAGCACAAGACTATTTCCTAACCCTGACAAACCTTTCTTAAAACCTCCTCAAGTCCAAATGACATTTAAATTGTTCCTTGGGTATTATGATTTAGGAGGGAAAAACTATAAAATTCGGAGTATTTCTAAAAATGTCTTCGTTATATGAAGAAATACGGAAGAATCTTTCAGATGAAAATCGCAGTAGAGATTTTTTAAATAGGTTTGACCTAACTTTACGTAATCGCTGGGTTTTTTAGTTTTATTATGGAGATACAAACAAAAATAATAAGCTTCATAGGAAATAAAACAGTATAGTTTTCCTCTCTTTGGTGTTGTTTCATATCTATTCAGCCAAACTAGTAGACAAATTCGACTTTTTTGTTTTGCGATTAAAAACAGCTGTGCCAAAGCACTCCGCACATTTCTTATGGAAAAGTGTTTTTTCTGATCAAAAGCTCTCATGGGCTCAACTCGATCCTATGTCTAGTTTCCGAGATACGGCTCAAGAAATGTACAAGTATGACCTCTTGTAAGAAATAAAATTTTCGAATTCATGGTTTTTTTCATATATTTTATGTTGTGATACGTTCTAATAGCCCCTTATAATATTTTGCAATAAATAGATTTGTTGTTTTAATAAAAATAGCGTAGAAAAAATGAAAGTTTGATGTTGGCGAAGGCGCCAGGAAATCTATATAAAATAACAAGTGAAAAAAATATTCGGTCAAATTCACTAAAACATTTTTTACATCAAGTATGTGTCTTCCTAGTCAAAAAAATTTAATTGAAAAACTTTCGGAAATCGCTCTTTTGATCTCTAATAACCCCAGCAATAAATTAAAAGTTCGAGAAGATACAGAATTTTACAAGACTTTATAGCTGTATCTCGGAAACTACACATAGGATGGGCCCATGAGGGCGTTTGATCAGAAAGTCGAAATCTACAACATATTAAAAATTCAGCCAAAAATCTAAAACACCTGACCTAAACCTCTTTTCCATAAGAAATGTGCGGGGTCCTTTGTGATAAAATTTTTAAAAAACAATGCCGTTTTTGAATAATTGAAATCGATGCGAGGCTACAAAACGTACCTGTGCGCGAGGCTAGGCCGTGTGACGTCAGCTACTAGACAGACGCTCCGCTAACTAACTTAAAATGTACGTCTACTATAAATGTTCTTTTATGTTTACTCAGTAAAGTTGAACGGTTCATACATGAAGCGAAATACCAGCAAGGAGGGGCTTTTTAGACCAGAATGTGCTAATACATTCACTAAAATTCCTTTAAAAATGTTTGTGGCTGTTCCGATAACCCTGAAAAGAAGATAAAAGTGGTTTGCAGCAACTCGAAGGAATATTAAAGAAGTATCGCCTACATCGGCCCTGTATTTCTTACTAGAAACTATTTAGTTTCTTAGACCACCTGAACAACACTCATGACAAAATCAAATTCACGATGGAGATAGAAACCGAAGGCCAGCTTCCATTTCTAGACGTATTAGTGAAAAAGAAACAAGACGGAAAACTAGGTCACACTGTATACAGAAAACCCACTCACACGGACAGATATTTAAATGCGACGTCACATCACCATCCAGCACAACTAAATTCAGTAGTAAAAACTCTAGTGACACGATCGCAAAGGCTGGCAGACGGCGACCATATTAACGAAGAGATGTCGTCACTTCAGAAAGCATTAATGAAAAATGGGTTTTCAAAGCACACAATACAAAAATCGCAAGAGCCATACAGACCAAGAACCCAGGAAGAATCCGAGAAACCAGTGGCAAAAGCATATCTACCGTACGTGAAAGGAACAACGGATAGAATCGGCAAACTTCTACGTAGACACAACATAGACACAATATTCAAAACAGACCGAAAAATCAGCACAGTCCTCCGCAACCCAAAATCAAAAATTGCCCTAGAAAGCCAAGGAGTATATGAAATCCCGTGTCAAGATTGCAGCAAATCATACATAGGACAGACCAATAGACGTATAAGTGTAAGACGGGAAGAACATAGGAATGCAGTGCAAAAAGAGGATATATATATATATATATATATGCAGTGCAAAAAGAGGAGAAAACATCGTCCCTAGCACAACACGTAAAAGTCACAGGCCACAAAATAGACTTCGACAACACCAGAACAGTAGCCAATATCGAGCATTATACATCAAGAATTACCAGAGAGGCCATAGAGATCGAAAAGAGACCCCAAAACCTTAACAAACGAGATGATACGCTGAGATTACCTACTGCGTGGAAGCCCGCACTTTCAGGCAGATACATAACGGAAAACATACGGCGACCCACGGAAAATGAACCAATCTCGAGAAGCCACGTTCGAGCAGTGACAAACCACGAAGAGACACCACAGCCTGCCACAAGAGGACCTATCACGAGGAGCCGAAGTCAAGCGCTGGCCAATCAAAGAGAAACACGACAACCTCTGGTGACGATTAGACAAGAGGATGCACGACGATGCACGTGAAACGTGACTTTTCAGCGAGGCCACTTGTCGGGTTAGCTCAGGCGCCCGCTACGCCTCCCACATACAGTAGAGGGCCAATAACACGTAGCCAGTCGCGCAATCAAACAGAAACACGACCACCTATGAAGACGATTAGACACGAGGATCCACGACCACCAACGGGAAGTCACGTGAGACGTGACGTCACAGCGAGGCCACTTGCCGGATTATCTCAGGCGCCCGCTACACCTCCCACACATAGTAGAGGGCCAACAACGCGTAGCCAGTTACGCATGCGCGCTCTAGGCCCCAGCATATATAAGGAACCGCACAGCGCGGAGAACGTCAGTTCAGTTCGAGCAACGAGGAGCAGCAGTAGGCAGCTTTCAGCGAGAACCTGAAGATGGCAGATGGGATTCTGCCGAAACGTCGTTTAGACAACCGTGGCCTCAGCAGGAGCCTGTCAACTACGCGGGAAAACACCCGGAAGCACAACAACCTTTCATATATATATATATATGCGCAGCTAATATTGCGTACCTACATAATTAACACCAAGGTTTCGTGTTGCTTGCTAGAAAATCAAACACCATTTGGACGTTTACATGTAGTAAATTACGCTAATCGACTTTTTGATGTCCCAGCTACATTATACAGGGTGGAGCAATAGTGCGTCGGACTTGGATAGTTCGAGTTCTATGATAGCTAGAAATAAAAAAAATACAAGTAAGCTATCGATATCTTGGGAATAGTTTTCTTGTAAATTTTTTTGTTGTCTTCGTTATTCGACAAGCAATAAAACCTCAGTTCGGTATAAATTGTTTTACACAAACGAACATTTATCGCATTTATCGGTAGTCAGTTCTCATTTGTGTTAACTTTAAAATATTTGGAGTTTTACAAAATTAATTTTACCAAATCGGAACTTGTAGACATGACTTTTGTTTTCGGCGAGTCGGACAGAAATTATTTGCTTGCCAATAGAATTTATAAGCAACAGTATCCTGAAAGACGGATCCCTAATATTAGCAACTTTCAAAACCTCCTCGATAGATTTGTGAAAACTGGAAATTTAGAATATAGAAAAAGTAAAAGAATAAAACATGTTGCGAACGGAGAAAATGAGTTTTCTGTTGTGCTGACAACGGTCGAGAATCCCCATATTAGTCAGAGAGAAATGAGCCTATTAATAGGAATAAGTAGACGTTCTGTTGCTCGAATCTTAAAAAAAAAGTTTCATGCGTTGCGTACACACTCAAATGCAACCAGGAACTAAGTGTAAGATGTTACCTTCTTCGATAATGTTTTGTTCACTGATGAGACAACTTCCCCTAAAGATGGATTAGTTAACAGGCACAATTTCCATTATTATACCTCGGAAAATCCTCACTTTTTCAGACCAGTTGACAACCAGCACAGGTGGTCTATAAACGTTTGGAGAGGAATTATTGTAGAACATGTAATAGACCCACATTTCTTTGATGGTACATTGACTGGAGCTATTTATCTTCATTTTCTAAGAACTATCTGCCACAATTATTGGTGAATGTTTCGAAATAGGATATGGTTTCAGCAAGATGGTGCTACACCACATTATTTAAATACAGTAAGGGACCACTTAATTAATATCTACCCACTTCGATGGATTGGAAGAAATGGTCCCACTAAATGGCCTACTAGATCCCCAGATCTGACAAAAATGGATTCCGATTTGTGGGGATACGTGAAGGAAATTGTTTATAAAGACACACCAGCAACACTCAAACATATGAAGGAAAGCATAATAACTGTTTTTAGACCTATCCTACAGGCAATCTTGGGAACAGTAGAAACTTCATTTGAAAAGCGCATAAAGATGTGTGTCGATCAAAATGGGCAATATGTGGAGCACTTATTACAATTTTTTCTATCTCTATTTTTTAAAGTTAATTATTGAATTTTGTACTCATTTTGTACTCATTGCTCAATAAATCGAAAATAGTTTTAAATAGCTGTAGGCTTGTACGTACAAAAAATGTTCGTTTTTAAATTCTACATCACATCGTCGAAAAATATACAGGGTGTTCCATTTGAGAAAATTAAGAGTATTCAATTCAAAAAGTTCTAAATTGAAAAATCAGTTTTAGGAAGTGAAAATAATTCGAAAACATTAATTAGATGTCTCCTAACCAGTATTCACATATTTTTTTCTTAAAACCCATAATTGTGGCTGTAGTGTTTTTTTCAATATGCATCAGCAGATGGCACTATGTCAACAGAAAAAAAATCCATTACATCCGAGTGGTTGGGGGGATAATAATATAGGAGTGAAAGGAGACTTCAAAAAATGTACTGATATATAGCATTCCATTTAAAAAAGGGCACTTGATCCTGTAGAATCGTCTTGGCTCGCCCTATATGTTCGAAAATAATTTCCGGTTATACACTTTTTTATCTAGTTTGCGCATATATTTTTTTTCCAATTTCTAGCTATCATATAACTCGAGCTACCGAAGTCCGACGCATTATTGCCCCACCCAGTGAATGTCAAATTTTAATAAACGTGACAGACAAACTTGCAGTAAATATTTAATACTAACTACCTGCGCTTTGTAAAATACGGGCGTGTACAGTGAAAGCGGAGCTTGTGTCTAGTATCTGACGTCAGAAACCGTTTCTAGACATGAGATAATCGAAGAACTTTAGTTTGGCGATTACACCCCACAAATGTTTGTTTTAAAATAAAAATCTTTTACATATATACGTATATATTATATGAATCCTTAATTTCTGATCCGAAAAAGAAAATTAATTTTTACTCTTATGTCCGAATCCGCGTATTAAAATATTAAAAAAGATTTTATAAAATTACTTATAAATATATTCTGAACAATTGTAGTTACTATGTGAAAATATGGTGACGCAAACAAATTAAACAATTGATCATTATTAATTATAATTATTGCACTACATTCAGGTTTGTTGGTTTGTTTTTCAGGAATTTTGATAATTGTTTTCGATAACAAACTAATAAAATAAACAGAAACATTCATGAGAACAATAACAGTAACGAACAATAAAATATTTTCTCAACCAATGTTTAAAGTTTCCTAACCGTATTTTAATATTTATTTTAAAAAATTAATAAAACAACCATTAAGAAGACTTGAAAATTATTTATAGGTTGTTATTTTGTACAACTATCCAATATTGAGTCAGTTATCACATTCGTTGTTGTCAGATCTACATCACCAGTTTTGGAGATAAATCAAAGTACGGTTAACAAAAACCGAAAGAATTGGCATTCTTATTGGCTGTGCATGGAGATAAACAAGCTCTCAAGAAAAAGTGCTCTGACAAGTACTCAGATCGAGAGCCAATTTCTTGGTCCACAATTGTGCCACAATAGATCCACAGAGGTCACTATGGTCAAGGCTAATCAGACAGCTCCTACAATTTCGTCCATAATTAGCGAAATTGAAGGGAAATTCAGAGAAACGGTCATATTAGAGATCTTCGATCAGTGGAAGACCGAGACAGGTTTGGATAATGATGTCATAGTACCACCGTTCTTAGAACACCTACTAAAAAAATGAAGATCTCCATCGTTTTAAAAATGATATGGTATCAACAGCTTCATTTGCGGTTACGGTACGTCATTATTTAAAAGCCGTTTTTCGAGATCGGTGGAGAGGTCGAAGAGGGACAATTAAACGGCTACTTAGAGATGCAGATTTGACACCCCTGGATTATTTCTTACGGGGAGTAAAGTTTATTTTAATAGAAATAACAGCAACTAAACTAAAAGAACGCATCAGAACGAAAATTTTAACTCCGGAATTGATAGACAAAGTTCAAGAAAATTTACTTTTCGTTTCATTCACATTATTCTTGTCGAAGGTCAATGTTTTACCGATTTATTCTAACAAGCTTTTTTATTTAAGATATTTTTTTTCCGGTTATATTATTGCTTTATACAAAAAGGGATTGGATCTATTTTGTTTTTTACAGTAACTGTATTCAAATTTTTGAAAAATCAGTTTTTATTTATAAGGGGCCATTCAACAAATACGTTCGCTTTTTTTTGGGGGGGGGGAGGGCCAAAATTAACGATGGGGGGAGGCGACGTTTAACAAAAAGTGAAAGTTCTGACAATATATTTTTTATTGGAATGTAGATTATTTAACATTAAGTTCATTCTCTCATGGCAAACTCAACAAAATGATTTTTAAAAAGTATGATTTGGAAGAGGGAGCTGGCAAATGAATGCTCGTTTAAGAAAGGTTTTAATAAATATTACAAGGAATTACGGGGGGGGGGGATAGCCCTTTTTGAGAATGTATTTGTTGAATGGCTTCTAAATTAATTGTAAAAAAGAGCAAGTCATATTGTCATTTCTATTAATTTTTTTTTCCAGATATGTCCTTATATCATGTCATCAATACTACAACCAGTTATATTCAAAAATCTCAATATGGTTTCAACTTCTTTGTATATGGGGAGTAGCTTTTTTACTAATGGTAAGATTACCGTAATTTTTTCCTTACTAACGGACTCGGAAACTTAAGAATATTTTTTTTAGCTCCCACCATTACTAGGAGTTTGGGGTGAACTGGGCTTAAACCGCTCGACATTTTCGTGCACGATATTAGAGAAGGATGGAAAGTCGCCCAAAAAAGTGATATTCCTAATCGGATTTGCTTTGCCCTGTGCTGTTATAATCTTAGCATACTCTTGTATCTATTACAGTGTGCGAAAGTCCAGGAAAAAACTCAAGTCACATCGGTAAGTACATTAATTTTTAACAGAAAAAGTATAACAAAAACAGAGAAAACGACAGAAAATAACATCAAAAAGAAAAAAATACCTACCTAGTAAATTTCATAATAAACTTGATATCATAAGGACGGATTAAGGTGTAATATAACAGAAAAATGACAGTAGGTATATTAATTGCAAGTTAAATACAGCATAGACGATTGCCAAAAGTGTACTGCCGACATAAGCAGCCACTTTAATTTAATCAATATCCAATTGAAATAATAGATGCGTTGAGCTATGCAACCAGCATTAAAATAGACGTGTGTTAAGAGTTGCATGATCTTTGGAATTGAGCTATATGTAGTAAGCAAGCAACCCAACGTACAATTATGTCGGTATTCGTTCAGATGAAATACACGACTGTATTACTGGTTGCCGTATGGGGTTGAATATATTATGCATACACGAACGCACTACATATATTAAACAACCCCCCCAAACCTAAAGCCTACACTGGCCAGAAGGGTGTTACACACTTGAAAAGACCTAATGACATTGCCAATGTTGAAGCTAGGATCGAACCCAGTATACGGTACATTGTGGGCTCACCACAGAGCAGGCTATGTTTGACTGAGTTGAGTTCACACAGCTCAGTAGAAGAACATATTATTATTACGTAAATGTTATAAAAAATATATATTAGAACATATTGTATAATCTACTAGTCAACCATCCTAAGTTGGCAAGTAGCCGCGCAGAGAGAGAAGAAATAGAGTCACTATTGGACAGGAACAAACAAGATTTTTAAGCTTTCACAAACTTGTTTGTCTGTGTCCAACAGTGAAGAAGAAATATCGTCACTGTTGGACAGAAACAAACAAGATTTTTAAGCTTTAATAAACTTGTTTGTCTGTGTCCAACAGTGACGATATTTCTTCTCTTCCTGTGCGGATACTTGCCAACTTAGGATGGTTAACTCTGAAAATATAGCAAATTGCTTGAAACTAGCAAAAAATAATAGCGATTGTTTCTTAATTAACGATTTTTTAATAGTGTTATTACACTCAAAGAAATAGTATGGGTAAATTCAACAAAAAAAAAATGGTTAACTAACAATATCGTTAATTTTGTTAAACCAAACTATATTGATGGTATTTTTAAACAAGAGGTGATTGTTATTTTAATTAATAAAAAGTTGTCGTACAACAAAACAAACATTAACTTAAAAAATAGATGAATAAGACTATTATTTTGTTTGTCTGACTATTATTTTGTTGAATTCTGTCAAATTGAACTAGATAATAGTATATTTTATTTTTAACTATTATCGAATTGTAATTCTAACCCAGTATTGGTTCGCTGTACTATTGTACTTGGCAGACAAACCAATATTATTGTCGTCTTCTAGAAGTTCTAAAATAATTACCATAAAATTTGCTTGCTTACCACGTAGTCTGTTACAGAAATTATTCCCAGATGACGCCACATACAAATCACTGACAATAATCAATCATGCATTATCTTACACTCTTATGAATTTATAGAAAATTAATAACATGATTGCAGTGTTCAAATTCTCTCAGGGATCATCGATATATTTGGATGGATCTTATAAACGATCTCTAATCTTTGGTTTGATGTCTCAATACTGAGATTTTGGCTAACCAAAAAAAACTTCATCATACAATAAAGTGTAGATCAACCTAAAAGTTAGTTGGTGAACAAAAAACAAAGTCGTTGTACTATTTAATTGTAGACCAAATTGAAAATGGTTAGTGAACATAAAAAAATGTCATTGTACTATTTAATTTGTTACAAGAAGATATGATTATTAAACTACTATTTGTTTACGAAAACAAATAAAGTTGTATGACTATTCTTTACTGATTGATTTAACTATGAAACTAGATAGGCGCGATTTCATATGCTCTTTTTGGTTGAATTTACCTATCATTTTCTTTGAGTGTACGAGATGCATAAAGCATAGTTATATTTTATTAACTTGTCATGTTTGTTGACGATAGGAAACAAATATTTATAATATCATATATTTATATATATTAGTGGATTGTGTGAGTCGGAAAAAGACCCGAAAAACCCGACTATTGTCTGATTTAACCGAAGTTGTTCTCTCCCCCGTTTTAGAGGATGCTGATAACACCGTGGTGGTGGCAGAATTTCTTGTTGAGGTGACCCACCCCCGGCCAAAAACCATTCCCAAACTAATTTATTGATCCCCCTCCAAAAGGGTGAGAGAGCGTTCTCATCATACCACTGGACAAAAAGGTTTCCCTCCCATTTTCGAGCATGCCGAACACGGAGAAGACTACGAATTGAGTGCTTGACACCCATTTACCCTCTCAGTGACAAGAAAATACTTTATATAATATATTATAATTAAATAAATCAGATGTTTCAATTATTATATAAACCTATTTTGCCTAAAAAATATACATTCATCTTTTTTCAGCTCCACAGTAAATGAAGATGATTACTTTGTTGACGAGATCGAAGTGACATATTAATGTTTTTTCCTATGTAGCATCCTCAAAGACGGAGGGAGGGGAGGTTTGCCCGGGGGTATGCTGAGAACGCACTCTCACCCTTTGGAGCGTTGTTATTGGCTATTTACGGGGATGGGTCACCCCGGGGAGGAATTCCACCAAGTAGGTGTTCAGCATCCTCGAAAACGGGGATCACCAAGTATGAGTCCCTCAAACAATTATAATACACGTTAACCCCCGTTTGTGGGTGATTTTTGACCGTTTGCGGGAGTGAGTCACAACAACTAGAAATTCTGCCACCACCACAGTGTTCAGCATCCTCGAAAACGGGGTATCACCAAGTAAGAATCCCTCAAACAATTATAATACTCGTTAACTTCAGTTTGTGGGTGGCCTTTGGCCGTTTGCGGCCAACGAGAAATTCTGCCACCACCACGATGGTATTCAGCATCCTCGAAAACGGGGGGGGGGAGAACTAATCTGGTTGAATCAGGCGGTAGTCGGGTTTTTATCCGACTCACACAATCCACTATATCATATCCGCAAACTTCCAAACTTGTGCAAATGCTCTTGTTTATCATCAGTTAGCTAACTTGTATATCTGTTTGCAGGCCCATAGCTGACAAAAGAAGCAGCAGGAGAGAAAAAGACGACAGCCGATTAACGAAACTAATGGCCTTGATATTCATTTGTTTCTTATTCTGCTTTTTGCCGTTAATGTTAGTCAACGTATTTGACGATACTGAAATCAGATTCCCTGTAATTCATGTGTTAGCCTCTATTTTAGCTTGGGCTTCTAGTGTTATAAATCCCTTTATTTACGCAGCTAGTAATCGCCAATATCGTTCAGCTTACTCTAAGCTACTTAGGATTGTAAAATCCAGTGTAGTTTTTTCTGACTCAAAGCATGCTTCGAATAATTCCAGACAAGACAAAAATGGTTCTGTCACATACAAGCCAAGTGGAGATAGTGGTGTATAATAAATTTTCTCAGCTTTATATAAAATCTTGCCGTTAGCTATTCTTGAGAAATAAACATTCCCTCTACATTCACACAACATGCCAAAATAATAAGACTGAGATATCCGAAACCAAATATTACTCCAAAATATCCATTCATATAATACAACACCGTGTATATACTTTTTATATTCTTGTTTAATATCGTGCCATTGTTAATACAGTATTATTATAGTTTATTTTAGTTTAACGTTAAGTGTAGAAAGTTGTGATATTCTTATCATATATACAGAACTGGCTCAACAAGAAGCAAGATCTGCTTCTTTTATTATATAAGTACCTACTGATTAAGTGTTAAGAATCTACGTGGATTCATGGATTGCATAGGTTTCTTTGCACACAATAATTGCATTTTGGGACTAGCAAATCACCATGACAAGATACAAATCTGGGAATTTTTGAGCTTGTTTCAGTTGATCCATCTCTGTATATTAAAATATATTTGTAATATATTAGAATGTATTTATTTGTATTGAAGTATTTTTATTATGTAAAGGACTGACTTTTGAAAAAAAAAATAAAAATAAACTTTTATACAGAAGCATGTTGTTTTATACTTTCCTAGTGAGTAGATAATAGGGAAATGAAAGGTATATCCCGACAAGCATAAAAAAAATGCCCTTAAGCCAAATTGGACTTTGCATACATGGCTTACTGAATTAATAAATAATTTCAGTCAAATTTTAACTACTACTGATGGGCCAGTCACAGATGGAAATGTGATTTTTAGTTTTTATTTAATTCCGCTTTTTCTGTTGCATACAGTCTTATGCCCGCACATCAGGAATTTTTTTCAGATTTTTGGCTCCAAAATTTTTTGAAAATCAATTTATAAAGTGACCATCTATTTTTTACACCAACAACAACTTCATATGCTTGTTGGCTTGTAATTTTTTCAGATCCTTTAGAGTGGTGGGTCATGATGTAAAATATTAAACTCGATTTTGGAACCTCTTAATCTTTATTCTTGAATATATCACAATTTATAGCACTTTCATATAGTAAACACTACATAAATAACAATCAGTCATTCTCCATTCCATACATTGCAGTTAATATATTATTTGTATTCAATAGAATTACATAATCAGTCTTCATTGCTATCGTCGTTTACTACAGGATTTATTTGTAAACATGGACAAACTAAGCATAAAATAATGATAGTTAATGAAACAGATGTTGTAATATATCAGTAGAGACACTACATAAAAATCAAATATACAACTAATGTGCAGATTAAAGCTACGTGATAATTCACTAAAGACTGTTCTTGGTTGAATAGTAATACTATAAGGCCCTTTGGTCTAAACCAGAACGTATTGCGGTCCCACACTCAAAGAAAATGATAGGTAAATTCAACCAAAAAGAGCATATGAAATCGCGCCTATCTAGTTTCATAGTTAAATGAATCAGAAAAGAATAGTCATACAACTTTATTTGTTTTCGTAAACAAATAGTAGTTTAATAATCATATCTTCTTGTAACAAATTAAATAGTACAATGACATTTTTTTATGTTCACTAACCGTTTTCAATTTGGTCTACAATTAAATAGTACAACGATTTTGTTTTTTGTTCACCAACTAATTTTTAGGTTGATCTACACTTTATTGTATGATGAAGTTTTTTTTGGTTAGCCAAAATCTCAGTATTGAGACATCAGACCACCCAAACCAAAGATTACAGATCGTTTATAAGATCCATTCAAATATATAGATGATCCCTGAGAGAATTTGAACATTGCAATCATGTTATTAATTTTCTATAAATTCATAAGAGTATAAGATAATGCATAATTGATTATTGTCAGTGATTTGTATGTGGCGTCATCTGGAAATAATTTCTGTAATAGACTACGTGGTAAGCAAGCAAATTTTATGGTAATTCTTTTAGAACTTCTAGAAGACGACAATAATATTGGTTTGTCTACCAAGTACAATAATACAGCGAACTAATACTGGGTTAGAATTACAATTCGATAATAGTTAAAAATAAAATATACTATTATCTAGTTTAATTTGACAGAATTCAACAAAATAATAGTCAGACGAACAAAATAATAGTCTTATTCATCTATTTTTTAAGTTAATGTTTGTTTTGTTGTACGAAAACTTTTTATTAATTAAAATACTCCTCTTGTTTAAAAACTGTTTAAGCCTCTTGTTAAAACCTCTTGTTTAAAAATACCATCAATATAGTTTGGTTTAACAAAATTAACGGTATTGTTAGTTAACCATTTTTTTTTGTTGAATTTACCCATACTATTTTTTTGAGTGCAGGAACACGAAAAGAGTTTTTAAAAATATATCTGGCTATCTATATGGATGTGGACACAATACAAACCAATTTTGACGAAATTTAGCACAACAGTAATATTGGTACTGGTACTGTACATAATCTAAAAAGGTTTTGGTGCAGATCAAATGACGTTTAGTGCCCTTTTGGCACATACACTTTTTTATTTTTCAATATCCATTTTTCTTATCCATTCGAGATGTTATTCTGATTTCAATGATATATCACACTCTTCTTGGTTCACTTCTGCCAAAAAGAATGGTCCCATGGTGAGTTGTTATCTATAAGTTCTAGCACCTTGGTACAGAGCTCTGCATCGCATAGCTCAGTGGTAACGAGCCCGGTTGTATCCTAACTTAATGAATTTCCGCAAACATTTTGTAGGGAAGTTGAGCAGCTGTTCATTTTTTGGTAGGCAACTCTTTCCTCTATTTGGCATTTTTAATGAAATCTGCTTCAACAATATTTCTTAATATTTGTAGCCTGGCACCTAAGGATGTAATACATTGTTGATCACTAAGAAAGGCAATTTTTTTATTCATCACTTGTTACAGAATTTTTAATAACCATTGTTCAAAAATTAAAAGGAACCTCGGGGTAAAATAATCTTAACAGAACACACAGGAACTGTAAATATACATACACTCATTATCATAATGCTGAGAAATGCAAATATTTTCATATTAACCAAATCGACAATGACAAAACTTCCCCCAATATGTTTTTTATAATACTGAAAGACTATTCTATGAGTTTGGAATTATATTTTCTTTCTGCCACCCTCCCTCGCACCCTTAGCTACACTGTAAAAAATGAAGGTAAATTTACCGTCGTTGCGTGTAAAATTTTAATGTAACGTTAGGTACCCGCAAAGAGAGTGTAAAATTCTATTTACCAGGGAGGATTACCCAAAATATAAGATAAATAGAAATTTTACACTCACGTAATGACAGTAAATTTACTATGAAAAGAACACCACCGAGATGGTGAAACAAAATTACCCCTTATCCAGACAGGATTTTCATTCATAGTAAATTTACCGACGTTGCGTGTAAAATTACACCCAATTTTAATGTAACTTTACCCGCAAAAAGAGTGTAAAATTTCTATTTACCTTATATTTCGGGTAATCCTCCTTGGTAAATGTAATCTTAAACTCTTTTTGCGGGTAAAGTTACATTAAAATTTTACACGCAACGACGGTAAATTTACCCTCATTTTTTACAGTGTAGCTACTATTTTGTTACTTTTTATTGGGTACTTTGTCACTTCTGTAAGCATATTTGAAAATTTTATGAAAGAAAGTTCTGCGCCAAATGTATCACACAGAGGCTGGTTTTAATACTTCTGATTTCTACAAAATGTCTCACATCCAAAAATATATAAACTAAAAGATACTATTTAACATAACATATTTACTTATGAATAATAATGAGTTTTCGTTTCTGTAAAAGTAGGTAGCATTAACATAAAGAATACAAATACTTGCCAGCAATACACCTGTACCATGAGAATAAGGAAATAAATAAAGTTTCATAATTTTACTTCTAGTTTTTCATACATTAAAAAGTACGAAAGATACACACACACATTTCTGGTTGGGATTAATAACAGCTACTAGCTGACATCTTGAGGGGCTAAATGTAGGCATTTATTATTATTATTACATGCAATGGTATTTGCTGATGATCTTGTTTCGATCAAAGTAGCATAAAACCTGTTAGTTGTAAATGGCATTGCATAATGTAATCGCGTCAGGTAAAGTCTTGTAGAGCTGTATTGATGATCTCCAAGTTTCTACCAACAGGTCGCGAATGATCATTTTCCAGGTAACACCAACATTAAAGTTGAAATCATCTAAAACCATGCAGTTCTTCTTTCTAGGTTTATGCAGAACTCTTCCAACTGCTTCCTTCCTTTTTAGCAGTAGTTGTAGGTGCATATACTTATACCAAATTAACTATGGTTGGTTTCTACAAGTTCTAGGTTGCAAGTCGGATTACTTACCGAACGCTCATTATATACACATATTTCACCCAAGGAACCTGGTGGGCGAAGCCCAGTATCAAATTTCAAAACTGCCGTTCTGGAAAAATTATAGTGCTGCTTGTCACTCTGAGCATGATACCTGTCCTAGGACTACCTCGCATTCATCCCGCAGGTTCACGTGGGAAAAAATTAAGTGTAGTAGTTCCCATTGCTTTATGCACTGCTAAGAAAAACCAGTCTGGGTGAGAAGCTGGTTGCAGCCGCCCATTTTGGGTCAGACGGCTCGACCCTTGCAGGTTACTACCCCCTGAATTAAGGAGAACCTGGAGCTCACGTGGGCAGGGACGCTCACTTCCCTGAAGTAGGACTGTCACCCAAGAGAAATCTTAAGAGGGGTCCTACCCGCTACCCAACCCTGTTTAGCAATTGGGCTGAAACCGAATATGACAATAAAAAAGGTTTTAATTATCTAATTTTCTCCTAGCACCCCCTTACAACCCTCCTGGGGGATTGAAATTACACTTGTTCTAAAAAGGACATCTCACTCCCTGTAAGGGAGTTTTCAAACACCGACAGAATTTCTTGAAATTTTAATATGTTGTTGGGGCTGTCAAGAGAGAGCATTTTGTTCAATTGGAGCGACCTAGCTATACAGGGTGATATAGAAAATTCGGTTCAAAGTATGAATTATCAGTTGTGAATCTCATATTCTAAATTCAGTTAGCGTCATACTTTTCCGACAAAACATGCCTATTATTATTTTGTGTTCAAAAAATGTGTATATACTATTTTAGACAGTGGCGTTTCCTTGAGGGGGGGGTGGTCTCCACCGACAATGATAAAAATTAATGGAAATTCCGAACTACCTGTATGATTATAGGTTATTGTCTTAAAAGTAACCATTTTAAAATAATAAATATGCAGACTAACCTAGTATTTATAACAAGAACATTAACTATCAATTAGTTAGGTTTCGTGCCGGTTGTCCTCTAAAACGTTTCATTTTGACAAAACTATGGTCCAAAACAACAAATTTGGAACAAAATAATAATTATTACGGTATTATTTGAGGCATGGCAGCCAGGGGGAGCCATGGGGCCCAGCCCCCCCCCCAAGCCGTCTTCCATGAGCCAAAATATAAAGAAGCAGTACAAAGCAGTGTCTAAATTATCCCTTGAAATAAAAATGTTGTAATTAATGCCAATATTATCTAATAGGGGAATCTACATACACATCCGTTTTCAACCATTTTCTGAAAAATTTTCCTCATCCTCTGGGGAGGCCGGTTCCATTGCCCCCCCCCCCCCCCCCCCCCCGATTAATTTTCTAGCTGCGCCACTGATTTGAGGCCCTTCAGCTCTATTTGCAGCATCTAATACGTAAGTTAATAAACCATATGATGGGTATTTCACTGCTTGCTGGTGTCTCGCATAATCTAAGTACCCTATTGTACTAGCAACATAAGCACAGACTCCAACAGCCGTATGCATAGTCCTTCACCAGCGACTCGCTGAAGTTTCGCCGTTCGCCAGATGAGAATTGGAATGCATAGTCGGTCGCCGATAACATCATGCATGCGCATTAAAACAAGTTTTGGTAAAGTGGTGGCGACGCGCTGGAGATGGTCAATAGCATCTCCCAGATATTTTCTGTGTACTTTCCAGGAAGAGAATCAAATTAAATCATATCATATTAGGCATTTTTTTATAGGAAAATTTTTCGAAATTGTCCGAAAACCTTAAGTTAAATTTAATCAAAATAAAAAATTTGAAAAATGCCTACTGATTTTTTCGGCTTATTTTGGTACCGCAGGTGGCTTTGAATTTGTAGGAGATTAATGTTTTTTTTGTTAATAAAGTAGATATTAATTCGTTCTATACTTCAGTAAAATTTGGTTCAAATCAGAAAAAAAAATAAACATGTTATACCTAAGAGTATCTTCATCTTAAGTGTGTCACACAGTATAAGGCGTGCAACTATTATTATAAACATAATTATAATTAAGTACCTTATTCCTATTTATTTAACACCTAATCGCTAACAAACACGTGCTCATGTGCCACTAAAGAACGTCTGTTTGATGTAAGCAAACGATTTGCGCATGATTAAGCCATCGGCGATGCGCCCCAACAGAGAGCGAAGGAAAACGACTATGCAATGCAAATTATGTCCTGTTCTTTCGCCAGCGAATCCCTCCAGGGAATCGCCGAGATAAACTTCAGCGAGTCGCTGGCGAACGACTATGCATACGGCTGCAAGAGTTCTTGCATCCACTTTACAGGTACAAAAGGTACCAGTGATAGGATTAATTGGAGGAAGCAAATATGATATAAAAAGACTATGTTTTACAGCTTGAGTAAATCTAGAAAATATTTTTGCTCTTAACAATCCAGGTTCAAACTGTTGAAGTTGGAAAATAAATTCGTTATTTGCTTCTCTTTCCGCGGTGTCTTGAATGTATGCTGGAGCTAGTTCTACTTGGTATGTGCCAAATGTTTTACTCTAAAGGTAAAATAGGAAACGCTACATCAACATTGTCCACATTAATCTAAGGACCACCACCACGACGTATTTCCTATTTCGATTCTTCTCTGCAATAGATTTTCAGGGTTACGTGCTATGGCAACATTTTTCAGCAAGTTATTCATTAGCATCCTGCATTTGAATTAAGCCTCTAAATGCATTTATAAGAGCACAGGCTATTTTTAAAAAGTCGGCTAAATGAAAACAATACTGCATTGGTATTAAGTCTCTAAAAAACTTGAAAATTGATTTTAAATGGCCATTTCGCGACTCCACTATCCAACGAGTCTTGGTTATTTTTCTGGAAAGATTTGCCTCTTCAGTAGTAAATTGCCTTTGGTTTCTTAAAAGTACAGGTGGTATTTCGACATTTAAGTGTAAGTTTTCCAAAAAATCAACAGCATCTCTATAACCGCGATCTAGTACAAATACATCACCATCTTGAACCCATTGTCGTATATTTTGGCCATCTTGTTCCATTTCGTTCCTTATAACCGCAGCATTATTATTTCGTATATCCGAAAAATAGGGACCATGTACATCTATAATGTCTGGTGTTACTATATGGCCGGCCTTAAATAATGTGTACTTCTTGTGACTAGAATATGATTGCCTCTGGATTCTACAATGTGAACTTTTCGGAGCCTTTAGATATGTACAGTCAGCATACAAAATGGCACAAGGTTGCTCAAGAACTGGATTGTAAAGTTTATTAGAAAATCTATTTACATGTCTCTGATTAAATTGGTCTCGATTCTGGACATCAGGGCAAGTAAATCCTATATTTTGTGGCCCAAAATGATTAATTACTGAATTTCTTGCGATTGTTATTGCAAGGCTTGCGCTTTATGTAGATGGAAAATTCATTATTAATTTTATAAATCCGTCTGATACACCTTGCCTTAGCTTTACTAAACAGGCGATTAATTGTTGTTTTTCTTAACCTTCTGAGTTTATGATGTACTTCCACAGGTTGACAGTAATTGAAAAGTTCTCTAAATTTTTCTTTTGTTAAAGATGTTAAACTTTGAAAGTTATTTTCGCTAAAATTTTCTTCGCTTTCATATAAATTGAGAGAACTGTGTGTTACACACCCCCTAAATGTACTGAACCACTCACACAACTCCTCACCTGTCATTACAATTTTTATTGGTATCGAAATGTGATTCTCTATATGCTGTAGAGGAATGAGTCCAGCGTCTGTTAAATGCATTAGGCAGCATGTTACTGTTGAAGGCAAAAATACCTTGGTTTTAACATAAAAGTCCACTCGGGCATGAACGGACAAGCTTTGGATTGCAACATTAATGTCGCCGTCGTTGCAAATAAAACAGCCCCTCCTGCGAAATAGTACATCCATAGAAACTGCTAATGGATTATTGTCATTTTCAATGCACTTTCCAAGGCGTACGTTGCAATTTAAGCACAATCGAAAATTTTCGTTTAAATCCCCATCTATCAAACGAAATCTCCCTCTGAAAAGGATTGATAGTTCTCTTCGGCGTTCATTGACACCATTTTTTACATTCTGTAAAGGTATTCTTATTCTCACATCGTTTACATTACAAGTATAACATCTAACCATTTTTTCCTAAAAATACTATTTCTAACAGGCGTTTTATGGTAATAAAAAATAATTGTTATAACCTTTTTAATATCTGGCCACTAAAACACTATAACAAAGTAATATTTTGTTAAAAAAATATTTTTAATAAACTGACAAGTAGACATTACCTACTTACTTACTTTACTGTCAAGACAACAATTGTTTTTGGAAAAAAGCCTACTACGTTTAAATATTTAAAATGTTACCATTTTACCTTTAGAGTATGTAGTTTCCAAAACATTTGGCACATATCAAGTAAAACTAGCTCCAGCATACATTCAAGACACCGCGGAAAGAGAAGCAAATAACGAATTCATTTTCCAACTTCAACAGTTTGAACCTGGATTGTTAAGAGCAAAAATATTTTCTAGATTTACTTAAGCTGTAAAACAGTCTTTTTATATCATATTTGCTTCCTCCAATTGATGATGTCCAGCTTGATCCTATCACTGGTACCTTTTGTACCTGTAAAGTGGGTGCAAGAACTCTTGGTGTCTGTGTTCATGTTGCTAGTGTAATATGGTACTTAGGTAATGCGAGACACCAGCAAGCAGTGAAATACCCATCATATGGTTTATTAACTTATGTATTAGATGCTGCAAATAGAGCTGAAGGGCCTCAAATAATACCGTAATAATTATTATTTTGTTCCAAAGTTGTTGTTTTGGACCATAGTTTTGTCAAAATGAAACGTTTTAGAGGACAACCGGCACGAAATCTAACTAATTAATAGTTAATGTTCTTGTTATAAATACTAGGTTAGTCTGCATATTTATTATTATTATTTTTTTTTAACTATTTAACGTCGGCCTATTTCCGCTACCAGGGCCTATTGTAGAAGAACGCACTACCGGGCGTCAAAATGACGCGACACCAATTTATTTCTCAGGGGGCGCCAGTCGCGTATTACCCCGTTCTTCTACCTCCCAGGCGGGTTCGAGATAAGATGACTTCGGTAGCCGAAAAGCGGGACCAAGGCTGCACTACCACAGATCGGAAACTACGCTCTCTCTGGACCCGAATTCCCTCGTTAGGGGTTTAGGCACCTCTTAATTTCCTGAATTTTTGCATAAAAAAATCCCAACCGAAGAATTTCTCTGCGGAGGGATTAGTTTTGGTACGTGAAAATCGCGTTTTGGTCCATTAATAACGGAATATATTTCTCAAAAAACGCATAAAAAAATCCCTATCGAACCTCCGTACAACAACCAGAAGGTCGAACGTTAATGCGAATTAACTCGACACATCCGGTTTTCTATACGAAAGTTCCAGGGATTATAGACCGTCAACAGGCCTCAAGATCAATTAAGAAACATTAGTTCAAAGAATCCGTTTATTTAACAGAATTGGTTATACAAAATTCTCAAGAAAGAATCGTGCCTTCCCCAATCAAGGTAGTGACTTTCAGACCATACAAGCGAGAGCGCTCGCGCTAACGATCGATTAGGTAGAAAAGATTCATACGTACCTTCTCAGAATCAAAATGCGAGCTTTTAGAATCATTTCAGACTCTGGGTAAATGAATAATTAAGGCTGACTGAAATTAACTTAAAAAAGTTTTACTAAATGAATTTAGTTTCGCTAGAGACTACCTAGCTTTAAAGTTCTTGTATCGTGGAAATTCACGTACTCAAACACATTCTGAGGACTTATTACTGCATAAGTTGAGTGGCGTTCGATCAGTCCACGACTTACTAACCCTTATCACAGTCGATTAATAATATCGATTTGGCAGCGTCTCACCTTCGAGCGACTATTAGGCAAAATTGAATTTTTGGATTTTTATGCACAAGGCGTTTTCCTCTATAACTTTGTCATTTGAAAAGCCCCGTTATTGGCTTTTCTACCATCGCTTTGTCTGGACTACTCAACGCGCTCGACCAAATTGCGAGCCGCTGGGTCAATCCAAACTCTTTCCATGCGAGAAACCGGCCTTGTACATGTGCATTGATTTTTATCAATTTTTGCTTATCGGCACTACGCCGGCTTTGGCAAAATCTTCTATTTTGCCTTTTGGATGCAGTGCATCGTTAAAATTTTATGCTCATACTTTAGAATTGGGCTTTCAATGATCGTACCTCAAAGGTCAATGTCTTTGGTTGAGGAATAAAAAATAAAAAATAATTTAAAGTATATTTTCGTGGTACTTTTTAAACTGACTTCGTGGTACTTTTGAAAAATCCAGTTTAAGACCAATTTTAGCGTACTTTTGAAAAATCGATTTTCGAGCCAAATTTCAAGGTACTTTTGAAAAACTAATCTGCGGGTGAAATTTTGGCGTACTTTTGAAAAATCGATTTTCAAGCCAAATTTCAAGGTACTTTTGAAAAGTTAATCCGCGGGTGAAATTTTGGCGTACTTTTGAAAAATTGATTTTCAAGCCAAATTTCAAGGTACTTTTGAAAAGTTAATCTGCGGGTGAAATTTTGGCGTACTTTTGAAAAATCGATCTTCAAGCCAAATTTCAACGCAGTTTTGAAAAATTAGTCTACAAGTGAAACTTTGGCGTACTTTCGATAAATCGATTCCTGGGCCAAATTTTGACGCCCTTCTAAAAATATTATTTTTCAAAGTCCAATTTATGGTACCTTTGAAAAAGTATACTATTCATAAATCTTTGTCATTATATACTTCTACTCTGATATTCTGAACCAAAAACATTTTTCCTAAGTGAAAATTCGGTGTTTTTTCGAATTTTCGCCTGGTCATTTCCAACGCCTTATAGAACCCAAAACGGTCCTTGTGGACTGATCTGCGCCTCTGCAGACTCCCAAAAATGTCTTTAAATGAAATTTTTGCCTAAGTCGAATTTTGATTATGTCTTCAACTTAGGACGATTTTGGAGAGTTCTACAACACTCCCCTCCTTTGGTTGAATCTTTTCTACTCATCGATTGCCTTTAATTTCCATATTCACTTGTATGTCTGTATGCCTTCATTTGACGGTCTGACCTATGGTACAGATGTTTAAAAATAACGGCCTTAATTGGGGCAGACGGCTGATTCGCCTATCTAACTTAAAAATAGTTACATTTTTTAAACAATACGACAAGTTGATACAACATTTTTATCAACTTAATTACACCCGCGTCGAGGTGCGAAGCGTAGCACAATTTTGATTAGCGTCCACTCTCACTAGTTCGTTGCACTCGCTTTTTCGCCCTGGTCTCGCTCTTGCTTAACTTCGGCCCTTTCTAGAAGAGTCTGTCTATATCTCCATGCCGCAGCTTGGACGGTCCTCGCCTTTGAGTTCCAGACTTCACCATGCCGCGCCCTTGCGACAGGCTGGGTCATCTTTCCATTTCTGCACATGGAAAATGCAGTTCTGCAACTAGATTGACTTTTTAGCAAGTCGTCGACTGGGACGCGTCGACTAACAAACACAATGTGTTGTTTTTAATGAAATATTTTTCTAACATGAATTTTGTTAACTTATAATGGTTAGAAATTGGTTCTTCGTAAGGTAGATTGAATCGGCTTACGATACTCGTGCGGTCATCACTACTTGTGAAAAAAGTATAAAAAAAAATTGAAGCGTCTTCTTGAGCGAAGAACGGCTTCTGAAACTCGTCTCGTAGTTTCTACTTCGTAAGGTAGATTAAATCGGCTTACGATACTCGTGCGGTCATCACGACTTGTGAAAAAAGTATAAAAAAAAAAAAAAAATCGAAGCGTCTTCTTGAGCGAAGAACGGCTTCTGAAACTCGTAGTTTCCATTTCGTAAGGTAGATTAAATCGGCTTACGATACTCGTGCGGTCATCACGACTTGTGAAAAAAGTATAAAAAAAAAAAAAAATTGAAGCGTCTTCTTGAGCGAAGAACGGCTTCTGAAACTCGTAGTTTCCATTTGGGGTATACGTTAATTTTGTTGACTTAAAATGATTAAAATAGAAGTTGTCTTCTTGCATAAGAAAAACAGCTTCCGAAACTCGTACTGATTCGTACTTATGCCTACGTCCATTACTCGAACTTGGCGGCTCTCGCTCTTGAGAAGCTAGGCTTACCGGATCGCGCTCTTGCGTCGGGTTCGCCGTCTTTCCATGTCTGCTCATGGGGTAGACTTTAAATTTTCGATTCGACCGCATATAGGTCAAAATCGCTACTTAGAATTTTGAGAAAAAATATAAAAAAAAGCGAAAACGGCTATTAGCCGTGGTCGACCTCAGAAATATCTAGAGGTGACTCTTCTATATCTGGCTCATCTCGAGCATCTTCGGGATCTCGACTTATTACATCCGGCTCATCTTGAGCACTTGCGGGAACATTGATTTGAACTAGTGTGGTATCGCTACGTCGCTCTGACCTGGGCGCGATCTCATTGTCTGATGAGGAAGCGTCGTCACTAAGATGAATTTCATCCGGACTATCTTCTGATTCTTCAGACAATTCCAATTCAACATCGGGGTCTCCCTTAGGTGCCGGCCTGATGGCATCGACATGTAATCTCGTCGAAGTTACCCCCTTGTGAATGAGGTAAACTTCATTGGACAATCTCTTTAAAACCTTGTGTGGCCCACTCCACGACGGTGTGAAGGTATGATCCTTCCTGATCCTTTTAGTCATTACCATATCTCCCACTTTATATACGACCGGCGTTACCGCCACTTTGGGCGCGTAACGCCATTGGTAATTTGTTTGATTTTTACGAATCTCTTTGACTCTTTCAAGGCGGGGAACGTCCGCTTGATTACGACGTTCTTGTCTATAAGCGAACATATTCCAATCACCAATCTGCGGTAATTCATAGCCGAGCACTACGAAACTGGGCGTATGCCCCGTAGCGGCGTTTTTTCTTGTTCTCAAGATATATGCCATCTGACTAACATGTCGATCCCACTCGTCGTTGGGTGAACCATATAATAAGGTTTTTAAGATCTTCTTGGCTTCTTGCACCCTCCTTTCTATTGGATTGGCCTGTTGGTGGTAAGCTGCTGTGAAGAATCTTTCAATATTGTTACGTGTACAGAACGTATCGTAAAAGCCGGAATTGAAGTGGCCTCCCTGGTCGGAAATGATGACCCTCGGAACGCCATATCTCGCCACTAGTTCCTCTTCGATAAATTGTGCTATTGTTTTTCCACTGACTTGGGTGAACGCCTTGGCTTCGACCCACTTACTAAATACATCCTCTACCATTAATATATATCGGTTATCTGCATCTTTGGTTCGCTGAAGTGGTCCGATTACATCGACGCTTAAAACTTCGAACGGATGCGATGGAGCATGGCTTCTGAGAGGAGCCTTCGGTTGTGACTGTCTGCTTTTTACGGAATTACAAATAATGCACTCATTTAAATATTTGTTAACTAGTCTCGACAAATTATTAAAATAATAGCGGCCCGAGATGATTCTAACAGTTTCATCGCGGCCGGGGTGACCTACTTCCGGTCGGTCGTGAAAATGAGATATTACTCTCATGACCATACGTTTTGGTACGTATAATTTTTCTATAACATTTTCGCCTCTCGTCCAAAGTGTGCCGCCTATCACTTGTCTTGTATTGACGAATTTCACCTCTGCCTCGGTTTTATCTGCTTGTCGCACTAGAGTATTCCATCGTTCGATTTGGTCTTGGATATCTCTGGAGTGCGTTTGCGCTTCTCTGACCTGATCGTTTAATTCCAATGTGGTAATCACTGATATTCGTTCCTTGTACGAGAATTTTGGTGGGTACATTCTCTCCTCTTCGTCGTCTGCTTCGACGTTTGGGCCTTGAGGATTTCTGCTCAAATAGTCTGCCAATATATTTTCCTTGCCGGGACAATGTTCTATTGTGAAGCTGTATTCCTGAAGTAATAATGACCAACGTGTAAATTTCGTTTTCTCGTCCTTATGCTTATTTAACCATAGTAAAGCTCGATTGTCGGTTTTGACTATAAATGGACGGTCTGCCAAATATATTTTGTATTTCCTTATATAATTAACGACGCTCAAACATTCCAATTCATTAATATGGTATTTTCTCTCCGTCGGAGATAACGTATTACTAGCATAAGAGACGATGTGCTTCTGGTCATTATCCCCCAATTGATATAATACTGCAGATAATCCTATTAAGGATGCGTCCGTCTGCAGTATGAACATTTTATTGAAATCTGGCCGGTGCAGTCCTAGAGGTTTATTCAATACTTCTTTTAGTAAAATAAAAGCTTCTTGGGCTTCCGGATTCCACTTGAAGCGCCAGTCTTTCGAGAGTAGTCGGGTCAAGGGCTTTGTAATTATTGCAACATTAGGGATATATTCACGTACCCAATTACATAAACCAAGGAAACTCTGAAGCTGGCGCCTCGTCGTAGGGGCCGGATAATTTTGTATCTGTAATATGTGTTTTTCTAATGGTTGAGTGGTGTTGGCATTTATTTGATGCCCGAGATAGGTTATGCTTGACGTGGCTACTACACATTTTTCCGGTGACACCTTTAAATTATGCAAACGCAGGCGTTCAAAGACGGCTCTCAGATGGTTTACATGCTGTTCTATATTTTCACTGTAGATGATAATATCATCGAGATATACTTTGCAGAAATGATGCAAGTAGCCGGTCAATACGTCTCTTGCCATAAATTTTTGGAATGTACATGGAGCGGTCTTCAATCCGAAAGGCATCACGTTAAATCGGTAAGATGCTCCATCTAATGTTGTAAACGTAGAATAGTTTTTTGACGACTCCTCAAGAGGGATTTGCCAATATCCGCTCTTGAGGTCCAACACCGTAAATATGTTGGCGTTTCCTAGATCCTTTATACTCTCGTATATCTTTGGTAAGACGGATGCTTCGTCTTCCGTTACTTCATTTAAGTGACGATAATCAATGCAGAAGCGAGGCTTCTTGCCGGGCCTTTCAATTATAATGGGAGGCGAACTGTACTGAGCGGTACTCGGTTCTATGACCCCGGCTTTCAGCATCTCTTCAATTTGATCGTACATAACTTTTTTCTTAGAAGGAGACATGGGGTAGGGTTTGATATTGAACGGGCGGTCGTCTTTAACTTTTATTTTATGTTTCGTTGTCACCGTGGTAGCTTGGGTAGGCACCGCGGTGAACAATTCAGCGAATTCCTCGAATAGAGGTTTTAAATTATCGTTTCCGATGATCAGTTCTTCGGGAAGCCGGCATTGCTTCCTTGCTTGATGTGCTGCTTGATTCCAGAAGACGGTTATTCGCTCTTCAGTGCCGACGTAGACACATTTACGTTGATAATCGAATACGACATTGTGAGCATATAAAAACGGGGCTCCCAGAATGAGCTCTTCATTTAAATTTTGAATGACCTGAAACGTGGTCTGAAAGGGTACATCTAGTACATTAACGTTTATGGTCGTAGTCCCGAGGGATTCTACTAAACCATCGCCACAAGCCATAACAAAAGTTTGGGGAGCTGTAAGTTGATCAATGTCGTTCAAAAATTTCGGTTGGATAATATTCCTTGTCGAACCTGTATCCAATAAAGCGTTAACCGCTCGATTATTAATTATAATCTTAATGCGAGGCAGAGGGAAAGCGTCGTTGGTTTGATTGATAGATTCTAATGTAGTGAATCGGTGGGGAGATAGGTTGACTTCTTGATCCTTAAACAGGTAATTAAGGTCAGGAAGGTCATCGAAGTTTTTTAATTTAAACTTCTTGCTTCGGAGCTTCCTCGAGGGTCGCTTCGAGCCTGCTGGGGCCTGGTAGGCGGGGCTGGTACAGTTCGGCCTGGGCCATCGCCTCTGACCCCCGCTTGGTTTCCCGTATTCATATTACGATAGGGATTGTTTGGGCATTCCGCATGAAAATGCCACTGCTCTGTTGGGCAATATCTGCAAGGGCGATACGGGACTCGGGAGTTCCTTACGTCTCCAGTACCCCTTCTCGGTATATCCCCTCTAGGCAGCGAGGAAATATTATTTGCAAAATGCACCCTTGGTGCTGGCGGATTATCTCTTCTTTGAGATCCATTGAATGGTGTCCTAGATGCACCAAAGGAACTGGAGGACGGCTTCGCTAATGCGGAGGGTTCCGTTCTCCAGTTACTGCTCGATTGCTGATTCCCTTGAGCTGAAGCGGTAGAGGTGGACGCTTCTCGGTCTTTGCTTTTCTTTGCATTTTGCAGAATCTCGAATTCTTTATTCTCATCCATGATTTTGGCCATTTGTTCGGTCATCGTCACTAGTGTATTTGTATCTAGTATGACGGCACTCTTTAGGAGCATTTTCATATCAGGTCTCAACTGATTGAAGATGGTAGCCGCCTTCATCGCCTCCGGCTTAAACGGATCGATCCTGTTGAAGAGGCATACCTTCCTGGAAATAAATACTGACGTATTTTCCTCGGCATCTTGTTTCTTGCCATATAAATTAGCTACTGCTTCGGTGAGTACTTCACCTGAATCGTAACGGCTTCTGAACCGCTCGAGGAATAGAGGATACGTGGTAATTAGGGTTCGGTATTGTTCGAACCATTTCCTAGCATCGTCTTTGAGCTGTTCTGATATTTTATACAGACGGTCGTTATCCTGCGTAATTCGTACTCGGACGAAAAATTCCTCCATATGATGAATGAAGGTTTCAGGGTCTTCGTGTTCGAAGCCATGAAATTCCGCATTTGGATGCTTCGACCGATACTTATGCTCGTGTGTGGCTTCGCTTAGAGCTTTGGCAAGACCTGCTGCCATTTGGGCGAACACTTGTTCTGAGGAGGGCTGTATGACTCCTTCAGTGGTACTCGGGCCAACCCCCGAACTACCCAGTACATCCTCCGCGCACGGCCTCTCTAACCCTCTAGAGACGTTGTCCATCACAGATGTCGGCTCGTCGTAAAACTGGAAAGGCGTTGATTCATCCATATCCTTTCCAGAAAGCCCTGCTGACTAACAACGCCCCACGTTGGGCGCCATGTAGAAGAACGCACTACCGGGCGTCAAAATGACGCGACACCAATTTATTTCTCAGGGGGCGCCAGTCGCGTATTACCCCGTTCTTCTACCTCCCAGGCGGGTTCGAGATAAGATGACTTCGGTAGCCGAAAAGCGGGACCAAGGCTGCACTACCACAGATCGGAAACTACGCTCTCTCTGGACCCGAATTCCCTCGTTAGGGGTTTAGGCACCTCTTAATTTCCTGAATTTTTGCATAAAAAAATCCCAACCGAAGAATTTCTCTGCGGAGGGATTAGTTTTGGTACGTGAAAATCGCGTTTTGGTCCATTAATAACGGAATATATTTCTCAAAAAACGCATAAAAAAATCCCTATCGAACCTCCGTACAACAACCAGAAGGTCGAACGTTAATGCGAATTAACTCGACACATCCGGTTTTCTATACGAAAGTTCCAGGGATTATAGACCGTCAACAGGCCTCAAGATCAATTAAGAAACATTAGTTCAAAGAATCCGTTTATTTAACAGAATTGGTTATACAAAATTCTCAAGAAAGAATCGTGCCTTCCCCAATCAAGGTAGTGACTTTCAGACCATACAAGCGAGAGCGCTCGCGCTAACGATCGATTAGGTAGAAAAGATTCATACGTACCTTCTCAGAATCAAAATGCGAGCTTTTAGAATCATTTCAGACTCTGGGTAAATGAATAATTAAGGCTGACTGAAATTAACTTAAAAAAGTTTTACTAAATGAATTTAGTTTCGCTAGAGACTACCTAGCTTTAAAGTTCTTGTATCGTGGAAATTCACGTACTCAAACACATTCTGAGGACTTATTACTGCATAAGTTGAGTGGCGTTCGATCAGTCCACGACTTACTAACCCTTATCACAGTCGATTAATAATATCGATTTGGCAGCGTCTCACCTTCGAGCGACTATTAGGCAAAATTGAATTTTTGGATTTTTATGCACAAGGCGTTTTCCTCTATAACTTTGTCATTTGAAAAGCCCCGTTATTGGCTTTTCTACCATCGCTTTGTCTGGACTACTCAACGCGCTCGACCAAATTGCGAGCCGCTGGGTCAATCCAAACTCTTTCCATGCGAGAAACCGGCCTTGTACATGTGCATTGATTTTTATCAATTTTTGCTTATCGGCACTACGCCGGCTTTGGCAAAATCTTCTATTTTGCCTTTTGGATGCAGTGCATCGTTAAAATTTTATGCTCATACTTTAGAATTGGGCTTTCAATGATCGTACCTCAAAGGTCAATGTCTTTGGTTGAGGAATAAAAAATAAAAAATAATTTAAAGTATATTTTCGTGGTACTTTTTAAACTGACTTCGTGGTACTTTTGAAAAATCCAGTTTAAGACCAATTTTAGCGTACTTTTGAAAAATCGATTTTCGAGCCAAATTTCAAGGTACTTTTGAAAAACTAATCTGCGGGTGAAATTTTGGCGTACTTTTGAAAAATCGATTTTCAAGCCAAATTTCAAGGTACTTTTGAAAAGTTAATCCGCGGGTGAAATTTTGGCGTACTTTTGAAAAATTGATTTTCAAGCCAAATTTCAAGGTACTTTTGAAAAGTTAATCTGCGGGTGAAATTTTGGCGTACTTTTGAAAAATCGATCTTCAAGCCAAATTTCAACGCAGTTTTGAAAAATTAGTCTACAAGTGAAACTTTGGCGTACTTTCGATAAATCGATTCCTGGGCCAAATTTTGACGCCCTTCTAAAAATATTATTTTTCAAAGTCCAATTTATGGTACCTTTGAAAAAGTATACTATTCATAAATCTTTGTCATTATATACTTCTACTCTGATATTCTGAACCAAAAACATTTTTCCTAAGTGAAAATTCGGTGTTTTTTCGAATTTTCGCCTGGTCATTTCCAACGCCTTATAGAACCCAAAACGGTCCTTGTGGACTGATCTGCGCCTCTGCAGACTCCCAAAAATGTCTTTAAATGAAATTTTTGCCTAAGTCGAATTTTGATTATGTCTTCAACTTAGGACGATTTTGGAGAGTTCTACAACACTATCACCGACGCCAGGAGACGAGTTACCCCCAACCTGGAAATTTTGCCGAACCTCTTCCCTTAAGAAGAGTAGGGATCTTTTATTTGCCTAACATTTAATAGACAAGGGACCGCCTGCTTTACATCCCCTCCGAAGGATGGTATATCCACTACGTAATCCTCGTCTGAAATTACGTAGCTTCCGAGTATACACTGATATACAAGCCTCTAGAAGGTGGGACGAGAACGCTGTATTTCCCAAGATGGGACCCCATCCAAGTACTAACCGCGCTCGACGTTGTTTCAACGGAATATCGACTAATATTCACATTGAAGTTGCCTCTACGCTCGCCCCATTTATTATTTTAAAATGCTTACTTTTAAGACAATAACATATAATCATACAGGTAGTTAGGAATTTCCATTAATTTTCGTCATTGTCGGTAAATCACTGGAAAGGTGATCTACACCCCCCCCCCCCCCCCCCAAAGAAAACGCCACTGTCTAAAATGATATATACAAATTTTTTGAACACAACGGAAAAATATGACGCTAACTGAATTTAGAATATGGGATTCACAACTGATAATTCATACTTTGAACCGAATTTTCTTTATCACCCTGTACAGCTAGACCGGTCCAATTGAACAAAATGCTCTCTTTTGACAGCCCCAACAATATACCAAAATTTCAAGAAATTCTGTCGGTGTTTGAAAACCCCCTTAGATGTGTGAGATATCCTTTGAAAAGCAGGTTTTTTGGCGCGCTGAAACCAAATATGACGATAAAAACTGATTTGGACCACCCTGTCACCCCCTAGCACCCCCTACAAACCCCAAGAGGGGTTGAAATTCCACTTGTTCTAAACATTTAAAAGGTATATTTATTTTCAAGTTTTTTGGTGCGCTGAAACCGAATATGACGATAAAAATGTAAAGGGAAGCTAGAGGGTGACCGGGTAGTTAAAATCATTTGTTAACGTCATATTCGGTTTTACCGCACCAAAATACTTAAGAATATACATACATTTTCACTTAAGAAGTGAAATTTTAACCCCCCTGGGGGGCTGTAAGGGGGTGCTAGGGGGTGATTGGGTGGTTCAGATCAGTTTTTATCATCATATTCGGTTTCAGCACACAAAAAAAACTGCTTTTCAAATTTTTAGAACAAGTGTAATTTCAATCCCCTAGGAGGGTTGTAAGGGGGTGCTAGGAGAAAATTGGATAATTAAAACCTTTATTTATTTATTTATTCGGTTTCAGCTTCCCAAAATGGGGTCTACCCTCTGGGTTTCAACTTTTTTTTTATTTTGTGTGCCTGTGTT
Source organism: Rutpela maculata (assembly GCA_936432065.2). Lineage (NCBI taxonomy): Eukaryota > Metazoa > Arthropoda > Insecta > Coleoptera > Cerambycidae > Rutpela > Rutpela maculata. The sequence goes on along the minus strand of OW386294.2, from coordinate 76,693,664 downwards.
ATTAGGCGACATATTATATATGTAGTTATAAGGATTTTTGAGAGATTAAAAAAAGAACATATGTTTTTTAATATTTTCTAAACGCGTGTCTTGGAAACAAACAATTCCTGAATATATTTTTACGAAAAAAAAATTTATATACAGGGTCCACCAATAAGAACTCCCAGATATAATATTTCCGAAAATAATATAGATATCTGTGTTCTGCAACAGCCAATTGTTAAAATGTGTAAATGGCTTCTGTTTTGTATGGAAAACGTTTTTAATATGTTACGATGTAGATGGCACTATGCAAAGACGTTTTTCGATGACAGGCATTTTGAAATGGAGGGCATTTAAAAAAATTTCAATCAAAGGGTCTAGCCGGATAAGCATGTGAAAAATGCCCCTAAAGGAAATTAAATGAAATGGACGTCAAAGTATTCCCTTGGATGTAAAAAAATATTTGTTATAATATTATTCTAGAAATCCAAAGGGGAGCTGAATTTTTACAAAAAAGGTAATTGTTAATTAAAATTTTATTGCAACTTACGTAATTGACAAAAAATTCTGAAAAAATTCTCGAATATAGAGGCATTCCAGACGAACTCAAATTTTAAAAATGAATAAAAATAAAAAGTGATCTTTTCACCCCTTTTTTGAAAAGGTGCTATCATGTTTTTTTGTCTAACAGACTCTTTGCATTGCACTACTATACCCAATTTTTTCTCAGATTTTTTTATCGTCTTATTTATGTTAATGTCCTGGCGGAGTTTAGCCGTAGGCTATTCTACCACTCAACCAGAATGGACAAACATAGACAACATCACAACACCCATTCCCTGCGACATTGCCATCTGTCGCAGCTGAGACTCGAACTCAGGAGAGGAGAGCGACTAGATCGTGTTGTCTCTCACACAACCGCAGTCTAGCCCACTGCTACCGTCTCGGCAACACGTGAAAAACGCCACTACACATCCATACCCTAGCCAGGATTCGAGCACGGGACCCCGTGGTCGCAAGCCTAACATTTTGACATTTTGATATTTTAGACATTTATTGATTCTTTCACTTTCTGACAATGCAGGACTAAATATCTCATTTATTTGATTTTAAATGCAAATAAACATACAGTGGACGTTACATATTCGCGTACACGAATTTAACGAGGCACTGCCGCCTAACACCTTAAGCACTGCGCCACCGAGCCGGTCAAGAAGAAGAAGAAAAGAACCTCGCCAAGAACTATTTATTAAACATTAGTGTATACAATCACAGATTTCTATACAGTAAGATCTGTGTCATTTTGGAGTTCATATTTTCTTTCAGTTTCTCTCTATTGCATGGAAGTGAAAATATACGATGCGGCTATTGCTGACTATGTGCGTGACGCATCAGGAAGGTGGGGATGTAGTCTATGATATTACAACAAAGTTGTACATCACTTCATGAACAACTTTAGCTGTTATATAATATAGAAAGTTTGCAAATCTACATATAGTGAAATGCGAAATAAGGTCTCGACACATTAACAGAAAAACCCGCAAATGCTACAGAGATTACAGGCCAAATTCTGATGGTTATACTGGAATACTGCCTCATTTTTGTGATTGTACCGAGAGACTACGAAGAGTTGCATGCTGCTCACACGTTGCAGCTGCTGTTTATTATTTATCACAAGGTAGATATATATCTAGATCTGCTGGGCAAAGTTCAGACCTGCCGACAAAGAAGTCCTCTCGATCTTTCTGTACGCCTCTGAGACATGGACCGTTAGGGAGACAGACAGACGACGTGTTGATTCTTTCGAGATGAAAAGGCGCCTGCACGAATTCCGTGGACAGCCCATCGTACCATCTCAATGCTCTAAGTACGTCCCACAAAGCGACTGTCCAGCATTGTGTTCTCTCGAATTCTCTCATTTTTTGGTCACATTAACCGGTGAGAGGACAATATAGAACGCCCTTCTTAACGTTGGGCTGATATTACCAAAGAGCTACAGGAAGAAAGCTTTGGCGAGGCTGTGCGCCTAAGAGGCAACCGCGGCAGGTGGTTGTGATGCTGTCAGGCGTGACATATAACAAAGAGATGACAACTAGAATAATTAATGGATCTCAAAATGTCTGCCAAGACGTTGTGAATAATAATAAGAAGAAGATATCTATCATGAATTTATTAAACCTGCTGAAATTTTGGCCTCTATTTTTGATACCGCAAACATGAACTTGGTGATAGATGAGGAAAGTAACGAGAATTAATTATCTTTTGATTTTTATTTAAAAATTATGTTATTAAAAATATTTGTTTTGAAGTTTTTATTATTGCCGCCACCAAATAAAAAAATTTGAAAAAAATTGACGGTATTAATAACACAAATGGACGTCTGTCTGAAAAATATTATGATAGCGCCTTTTCAAAAAATGCACTTTTGGGCACTTTTGGTTTTTCTTTATTTTTTTAAAATAAAAATAGAAATGCAGATAGAAATAAAAATGCAATAATTTTTAATCTGGAAGATCTTTATGTTCGACAATTTTTTACGTAAGTTGCAAAAAATTTTTAATCAACAGTTGCCTTTTTCGCAAAAATTCAGCTTCAACTTGAATTTCTGGAATAATATTTTTTTTTTAGTCAAAGGAATACTTTGGCCCATTTCGTGTAATTTCCTCTAGGGGCATTTTTCACATGCTTAACCAGCTAGACCTCGTTATATAAAATATTTTCGAAAATACAACCGTTTTCGAAATTAAAATGTAATTTTTTTAAAACTATTTTAAAATAAATTTTAGACAATAGGTCACTGGAAACTTTCTTCATGGAAAGTTAATGCGAATCATGGTCAATAAACTAAAATTTACAGCTTCCAGTTTAACCGAAAATGATTTTGACTTTGGAATTTTAAATAGGACACCATGATACTAATTTCATAGTATCATGATAGGACACTGTATTTTATCACAAAATATTGAGGAAAACAATAATACAATGTAACTATGGTGGAAAGAGTAATAATGGAAATATTAATTAAAAAATACAATAAAACATAAAAAAAATGTTTCAATGCGAGATGACTACGGATATGTCAAATGAAGTTATTTACACATCAAAGTCGTACATTTAGTGACGGATTCGTAGTGGTTACTCATTCGAAGTTCCCATCTCAGTTACTGTTACTTTGGTGCTAGTTGGGACCGGCCCGACGGGCATTTGCGCGTTTACCCCCCTTCCTATCCACCTCTGCACCTGAGTACCGTTTGTACCTATCTATTCTGGATAAGTATAGTGAAGATAACTACTGACATTGTTGCTACTGGATGGACCTGCATCATCTTAATGAAACCACATTTGTCTCCAATTGAATTGGTAAATTATCTAATAGCAAAGGTAAATCATTTTGTGAAAACTGTAAATAGCGATCGCCAATTAAATTTCCTTCATACAGATATGGTCAAACTACGGATCCATTTGCAATCTCACACCAAACATTTACCCCAAATGGTGTCTGGAATCTGGTTTGTCTTTCCCACTTAGAGGGATTTTCTTAAGACCAATAGACCAATATCGACAGTTATGTCTGGTTATACCTCCATTATTATGAAATCGAGATTCGCCGCTCCACATAATTTGCTCCAAAAAAAATTCTCTCTAAAGGAATTGAAAATAGGCCAAAAAATCTAGCCCGCGTTCATTATCTCCTGGTCTTAAGTGATGCAGCAAATGAACTTTATATGCGAATTTATTACTTTTTGAAATTCTTTTACATGAAGTTGCAGAAACGTTAGTTGTTACAATTAACTGGCATAGTGACGTGTGAGGATTATTTCTTATTATTTCTAATATTGCTGCTGTGTTTTCTTCATTTGCAGCTCTTCTTAAGGTTTTTGATTTTTAAAACTTCCAATACACAAGCACACAAAATAAAAAAAAGTGGTCTTTTTCTGGTACTCCATTGGGTAACTCATATGTATTTCGACGTGTTGAATACGAATCAGGTGTTCGCTTAGCTCCATTGGCCACCATTTTTTTGTAAATCGCGAAAATAACCTAAAAAAAACTCATAATTTAGGTTATTTTCGCGATTTACTAATAATTGGTGGGTAACGGAGATAAACGGATACCTGATTCGTATTCAACATGTCGAAATACATAGGGTTTACCCAATGGAGTACCAGAAACAGATCACCTTTCACTTTTTTTTGTGTCTGTGTAATATATTCGCATATGCGATTTTCTAAAAAATGGCGGAGGATCCGGTGATATTCATATATTACACATCAGACACACCACCCAAAAAAAAGGATCTGTTTCTGGGGCTCCATTGGGCAACCTCTATGTATTTCGACATGCTGAATACGAATCAGGTATCCGTTTAGCTCCGTAACCAGCTAATTTTTAGTAAATAGCGAAAATAACCTAAATTATGAGTTTTTTAGGTTATTTTCGCGATTTACAAGAAAATGGTTGCCAGTCCCACTAAACACGAAACATTTATGAAACGTTTCGAAAAAATTGTAATCTGGAAGAAATGAAACATTTCCTAGAAACATATCTGTTTATATTTTTGACACATTTCAGAAATTCATAATATTTGTTATTTTGCAGAAACATTTCATATATATCCCACTAAACACGAAACATTTATGAAACGTTTGGAAAAAATTGTAATCTGGAAGAAATTAAACATTTCCTAGAAACGTATCTCTTATATTTCTGACACATTTCAGAAATTCATATATTTGTTATTTTGCAGAAATATTTCATATATATTGTTCCGTCGGTAAAATATATATGAAATCATGAATTCAAATGACATCGGTAACAATATGTCCATTCCCCGCGATTTTTAAAATTCCTTGTTTGTAAAATTACAACTATTCTCGACTTAGATTCCGTCTGGAATACTTGGTTATTAATAAGTAATTACTCGAAAACTAGACGTCAACGAATAATGTGGAGAATATAATAATACATATAAAAATCTGAAATATTGATATTTTTAAACTCTGCAAACCATAAAAACTATATGATCATCTCCATGCGGCAAGTTGTGGAATTACATTTATCGAAAAACACGAAGGGATAGTATACAATCGTTTACGATCGATACGATTCTGCCTATTTGTTTTATAGCAACTAATTAGTAATTATAATTACTGGAAATTTCAACCCCAAATCGAGATGTCAACATACCAGTATTGGTAAATTATTGCACAGAATACATCAATTAAAACGTCAAATTGTAGAAATCCATTTATTAAAATGAGAAACGAAAACAGACGACCGATGACGATTCTAACATGGACAAATGTACAGAGCATCTGAGAAGCTAGCCGCCACCAACATCAACGCCATTTGCATTTTGCTATTGTTGCAGTTAAGGCTAGGATTTTGCAGAGTGAGAGGGAAATATGCGTTTATTTTCGATTTATTGTAAATATTTAAAAAACTACACATAGTATAATCTTAAAACTGCTTTAGATACTTGCTATTGATCTAACAAATACAACTATATATATTTTTTATTATAAATTTCTGTTATATTTAAATATCGTAGTTTGTCAATGAAAATAGTGCCTAATTTCATTATTAAAGTATGGCATTTGCCTATATACAAAATTAATGAACAAACTATATATGGTTGTATTCCTTAGAGCAATGGGAAGTATCTGAAATTATTTCAAAGATTATACCATTTATAATTTTTTTAAATATTTATAATAAACCGAAAATAAACGCATATTTCCCTCTCACTCTGCAAAATCCTAGCCTTAAGTAAGTTTTATCTTTATGCCTGGAAGGACACTGTGTGCATCAAAAATAAAAAAAAAAATAGTGCGGGTGTCGGGTCAGTTAATTATTATTAATACTTAAAGTGCTGTGGTTTTTGAAAGATACATTGTTTTTTCAGTAATAGACGAGAAGAAGGTTAAAAAATATTCATTTGTGTTCTGTACATTCAATTTGTGATTGTTTTTATGACTTTTTCAGCCCCTGGCGAAGGCTTAGTACCAGCATGAATAAAACATTCGAAACTTAGTATCGGCGTGGTTCATATCAGGCCCAGTAGCGGTTCATCAAATAGAAGACAAGATAATATACCTAATGGTTAACCATTTTTGAGGACAACTGCCAACTTGATTTAATTAAGCTGATATTTTATTTTATGGAGGAATAAGATATACTTTTGTTATATATTTTTATATTTATATACTATGTTTTTTTTTAGATATTTACAGTTTACAAATATTTAAAAGTGTTTCTAATATATGTTTTTTTTTTATATTTACTGGGTAATTTTATTTATTTGTAGACATTTAAATGCCAAGGAAAGATTGATGGGACCAACAGCCCAGTGAAGATAAGTAAAGATGAAGACACTAGTAAGTTAAAAATAAAATTGAACCCCCTTCCAAAAAGGTCGCTAAAAATTATGAAATAAAATTTTACGGTCGCCCAGTTAACTGAACCTTAATATTGTTATTAAAGTCGCCTAAAAATATATTTCAATTCATTATTTGTTTATTTTTACACCGGCTTCAATTTCGACATTATGTAATAAAGTTCAGTTAACTAGGTGATATTGAAATATTATGTCTCATAATGTTTATAGCAGAGATGTGCCGAGGATACTCCATATTTGATAAAAGTCATGTAAATAAAATAACTGTATGCACTTATTTGGTATCAAAATGAAGCTTGCATCATCACGAATCAGATTTCACCATAAATAGCTTATCAATATACCCAATGGAAAGTTAGAAGGAAAACTTCCTGGAAACTTTCCATTTTGAAAACTCCGAAAGATTCAGGAAGTTTTCCTTCTAACTTTCCATGGGGTATATTGATAGCCTCTTTTATGGTGAAATCTGATTCTTGATGATGCAAGCTTCATTTTGATACTAAATGAGTGCATAAAATTATATTATTTACATGACTTTTACAGACTTTTATTAAATATGGAAAGTTTTCTCAGCACATCTCTGGTTTATAGCGACCTTTCCTGAAGGAAATGTTTCTTTGAAATGTTTCTAGGGTAGGACATCTCTAGTATCTACAATATATCTGAAACGTTTCTGTAACAGTTCCAGGAACGTTTCATATTTTTCATTATATGCATTTTTTGAGATGTCGGAAACATTTTTGTAAATATTCATAAATGTGTCGGGCACGTGTCTTTTGAAATGTTTCATTGAAACGTTTCATAGGTAGGACATCTTTAGTTTTTGCAATGAGTCTAGAACGTTTCTATCGTACTTCTAGAAACGCTTCATGTTTCAGTACATGCATTTCAGAAACATTTCCGGAACAGAAAAATGTTTAGTGGGATGGAGCTGAATGGACACCTGATTCGTGTGCAGCACGTCGAAATACATATGGGTTACCCAATGGAGTACCAGAAAAAGACCACATTTTTTTATTTTGTGTGTCTGTGTTATTAACTAAATTATCACATAAACTTACAATTGTCTTACGATCAGGCTTTGGTCTCTCAGGAAAACGTCCTCCTTATAAGACCACAGCGGCAGAAGCATTTTTACGGCATTCTGCGTAAATTAAAATCATATTTAATTTGTCTAGGTTTGTATGTAAACCCATTCCTGATAACAATTTAACCAGTACAGGACATAAAAATTACATTCACAACAGATGACATTTGAAATTGAATCTAAAACATCAAATGTCAATGTTTTCAAAGAATTCTAAATGCACGTGCGATTATTAGATTTTGATTCTGAAGTAGGTAATAGTGATAATTAGCATTTCGTTAATACTTTCATTATTACTAAGTTTACCGCTATCCTCATAAGTATTTGAAACAATTCTTAGAATGTAATTTTCTTCAATATTTTGTGATAAAATACAGTGTCCAAAGTCAAAGTTATTTTCGGTTAAACCGAAAGTCGTAAATTTTGTTTTATCGTAGCATGATTCGCATTAACTTTCCATGAAGAAAGTTTCCAGTTTCCAGAAAGTTTCCTATCGTCTAAAATTCGTTTCAAAGTAAAATTTAATCTCAAATATCTCGAAAACGGTTAGATTGTCGAAAATATTTTATGTAACGAAATTTGACTGAAAACGCAGGCACACAAAAGGAAAAAAAGTCGAAACCCAGAGGGTAACCCCCCCCCCTCTACCCCCATGTATTTTTGGGACGCTGAAATCGAATATGGCAATAAAAAAAGGTTTTAATTATCCAATTTTCCCCTAGCACCCCCTTGGGAAATTTGAATTCTACTTGTTCTAAAAACTTGAAAAGTACGTATATTTTTAGGTTTGAAACTGATTTGAATCACCCAGTCACCCCCTAGCACCCCCAACAAGCCCTAGGAAGGGTTGAAATTCCACTTACTCTAAATATTTAAAAGGTATGTTTATTTCTAGGTTTTTTGTGCGCTGAAACCGAATATGACGATAAAAAATGATTTCAACCACCCAGTCACCCCTTAGCGTCCCCTTACAACTCCCAGAAGGGTTGTAACCTAAAACTGGATAATTAAAACTTTTCTTATTGCCATTCGGTTTCAACGTCTCAAAATACATAAGGGGTTTTGACCTTTTTTTTCTTTTTGTGTGGCTGTGAAATTAAAGCTTTTTTAAATGCTCCAAAGTGCCTGTCAACGAAAAATGTCTTTGCAGCACAGCGTCATCTACATCTTAACATATTAAAAAACAATTTGTATGCAAAACATAAGTCATTTACGCATTTTAGCAATTGGCTTATTTCACAGAACTCAATATCTATATTATATCTATAAAAAAAAAAAAAAAATTGCTTCATCCATTTTTATGAATAGAACGTCGATAAGTAAATCAAGAAATTAAAAAAAAATAAATAAATAAATAAATAAATTAAGATTCTAAAATCTAAAGATGTATCTCGAGAGGATTTTTTGTTTTGTTTACATTCTGTAGTATTATATATCATATGTATTGTCTCTATTTATCTGTTTGTATTTTACAAATTTTATGTGAATTTTTGACTTCCTTATCCACTTTATTGTGGCAACCAGAGGTGAATAAAGATTATTATTATTTTTTTTTTATTTTTTTTTTTGTAAAAGCCAGTCACCCTTTAAACTCTGTGGCTCCGACACTCACAGAGGGGAGCTGGTAGTACCGGTAGCCACTCCCCACGTCCGTGGGGTGAGTGACTACTGGGTCCGCGAATCGTGTGCCCTGAGCAGACGTAATGAACCGAGGATGACGGCCTTCTGCATTCTGCCGGCTAAGATCTCCGCCGAATTTCGGCATGCCGGTATGATCTTAAGTTCAGAAAGCAGTGTGTGTCTCGTTCCACCGAGGGCTCCTATAATCAGTACCACTATCTTAACAGTATGGTCTGGATAGAGTCTGCGGAGTTCGAAGAGCAAATCTCGATATTTTGTCCGTTTTTCCTCCTCCTTCAAGACAATGTTGTTCTCCGCGGGAGCCGAGAACTCCACGACAAACATTATCTTGAGTTGGTGGTCGAGGAGGACTATGTCAGGCTTGTTGGCTTGTATTTGCCTAACTGTGGGAAAAGAGTAGTTCCAATAAATTAGACACTTCTCATTTCCCACAACGGACTCAATATCCCCCGGAGCATAAGGCAGCACTGGTGTCTCGTCTATCCCATACGAGTGCCTTAAGTGATAATAAAGCACTCGTAATGCTCCGTCGTGCCTCTGGATATAGGCCGAGACTGCATATGTCGGACAGGCCGACAACAAGTGCATTAGAGTCTCTGGCGCCCTGCGGCAGGCCCTGCAGCTGACATCAGGGACCTCTATACCCATGACACGACTTCGATAAACGAGAGTGTTAAATACACCATCCTGGCAAGCCATTATGAATCCCTCGGTCTCAGACTTCAGCCCGGCTGACCTTAAGAAGGCAAAAGTCAGCCTTTCGGATAAGCCAAGATCTTCTATATTTTTATAGAAGACTCCATGCATTGGCTTATCCGTATGAAGCTGCAGAAAGATGTCGTGTTCTGCAGCTTTAATTTGGGCTTTTCGCCGAGCAGGTTCCAACTCGGTGACAGAGTCGCGATTTACCCGCTCGACGTCGAAGGAGAGACCAAGTTCATCGGCTGCTCTCTGTGCTGCCTTAAACAAAAACGCTCCTACCCCTGCATTTTCATGGTCTCGGACCATGCAGAGGAGGGGATCCGAACTCCTGATAATCTTACAGGCTCCATCTAGAACCATCCTGTTATGGAGACTCTCCAAACTCAAGAGTCCACGGCCTCCCCGATGTCGTGGGAGGTATAACCGTGGAACGGACGATTCAGGATGCAAACTCCTATTGAGATGCATGTTCTTGCGGGTTCCTACGTCGAGTTGACGCAACTCCTCTCGGTTCCATTTCACCACTCCAAAGGAGTGGAGAAGGATCGGAACGGCAAGCATGTTGGTAGCAGACACCTTGTTCTTCCCCGACAGTTCTGAAGACCAAATCTGTCGGAGTCGGTGCTGATACTTGCCGCGGAGAGCGTTTTTCACTACACTCACTTCTTGGGTGGAGCGTTGCTCGACACCCAAGTAAGTGTACGACTCTCCGGCATCTAGATGATGTAAGATGCTTCCGTCTACGAGCTGCGCGTCCTCTCCGTAGTCCCCGCATCGTCCTCTCTTGAGATGGACCAGTGCACATTTGTCCAACTCAAACTCCATACCGACAGCCTGCGTGTACTCCTGTACCACCCTAAGGGACTGGTGTAGGTCCCTCTCTCCGGAGGCATAAAGTTTAAGGTCATCCATATAAAACAAATGGGTGACTTTATGCCTCCTATCGCCGGGGGTACCGCAGTTGTATCCACGGGTTTTCCGGAGCGAAACGGATAATGGCAGTAGTGAGATGCAAAACAGAAGGGGGCTGAGGGAGTCTCCCTGAAATACTCCCCTTCTGAACGATACCGGCTCCGTCTGGACTCTATCGTTACCGGATGTTATAGTAAAGCGAGTCCTCCAGAGCGGCATCAGTTCTTCAATACATCTCACTACGGGACCGGGTACCGCAAGACATTGGAGCAAGTGTAAAATAAGCTCATGAGATGTCATGTCAAATGCCTTGCGGTAGTCGATCCAGGCCATGGAGAGGTTCCGCTTATACTGCACGGAGTCCTGCGTGACACATCTGTCAATCAGCAGGTTCTCCTTGCAGCCAGCGACACCTCTCTTCGACCCTCGTTGCTCATGTATCCGTTCGTAAACCGGTTCAACTGCGTGGAGCACCCGCATGTACAAAATGCGTGTAAACACTTTGTAACATGCGTTTAAACAGGTTATCGGGCGGTAGTTCTTTGGGTTAGACAAATCTCCGTTCTTGGGGATCAGCACTGTCCGCCCCTCAACAACCCAAGAAGGAATTTGCTGCTCCCCATTTAGCCAGGCATTAAAAATTCTGGCCAAATGGTGGTGGGTACTCGATAACTTTTTCCACCAAAAGTTATTTATCCCGTAGGGACCTGGAGCAGCAAAGTTCTTAGAGCCCTCAAGAGCTCTTCGAACCTCTCTATTATTATTATTATTATTATTATTATTATTATTATTATTATTATTATTATTATTATTATTATATTATTTTCCAACCTGGGAGTTTTTATCGGTGCACCCTGTATATATTCAATTGTAGAATCTGCTATTAAATTGTTGTAACTTTCATTAACTCTATATAGGGTGTTTCCATTATACACTCAGGGAGAGGATTACTTTCCCAAAATTAAACAGCGAAATGTCCTAAAACGATTCATCATTAACGAAATACCTGATGTTAAAATTTACCAGGAGAAATCGATTAACTGATGATAAATTTTAGACCAGATACTGCAGGTACTATGAGACAATGTACCACTTGTGCTCAACCAACAAATGCTGTTCCTGCATGAAGTAGAACCAGTCCACTTTACTGCAAACATCTACAGGTATTTGTATACAAATTTTTCCAAGAATTTCCCCGACTAGATGGATCGACAGTGAAAATCCCATTGCACGACCAACTGGGATTATTGTCTGAGACACTAGTGGAAACACCAAGAACTGAAAGAAATAATTATAGCAGCCTTTGACGGCCACTCCAAAAATTTTTACGTATGACGGTCAATGCTACAACGGTGTAACTTAGATAGCACATTATCCTAGGTACATTCTATGGATATAAAGCTTGGATATAGAAGTGGCACTACTTTCCATATCCCAAGGGTGACCTACGTATATGTCCTTAGGGTATCACTGAGAAAGTTGAAGGATCTGTTTTAGATGATGATGATTTGTCCGGTATTGTCGTGTTATACCATTTGTATCGGAGTTTAGAAAGACCCCCTGGATAGTAATGGCCCATCCAATCCATCTTTTAATAATCTGTGTTTGACATGTCTATTACAAGCAGCTTCATCAATTCACAAATAAACAAATGTCAAGCATAATGCTTAAGTCTTGAAAGCCCCTGCACTCTCACTACCAAATTCCAAGACATAAACTGACCCCAGAATTTTTTTAGGATTGGGTCTAAAGCAATGATTAACGAAACGTCAAACACAGTTTATCATTCATCAAATGGCTGAGATGTTACAGTGAGTGATTATCAAATAGCAAAGGGCTCTTGCTATCCAGCAAAGCGACGTTTCCTAATTGTAATACGAATGGTATAATAGAGCAGTAAACTTATTAATCATGACTATTTGGATACCTTTTAGGTTTATTTAGGTTTTATGAGTGTTTTAGAATGGCCACCTCATCGAGTAGTGGTTAATGCCAGATTTATTAAATAAATGCACTTAAAGACAGTTTTGTCTTCAAAAACGTTTTAAAAAGGCATTTATTGGTTTATGACTGACTTATCAAAGTATTTGTCAGGCCTTCAATAAAACTCTACTGTTACGTTCAACTTAGGAGGAGCAAGTTTTATTGGAGAAGTTAAGAAATAGTAGGTATGCTTTTAGAAGGAGAAATATTTACTTACTTAATATTTTGTCGAACTCCTCTATACATTTCCTTAAATGTATAAGGGATAAAAAACCAGACTGCAACCAATAGCTATTCTTCGGACTAATGCCCCGCCGAGTGCTGAATTACGAATTACAAGGCTGGCCGCGTTAAGTGCAATAAGTATGTATTGCCATAAAACGCTAAAGCTTCGATTGCAACAAACACCAGCCGAAAGACTTATTCCTACTTATAGGGGCTTCTGTGAGTCGGAAAAAACCTCGAAAAGCGTCACCAATTCAGAGCCTAAGGAGACTATGTCTTCCCCCCGTTTTCGAGGATGCTGAACACGATGGCGGTGTTTTAAACTCTTTCCTAGTTAACCCCACCCCCCAAACGGCCAAAAACCACCCCCAAAGGGGTTAACGCGGATACGCCGTCTCATACCGACAAAACCTACGTCACCCCCCGTTTTCGAGGATGCTGAACACGATGGCGGTGGTTTAAACTTTTTTTGTGTTGATCCCACCCCCTAAACGGCCAAAAACAACCCCCGAAAGGGGTGAAACGCCTCATACCGACTAAATCTGCGTCACCCCCCTTTTTCGAGGATGCTGAATACGATGGTGATGCTGGATCTTCTCCCCGAAGCAAACTAACCCCTCAAAAGACCAAAAACTACCCCTTTGATACCCGGTTTCATGAAGTGCACCGGATAAGAGAAAATGAATCATTTGTTCACAGATCATTGAATACACGCCGGATGATGATTATAGGTTTCTTGATTGACTATTCAACTGAAAAAAATGCGCATACTTCGTGTCTAGTTTTTAGGTGAGAAAACGACATATATGAACCCTGGAATCATCATTCGGTGTGTATTCAATGATCTGTAAACATATGATTAATTTTCTCTTATCCGGTGCACTTCATAAAACCGGGTATCAAAGGGGTAGTTTTTGGCAGTTTGAGGGGTTCGTTTGCTTCGGGGGGAAGATCCAGCATCACCATCGTGTTCAGGATCAGAGCTGGGCACTACTTCAAGTAAAACTAGTATAAATCGTACTTCAATTACTTTTATTACTTGAAGTATTTTACTTCAAATACCCGAAGAAATGAGTACTTGGTACTTGATACTTGCAGATATTTTAGAATAGTACTTAGTACTTGTTAAACGAAATTACAGTACTTAAAGTACGTTACAATTTACTTCAAGTATTTAAAGTACTTGATCACTACTTCAAGTACTTAGGTAGTGCAAGTAAGTTTACAATCCAGTTGAGACCTACAGAGACTGGTAAGAGTAGTTATTCGTTATTGCTAAAAAGAGCATTTGCGTTTAGTTTGTATTAGACAGACATAGTGTGAGGGTAATAAACATGTAGTCCTATATTGAGAGTGTTGATATTATGTGTTAATGTGTTCAGGTATTCTTTGTACCGAAACTATAAGTTTGAGAAGGTGCCAACATTTTGAAAAGCACCAGTTTTAGCCCGTTTTTGGCCAGAAGTCCAATTTTTGGCCAAAAATTTAGAAAATGGGCAAGCACAAAATGTTGGCATATGGTTTTCCAGCAACGAGCATTGACAACGAAAATTTTTCGCTTGGTCAGAAAGTGTTATACTATTACTACGTTTCAATTTTGGCCATAATTGATGTCGCCAGTGCTGCCAATTGCACGGAGAAAAAATTTTGGCATATATCGAATGTTGATAGGCAATATACCCTCTTCAACTAGCACCAAGCCCCAAAGTGTTATACTCTGTTTCACAATTGAATATTTTCTGGGGCAGCTAGCGCCAAAACGGGGGGGGGGAGGTCAGACTCACATAAGATAAAATACTCGGAAAAATATTTGCTAAAACATGACAGCAATGCCAACATGTTATATCCCAGGCCTCATATATCTAACAACTCCTAGACTATAATATTCAAGAAAAATTATTTAAAAATTTTTACTTTTAGTTATTTTAGAATTCTTTAATGAAATAGAGTGTTATGTTTTTTAGGAGCAAAATTTTCTCATTTAGTAAATAAATAAAACCACTTCAAAAAACTGTATTATTATTTAAATATACCCTAAATATAAAAAATATGTCAATGTATCGAAATATTTACACATAAAGATTGATTTAGATAAAAATAAAAAATTTAAAGTACTTGAAGTTGTTGAACGTACTTGTAAGTATTTTACTTTTAAACAGTAAGTACTTGATACTTGATACAACAAGAAAATACTGAAAGTATTTAAATGTACTTGTTAGAATTAAATGGCTAATTGAAGTAGTACAAGTAGTACTTACACCCAAAATTACAAGTACTACCTCGAAGTACTTGATGTATTCTGCTTTTTGAAAAGTAATTGATACTTGATGCAACAAGTACCCCAACTAACTATTTGGTACTTGATACTTAAAGTAGTTTATATGAGTACTTTGCCCAGCTCTGTTTAGGATCCTCTAAAAAGGACGTGACGCAGGTTTATCCGGTATGAGACGGCGTATCCGCGTTTCACCCCTTTCGGGGGTTGTTTTTGGCCGTTTAAGGGTAGGGTCAACTCGAAAAAAGTTTAAACCACCGCTATCGTGTTCGGCATCCTCGAAAACGGGGGGTGACGCAGGTTTAGTCGGTATGAGTCGGCGTATCCGGGTTCCACCCCTTTCGGGGGTGGTTTTTGGCCGTTTGGGGGGTGGGGTCAACTTGAAAAAAGTTTAAACCACCGCCATCGTGTTCAGCATCCTCGAAAATGGGGGGTGGCGCAGGTTCAGTCGGTATGAGACGGCGTATCCGCGTTAACCCATTTGGGGGGTGGTTTTTGGCCGTTTGGGGGGGTGGGGTTAACTCGGAAAGAGTTTAAACCACCGCCATCGTGTTCAGAATCCTCGAAAACGGGGGTGGGGACATAGTCTCGTTAGGTTCTGAATTGGTGACATGTCTGTCCGACTTACAGAAGCTACTATTAAAGTAGCTCATGTGTTCTGTTTTGAGTATTTTAAATTTTCTAGTTGGCATAGTTAATATATACTCTAGAAGCCTTCCGATAAACAAAATCTGTATACTAGACTTAAGAGTACTCACTTATAGTGAGTACCCTCGAGAGGTCTACACACGTTTCAACTTCTTAGAGCCAACCTTATCGGTATGTTTTGAAAATTATCGTGCCAGACTCTAAAAAACTGGTTTGTGTGTAGATCCCTTAAGCATGTACTGCAAAGTGCATTCTAGTATCAGTGGCGTAACTTTATTCGGGGCCTGTGCCTATACTCGATGCACAGTGGGGCAAAACCCCCTGAATGTAACACTACAGATCATAGTATACTTCAGACCATAATTTCGAGCCAGGTCCTTCTAGAGTGAGATAACTAAGCCGATACTGCGTGTTTGAAAAACAAGGATAGTCTGACTTTTCATTGCCGCACTCACGTCCAAAAGCAGATTATTAGGGAACCTTATCTTGGCTGAAAACAGCCAGAAGAGACTGGTATTGTGCATTTTACCCTGTGTTGTGTTGAAGAACTCTTGTAATTGTAATGTTTTTAGTATTTATTTTGGAAACTTCGTAAAGTATTAGACATTTAAATATGTCTATTTTGACATTTTGCGACACGCTATATGTTGATTTTTCTTTCGCCTTATGTGCTTACTCCTCGTTGTTTATTCTCTCTCAGTATTGGCCTAGAATGACGTATGAAGGCCGATCACCGCCGACGAAGGACTCTGTGCCGGCTATTTGAACATTTGACCTGTGATTTGAACACACATCAAAGAAACGAGGTGGATAGTAGCCTACGCTTGTCCACACGTTGACCCATCATTCTGTGTATAGTTGAAAGTTGAAGCTCGTCGAGAATGTCGAAACGTTTCAATCTAGAGAAATGTTCCAAAATAAGCGTGTTACATGGCTTTTTCGACGTCCAGATTCATCAGGACTATCGTGACACTCGAAAATGGGCCAGCGTGTAGATAGTAGTAGTAGTATAGCGATGGCCGATGATGAATCATCATGTAGAGAGGCCTTTAAAGTAGATATTGTAATTTAAACCAGTACTTACCTTACTTGGCCTATATCTGCATTCTTAAGTATTATTTGGTAATTCACTTGAAGATAGCAGGGCCGGTTATAGACATTTTTCAAGTATAAGCGGACGATATTTTGGCGCCCCCCATCTCAATGACAATAAAACTGTTGGAACTTGTAATGGAGAAAAATTCTGCAAATAATTGATGCTAGTTGATGGTCGAATCTATTTTAGTGGGGAAGGGGAGTTCGTTCAGTGTTTGACGCCTTTCCCTGTTTGGCGCCTCTTTCAGTTGGCGCGTTCTGCGACCGCGTAGTTCGCAGGATTCATGATTCGGCTCTGGGAGATAGATATTAGGGGAATGGATGAAAGTAAGAAATGAGTAGACATAAATGTATCAGATCTATTTATACATCATTTATTTTACAAATAGAAGTTTGGAAAAAAACTCAATGTAAATGTAGCTTTCATAGTTTATTTTATTGAGTTTTGTCAACATGGAAAAGTACAAATATTGCATTACACCGACTTCTAACCTGGAATACACAATTGCATTGTGTGTAGAATTATATAGTTGACCTCGATGCAACTGACAACGAAAAACATTGTAGATGCACCCATACTTGGTATTTGCCAGTGTCCAGTGTACTTATAGCTTAGTTCGTCCTACGACCCTACGTACTATCCGTATCCGACCTGGTTCCCAGCTATACACAGCCTTTCTCGAAACGAAACCCATTACGTGAATCTGAACCGAACCCGAAACATTTTCATCTAATGATGACTTAATCAAATCGAACGAAACATTTCACCGTTTGCTCTGCGTCCACGGTCCCGTATACACTACACAAATCTCTAGCGACTCAATTAATACTAATGTCAGTACTGATACAATTAATAAATAGGTATATTAAGATACAAATAACCATCAAATGACAATAATACACACAAATGCAGCATGTGACACTGGACAGTAAGCAAGAAAAGACAATTAACAGTTTAATACATAACTAACATAACGCATATATACTAACCCAACGGAACTAAAGAGTTGGAAACACAGAGTGTCGTCACGGCCTCCGTCTGACTAGATCGGATTTGTATCTGGTCGGAGCGTAGGTCACAACGTCGTA
Organism: Rutpela maculata; assembly: GCA_936432065.2. Classification (NCBI taxonomy): domain Eukaryota; kingdom Metazoa; phylum Arthropoda; class Insecta; order Coleoptera; family Cerambycidae; genus Rutpela; species Rutpela maculata. The sequence continues at coordinate 76,675,628 of OW386294.2, read as the reverse complement.
CGGTTAGAACGTGTCGCTCGTTACTAGCACATAAACCTATTAAATATTTAATAATTATTATAGTATCGGTAATGAGTGAATCAGTTCAGTTCCATCTAGTCACGGCGCCAACCCGAATCCTGAGCGTTCTTCCGTGTTCCAACCGATATGAGATTTAGATATTAAAGGATATATCAAAAATAGTCAAGTGTTTAACGCTTGCCATTCTGCAATTCGAACAACGCCATTAACTGTAATTATGAGTCGGGTACTTATTTGGGCTAAGGGGTGAATATTTGTAAAAATATTTAGTATATCTAGAAGTCACAGCAAGAGTGGCGGAAGAGCGATCAGGAGCCGAGTCGACCTCTAGACTAATCAGCGGGGTTGCATGGTGCACCGGTCGAGACTCTGGGACAATGGAGTCGTTGAGTCGGTGGTTTTCGGCTGATATGTCATCCACCTCCTCCCCGTCGCCCGTCAGCGACCAGCGTCCTCCTTGCCCGGCTGGCGGCAGCGGCAGTGAAGTGCCACAACTCCTGCGGTCTGCACAACTAGCGGCGCGAGGAGGAAAGACGGCCGGTCGAGCCGCCCCGACGAGTCGACCGCCCGTCCATGGGTAAAAGAGATCGTACAAACCTCGCTTCTTATATCTACTAAAGCTAAAGTATATTGTAATTAGAACTTTCTTATATTAAGTTATTGCATGAATTACAGTTATGAGGTACTGTACTTCCTAATAATATAACCTCTGTACATATAACTTTTGCACTCGATATTATTTATAATAATAACCACAATTTTATCAAAACAGATAGAATATAGGCATGAGTATATATAATATATGTATATATTAATCAGTGGTTTTTCTTTAAATAATGGAATGCATCTCGTCACAACAATGTTTGAGCTATAAGCTCCACTTCGTTAAGCGGAGCTGGGACGGGCCAGGTTTTACCGGCCCGGCCAGGGCGAGCGTCCCGACAGCGCGTCAGTATGCGGCGTCGGGACGCCCGCCCGCAACACAACAGCTACACATAGAGAAAATAACCAATAGGAATATGTAATGTACTATATTACACTTATGCTAGAGATCTACACAACACACAAAGAGGTAACCCTTATGTAGATACAGATACGATACGTACACGCAATAGTGCGATACGTAATCAATAATAATTAATTAATAATCAACCATCAATAATAATGAAAACGTTAAGCAAAGTTATACATAGCAAACGCTAGTCAAATAGAAGCTAAGAATGGTAAATAAGCACTGATGACAGATATATAATATCATTTGAAATATATCGTTGTTCTGTATATGGAATTAGTCTAAACGAGTTTCGATTTAGGCCAGAGTAACCAATAACATCACCTACGTCGCTAGTATAGTTTGTGCTCGGAACACTGTAACTGTCTTAAAATTGTAAGATTGTACATCATTGACCCGTACGGCGTGCGCGATTGCGCGGTTTGCGCGGCGCCGGCTCTGGACGCCACCGGGTCCTTTCTACCGTCGCGTCGCTGCTGAACGGCCTGGCCCTTTCACTTAAATCCAGGCCCGTTGTCGCGTTCGCGGCTATATCACAAGCGGGGGCAAATCTGTGGAATATGATGGCTCTATCAATGTGTCCAGTGGCAGTAGCTCCTTGTTAGATAGAACCTAAACTTAAACTACATCAACAATTATTATTATATTATTCTCCAACACCGTCAAATTAATTTAAGATCACAGCATTTCTTTCAAGGAATTGGAATCGCGTGCAACAGAAAAACTACTGACGTCCAACAAATAGGTACTTTCTACTATTGCCGAGAAAACACTTTCTCGCTATTTATAGTTAGGGATCTACGGTCTCGAAATCGACAAAAAGGGTATGCAAAAACGAAAACCAGTTTCTTCCGTAAAATTGTCTGCCGGATTCAAATTTCGAGTTTGCCAATTCCTCCGGAATTGCGAAATTGCAGAAAAAAGCATTTATTTGCAAATATTACAAAAAAACGTATTTTATTATTTCTTACTCAATATCTCGCTTGCTGTTAGATACATCGAACTTAAATTTTAACAACGCATTTTTTCAACTTCAAGAGTTGTAAAGTGCATCGTTAAATTTGGCGGCAAACTTTTTATTATTAAAGTTAGAAGAATAGTGATCGAAGTAAAGTGGGGTTTAAACTTCAGAGAAATCGTTTTATCTAAACATTTTTCACGATAGAGCTGGTAACCGAGCGAACGCTGTAACACTGGTAATTACGTAGTTGTTGCGGCTATTACAGATAATCAACAAATATTTTTCTCGTTTGGGATGGTCTTTTATTATTTCACAGCATACTGAAGAAACGGCACTTATACTTGACGTTGAATTCGTACTCGTAAAAATCTGAACAGATAACATAAACTATTTAGGCACACATTTCTCAATACATTAGAAGGGGCCTAGATATTAAAATTTGTAGTAAAAAATCCTTTCTTCCACATTCAACTTGTTCCAAATTACAGGTATTTTAATGAAATTTGGATCAAACAGGTGCTCTTTAAGATGGTGGTATTAGATTTCTATTTAAAAAATCACTAAATGACTTATACCTCATATTTTACCTATGGAAAGTTTCAAATTTTATATCGTTACAGCCAACTTAAGATTATTTATTATCTGCCTAAATTTCAAATTGATCCGTCAATTATTAACGTGAGACACACTATTTAAACACTTATCCGATCTAAATAAAATATTTAAATCTATTTTTTATGTCTGTTTCACAATTAATAATGGAAATTAAACAAAATAACTTGTATGCTTTTTCAATAAATTAATTCTTTGTGAAGCAACAATTATACCGTCCTCAATGCAATCTAGGTATGTCTCGAGCAGGCATAGTTAAGTCACCGACATCAAGCGGAACTCCGTGTTGCAGGCTCGGAGCACATTAACAATTCTTTTGCGGCGAAAATAAAAGGCAACGAATCTTGAATCCTTGACCTTTAAACTTCTTTTTGTGGCTATACCACCCTTCTACCACACCTTTTCAAAATTTCCCGCTTACTATATTTTACAATGCTTCTTCGTATTTTTGTATGGCATGTACTAGTTTACACATTTTTTATGAAAGAACTGACTTGGTAAAGTAATTTTGCTTCACACAGAAAAACAAGACCAAAGGATCTTATTCATAAAATTTGAGAACAATATCTCTAGCAGCGCACGAGATACTGAGCGAGAAATTAAAAAAGCTTCCAGCTTCCCGCTTTGACAAAATTATGTTTTTTGGCAGAAAATTTTACAAAAGAATTTGTTTTTCGTTTTTGTGTACCCATTAGTCGACCTCCTACCTTTAAAATACATCCAAGCGAGCGCTAGATTCCCTACTATTACGACTGTCACTTATAGTAAAAATATCGAATTGCCGGCGCACATCGTCAAGTCAAATATATTTCCACATCAAAGAACCCCGCCACTGTTAAAGCTATCAAAAGACTTGACTTATAAATTGTACTTATTTGCCTACTTCGATCAAACTTATAATTTCTATGTACAGTTCGTATTCTGCGCTGCCGGGCGGGCGTGTGCGTTTCGCTAATTTACTTTTCTATCATCAGCCGTCGAAGTGTCGAGAGCGACTTGACAAATATAAGACGAACAAAATTGTATAATCCTGATTATTTACTTTAATTACAGTCAGTCTGCCACGGTATAATTTACTCTATAAATATCTATCGATATACTCATTATTATCCGATCTCAAGGTACGAGTGTTTATAAAAATAAAATGTTTTAACAGGAAGTAGCTGGTTAGTCTGTGGGTGGTTATATAGCCGTGCCCGCTCGTGTATTACCGCCGCCTCTGGCATGCCGGCGGGCACACCACTTGTGCATAGCGTATGTTTTTTGTTTTGTTTTTAATTATTATTTCGGGTCGACGTCAGCGAACACTGCGAGACACAACACTAGGGAAAACAAAGAAAAAATAAAATAAAATCAAAATCATAAATAAACTTTAATCTATATTCAGAAAAAATCAAACAGTAAACCAAAATTAAATACTTCATAAATAAATAACTAAATTAATAAATTATAACTAAAAAAATTCAGACGTGGATAGGACCGATTTGGTCCTTTCCGCTGAAAAAGAAAAAATAAATAAAAGAAAGATTTAGGGAGTTGTGGTCTCGCCAAAGCATTGCCGTCGCTTAAATGATGGCATTTTAAGCAAAACCACGCAAGTTCAGAAAAAGCTGAAGATGTTAGAAAAATCTGGTAATAAACGTGAAACTAAACACAACACACAAATGAGAATAAACGGGTCTTTAACGGCAAGGGCAGCCATCATATTAATCTTTTACATCAGTCGGTCTGTGTGTCTCTATCGCTATCTAGGTTGCTATCACAAAGCGGGATGGTGCCCTCGCCGCCGCCGACGCCGCAAACACAAATACAAAGTGCAACGTCACAAAACAAACGCCCATTCTAACATGTATGGTTTGGCTAATCTGTTTGGCCGTTGCCATGGGACTAGTCTGAATTTAAGAATACACGAAAACACTACATATAAATACATAAATTAATCTACTTAAGACATGAAATAATCTTACGAAATTATATATAATAATAAATACTATTTGTAAATATATATATAGTTTAGCTATGATTCTTTGGGTCATTTCCCAACATATAAACGGCGATGGCACAATTAATACAAAAAAACATCAGACCGTAGAAATGTTTGCTACAGGAAACGCGAATGCACTTCTGACTAGCTTCGTATTTTATAAGTACTAAGTTAAAGTTATTACATTAGGGGAGGTGCGCTTCTGGCGGGCAGTGGCACCCCCGAGCTCGCTGCACTCTACCGAGGCCGACGCATGGATTACCTAGTAAGATGCGGCAATAACACCGCAGATAAAAATAAATAACTATTAAATATTAGCGAAGGCAGCGCAGAATGCAGCGAACGCGCTGGTGTCTACGATTTCTCGTCGCTCTATGCAGTTTTGCTCTTGTTCGTTTTGAAGCTGACCTGCAAAACACGGTTGCCCAGCGTATAACCGTTTAGCGACTGGATGGCCACTACAGCTTCATCGTAGTTGGTCATTGTGACAAAACCGAAGCCTTTACATTTGTTGGTTTGCAGGTCGCGGATTACTTTGACACTCTGGACTGCGCCAAAGGGGCCAAACAGCTGCCAGAGAACGTTTTCTTCAGTCTCTGGTGCTAGATTGTACACGAAGATACACCAACCAGAACCGTTCATTGCGTTTCCGGGCAGCATCGAATTGGCCAGCAGGTCTCCGGCCAGCGGAGAATACCTAACAAAACAAAAAAACAGTGTCAAACTGGCAAAGTTTATTCCAACATGCACACAAGCGTGAATCGTGCATATTAACCACCTTATTTATCAATTCTAACGCATGATCGAGAATGATTACATGCCAATCCGGATATCTAAGCTTAAAAGTGTGTAATATACCAGCAAACACAGATACCTGGCCCACCATTATAGCCCAGTCGATAAAGGTATTTACCCACAAAATCTTGCAAACTGAGTAAACTTTTTTTTTTAATGAGTTCGTGAAAAGTTTACATTTCGCTCGGATGCACAACATAAAAAAAAAGTGAAAAAACAATTTTTTTCATCCATTTTTCAAAATTTTGAAATTAAATCAAGCTAGAAAAAAATAAAAAATACAGATACATATTTATGAACAAAAAATATCCTAACAAAATTTATCATTAAAGCCACGGTTTTCCCGGAAAAAAATAGTCAAGTGTAACGTTATAACTCGGAGCGAGATCCATGCGTGCACGCGCTTGAATACGCATGACTGTGACAGCGACGCACTGAATTACATGTCACTAAATCAGAATTTGTTCAATCTATATGAGTATTGGCTCATTTAAAAGATGGAAATTGATGCTTTTTTGTTTTAAACAATACACGCAAAGAATGGATGGGACAAATAGACAAAAAGAACATCTCAAATAATTTTAATTTCCTTGCTTGATGATTTTTCTGATAAATATATATATTGGAGGCTGTAACTGGTCGAGAAATTGACCCATTGGAAAAAATAAAATATCACTATTTTGGAAAAAATGTATTCTTTTCGAATGTTCAAACACAAAATCGTTTATTTGTATGCATTTTTTCGAAAATATGATCAACCAGATCATGATAAGAAATTGCGATTTTCACGATCTTATCCTTATAACTATGAAAATATCTTTGATTGTTTTGAATCTAAATTCTGGAACTTTTCCAATACATTAACAAATGTATAAGGAATCCATTGGATATAGCTGAAATGTGGATAGGTGTACCTGTAATAAATACAATACAGTAAAGGCACGTAAAAATTCATGCGAGCGATTCAACGACTAATAAAAATGTTTAAAACGTGTAATCAGAAAGAGAAAAAATATTTATTTTACTCGATAGAACAGCTAAGAATTTTTAGAGGTTCCATAGTATGCATTTAACCGTGTACTGGCCGCGTAGAGTGACAAAGTTACTTCACTATTTTTTTCCAGGACGTGGTCTATCCACCTGTATTTTTTATTTTTTCCCACCCAGACTTAATTTCAAAATTTTGAAAAAATCGATAAAAACATTTTTTTTTTTAATGTTCTGCATCCGAGCGAAATGTAAACTTTTCAAGATATTATTCTAGACACTTTCACGAACTCATTAAAAATAAATTATTCAGTTTGCAATTTTTTGTGGGTTTCACTATAAAATGTTCTCGGTCGTCTGGGTTAATAAACTGCCTACATGCTTTCACTTCATCATTGGCAGAGTACTGGTGAGGAGCGCCAAATTATTGAATAAAGTGAAACTCCGGCTAGCGCTCGGCCACCAGACAATTTGCCAATAATAAGGACAGTATATTGAACTTTTAACATTAACTTATTTTTCACGTCATTAATGGAAAGGGTGTTTATTTGCCATCGCCTTAATATACGGTAGCATACTGATATACGGGCATGGAGATATAACTGAAGAAGGATAGATATAGCGAATGGCGAATTTATACACTACATAATGCAGAATATATATTTTAGAAAATTGTATAAACATAACGTATAGATGTTAAATATCTAAATTTTAAGAACAAGTTATTAAATCTAAATCTAAATAATTACTTTTTTGCAAAATCTCAAGATGGCAGGATTATAAACAGTAATCATATTAGTAATTAATACACTGATTTAGCGAGTTGAAATGTGATTTAGACCAGCATTTAAGAAAATAAATATTTTACTAGATCTACTTCTCGATCGAATGGAAACATGGACGCCTCCATCTTGCCCTAAATCTGAAGGGAGTTATAATGGTTACAGACAAGTGATTTGTATTCGCTTTTCATTTTTTGGCAAAAAAGTGCTTTCACATATTTACTGTACCAGCAATGGTTGAATAGTTCCAAATACACAATAACAAAAGGGCGTCGTAATAGGGCCATCAATTCACCGTTACACCACCAGCTATATTGGTTAGACAGTACTTTGTATTCGCTTTTCTGGTATTGGCAAAATAGTGCTTTTACATATTTAATGTACCAACGATGGTTGAATATTCCACATACACAATAACAAAAGGGCTTCTTAAACAAATAGGGCCATCAATTTACCATTACAACACGGAAGCTATCATGGTTAGACAGTACTTTGTATTCGCTTTTCTGGTATTGGGAAAAGAGTGCTTTTACAGATTTAATGTACCAACAATGGTGAAATAATTCCAAGTATGCAATAACAAAAGGGCGTATTTAACACATATGGCCATCAATTTATCAATTTATAATATTAAACAATATTTTGTTTTCGCTTTTCAAGTATTGGCAAAAGTTACCAACACATTACCAATCATAAATCTAATGGCCCATTGCTTTGCCGCCTATAGTATGTTTGCTGGGATGCACATTTACCGCATTATAGTACTGTTTTGAAGACAAAAGTCGCAATGCTTCTGTACTTCACAATACCCTGAAATAAAATATCCCTACAGTAAAAACAAAAATTTTTGTCTGGCAAGTGCGGTTCACAATATACATTCAGTAAATCGCCTTTTCCTTAGTCAATCATTTTCGATCACCTCATCGTCTAAGCATTATAATAAAATATAGTTAGATTATTTTTTATTTTTTTGTCTAGTGATTTGCTGACTGGTAATTTTAGAGTGGGAATATGCATGTAACTTTAACCTAGCTAAAAAATTAACGAGGCGCACGTAGCAGACGAAAAAGAAAATGTATGATTGGAAAGCCTATTCCATGCAGCTGCGGCTTAAACGTTGTTGAAAATTATTAAAAACTATGTCTCGCTTTACAATTGAAGAGATAAAGGATCCCGCTCATTTCTTATGGGAAGTGGCCCCCGGTGAAATTGGCTGAATTTTTAATATACTGTAGATTTCGACTTTTTAATCAAAAACTCTCATAGGTCCAACTCGATCCTATGTCTAGTTTCCGAGATACAGCTCAAGAAATGTACAAGAATGACCTCTTGTACAATTAAAAAAATTAGAATTCATGATTTTTTTCATACATTTTATATTGTGATACGTTCTAATAATCCTTTATAATACTTTGCAGTTGTTTTAATAAAAATACCGTAAAAAAAAAGAGAAAATATGTGTCTTCCTGATCAAAAAACTTTAATTGAAAAACTTTCGGAAATTGCTGCTTTGACCTCTAATCCCCCATCAATAAATTAAAAGTTCGACAAGATACAGAATTTTACGAGCACTTATAGTTGTATCTCGGAAACTACACATAGGATCGAGTTGGGCCCATGGGAGCTTTTGATCAGAAAGTCGAAATCTACAATATATTAAAAACTAGCCCGCGACTTCGTTCGCGTGGAATTCAGAACATTAACATACTAACTTATGCCTATGAAGAAGTACTACATATTCACTGAGTACTCCTATAGTACTCAGGAAGTACACTCGAGGGAACCCACTGCGCATTCATGGTACCCGGGGAAACCCACTGCGCATCCATAGTACTCCGGGAGACCCGCTGCGCATCACAATTTGATAACAATTCGTTATTCTATTTTTGTGATAGAGCGAGTTAAACGAAAAAATTATAATTTTAATCGACAATAAAGCATATGGGCGGGTATGTGTCAAATTTCAAGCCTAAAAACATCCCTCTCCCTGTTCACCCATTCGGGGACTCTCTTTTTGAAAACCGTCGAATACGTGTTTCCTTATTTCCTCAGAAGAGCCCGTCGCTGGAATATCACGTTTCTGATTTACGCGATTTCAGAGATACGGGTACCCTTTAGATCATCTACCACCCCCCGAGCTCACTCCTTCAAAAACTGAAAATCGAAATTTTGTCTCACTCATGTCTAATAGATTCCAATACAGAGCATTTCTGCCAAATTTCACGCTTCTAGGTCTAACCGGTTCCGAAAAGCTTAAAAACCTCCCCCTCCCCGTACACCTTTTCATCGAAAACCATCGAATACGTGTCTCCTCATTTCCTCAGAAGAGCCCGTCATTGGAATAATCACGTTTCTGACTTACGCGATTTCAAAAATAGGAGTGCGCTTTAAACCATCTACCACCCCGTTTTCACCCCTTCAAAAAGTGAAAATCGAAATTTCGTCTTACACGTTATCTAATAGATTTCAACAGAAATTATTCCTGCAAATTTCACGCATCTAGATCTAACCGTTCCCGAAAAAGCCTAAAATTTCAACCCTCTTATTCACCCTCTTGGGGGTCGAATTTCGAGAAATTCTTAGTGGTTGCTTACGTCATTCGAGGAACCTCTATGTAAAATTTGAACTAGAAACTTCAAACCAGCGGTTTGAGCTGTGCGTTGATAGATCAGTGAGTCAGTCAGTCAGGGTATTCTTTTATATATATATAGATTCAGCTAATTTCACCGGGGGCCATTTCCCATAAGAAATGAGCGGGGTCCTTTGGAACAAATTTATATACAAACGCATGTAATAATTTGAAATCTTGTTTACCTTAAAATTCGTTCAAGATGAGAAGAAAAATGTTATTTGAGTGATATTTGTGTGTTGAAAATATTTAAAAATATATAAAAAAAAACACTACATTTTCACAATTACTTAGGCTCAGAATTTTTCTTGTTTATTTATTTCCAAACCAAAAATCCAACCTACGGTCGTCATCTCCCTCTTCAAGCGTATGTATATAATTTGCTTTATATGCCCTAATTTTCTTTGCCTTGTAAATTCTTTGGAGTTCAGACTTGCTAATATTAATAAGAGCTGATTTCTCTCTTAGTGGCATCCTAGGATTTTCTATAACAGAGGCATGAGCTATAATAGACCCAACATTGTCTTCATCATATGCTTTTATTTTTCTTTTCATGTTAAGAACACTACCAGTAGCCAGAAACTTTTTAATTATTCTCATAGCCTGAGTACGTGACAAAGCAGTGTTTGGAAATTTCATATTAAATTGGCTTACCACTTCTCTCAAGAGTTTTCACCGCCAATTCCGTAGCATTGCACAATATAAATTTTTTCACGCACTGTGAGTACCATTTTCACTTAATTTGTTATGCTTGGTTCGTTAATTTGAAACAGAAATTAAGGATAATATTGACTACATTTGACAGATATGTCAATAATAAATGATAAATGTGTATCCGCTGCTTTTCTCATAGCCTACTTTTAGCTTCTACATAACTTTAAATATTAATTCACAAAAAATAATTTCTATGCAGCTTTAATTGAATGGTTCAAAATAAAATACTAATTTATTGAAAAAATGGGAAGTTCAAAAAAAATTATTTTATATTCCTGAAATTTAGTGTAGGGGTATAAAATTGCATTCTAAATAACTTTTCTTAGTGGAATGTTTTCATATTTTGAAAAATAAAGGTACTTTATTAGTGGTGATTTTTACAACTTTGCTTATAAAACACCCTGTAGAACACCAAATCAAGTCATTTTTGGTATACTTTAGTTTTACAACAAGCAGGACTCAATCCCCAAATACCATTCCAAAATTCCAAAATTTTTGGTCCATTACACCTCTTGTTACATCTATCCTGGGACACACTGTATAAAACTTCATAAACAGAAAAAAATATTCAGAAAAAATCATATTTTTAAACGGCCCCCGACAGAGACCATGGCCAGGATTTTCGCATTCCCTCCCGAACGGTTGATGCAGGAAAGAATCCAGATCAGAAAAAATATTTGGTATTATAAACAACCCAGCTGTTTTCTTTTAAAAATGGAATTTCGGTCAAATTAGCTGAATTTTTAATGCAGTAGATTTCGACCTTCTAGTCCGTCTAAATTCTAAGATACAACTCAAAAAAGTTTTTAGTTGTAATACTTTCTATTAGTCTTAGCTTAAAAAAAATAAAATTTGAAAAAGGCGACAGAAAATTCATCCTAAAGGTAAGTGAAAGGAAATTATGTGACATTAAGTAAAACTTTTTTACCTCAACTTTGTATCTTCCTGATAAAAAACTCTTACAAAAACTGTCAGAAATGGCTCCTTTGACCTCTAATGCTCCAAAGTACGAAATATTCAATATAGTATTTAAAAATAAATATTTTGTATTTCTGCTTGCGCATTACTATTAAAAAACATTATTTTTGGTGTTTAGTAGAAGTATTTAAAGAAACTATTCATTTCTCTTTAATACTATTGATCCAAGTCTGACCAGTATATCAACAAGAAGTTCCCCCTACGAAACATCTTGTCAACTTCTTTCATACACTTAATATCTAACATTCGGTATGAAAAACAAAAAATAATCACTTGGAATAAAAGGCTTTAAGATTCTAAAGCCAAATTACAGCTAACAGCTAGTAATCCCAACGTTTTTGTAGCCAAAATTATGAAAAACAAGATGTTTCGTAGGGGGAACTTCTTACTGATATACTAACATGATCAGACTTAGTTCATCAGTACATAGAAAGAATGGTTATTTTCTTATTTTTCATACTGAATCATATTGTACATTGTACAGCATATGGGCGGGTATGTGTCAAATTTCAAGCCTAAAAACATCCCTCTCCCTGTTCACCCATTCGGGGACTCTCTTTTTGAAAACCGTCGAATACGTGTTTCCTTATTTCCTCAGAAGAGCCCGTCGCTGGAATATCACGTTTCTGATTTACGCGATTTCAGAGATACGGGTACCCTTTAGATCATCTACCACCCCCCGAGCTCACTCCTTCAAAAACTGAAAATCGAAATTTTGTCTCACTCATGTCTAATAGATTCCAATACAGAGCATTTCTGCCAAATTTCACGCTTCTAGGTCTAACCGGTTCCGAAAAGCTTAAAAACCTCCCCCTCCCCGTACACCTTTTCATCGAAAACCATCGAATACGTGTCTCCTCATTTCCTCAGAAGAGCCCGTCATTGGAATAATCACGTTTCTGACTTACGCGATTTCAAAAATAGGAGTGCGCTTTAAACCATCTACCACCCCGTTTTCACCCCTTCAAAAAGTGAAAATCGAAATTTCGTCTTACACGTTATCTAATAGATTTCAACAGAAATTATTCCTGCAAATTTCACGCATCTAGATCTAACCGTTCCCGAAAAAGCCTAAAATTTCAACCCTCTTATTCACCCTCTTGGGGGTCGAATTTCGAGAAATTCTTAGTGGTTGCTTACGTCATTCGAGGAACCTCTATGTAAAATTTGAACTAGAAACTTCAAACCAGCGGTTTGAGCTGTGCGTTGATAGATCAGTGAGTCAGTCAGTCAGGGTATTCTTTTATATATATATAGATTCAGCTAATTTCACCGGGGGCCATTTCCCATAAGAAATGAGCGGGGTCCTTTGGAACAAATTTATATACAAACGCATGTAATAATTTGAAATCTTGTTTACCTTAAAATTCGTTCAAGATGAGAAGAAAAATGTTATTTGAGTGATATTTGTGTGTTGAAAATATTTAAAAATATATAAAAAAAAACACTACATTTTCACAATTACTTAGGCTCAGAATTTTTCTTGTTTATTTATTTCCAAACCAAAAATCCAACCTACGGTCGTCATCTCCCTCTTCAAGCGTATGTATATAATTTGCTTTATATGCCCTAATTTTCTTTGCCTTGTAAATTCTTTGGAGTTCAGACTTGCTAATATTAATAAGAGCTGATTTCTCTCTTAGTGGCATCCTAGGATTTTCTATAACAGAGGCATGAGCTATAATAGACCCAACATTGTCTTCATCATATGCTTTTATTTTTCTTTTCATGTTAAGAACACTACCAGTAGCCAGAAACTTTTTAATTATTCTCATAGCCTGAGTACGTGACAAAGCAGTGTTTGGAAATTTCATATTAAATTGGCTTACCACTTCTCTCAAGAGTTTTCACCGCCAATTCCGTAGCATTGCACAATATAAATTTTTTCACGCACTGTGAGTACCATTTTCACTTAATTTGTTATGCTTGGTTCGTTAATTTGAAACAGAAATTAAGGATAATATTGACTACATTTGACAGATATGTCAATAATAAATGATAAATGTGTATCCGCTGCTTTTCTCATAGCCTACTTTTAGCTTCTACATAACTTTAAATATTAATTCACAAAAAATAATTTCTATGCAGCTTTAATTGAATGGTTCAAAATAAAATACTAATTTATTGAAAAAATGGGAAGTTCAAAAAAAATTATTTTATATTCCTGAAATTTAGTGTAGGGGTATAAAATTGCATTCTAAATAACTTTTCTTAGTGGAATGTTTTCATATTTTGAAAAATAAAGGTACTTTATTAGTGGTGATTTTTACAACTTTGCTTATAAAACACCCTGTAGAACACCAAATCAAGTCATTTTTGGTATACTTTAGTTTTACAACAAGCAGGACTCAATCCCCAAATACCATTCCAAAATTCCAAAATTTTTGGTCCATTACACCTCTTGTTACATCTATCCTGGGACACACTGTATAAAACTTCATAAACAGAAAAAAATATTCAGAAAAAATCATATTTTTAAACGGCCCCCGACAGAGACCATGGCCAGGATTTTCGCATTCCCTCCCGAACGGTTGATGCAGGAAAGAATCCAGATCAGAAAAAATATTTGGTATTATAAACAACCCAGCTGTTTTCTTTTAAAAATGGAATTTCGGTCAAATTAGCTGAATTTTTAATGCAGTAGATTTCGACCTTCTAGTCCGTCTAAATTCTAAGATACAACTCAAAAAAGTTTTTAGTTGTAATACTTTCTATTAGTCTTAGCTTAAAAAAAATAAAATTTGAAAAAGGCGACAGAAAATTCATCCTAAAGGTAAGTGAAAGGAAATTATGTGACATTAAGTAAAACTTTTTTACCTCAACTTTGTATCTTCCTGATAAAAAACTCTTACAAAAACTGTCAGAAATGGCTCCTTTGACCTCTAATGCTCCAAAGTACGAAATATTCAATATAGTATTTAAAAATAAATATTTTGTATTTCTGCTTGCGCATTACTATTAAAAAACATTATTTTTGGTGTTTAGTAGAAGTATTTAAAGAAACTATTCATTTCTCTTTAATACTATTGATCCAAGTCTGACCAGTATATCAACAAGAAGTTCCCCCTACGAAACATCTTGTCAACTTCTTTCATACACTTAATATCTAACATTCGGTATGAAAAACAAAAAATAATCACTTGGAATAAAAGGCTTTAAGATTCTAAAGCCAAATTACAGCTAACAGCTAGTAATCCCAACGTTTTTGTAGCCAAAATTATGAAAAACAAGATGTTTCGTAGGGGGAACTTCTTACTGATATACTAACATGATCAGACTTAGTTCATCAGTACATAGAAAGAATGGTTATTTTCTTATTTTTCATACTGAATCATATTGTACATGAAAGAAGTTGACAAGATGTTTCGTAGGGGGATCTTCTTGTTGATATACTAACGTTATCAGTAGTATATGCAGTATTAAACGGTAGAGGTGAAAGGAGCCATTTCCAAAAGTTTTCCAATAAAGGTTTTTTGATCTGGGAGAGACAAAGTTTATGTACACATGTTCAAGCTAGGACGCGGATTTTACAATTAAATATGGAATTTATAAAAAGACAATATTCAGGTCCGCCTATCGTTAAAGGTAGCGTACATTTTTAAGATTATTTATACTTCCTTGCCATGGAAGTAACAGATTGCGAGTAAGTTCAACAAAGACAATAAAACGTAATCTTTCCACTTCAGTGTTTCATATGACAGTCTGGGCGTCCTTTGATTATGTGCGTCTCTTGCAGTGTTCGCTCTTTGTTCACCACACGATGCAGCGTCCACAACATTCGCGATGACCTATTTACATTGTGGTCCTAAATAATTGAAGCTTAATACAGAAAAATAGGTCACTACATGCCTTAAATTTTGAACTTTAACAATTCCATGTTAAAAAGCCATTATAAAGATTACATATTACGAATATAAATGTTTCCCTTATCTCTTTCTTTTCACAGGTTCATTGAAACAGAAATCGAAGATAAAATAATTAGTACCATTCCACGTATCGGCAAAATCGTCTGTTTTCATTGATTTAATTTGAGAGCTTTTGTATATAGCCGTTTCTTCTAAAAATCTTTCAAAACTTGGACTTGTTTCTTTCCTTTATTACATTATTACTTCCATTTATCTCTTTCTGAACTTAAAAAATACCCCCGTGAAAAAATGACTGACCTAAAGTCGAAAGGAATCGTCTCCCACTGTAGTTTCCAATCTATTACTTCGTTACCTGCTGTACTTTTTAAATTGGCTATAGTCGGATAAGATGGGTGAAGTTGTCCCCACACAGATTGTGCTCATTTTTTTTGCTTGGATTGTTATCAGTAGCACTTACAATTTTGCCAAATTTCAGCCCTTAATATTAAACCGTTTTCGAGTAAAAATAAATCGAAAATTTTCGAAAATAATTTTTATCTATTGAACGGCATAGCAGACTCAAATAAAATTTTTCTAGATTTTTTTTGACCCCTATAAAGTTTCGGCACTACTACCAAATCTTTTTTATAGAATTTTGGGGTGGTGTTTTATCACACATAATTACTTCCACATCCAGTGGAAGTATAGTAACGACAAAAAAATTTTTATTGTTCAAATAGGCTTCGAATGTCATGAAACGTCGAGATTTTAAATTTGAGCGAAAAAAAAACATTTCTATCTGTCTGTCGGTCTGTCTGTCTGTAACTTTTTTTTGTGCGCACGTTTACTCAGGAACCGTTTGAGATATTGACTTGAAATTTGGTACACATATGTACTTTAACGAGATCTAGAACTAGATTATATTTTCATCTTGTTCCGTCGAAGAGTTGAGGGGTAAATTGGGGTAAATTTGTGGTAAATCAAGCAGGTAAGAGTCCATAAAATTGGTATTTAGTATATATAAGAGAAGTTAAGGTCTCAAAAAAAAATTTGACATTAGCTACCCCCATTACCACCCCCCACCCCATTATTAAGGATGAAAAAAAATTGTGATTTAGTGTGTGTACAAGAACCAGAAACCTCAAAATATTTTTTTACTTCATCCACCTCCCACTACCACCCCCTATCGCCACCCCCGCCCCACTACCGATGTGGGGTATCGTTTTATGGGTTTTTGGGGTAGAGGATTTCAAATATTATATTATTAAAGTTCCATAAATAATTATTTCCACACAAAATTTTTTCGTTGTGAGTGACTTGGATAGAAAATCTGGATATGGAAGTAGTGATTCCTTGGGCAGCGGTTTTTTCTAAAGCGATCAAATGGGTACTTGGTACTTAAAAAAAATAAAATGTTAATTTTTATTTTTTTAAATTATGATACGCCGATGTTATAATTGTTATATATTTAAGGACCTTCTACTAATAATACCGATTCATTAAAATTAGGAATTATAGAATACCATCCCAAGATGCTACAAAAAAAAATTGATAACTTTAGCGTCAATGTATCAGAATTTTAAAAAATGAAAAACATTTTATTTTTTCAAGTACCAAGTACCCATTTGATCGCTTTAGAAAAATTATGTGTGATAAAAATCCATTCCAAGATTCTACAGAAAAAATGTGGTAATTGTGCCTAAACTCTATAGGGGTTAAAAAAATCCAGAAAAATTAAACATTTTTTTTAATGTTCCCGTTGTCAGATTCTGTTCTAATGTATTCCTCATTTATGTTCTGGTAGTATCTATAATTGGTTAAAATTTTATTTGAATCGGTTATGCCGTTCAATAGATAAAAATTATTTTCGAAAATTTTCGATTTTTTTTTTACTCGAAAACGATTTAATATTAAGGGCTGAAATTTCACAAAATTCTAAGTGATATTGATAACAATGCAAGCAAAAAAAATGAACACAATCCGTGCGGGGGTAAATTCACCCATCTTATCCGACTATAGCCTTTGTACCAATCATTATGGCCTTCTTATTGAGGCCATTCGTCCTCTTCTCGAGTACCTCTGAGTAGATTTCTTTCTGGTACTACATTCGATTTTCTAAACTTAAAAACTGTACCTGATAAAATCGCAAGGACTAGTCTTCTACTGTAGTTTTAAATCTAATAAAACCTGACGCAAAAATTACTTTTTAAAAATTTGTACCAATCATTCTTAAAAATATATCTGAAGACGAATGGCATTCTAAGGCTTCTTCTTCTCAAGAACGCCCAAATGAATCGTGGCAAATGATTTACCAGTAGAGCGCAGACTGGTTTCTTTCTCTTATTACATTATAACCGTCATTTAACTCCAGATGCAAGTCAAAGATTTTCTGAACGTCAAAAAGTTTCCTGAATCATAAATGGTTGACGTGATAAAGTCGCAAGGAATAGCCAGCCTCCCACTGTAGTTTCCGTTGCCTGATGCAAAAATAATCTTTTTTAATGTTGTATCAACGATTTTTTAAAATATCTTTGCCGACGAATTGTTCTAACTGACGTTATTCCTCTTCTGCTTAAGCACGCCCAAGTAAATCACGGCGAACAATTTCTTTGCAGACTTGTTTCTTTCTTTTATTGCATTACTACCGCCATTTAACTTTGAATGCAAATCAAAGATTTTCTGGGCTTAAAAATGTATCCGTGATCAGAAATGATTGACCTGATTAATTCGCAAGGAATACCCTCCCACTGTAGTTTTCATTACCTGATGTAAAAATAATTTGTTTGAAAATTTTTTCCTACTATTCTTAAAACCATCTTTGCCGACGAATGGGCGTTCTTACTAAGGCTATTCGTCTTCTTTTCAAGAACGCCCAAGTAAATCGTGGCAAATGATTTAGCAGTAGAACGTAGACTTGTTTATTTTTCGTATTAAATTATTACCGTCATTTAACTATAGATACAAATCAAAGACATTCTGAGCTTAAAAAATGTACCAGTGATCAGAAATGATTGACCTGATAAAGTCGCAAGGAATAGCCTCCCACTGTGGTTTTCGTTACCTGAAAATTTGTGCCAATCATTTTTTTAAATATCTATGCTGCCGAATGACGTTCTTATTGAGGCTTTTCGTCTTTTTCTCAAGAACGCATAAGTAAATCGAGGCAAATGATTATAGAGTAGAGCGTAGACTTGTTTCTTTCTATTATTATATTATTACCATCATTTAACTCTAGATGCAAATCAAAGATTTTCTGAGCTTAAAAAATGTACCCATGATCAGAAATGATCATGGGTACATGATCATTTCTGATAAATTCGCAAGGAATAGCCTCCCACTGTAGTTTTAAATCTATTACTTAGTTACTTGATGTAAAAATTACTTTTTAAATAACTTTAGCAGTAGAGTCAATCATTTTGGATCTGTGCTACTGGATAAGTTCGCCTGTGGCCCTAATGCGCTTAAGCATGCGGATAATGGCTGAAAGATGTGATACACGATTTTTAACTCACCTGAAGCGTCCCGTGGGGTGGTGGATCGGGCCGGCGAATCGTCGCGTGGCTTGTGGAGTAAGGTAAGCTGCCAAAGGAGGAATGGCTTTGTTGTTGTTACTTGGGTTATTGGCAAACTTTACAGTGATAGGTTCAGTGGATCCCTTGGGAATGGTCCCGTTTAATTCTTGGATGGCTCTTTCAGCTTCTAAGCGTTGATCAAATCGAATAAAACCTACTCCTTTTGATAGACCTAAACCAAATATTCAATATTATAGGGCATGTTTAAATCGAGCAACGGGCCAAATTTCCAAGTTTGTGTGGGAATTAATGGATTGGAAATATGTCATTGCTCCGTTTACCAAACATAGGCCGTCGAGTAATATGATTGAAAAATTAAGGAGGTACATTAATTTGAACAAGCGTTTTGGTAGGTTAATATGATCATGCACAAAGTATATAATCTGGATTTCGAAGCACATTCCTAAACAGCCTATCTTGGTGTTCTAAATGTGAGAAAAGAAAGATATAACCGATATTAAAAAAATAATAATAAAGTGGCAAGAGTATATCGTTCTCTTCTTTGTATGGCATGTAATATAATATGTGTGTTAGTGTGTGTAGGTATGTTCGTGTGTTGGTAGTGATTGCTCTGCTCTTTTATCACAAACAAAACGAAAACGAACAAAAAAAAAACAGCAACTAAAAATTAACATGCCACGATGCAAAATAATAACAACAAAAATTTCAATGAAAGCTGTGTAAATTAAAGAAATAAGTTGAAATAACAAAAAGTGAACTTAATTTTGAA
Source organism: Rutpela maculata (assembly GCA_936432065.2). Lineage (NCBI taxonomy): Eukaryota > Metazoa > Arthropoda > Insecta > Coleoptera > Cerambycidae > Rutpela > Rutpela maculata. Next base: position 76,656,006 of record OW386294.2, on the reverse strand, counting down.
TATGTGTTCGTCAATTGATTAGGGGGATGGGTGCATCGTACAGCTGTCTTCAGTTTAAATTTTAGTGAAGTTCACGTATAAGCAACTAAACAACGATAATATAGCGGTTTGGTAAATTTGACAACAGACGATATGAAATTAGTGCTGTTTCAGCTTTTGGGTTAACTTGACTTCGCGCCCCGAAACAGAACAACCAAAAGGTGGATTGGTGGTTGTGGGTGGTGTTCAGTTGGGTGTTATGGTAGAGAGAGAGGTACGTACCAGGCAAATTCTCTCCGGCCCCCGAGACAAATTGACGTACTAGGGAAGAGAAGAAAAAAACGCAAAATATAGGTACAGTAAGACAAATTAACTGGTGATCTGGCAGAGCCCGGGTGATACACCACGAACGTCTACCGCTAATAATATTAAAGCCAAATTTCAACAGTAACTCTGAGTAAAAATCATATAATTAAATCAAAGCTACAACATCCAATAAAAATAATAAAAACTAAATATTTACTGATTATAATAATCAATAAACAAACTGCAAGTATGTTGATGTATTTTGTATGTATGTTACTGTGATTGTGGCATTAGACAAAAAGGAAGATCCGTGGCCCGCTCTTTCAACAAAACCAATCCTCAGATTAAGAAAATTGTGAACTAACCCATCGGTCGGCCCATGGACCTTTGACTGTTGTTTTGCGATCTCAGTGAAACCGAGTCGCTAAAAAGGTGAAAACATACTCGGTGCTGCTACAATATCAAGCAGCCACCCAGTGAAGAAGTATATATTCACCAAATTCAACAACACGAAAAGACAACATTCATGCTTACCGGTAATATTATCGCACAAAATGCGCGACGTTATTATCCGACCAAATGGACTGAAGAGGGCTTCTAAATCTTGCTGGGTCATATTCTTGGGCAAACCAGATACATATAAATTAGCACCTTTGATGGCCTCTGAACTCGGCCTGGCATAAGAAACCTGAAAACAATGACCCTGTTGAGCAGAAAGATCAGGAACGCAATAATTCGGATTGCATAGGCCATAACTTGCATTGAAGTGAAAAGTCACCGCGACGATGCAGATGCAGCAGCATCGTTGCCAAATGCAGGTCAACTTAGCTATTCGCAACATTTATCCTGTGATTCATGTGAATGACCCTGTCACGGTAACTGGAACCTTTAGTCGGGTACTTCGTTACGTTTTTGTCTCGACGTACGTATAATTTTGAATTGTACAATTTGAAGTTTAATTATAACTAGTTTAGTCGTTTAACACTACAGCACATCCACTGCCTAGACGTGGATCGCTAAATTCAGAAAAATATGTACCTACGTTAAACAAAGTTATGGTCGTAACATTTATATAATTTTAACGTTAGATAAATAATAATTTTATTACTTCGTATAACATTTCGTATCTTACCTTTATCGTTTTGTTTTGTAATCTGAGTCCATTTAGTGTATTGATGGCTTTTTCTGCATCTTCTGGTCTGTGGTAATTTACAAATCCGTAGCCCAAAGATTGCCCTGTAAGCAATGGACTAGTCAGAACCCCGGGAACTGCAGGAATTAGAATTTCGAAAAAAATACGTGTTAATAACACAAAAACAAACCAAAATAAAAAATAAACTAAAGAAAATTAATTGTTAATAATTGCTTTTTAGATTATTTCAAAAAAAATCATATAATGTGTATGATAACTAAGTCTAAGTATAGCTAGTCATTCTTACTACACTTTATGATGTCTCATTAAACGGTTTAAAGAAACTTGTGGTACATATTAAAATGTTTTAGTTAATAAAAAAATAATATTAAACCTGTTAATTGGATTAATCAGTTGCAAAATAAATAGTGAAAAATATGTAATGTTTCTACAAGCCAAACTACAAAAACATAATGAAAACTTATGTCAAACGAAATAAAAACAAACTGTGCCCATTTCGTCGTTTGGTCAACTTAGTGTCGGGCCATGCTTTTGTAGTTATTTTACGGTACACCGCTAGGATATAATATTTAAAAAGTAAACAATAGATATTTGAATAATGGCTGCAAAAATAAATATTTACACAAGTATGCTCTATACAGAATAATGTTATGCTCATTTCTTATCTTAAAAAATACTGCTGCTGTAAAATATTTACAGGTGCAGGACCGCACAGATCATTTATGATGACTTTTGGGGATACTACGTAGTGAGTTGGATACCGGACAAATCTAGTTTACACCCCGAGATGTGTGGCCGTCCTGCTCAATATTTCGGCTTTTTAAGTAAAATTAGAATATGAACACACCATAATGTTAAGGTTTGAAATAGTTTAGCTAAAAATAGTTCGAAATGTTTATACTACTTTTTGGGTTGCTTTGAAGTGACAGAGTAAAACTTTGCATAATTTTCGTCCAAATATTGATTGTATGATGTCATAATATTTTTCCAATATCGAATTGGCATATTGCCCGATTTAATCAAGATGTTGCACTATATTCAAGGATCTGATACGCCAGATAAATATTTTATAGTACTCAGTTTATTTTCAACGGCAAAAGGAAACAACTTCAGTCACAAGAATGTTTATCACATGAATAATATCTTATTTGCAGAATATTAAAACTGAGAGTTATAACGGCCTAAATCAGTTTAATTGCAGAAGCCATTCATAGGCTAATTAGCAAGGTATATTTTACAGTTTTTTTTTGCTTATAACCTTACAACAGAAGTTGGGTTAAAAGTATCCAACCCAAAATACGTTTTTATTCCATTAAATTATGAGTAAAATGGGCGTTATCGCTCTACGATAAATAGAAATCGAGATATGGATTGTGTGTCCCAAAGATTCACGAAAATACCCCAAAAAATGCGCTTTCTTATACGTTCCCGCCAGGGGCGGCCCCAGGGCGGTGCGACCGCACCGGGCGCCATCATGGAGGGCGCCGAAAATGCAATAATAGTTCGTCTGCGCAAAAAATAAAACCCAAGCACCTTAAATAATACCACTTAACCCTACAACTTCAATTTCTGTGAAAAGATCTATATTCATTTGTTTCAGTTTTTAATTAATTTACGATGTAAATTTGACGTATGCATGCGTTGTCTGCGTCATAGTAGTTTAAATAAACCTTTTCAAACAAATGTTGTACCTTTTTACTTTTATGTTACTTTATGTATCTCATCTATACTGACCATACTACTACTATACTAATCTTTCGGAGGTCTGAGTTATTAATAATATAAAGGTGTAAAAAATGTAAAATGTATGTTATCTTCATGGACCAGGAGCCCGCCGGTTTACTCCCAAAATATGTGAATTGTTGTTAATTTGGGGCAGTAGAGCACAGAAATGACCATGGCAGCCATTTTTTTTTTTTGGGGACAGGGGCGTACGGCAGGCCCTTAAAGGTGTAAGAAATATGACTTGTAAAAGTAAAAAAAAGTCACAAATAAGTCATAGGTTTACGCATGGAGGTTGGAGGGATTTCTTAGTTTACCCCCAAAAATCATGAATCCAGGCCCCCATTCATTTTGGGCGGAACAAGGAAGCGCTACACTCACCCAAATTTGAAAAAAAGTAAAAGATTAAAAAAATGATAAGTTTATGAATGGCGAGATGAATGGCAATCAGGCGTATCGGCTGTTCCTACCGCATGTATTAGTTACCCTTGTGATTCTATGAGTATCACAAATTTACGACTGGCAATCATAAGCTTGGTAAGTATGAACCGGAGTGCGAAAATATATTCGCCATCTTTGAAAAGTGATGCGAAGGCCTTGGCCTATGCTTATTGGGGGGGCGGCGCCACAAGGTCTAGCACCACCTAAAAAAATTGCTAGGGCCGCCCCTGGTTCCCGCTAGCAACCTTTATTTTTTTATACGCGAACGAAAAAAGCGCATATGAGACGGATCAATGTAAACTATATAAAAAATCGGATTCAACTTTGACGTTGTCAATTAGACAGTCCACATTCATTTATGCTGCCCAACGCATTAGACAATTCAATCTTGGAAGGTTTTTCTGCTTGACATTGTTAATCCCGGAGTATTTGGCTTATTTAGTGATATTTAATGTACAATTCATTTTTGCATTTTCCGTAAGTATTTAACCCGTTAAGTATATAGTGGAAAAATTAGGCCGCCAGCGTTAATATTAACTGTAATATTTGATTTCCAATTCGTAACATATCTGAAACGTCCGACGGCGCGAATGATTACAGCACTCGCTCGACTGGTTTTATGAGTTACGCGGTTCTAGCACGTCTGTTGTGATTGCCGTATGAAACTATATAGGAGCAGGGAAGCGGCCGACCGCTGTAGTGGTTTGACGTCCCACTGCGTTTTCGCGCGCCCAATTTTCATTATTTATTTTGAGGGAGAAGGAGTTGAAAAAAAATTCTAATATTTTGCACATTTACTAACTACAAGGTGTACTTTCGAAATATTTTTTAAAAATGCTAAATGAGTCCATTATGCGTTATTAAATAAAACAACATATTCACATTCTTCTACTCTTTTTCGTCTTATTCACAACGCCTTGCCAGACATTTTGTGATCCATGCATTATTCTAGTACATCGTCTGTCGTGGTTGCTTGTTAGGCGCACTGCCACACTAAAACTCTTTTCCATGAGCCTCCTTGGTGACCTCTGCCCAACATTTTGGGAGGCGTCCCCTCCTCTTTGTCAAAGTAATGGGTTAAATTATTGAAAAAAAATATGTTGAGAATTAAAAAAATGATGCGAGTTGTATTGTGTTGGGTTATTTTTGTTACTACTGTGTGTTAGCGTGCCCAGATTGAGGCAAGACTATATACAAATCTAGATAATTTCATATTAAATACAGATAAATGGTGCGATACTATTCGAACTAACATTTCCGAACTAGAGTAATTGCTATACACACTAAGCAACTAGTCATACGGTCTCGTACTGGTTTTAAAGGAGTATCCATGTGTTAAATTTCATTAAAATTGTTGGAGGAAAAAATATTTTCCACTTTTTACCGGTATCCAAATAATATAGTTTATATTTCATCGTTTTCCTCTGCAAAGAAACCTTCACCAAAGCCCCATTTTGGTCAAAATTTACGGGAGAGGGTCCCAGTTTGTATTTGAACGGAAAGAGGGAGTGGGAGCGACTCAAAAAGTTTGCCTCTCTGGTTTTAAGCTCAATAATCGGAAAACTGTAAATCATAAAAAGTTCCGTCGGTGATTACTTTGTTACAAGAGTCTAGAACAGAGGCGCACTGAAGGGGGGGAGGGGCTTTGGGGGCTTAAGCCCCCCCCCCCTGGAGGTCAGCATCACTTGCCCCCCTCGAGGAAAGTATTTGTTACGTTGTCAAGGCGACATTGTTTTTTGTCTGGATTTTTATTTGTATTTTTCTCATGAGGCGAAAAATTTTTTTCAGATTTTTAATACCACCCCCCCTATGAGGCACTTCTTGTACGAGGTGGAAAAAATTTGTACCCCTCCCCCCTCCCTTGAGGTGATAAAAAGTAGTGATCGCGGAGTCCGAAGGGATATTCTTAAAAATGTTAGTGCCCCCTCCCAGTAACCTTTCTGGATCCGCCCTTGTTAATCATATTATTATTATTTGTAGTAGCCCCCCCCCCCCTCAGTAATTTTCTGGGTGCGTCCCTGGTCTAGAATAACTTGTTTTCTGTGTGAGACATATTATAGATTAAATAAAAACATGACATAAGGAGAGTCACTTAACATTACGTGTCCAAATTTGACGTTCTATAATACCCTGGCTCATATTCCTGGTTATTGTAGTATACTTTCGTCTATTCCATATGAACTATATCATTAAACGCGTAGAAATCAAGATATCAATGAAAACGAAAGAATGTGCAATTTTTGGGGGTATTTTTGTCTCTTGGCTGCCTATTCACCGATTTTTATGTCCCAGATAGCAGACTGCCGTCATATCGACGTCATTTTTAGGCAATTGTTGGTCGACGACGTTGAATGACGTTTTTGTAATGTCATGTTATTAATAAAATTTTAACGTAAGAATGTTACACTAATTTGATGTAATTGTTACATAATTTTCTTAATATTTCTATAGAAGTTATTTCTTGATAACGTCACATATAAATTATTAGCAATAAGCGGTAACTTTTTCTCTAATATTCTTCCTCTAATAAATTTACAAATACTAAATAATGTGAACCGCGAACTTCATTCTGAAAACATCAAATAATAATTTGCTTTCTCTAAAGCTCTCGAGGACTACGTGTTATTTTGCACTAAATTGGAGCATTTTATTTCCTAAGCCATTTTTAATTTAATTTATACCAATTAGCAATTAAACAAAAACACCATCATAGATATGGTATTTTTAAATGTCATCAATTTGACATCGCAAAATTATGTCTTAACTTGCGACATTGTTACGTGATTTTGATGTAAATTTTACGTCAAAGTGATGTAACGTCTAACCAAAAAAATACATCAAACAAACGTTGGTCTGATACCTCGAGTATCGCGAGGCAAGGCCCAGTTTATACATAAAGGAGCACGCACATTTCTTATGTAAATTGGGGTACAGTCAAATTGGCTGAATGTTGTAGATTTCGACTATCTGATCAAAAGCTCTCATGAGCCCAACTCGATCCTATGTCTAGTTTCCGAGATACAACTAAAATTCTGTATCTTGTCGAACTTATAATTTATTGATGGGATATTAGAGGTCAAAGGAGCAATTTCCGAAAGTTTTTTAATTAAAGTTTCTTGATCAGGAAGACACATACTTTATGTAAAAAATGTTTTAATCAATTTGACCGAATATTTTTTTCACTTGTTATTTTTACACAGATTTCCCGGCGCCTTCGCCATAATTTTTTCTACGCTATTTTTATTAAAACAACAAATGTTTTTAGTGCAAAATATTATAAAAGGCCATTAGAACGTATGACAATATAAAATGTATGAAGAAAATCATGAATTCGAAAATTCTTTAATTGTACAAGAGGTCATTCTTGTACATTTGTTGAGCTGTATCTCGGAAACTAGACATAGAATCGAGTTGGGCCTATGAAGAGTTTTTGATCAGAAAGTCGAAATCTACAACATATTAAAAATTCAGGCAATTTGACTGTACCCCAATTTACATAAGAAATGTGCGGGGTCGTTTAATAAACCTCTAGCCATTTAATACTAAAAATCCAGTTCAGTAAATTATAACAGGCCATTTGAAATAAGTGGGCCTTGATTAAAGCGCCAATAACTATGCGGTGGCCAACTTTTTTATTTCAATTTAAGCTCTGTTTGCGGTTAAAAAAATAATGTCGATTAAAACAAATTGTCAACTAGATTCAGGAATTAAAATTTTTTTTTAAATCAATTCTGAATTAACCTTAACCTGTACATCTCGCGTAAATGCCTGTATTTTTGTCACTTCTCCTGTGATATTTAAGTACAAAAAACTACGGAAATAAAACGAAAACTGTTTTCTTAAAATAGTTATTTTTGTATTAGAGGAAATCACCAAGAGTAAAAAATATTTAATACTACGTTTTTCTTTAGGCTTATATTTTTAATTGGATCATATTTTGGGGGGCTGGCTAAATATTTTTTTCATTTTTCGTTTTTTTTTGCACAAATAATCACCATATCCTGCTTATTATAGAAAAAAGTTTATTCGAAAAAGCACATTGTATCTAGAAAATTGGTTTAAAACTTTAGTTTAAAAAAAATTGAAAAAAAATTGAAATAAAGTGGACAGCAAAATTTGATTGTAACATTTTTAAATTTAATCATTTGCATGCACCTCCTTAGCAAGCAAACTATGTTAAAGGACGCAATACAAGAAAACAAATACTAAAGGAGGAGGGTCGATTTGGGCGGTTTTTGCCCCAAATTATTTTTGGATGAAAAAATCAGAAAACATTTTTTTTTAATGTCTACTAACAATAATAACTCGATTTTACCCTAAACGGACGACCCCCGCCCCTCGATCCTGAAAATGCCATCACTTGCTAACAGCGTTTTTGGGGAGATATATCGCTTTCAAACTTATATTTGCTTGATAAAATACCACACTACCACACTAACTCCCTTTTAACTGTATCCGCTCTCATATATCATTTTTTCCCTTTTTACCTCTCCTTTTTTACTATTATAAATGCAAAATATCCAAGCTCGCTCCTGGGGTTTTTGGGGTCGCTGAACCCGAACTTGATGCGATTCAGGTTAACGGACTTCGGGTTCGGAATCAGCGACCCCAAAAACCCCAGGATACCCTGGTCAAGTCTGGTGAGCAAGCTTGGATATTTTGCATTTATATTTCCCGCAAGAGGCGAAGAGAAGGCCTCACAAAACGTTGTGTCAACAAGGAGCTGATGGAAAATAACTTCGGTGAAGCCGAACGCCCAATAGGTAACCGAGAAAGAAGAAGGCGTGATTCTGTCAGACGTAGCATACAGCAAAGGGAAGCCAACTAGAGTACTGGATCACAAAAAGTATCTCAAGACGTTGTGAATAATAATTTGTATGTATCTGGCTTATTTTTATTTTTCTGAAAAATATGAAGAGTTATTTTTTGTTCTTACATTATGTTAAGGAAGTAAAATTTGAGTATTAGAAGTAGTCATTTTAGTAAATATACATATTATCAAAAATTATTATTTTTAACAATATTAAGGATCTTGTCGAAATATACGTGAATTAAAATTTTTTTATACGGCGTCTCTGATTTATCGATGAATGGTGAAATACGTCTTTCATTTGTGAACATACATATGGAAAGCAGCCAATAAATTAAATTTAACATGTAATATATATTTTTAAAATATATATATATAGCAAATTTTGATTTCTGTACTTTCTGGATTAAACTTGTAATTAAACAAAAAAAAAATGAATTATAAATATTTTAATTTATGAAAAATAATATCTTCATCATACATAAAAATATGGTACTCAAGAGATGGCTACTACGTTTAATACTACATCTCTCATTTTGATTTCTATACAGGGTGTCCCACTAGCAGTGGACACTAAAAAATCACTCGAAGAAACAACAGGATCGATTATAATAAAATTTGGAAAAATATACATACATATGATAGAGAAATATGGCGCCTTCTGGATTTTGTCTAGTGGGTCAGGGGTGGAATACCCTAATGTTTTTTACCCCTAAACTTTGATATAAATACGTTTCGTGAATTTGAGATGACGACATTATTATATAATTTTCTAAATAAGGTACTCTTGTTTGATACCATTTTCTGGAAAAAAAATGATTTTCTGGTAAGAGTGACAAGGGATCAGGATTAACATCTTAGTCAAATTTTGTACATAAAGACAGTATAAATAATTTGAGAGCGTCAAATTGGTAAAAATTTTGATTTTTTTAGTTTGTAAGTCGCATCGTAAAAATAGGTTTCCAATGATCTTCAACCTGACCATTATCAATTCAAAACAAATCGCTTTTCGATGTTTTCAGCCCAAACCATTTAGCGTTTATAAATTTATTAGAATATAAGGATAAAGAGTGACTTTATTGTTAATGATTTATATGTGGCGTTATCTAGAAGTAACACCTATAACAAACTACGTGGTAAAGCATAGAATCATCATACATTAAAATATGACATTACAGATATATCAAACTGACGTTACAAACTAATGTCAAAACTTTGTCGAAAATATAACGTTACAGAGACGTTATTTATTCGTCGTACTACGACCAACAATTACTTAAAAATTACGTCGATATGCTGACTTTCTGCTATCTGGAGTATGCTCTATGTTTACGTCTTATCATGTAGAGCCAAAATGGCTGAACCGAACTGATTTTGAAAAATGAAGTGCTGAAATATTCGTTTCAATCCCAGGAATGTCACTATATAGAAAATTTTTTAAAAACAAAATGGATACGGTTTCCGAGATATTTATAACAGTTTAACAATTTTAAATTTAATGGAAAACATGGGTAAACTTCTATTTAAATCATTCTGATTATCGATCGCTAAATATCATTTTTTTTTGTGATACTGTGGAACTAGTCCAAACAGCCAGAAAAAAAAATTGATGGTAAGACTAATACTTAACTAAATATCATTATTTTTACAAATATCGACTAAAATGTTGGTCGATTACATCGTTTCATTCTAGTGAAAACTGTCAGTGAAATACCATATGTTGGATAAGGCAGCAGCTGGATTTAGAGTATTTTAGCAAAATCAAAACAATAAAAACAGAAAAAAAATAAAAAATAAATAATTATAAGCTTTAAAAACAGTGCATCAAAATCGGATCACCCGTTGAAGAGATATGAAGCCACAGACAGACAGACAGACAGACAGACAGACAGACAGACAGACAGACAGACAGACAGACAGACAAACATACGCGTCAAACTTATAACTCTCCTTCCTCCTCTTTTTGGGTCGGGGGTTAAAAAGGAAAAAAACGAATCGCTTTTTCACGCTTGACATTTACTGTGGTTATACTTTTCAGTCAATGTAAGTTTTATCTGATTTTCAACCTTCTCTATAGTATCTGTTAGTACTAAAAGGATTTTTTACCGTAGCCGCATTTTTAAAATAATTTATTTACTCCTTTGCTGTATTTGTCTGATTAGATTTTGAGCAAAATGGGACCCGTAGATGCCGAGATTTCTATTTGGAGAAATGTTCTCAAGGTCACGTACTAATATAGGTTAAAAAAGTATAAATAAATTCTAGATGATGGCACATGAACAAAGCTTTATTTTTTTCTAAAATGTAAAAAATGTATTCTAAAAAGAATACCAACATAAATGCGACATACTGAACAGGATCAGGATCATAGTCTCCTTTATTTAAATTAGACAGTAACGCTAAAATTTTACTAATTGCATTCCATATGTATCTCTTATTTACTTTCCGGCATGGTAGCGCTGCGGGCTAAAACATATTAGTGACGAGCACGCTTGATCGCACTGTCTATCGTGTACTGAGTTCAATCTTCAGTTCTGACAATGGCAATGTCGGTAGGTAATGGACGTTGTCTGCGTTTTTTCGAACATGTAACTCCCTTCCGTGGCTTTGGATTTGCGGATTCTTTACTATGTGTGGTGTGTTGAGATTTATGTTATAATTGACAAATAGCGTTGAATGTACGAAGTGATATCAAAATGATGTTTTTTTTACTGCACCTTTGATTTCCGGTAAGTGAATGCGAAGATAACTCGAAAATACTCGCAACAACTTGTAACAGATGACAGATCCGACCAACGCGATTGTATTTGGTGGTCTTCTATCATGCAAATACAGGGTGGACCAAATTAGATGGAATTCGGGGTTCTCTAAAACTATGGCAGATAGACAAAAACCAATATAGGTGTCATGAGCTCGATTTGCGAGAAACAAACAATAGCGTAAACCGCGATCGTATATTTTTTCGAAAATTAACCACTTTTTCTAGAGATAAATATGACATATGATATATCGTTGAATAGCTAATTTAAGTTGTGATCGAATAATGAAATAATTTACAGAGTGTCCCATTAAAAAAAACACAAGTTATGTATGTCTATATTTCGAAAACTGAGGCATGCATAATTTTCTTCTTCTCAGCAACGGATTCTACTGAAAAAAGTACCTTAAGAATGTGTTACTGGATTTTCGACACTTGGCAATTGAGATATAGAGGTCCAAAAATGCCAATTTTCCGCTCTGTAGCTCGGTAGTCGAAAATCGAGCTCAGGATACCTGTATTAATTTTTATCTATCTGCCATAGTTTTAGAGAAAACTTCAAATCCCATCTAATTTGGTCCACCCTGTACAACTGCTTAATTATTATATTATTATAGTATGGTGCATATCAAGTTAAAGCAGCACGATACATGAATTTCACAAAACAACTTTTTGCAACATACCACTAGAACAGAAAATCCATTGCCTGATCTATCCAGTAAACAGAGAGATATAATAGACGCGGAAAATGTATAATAGCAGACAAACTGATTCATCTTTTGATTTATCGGAAAATGTTCCGTAAGATTTAAATCTGGACTTCTTGCTGGTCACTTCATCATGGGTGTACCAACTTACATGAGCTGCTTGAATTACACGTATTCTTACATTAACAGGTATTAACATCAAATTATCCCCTATAGAAGGAGCAAATGGCATTCACCATGTGACGTATGGGATGCGTGTGACATACCTGTGTAACGTAGAAGTATTCTATTGTATTTTTCATGCTCAATTCTAGTCTAGATTGATAATATATTAAAAGACCTCTTGAAATCCATAAATTGAATTTCCGCCCTGGCGTACTAATTTTGCGACGGTCGATCAAATATTTAACAAACCCGGTATAAACTAATACAGTAAACGTGGCTAAAAATGAAAACGAAAAAAAAACAATGGAACTGAATGAAATACTGAAGTACGGCCCACGACCAGACATCTGATACAATGTGCTCCACTCTTTATGCATATTATAGTGAGGGGGACCTATACACGTGGCTCTGAAAATGACTCACGTTTTTAAATCTGAAGGGGGAAGTATAAAATGAATACGATGGAATTGTCGCAGCGGGACTAAACAAATCGCACTTACGTTTTTTGACACGAAGATATAGCACAAATGGAACGCTTTGTGCACACACTTATCTAGCAGGGACCCATTTTATGCTGTTGTGAATCAAGAATTTAATTAATATAATAGAGTGCACAAGTACGACTAAAGTACGATCCATTTAAGTAGAACATAATATTGGCTAGAGCGTAGTGATCCTATGTCTGTGATGTCACTTCTAAACCATATTGTTTAACAAATATTCATCCATACAAATAATTATTGTTATTGCAATATCTAGTCTTCTTTTTTATAGACTATATTTACATCCCATATTTTAATATTACTTGTGAATATTGTATTTCTAATAATAATAATAATAACGAATGTTCATTTTCAAATACTGGAATATTCATATTTGCTTCATATTAGCTGCCCCATATTTCTGTAAAATCATATAGTTTAAGCAATATTTTTCAACTTATGCCACGTTGTTATTGCATTTTCTGGCAATATTGCAGGACAAACATCTACTAATAATGACAAATATTAGAGAATATTAAATCACAACTTACACACTTTTTTATTTATCATGAAATTACCCAATTTCTGTATACTGTTGCCCTAATCTGGGCACGCTAACATACTAGTTAGTAAACTTTCTTTTCATATTACCTAACCAACATTCATCAATACAAACATGATATACAAACAATATGATATTGAAAAACCTATGGTGACTTCATGTTGGTTAAGAAATGTTATTTAACCGATATTACACAGGGTGGGGTAATAGAGCGTCGGACTTACAAGTAAACTAGACAAAAAAGTCTATAACCAGAACTTACTTTCGAATATACAGGGCGAGCCAAGACGAAATTACAGGATCAAGTGCTTTTTTTTAATGGAAGCCTCTTTCTAGACTCTATTCATTCCTATATTATTATTGATTATCTCCCAACCACTTGGATGTAATGAATTTTTTTTGTTGAAATAATGCAGTCTGCAGATGCATATTGAAACAATCACCAAAATCACAATTATTGGTTTTAAGAAAAACTTATGTGAATACTAGTTACGAGACATCTAATTAATGTTTTTGAAACATTTTCACTTCGTAAAAACGTATAGGGTGGCCAAAAATTATTTTTCAATGAAGAATTTTTAAATTGATCTTTCTTAATTTTTTCAAATGAACACCCTCTATATCTTTCGTTTTAATTTGCAATAACTACAAAATTCAACACCCTCTATATCTTTCGTTTTAATTTGCAATAACTACAAAATTCAACACCCTCTATATCTTTCGTTTTAATTTGCAATAACTACAAAATTCAAGAATAAACTTAAAAAAAATAGGTTTCTTCAGATAATTAATTAGAAAATTAGAAAAAATTATAATAAGTGCTCCATATGTTGCCCAGAGACACACGTCTCTATGCGCTTTTGAAATGAGGTTTCTACTGTTCCTAAAATTGCGGATGTGATAGGTCTTTATAAACAATTTGCTTCACGTATCTCCATAAATATAAATCCATTTCTGTAAGATTTGGGAATCTAACTGGCCATTTAGTTTGTCCATTTCTTCCAATCCATTGAAGTGGTTAGGTATTATTTAAGTGGTCTCTAACTGCATTTAAATAATGTGGTAGAACACCATCTTGCTGAAACCACATCCTATTTCGAATCATTTCAGGAAGATTCACCAATAGTTGTGGCAGATAGTTTTGCAGAAAATGAAGATAAATAGCTCCAGTCAATGTACCATCAAAGAAATGTGGCCCTATTACATGTTCTCCAATAATTCCTCCCCAAACGTTTATAGACCATCTGTGCTGGTTATCAAATTGTCTAAAAAAGTGAGGATTTTCTGAAGCATAATAATGGAAATTGTGCCTATTAACAAATCCATTTTTATGAAAACTTGCCTCATTAGTGAATAAACATTATGAAAGAAAAGGCGACATCTTGCATTTTATCTCTGGCTGAATTACAAAACTGTATACGCCTTTGAAAATTGTCATCAGATAATTCCTGGTGCATTTGAATATGATATACATGAATCTTGTTTTTAAGATTCGACCAACAGAGACCGTCTACCTATTCTATTAGTCTACTATTTACCCACTTCAATCTATTGGAAGAAATGGTAAATGGCCTCATTTCAGAATTGCATAAAGGCGTGTGTGAATTATTTGAAGAAACCTCTATTTTTTAAGTTTATTCTTGAATTTTGTACTTATTGCTCAATAAAACGAAAATGGTTGCAATTAGTCGTAAGTGCTTATAATAAATGTTCGTTTTTCATATCCACATCACATCGTCGAAAAATATACAGGGTGTTCCATTTGAAAAAATTGAGAAAATTCAAAGTTCTTAATTGAAAAATAATTCTTGGCCACCCTGTACATTTTTAGGAAGTGAAAATGAATCAAAAATATTAATTAGATGTCTGGTAACTAGTATTCACATATGTTTTTTTTTTAAACCCATAATTGTGACTTTGGTGATTTTTTCAATATGCATCTGCAGATGGCATTATTTCAACAAAAAAATTCATTACATCCAAGTGGTTGGGAGAGTCAATAATATAGGAATGAATAAAGTCTAAAAAGAGGCTTCAAAAAATGTTTGACTTTTTTATCTAGTTTACTTGTATTTTTTTTTTAATTTCTAGCTATCGTAGAACTTGAGATATCGAAGACCGACGCACTATTGCCTCACCCTGTATATTGTAAATCTTATTCATCCTTTACAAAGTCAATTATAGAAGATGTTGTTTTATGTACATTTACGTATATTTATTAATATCGTTTTACAGCTAGGACATCAGCTGCATATTAAATGTTGGACCAATATACAATTTTAAATACTGATTTATATTGGTTGGACTAATATTATATGTTGTAGTTTTTAATGTTTTCTCAAACCAATATTGAGTTGATATAGTGAAATGTTCACATTTATTATTGGTTCAGTATTGAGTTTTTAATACTGATTCGGCATTTTTAGAATATTAAATGAATATTGGACCAATATTAGTGTTCTACTTGGTTTGTCGGTTTGACAAGGATACAAATGAAAATATTCTTACTAACCACAACACGTGACAGAGCTAATCAGGACGCATATTTTCTCCAAAAATAACAAAATATTATTTGTAGAATTTCAATTCTTTAATAAAATATAGTTCTTTGCCTAAAAAACATCATTTTCTCTTCTTACTGCTGCTGCAGATTAATTATTTTTTCGATTATTTTGTTTTACAGATTACATCCCGAACTATTTAATTAAAATATTTTTTTTATAAAATGTGCGCCATATTGTCTTGCTAACAATGGTTCAGATTTTTTGAGATAATAATAGGCGAGAGTGATGTCAATTTTAAAGTAACCGTTTCAAATCCGCATCGAAATGTCGTGTCCGTTCCATGATTTGGTTACCAACGTTCATTTCATCAGCATTCTAGAGATTAGCAATGTTATTAGTTTAATATAGTATATTATTAAAAACTACAGGATGTTCCAGTTTATTTTTTGGTAATTTTAACTACCCATAGAATTCGTCAAAATTATGAGAGTTTGCTACGTAATCTTTTGCCCAAAATGCGCCGTTTCTGTTATATTTATATTAAATATTACGGTAGCTAATAAACGAAAAATTAATTGTTTCAGGAGACAGTTTAAATGTTTTCCAAAAAGAACTTCTTAAATAAAACTTGTGTCTTCATATTTTGTAAATACCAGTAAAATGTGTAAAAAAAACAACTTTTTAAAAACAAGCTTTTATTATTATTTATGTGTACTAAAACGAAAGAATAACATTAATTGTCTTAAAAGCATGTCGCGCGCGAGAAGTTCACACAGGCATTAATTTTGTTTGAGAGAGATTGTAAGTACTTTTTTTTTATTCACGCGACAAGCTTTCAAGACAATTAATTTTATTTTTTTCGTTTTAGTACCCTAAATAATAATAAAAGCTTGTTTTTTTTAAAAATTTTTACATATAATTTTCTATTTAAATTTTTAGTTTTATATTCATTGCGTCGTCCTTACTTACGTACCGGATCCTCCGCCATTTCTTAGAATGAAACGTATCCGAACAAATTATAGTTTAAAAAACAAAACAAAAAATACACTTTTTGGTACCATATTATTGTATTATCACCAGAACTACACGTGTATGCAAAATTTCAGCTCAATTGGAGGTCGTTAAGTGGTTCAAAATGGACTTGCAAGATTTGACCTAAACATACTAACATACAAACAGGCGAAGTTAAATAAAAGCTTGTAATAATAAAATTATTATATAAACTTGTTTTTTATTTTCTTTAATAATTTTGCCCTGCTTGATTTACCAAACTGTGCAACAGCCCTAGAAAAAAGTTTGTATGGCAAGTTCCCACTATTTCTGCGAGTTCTATCTTTTAAAGTTACAAAAATGAGACTGAAACACCTTAGTTAAATATGTCATATCATCATCTTAAACATACAATCAGTTCTTAAATTTTCATCATTTCTTTTAATGTAATTCAAATCGGTGTAAAAATTAAGAAACTACGTGTGGAAGGACCACAATGATTTATTTTTTTAAATTTCAACTTAGAAATCGAAATTTAACAGAAAAATCTATCATTGTTAAGTTGAATATAAACCGAACAATAACGGCTATAAAGGTATACAAAGATATACCTATGACTATGCTAATGGCAGTAGAACAGTAGGCTGCTGTTCGTAGGTTGCTGCAATCATTTACTATTTGAAACATGGCGTTACAAAGTCCGTCGAAGTACTAACCCACATATTTGTGGCAACTAATGAAACTACCACCAATGAAGTGACGATGATTAAAGTTTTGTGTAGCACAACAAACGATTTCATATAGATAAATAGTTGCACCAACTTCTGAATTTCTATATATAATAGCAGATTAATAGATGATTACACATAATTTTTTGTTGCACAAACTAACAACTGAGCAAAAGTGACGAAAAAAATATATAATATAGAACTAATAAAACTAATAAAATTTCGTTTTTGATTCATTCAAATATCATTTACAGCCCTAGAGAAAAACGGTTTTCACGTTAGGGGTTATCAATAGGGGGGATTTCCCCTACGCAAAGGAGCAATATATAAAAGGTTAGGTCAGTGTAAATTTCATATGCCAAACCGGCTAGACCCTTTTCTTAAATTTCGTGTTACAAGTCGAAGATTAATTAAATAAAAAATAAAAATAAATCATTGTGGCCCTTCCACGCTTTCATACGCTAATTTATTTATAATAATCATGTTTGTTTACTCTCCTAGTTTCCTTATCAACAAACACTATTTTGGAGATATTGCAAAAATAATTAAATTCGTTTATAAAAAATTAGGACAATTATTGTATAAATTATTTCTGTCAATTCTTTGTAGTTTTTTTTTTATAAACAAATGCTCTTTTGGAGATATTGCAGGGAAATGCAGAAATATTTTTTTTCCTGGTGAAATAATGAAAAAATGGAGAATTCAATTTGTTTACAAAAAATTTAAATAATTTTATAAATTATTATTTCTATTCTTTGCGTGCCTCATTATGGATTTGACTGTTTACTAAGCCGTTTACAGGAGCATAACAAATAATATTTTTGAAATTCAGTTTATTTGAATATATTTGCTTATACGTAATTCTGTATAAACAGAAATCAAAAATCTCTCTCGACTCTCTTAAAAATTGACTTCGGTTAATAATTATGCGTGGTAGAAAACTATGAATTATTATAGGTGGGGACGCGATAGTTTGAAATAAAGTTGAAACCACGACTGACTGCAAAATATTATCACTTTATACATTAATAAATGTATCATGTAAGAACCGTCTCAATTTAGCAAAGATGGCGAATATTTTATAAAAAATACATTTTCTTGATAAATGTAATTGTTCCAGAGATAACGTTGTATAAAGTGAAACAAGTGGGAAAAATATGAAATTTTCAGCACCTGCGAAACAGAAATTATGAATTTTGATTGTTTACTCCCTTATAACATCATGAAAAGTAATTTTTTTTTATAAAAAAAAAATTAAAATTCTACATAGAATATTATGATTTCTGGGAAAAATATTCATGGTTAGGTTTATCATCTGGTGTGGTTAGCTAGAATACTTTGATTCGTAAATTGTTTTCCTATTACTAGAAATACTTTGAAAAAGAAACACTAATCAGAAGACAAAATAGAATTTTGATATCTTTATTAAAACACTCCTGTGTGAGGTGTTTTTTGTGAAAAGGAAACACTTCCGGTGCACTCAGATGGGTGTGAGTCCCTTGCCTTCAAATGTGTAGACCTGGAGCAATACCACTTGAAGAATACATCTACGAGTTGCAATATGCAGTGCATAGTTTTGATTTTTCAAATTATTAACGTGTTATCTATTATTTTGCGACGCATTACTTTCGCACGTACATTTTCCCTTACATTTTCTGAGGGTGAGCGTGTTTAACTTGTCTTTATATGTAGCTTTATCATTTATGTGCCTACACAATTACATATGTAATAATTAGATTGCTTGGCAGGCATTTATATTACTTCCACGTGCAGTGGAAGTATAGTAACGACAAAAAAATTTTTAAAATTTTTATCGTCCAAATAGGCTTAAAATGTCATGAAACGTCGAGATTTTAAGTTTGAGCGAAAAAAAAAATTTCTGTCTGTCTGTCGGTCTGTCTGTAACTTTTTTTTTGTGCGCACGTTTACTCTGGAACCGTTTAAGATATTGACTTGAAATTTGGTACACATATGTACTTTAATGAGATCTAGAACTAGATTATATTTTCATCTTGTTCCGTCAAAGGGTTGGGGGGTAAATTGGGGTAAATTTGGGGTAAATAGGTCAATCAAGCAGGTAAGAGTCAATAAAATTGGTATTTAGTATATACAAGAGAAGCTAAGGTCTCAAAAAAATTTTTGGCATTAGTCACCCCCATTACCACCCCCACCCCCTTATTAAAGGGAATGAAAAAAAATTGTGATTTAGTATCTGTACAGGAACCAGAAACCACAAAATATTTTTTTACTTCATCCACCATCACCCCCCTATCACCACCCCCCACCCCACTACCGATGTGGGGTATCGTTTTATGGGTTTTTGGGGCAGAGGATTTCAAATATTATATTATTAAAGTTCCATAAACAATTATTTTCACATACAAAGTTTTTTCGTTGTCAGTGAGAATCTGGATGTGGAAGTAGTAGTGATTCCTTGAGCAGCGGTTTTTAATTTTAGTTGCCGCAGTGTAAATTAATATTATTTTGTAATTCCATTTAAAGCCATTGAATGTTGTGTTTAACTTATCTCTATATAACCTATATTATCTTTATGTAATTTTTGCCTGACGGATCTTCTGTCTGATTATAAAATTTATGAATTTGAAATGAATAAATAGAATTGAAATAGTTACAGATAGGCAACGGTTAGCCTATTGTAACGTATGTGTGGTCACTTACGCTCTCTTACTCTATAAGTCTGAAATCGGGGGCATGAAGGGTCATCTTGGAAATTTGACATTTTTGAGAATTTGTCAATTTTGCTTGGCATTACAAAAATACGTTCACAAAAGGTAATTTAAAACAATTCTAACCGTATAATTTTCCAGGTACGACCATGAGAGTCAATATAAGAGTATACATATTACATTGTCCAGATTATAACCTTAAGGAATTCGCTAAATAACGCAGGAGCTGGGAAAGTTTTGAATGAAATTTTATGTTGGGAGACTACATAGAAATCACACATGTGTAAATGCTATATTCTCATAGCTTCCGTCATATAAATTCGTCCCATCACATTATTGGATTAGCATGTGTAAAGTTAGAAGGGTAGCCGAACCAATTTATGCCAATTCTGCAAACTGTCGCTGTGTTTTGTCTGCAGATTATATAAGTAAAATTTTTGTGGGGCATAAAAACAAAATGTACATATTATGTACAGGTATAAATCCAAATATTCTATTATAAAAACACCTGATACTACATTCTAGTTGCAACATGCAGTCGCGCGTCATATTTTCATGAAAATACAGTGATTGCAAGGTACACATGGCGTTTATATAGATTATCTTTTGCGGGGCATTTATAAATAGCTGAGAGGTACTGCATTTTCAGCCTCGATTTGTTTTTTATTTATGTGAGTAATTACGAGTATATTAAGGAAGATTCTTAGTTACTATAAGGAATCACAATTCGAACAAAAAAAGGTACATACGACCAAGTGTTTATATATTTTTCTTATAGTTATGGCAGTAATTTCAATAGTAAGTTTAATGAGAAAGGGAAACATAAAGCAAAAAATTGTTCCTAACTCGATCTTGGAACTTCTAGTGAAAAATGATTGCTTTGTACTGTGACAGTGTGATTTATCAAAAACTAACGAATTTATAAAATACTACGAAGATGTAAGGCCACGATGCTTTTTACTTTATAATTCACAGTTTAAACTAACGTCTTCGCAGAATAATACACTATTATCTTTTATAATACCGAAGCTTTATATGGTCATATCTATTAAAATATGTTCCAAAATTATAAAAAGTATATATACAATAGGTATTAATTACACTGTTTTAAATAAGAATGCAGCATCAAAAATTCGTTGAGAAATTAAAATTTCAGACCAAAATTGAATTTTAACAAAATATTACGTATTTTTAGCCTTGTTTGTACTTTGTATTCTAAAGTACTAATCATGTATGTACCTTTTCATTCAAAATGGATAATGTATTTTGTAGACTCGTTGGAAAAAGAAACCTGGAACCCTTCTTTGGGGCACACCTGCTTTTCATCTATTGTTGTTTTTTCATACTTGTGTCTATTCGACCGAAATGTACGGGTACTTGTTCCTAGGGATCGACCGATTTTTTTGCCGATACCGATATACCGATTGCTGATACCGATACTATCGGCAATACATATGTATAAGTGTTTGCACGTCCTGCTTCGTACTAACGCTCTGTTGAAAATATCTGAAATAAGGTAACTAAACACAACCACAACTTCTTTTCTAACCTCAAAAAATGGCTCAAAATCTCAAGTATATAAAGGCAACGTTATGTGTATTATAAAACGTATCTAAAACACGATATTTCTGTATTTTTGGATTCATTGAAACTTAAATAGCTGAAGTAAGGCTCCATATATAATTATTTTGAAAGAATCTAAGAGAAAACTGTAAAACATATAAAATCTCATTCTTCTTCTTCCTTTTTATGATAACGAACCCTTTTAAAGTTGACTACACACTTAATATGCGTGTAAAAAATGTTGGCGTCCTTGGCGGTGTGTTAAAGATCAAAGACGCCGAAATTTTTTACACTCATAATAAGTCTGTAGTCAACTGTACTATCAAATGTAGTGGAGTCTTCTTTCTCTTTATTCCTCCCTGTGTTCTCGTTTCAACATCCAATAAAAATCTGCCATCCCATCTACCTTGATAATGATGCCCCATTACCATAATATCTTGACTGAATCTTTCACCCTGCTCTTCACTATAATCTCGTCAATATGTGAATCTAAGAAATGCAGCTTTAAGGTCATGTTGCATCTCAGCTTTTGAAAGTTTTCAACCATTTTAGCGACAATTTCTTTGTAATTTTCACTTTCTTTATTTCCAAGAAAATTTTTAGAAACTTCTTGAAAACTAATCCAACCTGCTTGATCAGTACTATTCATTTTCGTAAAAAAATGACTGTGAGATAGAAGGGATACAGCAAAACATTATAAGAAAAAGGAATGGACAAGCAGATCTTCTCTTGAACCGGGTGGTTCACATAACGTTATTGCAACACCATTGCTTAATTCATCAAAAGTTCTTCTTCTACTTCTTCACATCAAACTTGGTCTTATGAAACAGTTTGTAAAAGCTTTGGATAATGAAGGAGGAAGTTTCAAATATAAAGAAGAGAAATTTCCGAACTTATCATATGCAAAGCTGAAGGAAGGAATCTTTGATGTACTTCAAATACGTACCATGTTTAGAGAAGAAGTGTTTCTTAAATAATTAGACCATGTATGTAATTTGGTATATATATTGGACGCCCCTATACAAGGTTTTTACGAGAAAACGGACATGATGGCAAATGATTTCATGGCAGATAGAAGACACCGAGGGTAATCACTCACAGAAAAAGGTAGTTGCGCCCTCGTTGCTGATATACACGGTGTTTTATGTATTTTTGAAATGGAATAATAAGTTGGTCCATGTAATATACTAATGATCCTGGATAAGTACATGTGACACAAAAACATTCCCTGTCCGGACTCAAAAATGTTTTTGTGCGCATGATTACTCTGGAACCATTTAAGATATTGACTTGAAATATGTATGTGCTTATGTATTTTAACAAGATCTGGAACTAGATTATATTATGATCTTATTTCGTTGAAGGGTTGGGGGGCAAATTGGGGTAAAATAAAATTATGATTGTGTGTGTACAAGAACAGAAGGCCTCAAAAATTATTTTTATTTCATCTACCCCACTACCACTTCCAATACCGTGTGGCATATCGTTTCATGGGGTTTTGGGGCAGACGATTTCAAATATGTTATTAAAGTTCCATAAACAATTATTGTGCAAATATAGTATCAAAATAGTTTTCGTTGTGAGACGTGGACAGAAGATCTGGATGTGGAAGTAGTGATTCCTTAGGCAGCGGTTATTTGAGTGAAAAGATTGTTGAATGTTGCAACGAAATTAGAAGCAGTTCGCCCAGATGTGATAAGAAGAGAGGCTGAGAGAGAGAGAAGCTGAGGGAGGATATTTTGAACAAAAAATTTAATTATAATTCTAGTTGTAAATACGTTTTATGAGAATATCTGCATTTTTTGTTTTTCGTACAATTATTCTATTGATACGTTGTTGCTATTTTATTACTATGTGCATTGTTATTACTGTTATTGTTGTTAATGTTATGTTGCTGTTTTACTAGTTTTTGGTAAATGAGAGTAATGAAATAGATTCTTCCTTCGGTGGCCCCTAACATTTATTTTTTTAATTATTTTACCCCCTCCATAAAAAAATTGGTAATTAAAACATAATAATTGTTGTTGAAAATAATGCCTAATTTAGTTGTGGGAGCATTTTTTGCGTGTATCGTTCATCGATATTTTTTTCAAGTCTCATATTGTGTTAATTAGTGGAATTTATTTCGAGGTCGGCAAAAGTGCAGCAAAAAAATTAATGGAGCCATTTTGTTCGGTTTTTTATGTACTTTTCGAATCACATATTGAAATTAAAAACAATACATATACAGGGTATTATTTTCTTGAAGAACAAAAACATTTTTGTCAGGAGTTGGAATTTATTTTGTGTGTAGGTACTTACTCAGGATCACTAGTAGGTATATTACTTGTGCCAAATATGAACCTATTATTTCACTCCTTCACAAAGTAATAACCAAAAGAAATTTTGGCAAAAATACATAATACACCCTGTACTTCAGCAACTAGCTCTTTCTTCCAGTTTCATTTATGTGCACTTTTGTCATCCGATGCGCAGAAATCAAGAGAAAATATAAAAAAGTGTGTTTTTGGGGTCACCTTCATTGGTTATATCTCGATTTCTATGAGGCTAGTTCCATTTTACGCATGATTTAATAGAGTACCAAATGAATAGAAGTATTTTTAACCTAATTGTAACACTATTGTAAAATTATAGACGTTAAACTGACAAAAGACGCCTCAAAACTCAAATTTAAACCCTTTAACTAACAGAAAAAAAATTCTGTACATAATTTTTTGCGTATTTAGGTATATACCGAAAGTACTTGCTTACAAGTGCAAAGTACGTTTTGGTGTAAAGTAAGACACACACTAAAGAAACATTTTGAGAAACATAAACATAAAACAAAAATAATCATTAAATTCTGAATAGAATCTCATTTAATCCGAAATTACTATTTGTCAGTTTTGTCACTAAAAACAACGATTATAATGGAGAATTATATCATTATTGTTTTATGTTCCTGCCATTTTGTTACATGTTTGATTGGTGTTGCGATTTACCGAATGGTTTTGCTACAAAATTACAGAAGCTAACCGTGTTGCGCGCTGGAAAAAAGATTATTATATGGTAGCGGGTGTTGGTATCACGTATTTTCTAGTTTATATCGACTATAAACCATAGGACGTGTATTCAAAACAAAGTTCCTAATTTATCGGGTTACAGGAAGTAATGATACTACACCAGTGGTGTGCCATGTAGAGTGCAGTGTACGTATAGACGAATTAAAAATAAAGCATACGTTGTAAGCATACCAAATGGTTTAATTGTCGATGTTTTTGCAGCTATTATTGTTAGCACATTGTTCTTAAATAAAATATTTACTGTATTCTTTTCCACAAGCAACAACAAAAGCTTTGATATATCTTTAATTAATTTGTTAAACATTATCTATATACAAGTGCGAGGCTATAGAAAAACATATACAGGGTGTTCGAGTTTTGTATCTTTCACTATTTATTTTTGGTTTGTTTTTGGTTGCCTTGTGGGTAAAACAGGTTATTTATCCATGAAACTACTAAACAAATTGTAATTACTGATTTTAATTAATTTCAAATTAAACATAATTAAACAAAAAATTAAAATCAGTTCCCTTCCCCGGTCAATGTCATTAGTTCACCCTGTATTATTTGTTACTTTTATAGAAACTAGTAATTTGTACCTTCTTCACCAGGGACCAGTTTAGAAATGTTTAAAGGTGAAATTTTGTCTGTAAATAAATAAATATTTTAAATTACAGTGGGTAATATAAGCTTCTGTTATTATTTAGGTCAATTCCCAACACCAATTAATTTCTTTCAACTATTTATACATAATTTCAGTAAGGCGAATTAATACTGCATTTGTAAGAACATATAAAATAATAAATTAAAGAGACCACCCTGTATATGGTAGTATTAGAATTAAACTATTTTGATTATTATGACTCATGAGCAAGTGTGTTCTCTCTTTTGGGTCATTTTCTTGGCAAGGGGTACAAATTTTTTCAATTTCACTCATTTTAAAGTTTCATTCCAAAGGATTTTACATAAAAATTATGTTTTAAAAAATAAAAAAGAAAAACAATCTTTAAATCCAAAAGGGTTACGTTTTCGCCAGGTAACTGACCCAAATTTTATAATCGTTATTTTTGCTATAAAAACTAAATATCAAAATAATTTAAAAATTTTATCTTCAAATAAACATTTCAAATAAAATTACTTATACATCGTTTTTCCTGCAGCGAACAATCCGGTAAAAAATAATATAAAACTTTTAAAAACGAAAGTAAGAGAACTAAAACTCATCGCCACAGAGAACTTTTAAATCAATAGAGTTAAAAGAACTATACCCCTTTTTAGAGTGGAAATAAAAAACGCTTTTTTTAAATTCAAAACTCCGTAAGTGTGGAAAAGTTGCATATTGACTTCATCATTTACCACCTTTTTTGAAATCTGATAAAGTTTAAGGGTTTCGCCAGGGGTTGAAAATTATTATTATTATCAATAAATCTTCATTACAACAATCAGCCCGAAGTGGTAGGGACATTTTAGCCTTCCAGTTTCATCTCAAACAATGGGGACATGAGACAGTGACTCATCGCGGTGTTAGCGTCTCCTAAAACGCAACCGCTTGCGGCTTTGCCACACGAAGTGAACCCAGCTGATCTACCTTTTGCATTTTGGCTGCCATCGGTGTGGAGACCAATCTACACTCAGAACGGGAAGGAAGTTCCTCAAAAAAGACGGTCTGATAATTCTAAGGCTGCCAACTATCAAGACGACTAGTTTAATTACATAACCTGGGTACATTTTACTTTTTTGGACAACGTCTTTGGATGCCCTTCGTTATTTCTCTGCAAGAGAACTCAATAACATCCGTTCTCTTTTCAAGTAAATCCAGAAGCACCGTGTCAAGCTTGGTGGCATCAGCTTTCGGGTTGTTAGGAAGGAGTTCCAGTATACACTGCACTTGCAATTCTCTTGGCTGCCTCAATTTTATGGAGCACGTCGGCATGATGGGACCTTGGTTAGTGCCATGAGCGTGCTTAATGTGGTAGTAGAGCATCCTAAGAGCATGCCCGGTGATACAGGATGACAAAAGCGAGGTACGGTCGATGGTAGCTCTGGCTATTTCTTCCGAAGTATGAAAGCCTTCCAGCCATCAAGGCTGAGCATTCATATAATTTATGGTGAGGAGTTTCCTCATCCTCACCACACATCCTGCATTCTAGATTGTCCCTCAGTCCAATATTGGTTAGGTGTCTATTCAGTGTGCAGTGCCCTGTTAGGATGCCCACTGCACATCTCAGCTGTTTTCTACTCAGCTTTAGCAATTCGTTGGTCTTTGTCTTGGACGGTCTGTCAATGATGAACATACGCGACTGTCTCATCCCTGACGCCACGCTCCAGTCCAAGACAAGTTGTATTTCTGACTCAATAGTTATATTACATTCCTCTTGCGGTATTGTATGATATCCCGCAGGTTGGCTCGGGTCCCATCAGGGGTGTTTTTGCGCCTTTTTTGGCCAGATTACCTGCTTTTTCATTACCTTCATTGCTCTGATGTCCTCGAGTCCACTCCAGTTGTATATTGTTGTGTTCCGCCAGTTTCGCCAGGGAACTAAGGCAGTCTTTTACCGTTTTAGAACATATATCTACTGCATCCAGAACATTGAGAGCTGCTTGGCTGTCAGTGATGATACGGACTCTTTTGTCAGTATATGACCTCCGTATCATTTTTTATGCACAGATTTCTATAGCTGTGTCTTCTGCTTGGAATACCGTTGCGGTACTGCCCAAGTTCAGACTAATGTCTGTCCCTGGTTGGTCTCCCGTAACTCCTGCTCCAGTAGTTCCTGACGTTCTTGATATGTCAGTATACCATATGGTATCATTTGAGTGTCTTCGCAGTTGCCTTAATCCTTCCTCTCTCCACATTTTCCTTTAGAATAACACTCCGGTATATCCGAGTATTTATTACTCCATCCTGACACGCCAAAAACCCTCGGTCTTCGACCTTAAGCCTGCCAACTTGAGGAAACCAAACGTCAAGCCATCAGACATTCCTTGATCTCGTAGATATTTATAAAAGACAGCGCATCTGCTTGTCTATGTGCCGGTTTTCTGCAGGTTTTCAAGTTCTGCCCTCGCGATTTTAGCTTCTATCCCTAGGCCTTACAGGAATACCTACTTGCACAGGATCAGGCGCGAACTCTGAGTCTGAGTGTCTGAATAGCTCTTAAAGTGGCTCTAAGTAAGAACACTTCTCTGTTCTCCTTCTATGGAAAAACTGGGGTGCAGGCTTCGACACATTCATATTTTTTCTAGTTTATCTATCTAGAACCTGTACTTCATTTACCGTCCACCGAAGTACATCAAATGAGTACGAGAGAAACAACGGACACGTATTATTTTTTTATTTTTTGTCGTGAAGCGGTTATAGCAGACACTGAGCATTGTGTGTGAAATAAGCCAGTAATTACGAAATATAGTGGAACATAACCTCCAAGTTCATAGTTTTGATATGGTTGGTGTTGTTACAATAACCATTTTCTTTAGCTACCTACGCTGTATCCCCCAATTTCTTTAAGACTAGTGTTTTCAAAAAAATACAATTACTGAGTACGAGAATGGAAAAAGTTTCCCATCCACACTGTCGGAAAATAATAATGATTATTATTTTTAAGAATAGGGTCTTGCAGAGTGAGAGGGAAATATGCGTCTATTTTCGGTTTACTATAAATATTTAAAAAATCATAAATGGTACAATCTTTAAAACAGTTTCAGGTACTTCCCATTGCTCTAAAAAAAAAAAAATCAAGTACAACAAAAATTTAAAATAAAAAATATATATATAGTTGTTAGAACAACAGTAAGTATCTAAAACAGTTTTAAAGATTACACTATGCTTGTTTTTTCCCTCTCACTCTCCAAAATCCTATCCTTAACCCCCTGACGAAACCCTTACATATTATCAGATTTTTTAAAAATGTGGTACATGAGAATGTAAATACACGTTTTGAATTCACAGAGCGTTTTTTCGATCCATGCTACCACATATCCTTACTCAAAACTAATGCATTAATTAGTTTCGGTAATTTCGGTTCGGGCCACTGAAGGTCGCTCTCTATACAATATACAGTTCATTTCATAGGTATTTTACAAAAAATATCATTTAAATAAATAAACTTAAACCACACTCGTCAAAAGAATATAAGGGACAAATAAAACAAAAATCTAATTAAAAATCCAAGCAGCAAGCTTACTAGCAAATGGAAAATACCTAAAAATCAACCATCTGTACACCTCCGCTGTTGACTACTCAGCATACATAAGTTAGTCTCTTTTCTCTACCGTTTACACTGTTTCAAAGCATTACAGTTGATGCTCTACTTGATTAAATCAGCAAAATGAGGAGGCCATAGTAATTTTACAATCCTGCAGGTATATGCGGTTCTCAAGGACCCCTGGAGGAAATCCAAGCTTTGATTCGACTGTAAGTAATGCTGTCGTTGTTGCCAATTTGTCTGTGCCCATTTTTATCATTTCCCAGATTTACCCTGACAGAAAAGACCCTCTTAAAGGTCGTCGAACGTTGACCTCAGCTTCGAAGCCTGTTTCCAATTGTATTTTCGTCTACCTAAACATTATTAGTATTATGTAAGCCACAATCAGAGATTTCCCAACGCCAATGGCAAGAAAAGTCTGTCAAATGAATTTACAAATCTTTTCGAAAATCAATCGATACTTTCTGAAGTTTTAAATCTGAGCGCCGTAACTGAAGTTCGATCCAAAACATTCTAGGTAAAACGATGCATGTGTCAATGAAAGCAAATGCCACAAAATGTCAATAATAAAAATACTTATTTATTTACAGATTACTATTTTAGCTTGTCCTTTAGATTCTTTTGATGTGTGTGTTTTACGTCTAGTAAAGTCCAGAAATCTGGTAGCAAATATTCAGCAGACCTACCAAAGCTCACGAATCGGACTTATAAAAATTCTAGTATTTAAATAACAAGCTGTTAAAAATTCTCCAGCGAACGATAAGTACCTTTGACAAACACATTTTTTTCTAAAGTTACATCTAACAGCTAATTAGAACAACGTGTTACTCGCTGCAGGAACAATGAAAGATGTATATAAGAAAAAATCCCGCTTTATGCTGCGAAAATGAAACACAAAATATCCACAGAGATCGGTGTCTGTTGCTCCCGATCTACACCATTACGTTGCGCTGACGAGGAACAACAATTTCGAAACATCGGTCTTGGGGACATATTCGTATTTCACTTTTTTTGGTATAAGGCAGGACTTTCTTTCTCGTTTTTTCTTTGATTCCACGATTCATTTTATTTTTTCCGAGTTCAAAAAAAGGAAATGATCTTAACTGAATTTAAAATTGTTGCTTATATCTTATTTTGTTCCAAAGCTGAATAACAAAAAATACGTCTACAATATTTAGGATGGCCACCTAGCAAAAACTCGTCGTTAAAAAACGACAACTAAACCAAATATACCATCGAGTCGAATTATCTAAGATTGCCTTGTAGAAAGCTTCCTGAATTTAGGAATATTATACTAAGTGTTCTGTAGAAACTTGTCAAAAGATTGAAATTATTCTGATTGGGGCTGATGGCTAAATTTTCATGTGTCAGTGTGGGATTCGATCACGGGTCAACACCAGTGACCACAATATTATGCCGATAGTGATATCTACCCTTTTTTGGCAGCATAAGTCCAGCAACATCGATCTCAAGTAGAGAATTAATAAAAGAACGGGGGCACATAGAAAAAAAATTGCCAAGTAGATCTTAAAAATTGATACTTGTGCACTCTGAAGTGGAATAAATTGAAAACGGTCTAAGATATCAGCAGTCTATGAAAAAAGTACATTAAAATTTTTGTGGTTCGGGAAACTTCATTTAAAATGCGTTATTACGGTCATCGCGATAAAATTGGCAGTTTTTATACTAAGCGCTGCCAACGTTAGACTTCCAAAGCGTTGTTCTGATTTTTGCTCATTTCCCCATTAGTAATAAATTCAGACACAACCTCGCCTTTATAAAAACATTTTTTTACTCTTTTGATCTAATCATTTGTGATCGATCTTATGAAAGTACACTAACTTTCCTACATATAAGTTGGCAAATCACACAATTGACTCAGGTTTCGCCCTCCAAAGTAAGTTCCGCACGTGAATTTGAGCAAGGTTGTTTTTAAAAGCGATTATTTTATAGAAGTTTTCGTTGGCTTTTTATTCTCCCTCAAAGTGCTTAAATACTGCCTTTTAGGGCCTATTTGGCAAGATTTTTGTTATTTATTCACGCCCACAATAGCTGGACACACTGATATTAATAAATAAATAATTACAAGGCCCACGAAAAAAGTCATGCCTACCAGACTTGACCATCACATATCCGTATGTTTTTGGAGTAGCTGAATTCGAATGCGATGTCAGGTGACTGTTTTTCCGTAATCAATAAATATAGGCAATAAAACGATTCAAGTTACGATTTATAACCCGAGATTCCAAAATAGTATACTTTGAAGCTGGATCTCTGCTTTATTTTAATTTTATCTAATTTAATGGTGCTAATACATACCCCATTATTACACATCCATCTTTTATAGTATCGGACTCTGTAGTAGCTTTCTCTTACGTTTCACTTCCTTTCGTACATTTTCTTCAGAGTTCAGCAAAAATCAGCCATCATATTAATATCCCATCTCCCTTGATATTGACGCTCCATATCCTTAACGTCCTGATGCTATTTTTCTCCTTGCTCCTCACTATAACCAGCTTAAGCAGCTTGAAGTTCATCAAACATCAAATTAGCAACAGTTTCCACAGTATCAGCTACTACTTTCTATAATTTTATCTTTATGATTCCCTAGAAAACTCTGTAGTCCTCTTTCATTGTTATTCATTGTTGTAACGAAATTCTCTACTCTCAACATTATTCGAATTTGTAATCTACCGAAAACCCCTTGTTTTGGTTTTGCATCAGACACGTCAGACATGTTTGAAAATTGTTTCTGTAAATACTGAAAGCAACATATTTCTTTACCTAGAGCTTCAATAAACTGCTTCATTCGATAAAGTTTGACATGAAGGGGTGGAAGCAATACTATTTTTTTAATCTACCAGAGGATTTTTAATGATGCCCATTGAAGAATCGTAAAAATAAAAATTATAGAGAAGTAGTAGCTGATTTGGTGGAAAATTTTGGTAGTTTGGTGAACCTCAAGTTGTACTTTACATTCACATGATCATTACTTTCCAATGAATTTAGGAGTTGAGTGAGGAGCAAGAAGAAAGATCTCATCAAGATGTGAAATGGAGCGTCGATATCAAGAGAGGTTAATATGATAGCCGATTTTCCCTGGAGTCTGAAGACAGAAAATATACGAAAAGGGGTAAAACGTAAGAGAAAGCCACTCCATAGATCTTTTGAGGATAAAAGAGTCTGATACCATAGAAAAATTGATGTGTAATATTGGAGTATATATTAGCATCATTAAAGTAAAATTAAAATAAAAGAGCTTCAAAGTATACCATTTTGGACTGGATGATTATAAGATGTAACTTGAAGCGTATTTCTGTCTATATTTTTTGGTTACGGAGAAAGAGGATGAGTTCAATCCCTAATAATGTCATTTTAGCACTTCTTGCCCATTTTTTGAGGTTAGGGAGAAAATCTGACATCGGATTTGGGCTCAGCGACTCCAAAAACATACGGATATGATATGATAGTCTAGTCTGGTGGACAAGACTTTTTTCTTATCGTGGGTCTGCGTTATTAATTCAAACATATATTCCTATATGTTCATCCATTCATTTATTCCTTCTTTACTTGAGGTCTTTTGACGCCGATGGTGCGTGGCCTTATAATATTAGCAATAATAGCTGGAACATTTTGACTTAGTGTAACTGATCATTTTGTTAAATTGATTTATGTGAATTTCGGGATGTGGGATAATAACTGGAAGTATGCGTACGATGCAAAAGTGGCTGAAGCAGATTCAAACTCTGAACACAACTTCACGTGCAATTGCTAATTTATGTTATTTATACCTTGGCATTTATTAGTTGGAAGAAGTGCGAAACAGGAAAAAAGAAACTAAATCGGTTTATTTACTTCAACATTATTTTTGTAAGCTAAAATAGTTTCAAAATAAAATGAAATTCTGGTTAGGAGTTTTAGAGAAAAATGACCTGATTAAATTTCTTCCTTCTCATTCCGAAATCTCCTAACTAAAAACTAGATACTTATCGATATGCCCTAAAAAATACAGTTGAAAATTGAATATTATCTCTTTTAATTTGGAGGTACCTATATGAATACAAATAAAAAAGTTCAGTTAACATATCTGCAGATCAGCAATTGAATAACTCAGTTTTACTTTTATAAAATATAATATTAACTAAGTACTACATTGGATAATATATTTATATTTTAGGATTTTAAATTTCAAAATACCACAAAATTAAGCAAAATCCTTTGTGTACAAACTTTTTTCAATGACTTCATTCATTTTAATTTTATATCAGTCATATAAAATCCTACAACAATAGACCTAAGAAACTAAAAGCATACAGTATATCCTTTGACATGAAAATAAACATTTTCATTTAAGTGGGCCATGTTTTTCAATTTCCACTCTATTCTTTTCACAAATTTAATGAAATAAAGTAACTATTAAATACTCCCATCGATTTGAGTTTTTCTACTGTGCTCTACGTTGGCACTCATCTCGATAAAAACTCATTTTCTGCACACACTGAAATCTAACAATATTTTAGGATGAGATTAAATTGCAGGGTGACTAGAAAGTATTTTAGTTTTAGAACTTTAATGTTTTCAGTGTCGGAAAAAATAAAGGTTAGGGCTATAATTCGTCTCATCACTATTTCATGGTTTGTGAAGTTCTAGTACAGCTACACTCGACAAAAAGAACGTTATAAAAGCAGTCGCATCTGTCGAAAAGAATATAATTTTCAGCGACACCTCTTACCCTTTTAGAACTGGTGCACACACAATGCAGGAGAAAATAATTGACTTCTTCCAGTTGGAGTAGTGGCATGTTAAAATATTGAGTCGCTGCCGAAGTAAGGTAGAAGAGAAGAGAAATGGACAAATAATATGCTGAAAAGAAACAGATTTA
The DNA here is from genome assembly GCA_936432065.2 of Rutpela maculata. Classification (NCBI taxonomy): domain Eukaryota; kingdom Metazoa; phylum Arthropoda; class Insecta; order Coleoptera; family Cerambycidae; genus Rutpela; species Rutpela maculata. The sequence continues at coordinate 76,622,321 of OW386294.2, read as the reverse complement.
ACCTACGCTGTTGCTACTTTTCTCTTTAGATAGTTTTAGTCGTCGGCGGAACTCTTAACATTCTAAAGTGCCACCAGTGTTAATATATCGTTTTCTTTCGCGTACATTATTTTGCTATTTATATTTCACTCCTATCTTATTAAAGGGATCCACCCAAAATTTCTAGCTGCCACTAGTGTATACCTTAAACCTTCATCGTTCGTCTATGCAGCGAACTGTAACCAAAGACTTCTGCCCATATAAAATTTAGATATAGTACAGTACCTAAAGGTAAAAAATATGCAAAAATTCGAAATAATGTCATATTAAACAGATTTCGTTCATTTTTGGCAGTATAATAGTAAATGCTTCACAGAAAAGTTTCTGTATTGTGCGGGGGCTTGCTAATTTAGAGGGGGTGGCACTTAAAAATATATATATATATATATATATATATATATATATATATATATATATATATATATATATATATATATATATATTTATTGGAGCTGAATTAGAATCAAATTTTAAGAAGAAAAGGTTCTATGCAATTTTTCACATAAATTGATAGTTTTTAAGTTATAACGACTTCAAAATTGCGATTTTAGCTTAAAAAAAAGATATTTCCAAACGGCTTTCGTCAAGTATCTCGAAAAGTATTGCTTTATCGAAATGTTACAGACCAATTACGGAAAGTACAAACTGGGAATTTTTGTTTATTGATATAGGATTAATAATTTCGGAGATATTTAAGTTCACATTTGGCATACAAGTGTTCATAAGATAATTATTTAGAGTGAGAGTTAAATATCTCAGAAACTATGACACCTACGTCAAGGATGCTAATAGGTAGACTAATAGGTAATTAATTGAGCTTTTAACTTTTTTTATTTATTTCTGTAGCATAAAAACAAAAAAGTTATGACCGAAGCAATGTGCGTCTACACATTTTCTTAATAACAACGTCGCCATTTTGTTGCTATAATTAGCCAGTAATTAAAAAAATGGAATTTCAAACACTGTTTTTCATTAATATATAGCATGACGTAGATGCTCAAATTTTTTGGTTTGTATATAGCACTTGCTTTAGAAAAAAAATACAGTTTAAACATAAAGGTATTTTCGATAAAACATTTTTTTCTTTTTCCAAATATCTCAATAAATATTAGTTTTATTGAAAAATGGATAAAGACCAAAAATAAAGCTCATAAACTGATAATGAATTTCTCGTTTATTTATTTAAGTACATAGATTTAATAGTTTCGGAGATATGAAAGTTTACAAATGGCGTTAAATGTTAAATATCTCAGAAATTGTAACATCTACGTCACGCATGCTAAGAAAGGAAATTAAAGACAATTAATTGCGCTTTCAAATCATTTTTTACTTGTTCCTGTAGCATAAGAAATAAAGAAGTTACGACGGAAAAATATGCGCATTTATATTTTTTATATAAAAAGGTCGCCATTTTGTTACTCTAATTAGCCAGTAATTTAAAAAAATTATCTCAAATACAGTTTTTCGTTAAGATGTAGCATTACCTAGATGCTCAATTTTTTTTGCTCATTTAAAGCACTTGCTTTAGAAAAAAATGCATTTTAAACTTTAAAGGTAATTTCGAAACACTTGGATACCAAATATAAACTTAAATATCGCCGAAATTATTAATCCTACATTAATAAACAAAATGTATAATAAATTCCCAGTTTGTACTTTTCGTAATTGGTCTGTAACATTTTTTCGATGAAGTAATACTTTTCGACATACTTGACGAAAGCCGTTTGGAAATACCTTTTTTTTAAGCTAAAATCACAATTTTGAAGTCGTTATAACTTAAAAACTATTAATTTATGTGAAAAATTGCATAGAACCTGTTCTTCTTAAAATTTGATTCTATTTCAGCTCCAATAAATATATGTATTTTTTAAGTGCCACCCCCCGAGAGGGGGTGGCATCCACCCCCTATAAATTAGCAAGTCCCCGCACAATATAGAAACTTTTCTGTGAAGCATTTACTATTATCCTGCCAAAAATGAACAAAATCCGTTCAATATGACATTATTCCGAAGTTAAAACCTCTAGTTACTGTACTAATAGAGCAAGCACTAAAAATACTGATGATGACGCAAAAATTACTAACAATTCAACGAAGAGTTGATCAATTTTAGCGAGACTCATTTTCATTGGGATGACTATGTAAAGAACGACCTCGGCAGCCTATTTTTTTTTAAATGCTCGATACTACACGACCATCTAGGGCATCCCAACTTCAAAAGGCTTAATTGCTGACAGGTAGCTTCAGCAAGAGCCACGATGCACACCGTTTTACGGTTCTATCTCAGAGGTAAAGTTTACGTGAACTCTCTACGAACATTTTACACGTTAAAAGACCAAAATCAACAACCGACAAAGTAGCGCAGCGGGCTAAAGCGTGTTAGTGACTTGCTACACTGTCTATCGTGTACTGGGTTCGATCCCCAGCTCCGACCCTGGCAATGTCGATAGGCAATGAACGTTTTTTCAAATGTGTAACCCCCTTCCGGACAGCCTTGGCTTTGGATTTGGGGGATGTCTACTTCACTCGAACTTCTGCTTTAGTCCTTAACGGAAGGAGGCTGCACTTAGAAAAAGGCTACCGTCGAGGTGAAAGTTCTGAATGATCTATTGTTCATAAAGTCTGCAAATGTGTGCTTTGATATTATAATAAAAAAATTATTTACAACCACTTACACGTGTGTCGCCATCGTCTAAAACCTAAAATACTTTCTTGGGTCACCTTATATTTTAATTTCTCTTTGATAATTTCAAAGAACCAGTATTTTCCAAAGAAAATATTTAAAGTGATCTCATTTTCAAGTGAATAAAATTGGAAAAACGTTTATAATTATGGGGGTAGTTTGGTGTCGGCTTACAGTAATCCTTTAGAGACGGTTACCGTTCTTGATGAGTTCAGTTAAAATATAAATTCCTTAATTCACAAGCAGCGATTATCTTAAGTAGTCAAAGTACGCAGGAATGTTTTCAGGAATTAATTGATGACAGGTAGTTGCTGTATATGTACAGTATGTGTATCTACAGCAACTGCATTTTTGGATACAACATAATCCTTGTAGGGTAGCTCTGGAAAATGTTTGTAGCTGGGATTTCTCTGCATTTTAGAGTGTATTTCGACGAAAATAAAGTGTACCGAGATTTGCAGAATCCAATTGGAGGTAGAAAGCAGTTAAAAATGGCAAAACAAACCTTTTTTTTTTTACTTTTTATGTTATAACTTTAAAACAATAAAATGTTTTGGAAAAAGTGTAGAATACTTTTTCTCTATTTACAAAAAAAAAATGAACTAAACTTTGTACCACTAATAAAACCTGAGATATTGCGGCTCAAAGTTGGAGTAAAAAGTGTATAAATGCCAAAGAAAAACATTACTTTTTACATGTTCTCTCTGCAAACCTAAGAAAATTAAGATAGAGAAAAAAATCAGTGTCTCTTAAGTTACATCATATGAAGAAAAAAATGAGCCCTCATAGAAGATCAGATGGACCGGAGATATCGAGGTCTTGATTAGGGTACAAAATCGCTGTTTTTTAGTTTTTCGGGAATCTGTAATTTTTTTTGTAAAAATCGAGAAAATAACGATATCTTATTACAAAAATGTTTATTTAAGCCTTATTTATATAACATATGACCTTTTCTTTACTATTTACAACATTTAATCACTCTATATAGACGGGCTCAACTATATAATGAAAGAATTTCTTTGATTCAGTTTGTTAGAGAAAGGTCATGTTTTATATTTATTAAAACAAATTAGACATTTTTATAATAATATATAATATAGTTATTTTGTTTACAAAAAATGAGAAATAAGCGAAAAAGAAAAAATAGCGACCCATCTGACTTTACAGACTTTTATTGGGGCTTATTTTTTCGTTACATGACGTAGTTTAAGGGACACTGACTCTATCTTAATTTCCCAGAGCCAATATGGAAAAAGTAATGTTTCTTTGCATTTTTTGCACTTTTTACTCTAATTTTGAACTACAATATCAGATTGCATTAACCAGAGTTCAGCGAGTACCCCGTTTTTCGGTTTATCGTTATAAAATAGAAGAAAAACTATTCTACGCCTTTTAAGAAATATTATATTGTTTTCGAGTTATAACAAAAGTAAAAAAAAATAACCTGTTTAGCCATTTGTAATTGCTTTCCACTTCGAAATGATTTCTGCAAATTAAGGTGCACTTTATATCCATCAAATTCACCTGAAAATGCAGAAAAATTCCTGCCATAAAACATTTTCTACTTCATTCGATTGTAAACCACCCAGCCTATTACTTCAGTTGGGCGATATATCTATTGTTTAGACTAACTGACTAATAAAACATATTCCATTTTACTATTTCAAATGAAATTTAAATAATCAATTTCTTCTCATAATAATTCACTGGCAAAGTGACAAGTATTATAATATCTATAAATAACCAGTCTATTTGGAATAATGTTTTAGATTCTACATACATAGTGAGCCAAATCACGACCACGTAAAAATGCCAAGTGAGATTTTTTAAATTGGCAAAAAGTAAACTTTTGTAGTCCGTCTATGAACCTGCACGTAAGTAGCACATGTGCATTTTTTGTGGATTCATATCAGAAACGTATGCATAAAGATTGTGCCTGTGCATCTTCCCTCGAAAATGATATTGAAACTTGTAGCCGATATACCCAGCGTAAAATGTTATATTAAGTACGTACAAGTTGTTTTATAAATAACGGTACATGCTCCAGAAATCAAGATTGAGTGAAATGTGCTGTAATAAAATATTTATTGCTAGTTCAAGATAATCTTTTGCAATAACAGAAAACTATTCTAGACATCAGTTTTGAAATTGATAGAAAAATATTATTAAGGACGACATGTGTTCATTATTTTGCAGTCTCATGTTCCAGGCCGAATACGTAACCTTTTGCATCTGCACTTTCCACAAAGTTGGATTGGATGTGGGAGCGAATGTCTTTAGCCAGGTCGTAGCCCAGATTTTAATCCATTGGATTTTTATTTTTGGAGTTACATAAAGGATTTAGTATATAAAGACTGTTGCGGACAAACTTTAACGGAGTCGCCAACTTTATTAAAAATTAGAGTAAACATTATACGCATCGGTTTATTGAACTTTTCATAAATCGTTGCGGATTATATAGAATACTCTCGTTTCTTTTATAAATAATGTTAGTTTTAGACACTTTTAACTTTATGATGCCAACTTAGTCGGTATACCACTAGTCAGTATAAAATAAATTTAAAAAAAAAGTTAATATATCCAACCTATTTGTGTTTACAACATGAAACCTTTTGATTTCGAGTACAAAAATGAACCACTACACTACCATTCATTATTTCAATAAACGTAAACTTCTCAATATATATATCGAGGTGAACAGTATAACTCGGTTGAATATGTTATTACGAAATGTATATTAGTAAAACATAGAAATAAATAACGATAGGAAATAACATTACACAAGATTTTTCTTCAATTACAGAACAAAAATTAAGAAGCTAATTTTTTAAAATTTAAATGATTAATAACTTTTTTATTTACTGATCGACTTTGTTCAAAATAGGGTTCTTCTTCTATCTAACACTAAAGCCTAGTTTTTATTAGTAGAAGTAGCAGCCAAGTAATTTGGGCAAGTACTAAGCACAAGTACCAATGAAAACAGTTTGTGCTAGTTTGTGCTAGTGACAGTAGAATACTATAGATAGTCCAGGGGAAGTAGAGTGGATAGCACGTGTGGAATAGTCCACTGTACTATCCCACCCCCACTTCCACAATTTTACTCTACCGGTTTGTAAGTTCCCTATACCAATGTAAACAGGTACAGGCTTGCTTTAGTAGAGGAGAGTGTATACGGTTACGTTACCAAAATGGGTAGAGTAGAGTAGCTTAGAAAAAAGTATGATAGTGAACTCTACTACTAATTATACCAATGTAAACTTACCTAGAACATTTTAGATCGTAGTGTTTTATTATTTTTTTATGAAATAAATTTGTTGTTTAGATAAGTTGAATATGGCGCTGTTGGTTTCATATAAATTGACCTTCTGACATTTAGGGACTTGTGACAAGCATACATGTCATTGGTTAAAAATAATGAAGTATTTCAGAAGGATAAGGGCATCAGTCCATTTTGGGTGTAATAGAGCTTAAATCCCTACTGAATTTAAATTATCCTGATAAATCCTGTATGGTCTTTTTAGCTGCATTGTCAAAAAATTGACTTGGGCCCTCATGCTTCTGAAGTACTGAATTACGTATAATAATATACTAATACCGATTTTCTGTCAATTTTGACTAGACTACTAATACCAGAATTTGTAAGTATCGGCACATAAGATACATTATAGGTTTAAAACTAACATCCTATTTGGACGACAAATGTCTATAGTAAGTGAGCAAGTGTTTTCAGAGGGGCATAAAATATGCCAATCAAAAAGAAATGGGTTAGGGCCTGAGCAAACTGAAACCCTCATATTTCTTCTCCACAATTTGAAAAAACTTGATTTTGATTACAAGTTTCTAGTTATTTTTTAAAAATTATACACACACATACACATTATACTACAGATATTAACATATTTAAATAACCAAGGATGGTGTAATGATTACACTTTGACTCGAAATCCAAGGGGCCTGGGATCGAAACGCAAACAGGTTGTATGTAGTTCTTTTTTTAACTCTTTTTTATACTGAGGAGTGTTTCATAAAATTAAAAACGTCTAAAACTAAAATTATTTACAAAAAACTGCGAGTATCCTATAAAATGTGCAACAATTACATAAAAAGTTCAACAAACCGGCGAAGAGCCTGTTTAATCTAGGTTCTTTATTAATAATTAGTAATGTTAGGCACTGAGATCAATGTTTAAAAGCACTTAATATGCTTTGTAGTGCTTTTTATTCTAATAAACATCTTAACATTCGCTAGATTTTTAAGTTCAATTACATAAGGCGTTCCAATTAATTTATTTTAATAAAAATATTGGCACATATCGGCATTGTTTGCCGACTCGATATATCGGCAAGTTTGTCGATATTTTCGAAAACCGATATGCCATTATAAATAATTTTTCGCGTTATTGCAAAAAATAAACAATTTTAATTTTAACGCTATGTATTCTATTAACAAGCAGTATTTACTTATTTGACTCACTTTGTCATATTCTCGAGTATCCAGTTTATGTACCACTAATTATTAAACATCCTGTATATATGATTTTTAAAACGTGTATCCTCTTAAAATACCCTTCAGCAACTTTTATCAAAGAAATAGAAATGAACATATACTCACTATTACTACATTTATAGAAACAAGAAAAAATAGCTCAGAAAAGAACAGAATGAAAATATTTAAAAGGCCTATATATAAAGGTCTACTATTGTAGGAAATATAACTGTCATTTATTTTGACTTTATTAAATAAAATCAGCCCCTTTTTCTGTCAATGACCATATATACAGGGCGCGCCAAAAAATGCCCACATTGTTATTGTTTATTCATCAAATCATTGCTATATTTGTCATATATCTATAGAAATGACAGCATATGTATTAATTTGTTAAGAGATCAATAAAAGGTTTTATAAAAAGACATTTAAAGGTTGAATAAAAAAGTTCCATATGAATATGTCAATAACAAGTTTTTAGAGGTTTTTTACAGAAAAATTTCTATACATAAATGTCTCGACAGGATGGTTACCTCAAAATTAATTAATCATTTTGCCTTTTATCGCGGAATCATTGAAGGCATGGCATGGATATTAAAGGCGCCATAAATACGATTTGAGATGTCATATCCTTGTTATATTATAGGTACAATACTATAAAGTCTACTATTTCAAATAGGTCTGAATTATATGAATTGCTATGTGTATCTTGAGGTACAGGATCTTCAAAAGATTATAGACGTAGCAACGCGTATATACATATATAAATGAAGATGGAACATAGTGAATATTAAGAAAGTTTCTTCTGTTCTATGAAGAAACACAGTAAATGGTAATAAAATGAGTTACATACTTTGCACTTATTAAGTGTTTTGTATTGACTCATTTCTTCTAAAATTGCTTTTTCAACGGACAGACTAATGCTAATGACACTCCATTTAGAAAGCAATTCAATGATCACATTGGTCCCATCCTCTAAATGCTCTCTTTATTAAAAGAGTCCATCCCATCACAAAATAAAAAAAGTGGTCTGTTACTGGCACTCCATATTTCGACGTGCTGAACATGAATCAGGTGTCTGTTTAGCTCCACCACCCACCAATTTTTTTATGAGGATTTACTAAAAATTGGTGGGTGATGGACCTAAACAGACACCAGATTCGTATTCAGCACGTCGAAATACATGGGAGTTATCCAATGGAGTCCCAAAAACAGATCACTTTTTTTTTGCTCAGACCCTCCCCTCTGTTTTTGGGACTCCAATGGGTAACTCCTACGTATTTCGACGTGCTGAATACAAATCAGGTGTTCCTATAGCTCCATCACGCACCAATTTTTACTGAATCGCGAAAGTAATCTAAAGAACCTCATAAAAAGTGTAAAAAAAAAAAATTGGTGGGTGATGAAGCTAAACTGATTCGTGTTCAGCAAGTCGAAATACATTGGGGTCACCCAATGGAGTTTCAGTAACAGACCACTTTTTTAGTCTTGTGTGTCTGTGTAATTTGACTCTTAAAAAAGAACAAAACTGGTTGACCGATAAGAAAAATATTTCTTCGATGTCCATATTTTCTTTAAATCTGGTAATTTCAGAAATTCGAAAGGATGAGTGCCCACAACATAAGAAAAATTCCCCTGAAAATCAATTAATCGTGCCAACACTTTGTTACTGATATATGTTGTGTCTATGTAAAAATAAAGGTGTATTAACGTTGCGCTCATAGTTAAAATATAACGAGAATAACGAGAAATCAACGATTTCTCGTAATTTTTCGTTATTTTCGTCATGTTTTAACAATGAGCGCAACGTTGATACACTTTTACATTTACATATTTTATTAATCTCTTAATAACACATAACATATATCAGTAACAAAGTGTTGGCACGTTCAGGGGAATTTTTCTTACGCTGTGGACACTCCTCCTTTTTAGTTCAAACTGAATATAAGAATACTTCGCTTTTGGACCAATTTCTTGATATCTTGTACATCTGACTACACTTGTAATAATGTAATTATCATCGTGCTCAGAAGAAGCAGCTAATTTTATGACAAATAAAAATGTTTTTCGCTCTACTTTGACAGCTGAGAATTCATAGTATATCCATGCCAACTTATACCTGAAGTTTTGATCGTTTAACGGAACTATTGTTACCTATACCATGCTGGTTTCAACCTTATTCATTAAAACATTAATTTAGCATTTCCATCTCTCACGGCCATTGGAAATAACCTCCGAGCAACCCTTTGCTTTCGTAAATCGCCCAGGTTTGAAACCAGGCTGTATACTAATCGGGTTTTAGTGCTAAAAATTCCATTAACCAAAACATTAATTTACCAAAAAAATCCCATGTCCTGCCTGCATCGGAAACTACTCCCGAACTTTGAAAATTCGAGAATTTCGAAAGCAACGAGGTTTTCTCCAGAGGTTTCCGATGACCGTGGGAGATGGACACAGTTTGCTAAATTAATAAATTTTTTTTGGTACCGCCGAAATTAGTGTGACACAACAATTCACTCTTTTTTTGGTTCTGCTGATCGATGAAAATGTCAAAAGAATCTACTTAGTGTTTATGAGTAACACAACCTATTTTTTGTTTCTACGGGGAAATTTTACTGCAAAAAAATATACCACCTCTTTATTCCTACACTGCTCTTATCTAAGGTAAATTGAGGTAAAAATATTGATTAATTTCAACTCTTTTATTGATCTTGAAAATGATACATTGATAGAGCTTTCAAGTGATATCACACGTGTTCAGACAAACTAGTTAAATGGAAGTTCTGTTGAAATAACCACATAAAATAGGCGTTTCGTAAAATCTTTGAATTAAAAATATGGGCAAATTTGACTCACCATTTTACTGAGTTTCCTAAAAACACGCAATGTAGATGCTTAGTTAAATGTGAAAATCGGCTAGCATTCGCATTTACATGATGTTAGGAAACAAAGCTTTACTATGCTAGTCGGAAAAAACATACCTGTGACTTTGTCTCTAATTAATTTGCAGCTTTCGACTTCACCAATGCTTGAAAATAGAGATCTAATTTCTTCTTGGGTCATAGTTTGAGGTAAATAGTTCACAATGAGGTTAGTTTTTGACTCTTCCTGTCCTCCACCGACATTATTACCACTACTACCATTTTGCTGTCCTACAACTCCAGAATCTAAACCATTGGACATCATGGTTCCTTTTTCGTCACTCAAATTAAAAGTGGTAATAGTGAGTTTTTTAAATAATTTTTCTATTTTTGTAAAATAATTTATACTGTACACTTAATTTACTTGGTGTTTTTGTTTTGACGATTTTGTTTCTTGGTGGATTGATTAAAAAATCTATTCGAAGGATTGAATATCTACGACTTTTTTCGTTTTGTAGGGTAAGACTTACCCTATTCTACAATCTGAAAAAGAAAAAAAAAACATTGTTAAACAAAGAAACACACAAACAACCATATTTCTATCTTCCAGTCAGAAAGTGAGACTCTCGAAATATGTAACTCGCGAACATGCAAAAACTGAAGTCATATTCTTATGTAAAACGGCTTGCCGAATTCTACTCGGAATTGCTCAATAGAAAAAATCGCACTTTTCCACTTATGAAATTTCTCTGAAATACCGTATTTTACATTTCTCATCCCATAATTTTGTTTCTAGCCTGACTCGGCTAGAAAGTTTAGACATACTGAAACATGATGAATCGATTGCCGTACTTAAAATTGTACTAAAGAAAAAATATCCTGTAAAAAAATATTTTCATTCGAGATCGCAGGGATTTTTCAGTAGTGACACTGAAAAAGTCTGTATTATGTGTCTATTGTAAATCGCTGAATTTTGAATAACTTACGTTTGATGTGAACCAAGCATGAAGTAACATTTTTTTACAATAATTCCGAAATTTTAAAATAAAAAATTGTGAAAAAATTTCACCGTACGAAAAAGGCTGTTTTACCGATGACTAAAATATTATTCACAGATAATGCATATTTCTCGAGATAAAACGGATAAAAGCTGATGTGGTCAAAATTTCCTTAAAAAGTGACACATTTTATCATGCAGATCATCAAAACTGTTCAAGTAAGTTATTCAAAAAGTGGTTGGTTTACAATAGGCACATAATGGGATTTTTTTCAATTTCATCAAGTCCTCCATTTTTGAGATATTTGCGGTTAAAGTTGAATCATATATTAGATAGATAGAATAAAATTCTGAACAAGCACACTATAAATACATTTGTATTATTTGCTAAATATACACTTGTCTTCACGTAAACAGGACATATTTGCTTTTCTACAAAAACATACTATGCTACAAATAAAGTATTTGTATTTGCAAAATGGTGTATATTTACGCATTTATTGCCATCATGGTTGCCGTCTTTACTGTACCATCCAAATTCAATAAGAAATAATCCGCATCATCACTGACAGTCAAGCAGCTCTCAAAGCTCTGAATGCAGTAGAGATACGTTCTAAATCGGTAAAAGACTGCCTTGACACCCTGGCGAAACTGGCGAAACACAACAGCATACAACTGGTGTGGACGCAAAGACATCAGGGCAATGAAAGCAATGAAAAAGCAGATAAGCTGGCCAAAGTAGCCTTGATGGAACCCAAGCCAACCTCCGGGAAATCACCGCAAGAGGAATGATAAAGGAACTACTGAGTCAGAAACATAATTTGTATTGGACCGGGGCGCCAGGGACGTATGTTCATCACTGGCGGGCCATCCAACGAATTGCTAAAACTGAGCAGCTCAAATGTGCAGTGGGAATCCTAACAGGACACTACACACTCAATAGTCACCTAACCAACATGGGTGTGAAGGACAATCCGGAATGCAGGATGTGTGGTGAGGATGAGGAAACTCCCCACCATATACTATGTGAATGCCCAGCTTTAGTGGTTGGGAGGTGTCCTGTTAGAATTTTCGTAAATACTGGATGACCATGTAAAGACTTGAAACATTCTACACGTTTTTATGAAGCAATCTTCAACATATGCACCAGTTTTTCCTGTGCATGTTTATAGAGCAATGTTCGTGTACCTTTTTCTCACTTAGAATGCCTTTTACAAAAAAAAACGCTTTAAATTAAAAAAATCCCTATTTCATTAGATACAACTTACTCGCTTATAGTATGCAGTTATTTTGAAAAATAAAAAAGTTACCTCGATCTTTACCTTTTCGCTGTAAATTACACAAAACTGGCAACTCTTCTATAAATATTTATTTGTTCTTCAGTCATAACAAAACAAATATTATTTTTGCATACACCGATGGAAAGCGAAAGGTTTGAATATTGTAATATTACAATATTAATTTTTTACGACAACAAATAATAGATACAGAGAGGTGGGAACCTGAAAAATGCGAGAAATATTTTTTTTCGTAAAAAAATTAATGCAATTTTTTCAAATTTCACAATTCCAAATTAAATCGCAACCTCAAAAATATGTTTTGTAAGGTGTTTTTACATAATCATCATCAACTATCTCCGCTTGTATATTCGAGAGTTGCATAGCAAGTGTTGAATTCAGGAGTCTCGTCTTAAAATCAAAAATACTTTTGGCAAAACTAGTTCCCGTTTTAGATATTAACAATTTACAATATAAGGCACCAAGTGCCAAAATAAACACGATGAAATTTTACTAAGCACCTTCTGCACTTCAAATTTTTAAGTAAAATCATGACGTATTAGAAAATTTAAATACTTAATACAAGTGTATTATTATTAATAATTCAATTATTGTTTCTTTTAAACATTTGCGGAGTAGGTAAGAAAGCTTGTATTAATATCTAAAAGCTTACGCAATATTATTGTTACTCAATTTATAAATAATAAACACCCATTCTGTTATAAACAGCAGTGACTACTGACATATTTTTGCAAAACTAAAATTCAGTTAAGTTATCTACTATTTACCAGATAATAATTACAAGCAATTAAAGGCAATTAAATTCAAATGTGTTCATTTAAAAAAAAATCGATATTAAATCATTTTTTCCACAGGAAATTCAACAAACACCAACTATTATTAAATGTTAGATCGAAGCCAATCCGACGATCCTTTGACAAATCACACCAACATTTAAAAAAATAAATATTTTAACCGTCTTCCCGGTCACTCGCTTAATTCTAGTATGAGATTTGAGAAAAAGGAACTGCAGTTTATAGAGGAATTCAAACCACTTCCTAGGCCAATCCGAGGAGGGTTAAAATCGGATGAAATAAGATATATTTGGTAACTGGGGCTTACCAATATTACCTATAAAGTCTAAGGTCAGATGGACCAGAGATTTGACTATTATTACAAAAATGTTTATTTTATCTTTAATTATAAAATATATCACCATATCTGACGAACATCTATTAGTATGTGACAATTGATATATTCCGGTTTACTAAGAATAAAACATGGCGTGCCACAGGGCCCTGTATTAGGACCTATCCTATTCCTAATTTAAACTAATGATTTGACAGACACAACCAGTTTCCAATTCGTCCTATTTGCAGATGGTACAACCATCATTCAATTACGCAAAAATATTGGCACTTAAGTACAAATATAAATAGATATTGTCAGGAGTACGATAATGGTTTCCAGCAAACCAACTTAGCTTAAATAAAACCAAAGCCGACAATGGCTTTTAGTCTAAAAAATGTAACTGACGTAAACAACAGAAACAGAATCAAGTTTCTCGGGATACACCTTGGATAAGAAATTGCCTTTGGGAAAACATACACTATAAACAAATGCAATAAAGTTTCAGTTAACACGAGCATACTAAGAAATTTTATAAATGATTTTCCTTGGTAATATCTCTAACAAAGTGAAGCTAAAAATCTTGCATTATATGGTTAAGACCTTCTATACATCGATCGAATGTTGTAAAATAGTAAAAAGAGATCATATATTTTATAGTTATGGATAAAATAAATATTTATGTAATAATATATCGTTATTTTGTTGATTTTTTACTTCAGGGCCCCTATATCTCCGATCCATCCGACCTTACACATTTCTATAATGGCTCATTATTTTCGTTATATGATGCACAGCACAGTAGCTAAGTAGGCTAAAACGTATTGTGTGACGAATATGCTGGTCGCATTGTGTACTGGGTTCGAGCCCCAGCCCCGGCTCTGACAATGTCGGTGGGTATGGATCTTTGTCTGCGTTTTTCTAAATGTGTAATCCCTTTCCGGGTAGTCTTGGCTTTAGATCTGGGGATTGTCTACTATGGTATGTTTAGTTTACCACCAACATTAACCTACCCTGGGTCATCCACCACCTTTCTGGCGGTTCAACGGCCCGGGATTGTCTCCGTTGGTAGCCTACCGGTAGCCTACTTATGAGATACTTGGTTCACCCATCTAAATGCCGAACTCGAGCAGCGCTGCTTTACTTAACTGATCGAGTGTCGGAATTTAAACCGGAGAACGTACCTCATCCCCCCATTTTTCATAAGTAAACTATTTACTGAGAGAGGCAGATCCCGTTATATTCATCTACAGCCGATTAAGACAGCAATTTTCGACCCATAGGAATTTTATTGAAAGTTGCTAACGTATATGGAAAATGTTCAAAATAAGTAGAATTTATAAACGACTTTTGAGTTTTGGCACTTTGCTTTTTAATTTACAAATTTTAATTTCTGCGAATCTCGCTCCTCTTCGTGGGTCGTGTCCCCCCGATACACGCCATTGCTTTACAGACTCACAGTATCATTTCTAAATATACTTTTGTGCAATAAAACCTCACATTTCAATAATTTTAATAAGTATTGTTTTATTTTCGTTCAGGTTGCCAGGAAATGAATCGCTTCTAATTTTCAATGTGTTATCGCTTGAGTTACAATACAAAGTGATGATGGGATGCGTGTTTGATCCCACTGGGTATCTAAATGGCTGAAGACTCCATTTATGAACGCAAGAATAGATTCAGACCCTTTATGATTTTATTGACGGTTCACATTAATTATGTCTCACTAGAAAACTGATAATTTTCAATACTATGACTAGTGGGAAGTTAGTTGGAAAGTTATTTAGGGACCATTCAACAAATACGCCTTTTGGGAGGTGGAACTGTTGAAAATGTGACAAAATTGGCAAAACCAAAAGTGCACACCCTAGTTGCCTTACCCAATAAGAAAGTCTCCGATTTCCACAAAAAAATGTATTTAATTTTAGTTCTTTAATCCGTAGCAACAAACAAAAGAAATGAATGGAGATAAAAAATATACAAATACAAAAAAAATATTATTTTTATTTTCTATTTGATAATTATAAAAAACAAATTTGTATTAAGAAATTCTTTGTAACAATTAATAATTATTAACATTAATGTGCAACAAGAATAGAGTTTTATTTATGATTTATGCTAATTTTATTATCATAATAAATTCATTGCTATTGATTGCTAGAAATTTAAAAAATATATATGAGTAAACTAGACAAAAAAAGTCTTTAACCGGAAATTATTTTCGAATACACAGGACAGTCAAGACGATTCTACAGGATCAAGTGCCTTTTTTTATGGAATGCTGTGTATATCAGTACATTTTTTGAAGCCCCTTTCTAGACTCCTTTCACTCCTATATTATTATTGACCATCTCCCAACCACTTGGATGTAATGAATTTTTTTGTTGAAATAATGCCATCTGGAGATGCTTATTGAAAAAATCACTAGTCACAATTATAGGTTTGAAGAAAAAAATATGCGAATACTAGTTACGAGACATCTAATTAACGTTTCTGAATCATTTTCACTTCCTAAAAATATACATGGTGGCCAAAAATAATTTTTCAATTTAGAACTTTGAAAGAATTTTCTCAATTTTTGCAAATGGAACACCCTGTATATTTTTGACGATGTGATGTAGAAATAAAAAACGAACATTTTTTGTAGGTACATCTCTACATTGAAACCATTTTCGATTTATTGAGCACTAAGTACAACATTCACGAATAAACTTTAAAAAACAAAGGTTTCTTCAAATAATTCGACGGAAAAAATTATGATAAGTGCTCCATATGTTGTATTTTGATTGACACACATCTCTATGCGCTTTTAAAATGAGGTTTCTACTCTTCCTAAAATTGTTGGTGGGATAGATCTAAAAGCATCCTTCATATTTTGGATTGTTATTGGTGTGTCTATAAACAATTTTCTTCATGTATCCCCCATAAATTGAAATCTATTTTTGGGGATTTAGCAAGCCATTTAGTGGGACCATTTTCTCCAAACCATTGAAGTGGATATTATTTAGGTGGTCCCTTACTGCATTTAAATAATGTGGTGAAGCACCATCTTGCTGAAACCACATCCTTTCAGGAAGATTCACCAATAACTGTGGCAAATAGTTCTCCAGAAAATGAAGATAAATAGCTCGAGTCAATGTATCAAGTGTAGCCCTATTACATGTTCCCCAATAATTCCTTCCCAAACGTTTATAGACCGTCTGTGCTGGTTATCAACTTGCCTGAAAAAGTGAGGATTTTCCGAAGCGTAATAATGAAAATTGCGCCTGTTAACAAATCCATTTTTATGAAAAGTTGACTCATATCGTCATCACTTATTTCCTGGAGCATTTGAATGTGATGCATGAAACTATTTTTTTTAAGATTCCACCAACAGAACAACTACTTATTCCTACTAGTAAGCTCACTTCTTTCTGACGCTGGTAAAAGTTAAACATATCCAACTTTAGTAGCAGCTGGTAAATACTCGCCGGTTAACGAAACCAGCGGCCATTTCTGTGTTCCCACTACGCTACTTGATGGCTGATAACTAGCGGCTGGCTAACTAGCGGCTAGTAAACAGCCCAGTCTGACCCGGGCTTAATACGGAATTCTCAACCGTTGCCAGCACCACCGAAAACTCATTTTCTTCGTTCACAACATGTTTTATATTTTCACTTTTTTATATTCTACATTTCCAGTTTCCAGAAATCCAACGACGAGGTTTTGGAAGCTGCTAACCTTAGGGCCCCTTTCAAATTCTATTGGCAAGCAAACAATTTCTGTCCGACTCACCTAAAACAAAAGTCATGTCTACAAGTCCCGTTTTGTTAAAATTCATTTTGTAAAACTCCAAATATTTTAAAATGAACACAAATGAGAACTGACGACCAACAATTTATACCAAACTGAGGTTCTACTGCTTGTCGCATAACGAAAACAACAAAACTATTCCCAAGAAATTAGTGTGCTGGGGAATATCAATGAACTAAATAAAAATTTCATGCTGTTCTTATGGACCACATGTGGAGCACTTATTACAATTTTTTCTGTCGAATTATTTGAAGAAACTCTATTTTTACTTCCACGTTCAGTGGAAATATAGTGATGCAAAAAAAAGTGAAAATTTGTATTGTTCAAATAGGCTTAAAATGTCATGAAATGGCGAGATTTTAAGTTTGAGCAAAAAAAAATTTCTGTCTGTCGTTCGGTCTGTCTGTACCTTTTTTTGTGCGCACGATTACTCTGGAACCGATTAAGATATTGACTGGAAATTTGGTATACATATGTATTTAACGAAATCTGGAACTAGATTATATTTTGATCTTAATCCGTTGAAGGATTGAGAGGTAAATAGGTAAATCAAGCAAGTAAGAGTCCATAAAATTGGTATTTAATATATATATAAGAGAAGCTCAGGTGTTAATAAATTTTTTTTGGCATGAGCCACCCCCATGACCACCCCCACCTCGTTATTAAAGGGGGTGAAAAAAAATAAAATTGTGATTTAGTGTGTACAAGGACCAAAGGCCTCAAAAATTGTTTTTACTTCATCCCTTCCACCACCCCTACTACCGATGTGGTATATCGTTTTATGGGTTTTTGGGGTAGACAATTTCAAATATTATATCATTAAAGTTCCATAAACAATTATTTCCACATACAAAATTTTTTCCTTGTGAGAGACTTGGATAGAAAATTTGGATGTTTAAGTAGTGATTCCTTGGGCAGCGGTTTTTTAAGTTTATTCTTGAATTTTGTAGGTACTTCTTGCTCAAAAAATCGAAAATGGTTACAAATAGCTGAAGGGATGTACAGGGTTATTCATTATATATTGACCCCCTTTATTTCTGTTATTAGAAATAAAAAAAAGTTTCGTATAAAAGTTGTAGGGTTGTATATACATATATATTTTCTAATTAATGTCAGGAGATCTGGTTGAAGCCCACTGTATAGTCGTTCATTTTTCAACATTGGCAGACGCGTTTCGCCTTCCCAGGCTCCTCAGTACCACAAGGTAGAGAAAGAATGAAAATACAAACACTTCAACCAGTACTCCATAATATAACAATGTGAAGGTTGTTTTTTAAATGGAAAACCCTGTATGTTTTTACATATTCTCTTAGATCTTTTTTCCCTAACTTCAAATATGTAAGGATTAGCCGTAATATTTCTTAACATATCGGACATTAAAAGTTTGATATATTATAAGAATAAAAATAAAATCCTGAGATGAACAATATTTTATAACTATTTTACGATTATAATTCACTTTGTTCTTTAAATACCCCCACAAAAATGCATCAGGGCTGTTTGGTCGCCATGGAATTGGTCTACCGTATTTTTTAATTATTTTATTATTATTGTTTTTGTTTATTTTTTTGTTATTTTTTAAATATTGGCTATTTTCAAGAGAAAAAAGGTTCATGTACCATCTACGGACCCTTCATCCCTCATTCCCTCTCGTGTCCCCTCTCCCACACACTGTCACCACTATGAATAACGCATCAAATGTCATTTGCCACACAACGATAGATATAAAAAAAGATCCCACCACACATCACAGACCAAGTGCACAGCATTCAAACTTCAAATATCTGCCCACCCTACGTGAGTTGATTATCGACAGTTTGAAACCATTTCTGATATGACTGCTGTTCGATACTGAAAACTAGAAATATCAATTGAATATTTTAACTCACAAATAAGAATAACTCTTTAATACAGTTAATGTTATTTCATCCATGACTAATTTTTGAAAGGAATTTTTTATTTGTATAATGTAGGGGGATTGCCATAATCATTTTTTAATGTTTTCCACAAAAATCTCGTTGCAGCTACGACCGCCATGTTGGAAAAATGACGGAAAAACGTTTTTTTTTTCGATTATCTCCTTTGCTGTTAGTTCTACCCTAAAATTAGGTACATATTCTTCCCGAGATTCTTCCGAAATTCGAAAAACTTTTTCAAACTTCAAGTTGTTTTAACTTTTAAACAATTGACCTTGGAACAAGTTTTAAGAAATTTTATAATCTACAATATTGATCATAACTAATCTCTGGAATTCGTTAATTACAACGGTTAGAGATAAATTTAAAAATCTGCCATGAAGCACAAATTTTTACCATTCTGATGGCTGTAAATTGTAAAATATTAACAATAGAGAAAAATAGTTTAAATGAAAGTTATGGCTTATTTTATTCCCTACATTTTTTGTAACATCCAAGGTAATACCTATTACAATGGAAGTATAGTAACAACATAAAATTTTTATTGTTCAAATAAGCTTAGAATGTCATGAAACGTCGATAATTTAAGTTTGAGCGAAAACAAAATTTCTGTCTGCCTGTCGGTCTGTCTGTAACTTTTTTGTGCGCACGATTACTCTAGAACCGTTTAAGATATTGACTTGAAATTTGGTACACGTATATACTTTAACGAGATCTGGAACTAGATTATATTTTCATCTTATTCCGTCGAGGGGTTTGGGGGTAAATGGGAGGTAAATAGGTAAATCAAGCAGGTAAGAGTCCATAAAATTGGTATTGAGAATATACAAGAGAAGCTAAGGTCTCAAAAAAATTTTTGGCATTAGCCACTCCCATTACCACCCCAATGTAAGAATAGTTGTAATAACTAAACTTCGCCTAATAAAAGACCATTTATTATTATTATTACCACCCCTACCCCAGTATCAAAGGCGATGAAAAAAAAATTGTGATTTAGTACAAGTACAAGAACCAAAAACCTCAAAATATTTTTTACTTCATCCATTCTACCGAAATTTCAGAAATCCTGAATTTTAACAAAGATGTGGAAATATTTTGGGATAAAGTGAAAAAATTAAGATATGAAGTAGGATTGTTTAGGTTTCCATTGTAATCTCATCTCTAATATATGTTTACCTTATTCTTCGGCAAATGATGAAAGGGTTTTTTAAATACCAAATCTATATCATTGGCTTATTATACATAGAAAAAGTTAGGAAACTGCTAATAATAATAATAAATTGCCTTTATTTGTGGCAGAGTTCAGTAGATCTGCTTAGAGCCAATTTCGTTGCCAATTTCACAATCGTTGGTTAACTATAATGGTAAGGATTTGACCAATAGTTTATTATAAAAATCTGTGACATTAATACCAGTGTTACAATTGTTGGTTAATTATTAGTTAGATTTGTCCAAGAATGTCTGATAAAGTTGTGTTTACTAATAATTATAACTTTCGGGTTCTGGTTTAGTCAACCAAAAAGATAATCAACGATTGTGAAACTGGCCGTCAGTGTTTTAATTTTAAAATTAATAAATTATTAAAACATATGTCCAAGGGAATCTCCATTTAGGAGGCGATAACTCTATGGAGCTAATGAGAAGGTAATAAAAAAATATTGTATTAGGTATAGTTACATCGTTTTCTTAAGGATAGGACTTTGCTGAGCGAGAGGGAAATATGGGAATACAAGCATATACAGTTTTTATCATACATTTTATATATAGTAAAATGTCGTACTTTAATAATGAAATTAGGAACTATTTTCAATGACAATCTACAATATTCAAGGTCAACATAAAGGAGGAGGGCCTACAGTTTCGAAAAATTTTTTTTTATCATATATATTTAATATCTATTCTATTCCACCCCAAACGGAACTTCCTCCAACCATTAAGTTATTAAAGAACCAGTTTACATTAGTACACATGATTTGATGTTTTTGAACTTGAAAATCATATTTCCCTTGAATCAACTGCACCCAAAGCTCCCCCTACTACTATACAACACCCCAACCTTCGACGACAAGCACCCTCTCACCCCACTAATATAAACCTTTATACTCCTATCAGGTATAAAATAGTTTTAAAAGGATTTTTTATTTACATTATTAATAAAATGTCAATTCCTCTTATACCCCCCCCAACACCCACTCTCCCGAACCATTCTCGCCATCATCATACTGGTACAAGCTTGAAAATGGTATGACAAACACTTTTTTTATACTTTTTTTATCGGCAGAAAGATATAACCTTGCACCCGTTTTACTCCCTCTGCCTTCGTTCAAACAAAGATACGAAGAACGTTCTGAAAAAATCAGACAAAAGTACATTTACTATAAGCTCTAAATCAACAGACAAAAAAACAAAAAAAATTCTAACCTAAACCTCTCTATACAAAAGAATGGTTCAGGAGAGGGGGTGTTGGGGAGGAATTTTTGAAAATTTTTATTGTTCAAATAGGTTTAGAATGTCATGAAACGTAGAGATTTTAAATTTGAGCAAAAAAAAAAAAATGTCTGTCTGTCGGTCTGTAACTTTTTTTGTGCGCACGTTTACTCTGGAACCGTTTAAGATATTGACTTGAAATTTGGTACACGTATGTACTTTAACGGGATCTAGAACTAGATTATATTTTCATCTTATTCCGTCGAAGGGTTTGGGGGTAAAATGGGGTAAATGGGGGGTAAACAGGTAAATCAAGCCGGTAAAGGGGATAAAAAAAATTGTGATTTAGTGTCTGTACAAGAACCAAAAGCCTCAAAATATTTTTTACTTCATCCACCCCCACTACCACCCTATCACCACTCCCACCCCACTACCATGTGGGATATTATTTTAGGGGGTTTTAGGGTACACGATTTCAAATATTATATTATTAAAGTTCTATAAACAATTATTTCCACATACAAAATTTTCTCGTTAGAGACTTGGATAGAAAATCGGGATGTGGAAGTAGTGATTCCTTGGGCAGCGGTTCTTTACTTGTCATTATATAATATAACTTGTGCAATGATTTATTACTTTTAATTTACATTTAAAAATAAATCTACCGATATTTTCTGAAATCTACGGTATTCTATAATGGATGTGTTGGCAACATTGATCATTTTGTTAGTTGGAGTTCATCTTTAGTGTCTTAATGTTAGTTTCAGGGTTGGAAAAAAAAGTTATTTTTTTCATTTAAAAAATTTTTTTTTAATTTTTAAACAGTTTTTTCAATGTTTAAAATGGTATGTTTAAAACTCTATTCAAATTAAATGGTGCCAAGTCACAGTGTCTGCTACTACTACTACTTGATGCCAGATGACGCTCTTAAACAGACTTTACAGCACTCTACAAATAAAACGTTTAATTTTGTGCAAGTGACCACTGACCATTTGACTCATAAGAGTAAGACTACCGAGGCTATTTTTTTGTGTGTGTTTACTTTTATATTGGAATTATTTATTGGAAGGGACCACCATCGGCATTTTTGCTGCTTTTCCACAATCTCCAAAATAGTACATATGTTTAAAACATCGCCAGGCCCTCCGTATGGGGGGTTTACTAGGTACTGAGTTTAGGGCCCCGGGCTTTCGAGGGGCCCATAGCGGGGGCCCGCCAGAGATCTTGACAAACATTTTTTTCAAGTTTCTCCCCCCCGCTCATCAATTATTAAGCGCGGGGGCCCGCCAGAGATTTTGGCAATTTTTTTTTCAAATTTCTCCTCCCAGCTCATCAATTATTAAGCGCGGGGGCCCGTCAGAGATTTTGGCAAAATGTTTTTTCGATTTTTTTTTCAAATTTCTCCCCCCGCTCTTCAATTATTAGCCCCCCCCCAGTGAATGTGGTACCGGGGCCCATGAATTGATGCGGGGGGCCTGAACATCGTACTGTGTTTTATACAGTTATTAAAAAAGTGGCATTGTAAATTAAATATGTTTTAAACGTTTATTTAAAACATGGTGCTATGTTTTAAACATGCCAACCCTGGTTAATTTTCGCCTCGGTTTTCGCATAGAACAACTTGCAACTTTCACGATAAAGTAACACATATTTTGCTCAAATGTTCACAACGATGTTATGTCTGATTCAAGTTCTTCGAATTTTTTTCTAGACAGACCAGTGTGGTCGCACCTTTACATCCTGAATTAGAAGCTGATTTATGTTTTTATCGCGTTACTGCGCCCACGAAGTTCAAGATACCGAAGTGTGCTGTTTGGTGCGTAAGACATTTGTTAATATAAACAAGGGCCTCTTTGACTTTCAAAATGATGTTTCACTAGGCTTTACATGCCTCGAAAATGCACATCTAACAGTGCACTATTCTGGTATTTCTTTTATGGATTAACTTTTACATATTATAAAAATTAAAAATGGTAAAAATATATTATATTTATGAGAAAGAAAGGCTTGTTTGGTAACGATATATATAACAAGAAAATGTGGTCTGTCTTTTATTTCTAACTAGGGCAAACTTTAAAGGGCAAACGTAATTTTAATACATACATTTCTAAGTAGGTAGGTATACAGTGTGTCCCAGGATAGATGTAACAAGAGGTGTAATGGACCAAAAATTTTGGAATGGTATTTGGGGATTGAGTCCTGCTTGTTGTAAAACTAAAGTATACCAAAAATGATTTGATTTGGTGTTCTACAGGGTGTTTTATAAGCAAAGTTGTAAAAATCACCACTAATAAAGTACCTTTATTTTTCAAAATATGAAAAAATTCCACTAAGAAAAGTTATTTAGAATGCAACCTATACCAAATTTCAGGAATATAAAATTATTTTTTTGAAACTTCCCATTTTTTCAATAAATTAGTATTTTATTTTGAACCATTCAATTAAAACTGCATAGAAATTATTTTTTGTGAATTAATATTTAAAGTTATGTAGAAGCTAAAAGTAGGCTATGAGAAAAGCAGTGGATGATTAACATTTGCTCCTACACAACTTTAAATATGAATTGACGATTTGCACGAAAGAAAGTTTAGTGAAAAATGTCATGGCGCACATTATATTGGTATCACTGTAATTCACTGCACATGTTGACCAACTCGTCTATATTCCAAACTTTGCAACAATTAAATACCTATAATATAATAATCATAACATCGTTTTCATTATCTTTAATGTTAAACCTGCTTCCATTGAATATAAATCGTCTTTATTAGGTTGTTTCGTAGTCTACAATATTTAAAAAATGTCGAATTATGCAATTTGTCAAACACTGTTTCCAACTCTCAGTTTATTAGAACAGTTGGCAGCAGTGATTGACAAATTGCATAATTCGACATTTTTTAAATATTGTAGACTACGAAACAACCTAATAAAGATGATTTATATTCAATGGAAGTAGGTTTAACATCAAAGATAATGAAAACAATGTTATGATCATTATATTATAGGTATTTAGTTGTTGCAAAGTTTGGAAATTAGACGAGTTGGTCAACATGTGCAGTGAATTGCAGTGATACCATTATACTGTGCGCCATGACACTTTTTACCAAACTTTCTTTCGTGCAAATCGTCAATTCAACTCTTAATTCACAAAAAAATGGGAAGTTTCAAAAATAATTTTATATTCCTGAAACTTGGTATAGAGGTATAAAATTGCATTCTAAATAACTTTTCTTAGTGGGATTTTTTCATATTTTGAAAAATAAAGGTACTTTATTAGTGGTGATTTTTACAACTTTGCTTATAAAACACCCTGTAGAACACCAAATCAAGTCATTTTTGGTATACTTTAATGTTACAACAAGCAGGACTCAATACCCAAATACCATTCCAAAATTTTTGGTCCATTACACCTCTTGTTACATCTATCCTGGGACACACTGTATATTAAGACTGTTTATAGAGTAAATCCTTCGTGGGTTTGTTGAGATAACCATTTCAAATCGACCCTAATGATGGTAGACTGCATTGGAGTTATATTATATCAGATTATTAATTCGTAAGCTCAGCGCAAATAAATTTTCATATCTAGTTCACGTTTTATTTACACTGACAGCACAATTAAATCGAAAGTTATAGGTACATTATTTTTATTATCTGAAAACAATTGGTTTGTTTTCACAATCCATAACCTACTGTTAGCCACGCGCATATTATGCTAGGTGCAGGTGAATTTGTTTACATATAGGTTCGTTAAAAAAAAACATTCTCAAGAAAAACTGGAACAGGATAATTGGAACTGAAAATAAGCTGAAGCCAAGGGTGAATGTTTCTTGAAAGTGCGAGAAAAACAGAGTTTGTCTGTTGACTGCTATATAATTATTCCTCATATTTATAAATATTTAAATGTACAGTTTTAATCTGGTATACGAAGTAATAAAATGCACAAGTAGTGTAAAATTTTGTTTCAATTAGCAATATGGTAGAGTATTTAATATAAAATGAAGTAACTTCCTACTATACTGAAGCTCAAATGAATTTAAATTTAGTTTATTTTTAGATGCTGTAGCTATTTTCGTGTAAAGAAGCATATACAAATCCTGTAGAAAATTTTAAAGAATATACACTTCAAGCGCAATTATTAAAAATTATTTAAAGCTAGTTTAAAAATTTTAAATGTTGTTTAGGCATAATTGATGTAAATTCTGCGCTAATTATGTAAATGTTGACATGTTGAGATTTATTGTTTATTTTATTGTATACTGTAAACGAATGTTTATACATTTTTACTATAAAGTGGGTGTAACCCAATGGTAACACGCTAAAAATGACTGGACTTAACACGTGCGTTTGCTCACAAAACTACAATAGCACTTTTGAATTTTTGCGCCTATTATTGAAATGAGTTTATGTTTAAATAAAATTAAACATTAGTTTCTAGTTACAATGTGCAACTCCTGTGTAAGTAATAACTGTTACAAAGTCCTGAATTGAACTACGAGCAGAATAAATGGGTACAATTTTTACCGAAATACGTAGTAGTACTTAACATGTAGGCAAATTAGTGATAGTGAATGTTATTGATTATTTTGTACACAATATAATTGTAGGTGACGTGAATCCCAGGCAAAACTTCTATAAACTCACCTAAAATCTGCAAACTACACATTCGTGATGTCACTATTCATTCAAAATAAACTAATAAATTAAATGAACTCTGCTAGATAAGCCAAAATAAAATAATGAACGAAAACAAAAAAGAAAAAAAATTAAATAAAACCGAAACCCGCTTTTATCCGCGTTCGGATTCGTACTAAGTTGAATATGTGTGTTGAAACTAAAACACGCGCGACCGGAACTAGACAGAGGTTTGCGGCACATGCGTACTGGCGTTGACTATACATCTATTTTTAATTTTTAGCAAATTTTTTAATATTAATAAACTCAATTCTAATAAATCCACAAATTAAATTACTTCATATAGTTGGAAAATTATATTACTTATAATATACGATTTTTTAAGGTGTTTTTTTAGCGAATATATCATATATCGCGGCTTTTTTGGCACCAAGAGAAGAACCTCACAGGTTTTTTTGAAAAATCAGTTTTTACCACTATTTAACTGTCAGTCGTTATTAATTTAATTATTACATAAACTAATATAATTTACTATCATTAAATGGAAATTGAATCAATGAATCAATTTTTAAACCTATCGACCTAGGAAATACTAAATCGAATCGTGAATCGTGAAGAATTATTTAGTTCTAAGTGCATACACTTACATACTTAAAAATTGCCACATTTTTCAAATCTAAAACTATAGCAGGTATTAGTACCTAGTACACTACACTCGATTAAAAAAAATTCTAAAATTTAATAAAGAATAGAAATTGTGCAAGTTAAATATTATATGTTTACTCATAATAATCATGTACCTACAATGGCAAAAGAAAAGTGGATTTTTTTATATTTATTTTTTTATTATTACATTTAAAGAATAGGAATGAATACTTTTATACATATCTTTAGTTTACAGAAATAGACACAAAACCGGACTTCTTTGACGCTGTCGGTAATGGCAGGTAGGGAAAGGCACCCTTTATACAGGGTGTCCCAAAAGGTTCCCAAGGGACTCTAAAACATCTTTTTAGGAAAAACATTTTGAGCTTCCCATTTTTTAGATTTCAATTCCGTTGCAGAAGTTGAAATCTTAACAATTACTTCCACATTCACGTAGTGGAGTGAAAGTATAGTTATGATAAAAAAAATTATTTTGGTCAAGTAAGTTTAAAATGTCATGAAACGTCGAGATTGTAAATTTGAGCAAAACAAAATTTCTGTCTGTCTGTTTGTCGATCTGTCGTCTGTAACTTTTATTGTGCGCATAATTATTCTAGAACCGTTTATGATATTGACTTGAAATTTGGTGCACTTATGTATTATAATGAGATCTGGAACTAGATTATATTTTAATCTTATTCCGCTGAAGGGTTCGGGGGTAAATGAGGGTAGATAGGTAAAGCAAGCAAGTAGGAGTCCATAAAATTGTGGTCTAGGGTATGTACGAGGAGCCAGGGCCTCAATTTGTTCGCCACCCCCACTATTACCCATGGACTACCATACTATTACTAAAGGGGGTAACAAAAATATAGTTGTGATTTAGTGTCTATACAAGAACTAAAGACCTCATATTTTCTTTTGGAATTGACCTACCCCTCTACTATTGTTAAAGGAGGTAAAAAATAAGATTGTGGTTTAGTGTGTATACAAGAACCGAGGGCCTGTTTGTCGCTCTGTAAATTTTTTTGTGCGCACGTTTAGTCTGGAACCGTTTAAGATATTGACTTTAAATTTGGTACACGTATGTATTTTAACGTGATCTGGAACTAGATCATTTTCATCTTATTCGGTTGAAGGGTTGGGAGTTAATTGGGGTAAATGGGGGTAAATAGGTAAATAACGCAGGTAAGAGTCCATAAAATTGGTATTTAGTATATAGAGAAGCTATAAGGTCTCAAAAAATTTTTTGGCATTAGCCACCCCCATTATCATTCCCACCTCATTAATAAAGGGCGTGAAAAAAATCATGATTTAGTGCGTGTACAAGAACCAAAAACTTCATAATATTTTTTTACTTCATCCACCCCCACTACCACCCCCCCCTCACCACCCTACCGATGTGGGATATCGAGTTTTTGAGGTAGACGATTTCAAATATTATATTATTAAAGTTCCATAAACAATTTTTTTACATACAAAATTTTTTCGTTGTGAGAGACTTGGATGGAAAATCTGGATGTGGAAGTAGTGATTCCTTGGGCAGCGGTTTTTCTAATGTTAGTCCTTGGAAATTTTAAATTTTATGATGCCAACTTAGTTGTGAAGCACGCGTCAGTACAAAAAAAAATTAAAGATAGCAACTTATATATTATAATGTGTTTCGAACCACAACTCTTGGATTTTCAAGATATATAAATAAATAAATAATGATAGAGAATTATATTTTAGAAAATTTGTATTCAATTACAAAGCATAAAAATTAAGAACAATTTTTTTTTAATTTTAAATGTTTAAGAACTTTTTTATTTGTTAATCGATTTTATTACAAAATAATAAGATTCTTCTTCTAGCTAACAATAACTTACTGTCCAAGTTTCAATAAAATCGTACTTTTCGTTTCTTAAGTTAACGTGCTTACAAGAAACGAGACGGATGGACGAACTGGTAGGCAGACGGACAGACAGATGGACATTTTAAAAGTTGTTCAGAATTTGTTCACTATCACAATGATATGAAATTTTTTTAATAGCAAGTCATGTTGAGTATTTTGCTTAGTTGGGTGAGGCGGGGAGAGGGCCGCCATATTTGCGAAAAGTTTAAACGCAAGTATAGCAAAGACCTTGTTTATTTTGCAGGGCTGATAGTTTAGGAGCTACAGCCAGACAAAAGTTAAAAAAAGAATATTTTTTTCAAAATATCTCCTAAACTATTCATCGGATACATCAGAGTAACGAGACATTGCAAAAAAAAACATTTTTTCTCCTTTTGACGAGCTGTAGCTCGAAAACTATTAGTCCTACAAAATGGTGCTTCTGGCAGAAACTGTAGAGAATTAAATGCTCCGCAAGATGGCCAGTTAACATTTTAATATACATCAACAGTTTACGAAATAATTCGCAAAAGCTTTACTTTACTTTTTGTAAACTTTTGTAAACAGTTAGTTTTATGAAATGGGAATGTAGGGAATTTAGTGCTGAACAAAAAAGGTTGTTACCATTTTTGTCGTAGCTTCAACTCTTCTCGAGATATTTGTGTTTGAACTTTTCACAAATATGGCAAAATAGTCAGAAGGCACACTTTAAAAAAGTACCATTGACTTACGCTACTTTGCATTACGAATTCACTGTATTTATCTATTGATTGGACTACTACATAATGTCCCACAACTTCAAGAAAATATAAGTTTTGCATCAAAATGGTCTACAATCATAAACTTGCTCTGCATAATGCCGTACTTAGCTGAAGATTTGTACCAATTTCATAGCTCTTGAGTTAACTACAGTTTTGAACTTTAATCTACTCTAGACCAACTTCAAACTTTTTTAATAGAATTCAATACGCGAAATTTCGTGGACACAAATTTATCAAATTTGCATCTCAATCTGGTGTACCTCAGGGATCTGTAGTAGGCCCCTTTTTGCTTATCACCTCTATCCATCTGTTCTACATGCGCGACCTTAAAATATATTATGAGACCAATACTACAGCTGACTGACAATCTACAATTAGACCTAAATATATGCAAACCAAATGTCTCATTTATCAGAATGTTTCATAAGGTAAAATCCACGCAAGGTTGACTCGATATGCTCATAGAAATATTTTAAATATTATAACTTGTATTGATATTTTAATAGTAGACAAAGCAAACCAAACCAAAATTATAATTATAATTTCTTATACGTTATTTTTGTTCATAATATTTATACAGAGTGTAATTACTCTAAAGCACACAGTTTTGGAGAAAAAAATGAAAAGGAATTTTAATAGCTAAAAAATAAAATACCGCATCTGGAGTGAAAATAAATTTCAAGAGTCTAATAGTGAGGCGAGTCAATGGGGAAGAATACAAAATAGGCGACTGCTCCCTAAGAACGTCAAACAAATTGAAATACTCAAACTTATCTGACAAACCAACTGAAAAGGAGAAAAACTGTGAAGGGGGGAATTAAAATGGCTCACAGAGTTACAAGAACAATTCTACCTTTCATCGAGAAGATTAAACCACCATGGAGTCTGATTAAAAGGACATTCATAGCCATCATACTATCAACGATGGTCCATCGTCGATGGCCATGTGTAGTTAAAAATAAGGCAAGACTAACATAAGAAGTCCGAAAAGAGCTACTAGCAAAAACAACAAGCATAAAGTAACTACATTAACATAGAACGTAAAACATAAATAAGAGTGAAAATAATTACGCAATGAAGTACAGGGATACATGCTCATGAAATCAGAAATAGGGGAGACATAAGACCCAGAAGAAGAAGAACTTTAGAAACAAAAACACAAAGACACACATCATGAAATCAGAAACAGAGGAAACAGAAGACCCAGAAGAAGAAGAACTTTAGAAACAAAAACACAAAGACACACATCAATTATTAAACCTGGATTTTTTTCCATTATGTCCCATTAGTGAGATTCAAATATGGTCACGTTACCCAAATCCAACCCAGCATAGACGTAAAGTTGACTACACACTTGATAAGCGTGTAAAAAATGTCGGCGTCTTTGGCGGTTCGGTACGGCGTGTTTGGTCAAAGACGCCCAAAATTTTTTGAGTGCTTAGTAGACCTGAAGACCACTATAGCTGGCCCGGCGGTACGTTTCCCGGGTGTGATAGCAATGCCTATCGAATGCTGGTCAATAAATCAATTAGTTGAGAACTTCTGATCAGATAGAAACAATAATTTGACTAGGTCAGTAACTAATCAAATTCAAGGTCTCTTTGCGATTTACATCTTCCTTTTTTAATGAACATTTCATCGACAATAATAATGAACAAACACCAGATATATACAGTATTGCCAATATCAATTTTGTGAAAGTGACGTTGGCAGTACTTTGACGTCGGCACGGATCAAACGTCGAAGCTTTGTCGGCTTTTTTCAATTGGCTTTAGAGTATAAATGTGATCCGACCTATTGGAATACAGCCGCCGTCTTTTATTAAGAGTTTATTACTTAGTTATAAAAAAAGCACCGACTTTTATTCTTACCCCCGAGCCATATTATACCGGTACGCCGGCCAGTGTTCTTAGTGCAAAAGAACGCGGCACTTTGACCGCCATTAACTCAACTTTCTGTGCCAATTAGGAAATTGTAAACTCCTATAATATGTTTCTCCACAAGTCTGCACACTTGTCTGTCAAGTAAAGTTGTCTGCACACTTAGGCGTATAAAAAAATGTCGGCGTCTTTGGCGGTGCGATGCGGCGTGTTTGACGGTCAAAGGCACCGACATTTTTTGAGTCCTTCGTAAACTTGAAGACAACTATAACTGTTCAATTTTTTCAAAGTGCACCTGGAGGAAAAAGTTATACAGGTTTTTCGTTTGTCTGGTCATTACCAATACCTATTATCAGTTTTTTTAATTACATGGAAATAATTAAACCCTGCATGGTGTTTTTCTAACCGTCTAACTGGAACGTAAATTTTGTTTGGTTTATGTACGTAAGAATAAAATAAAATGAAATAAATTACTTTTATTTATCAGTCCCTAGATAGTTTTCGAATGTGGCTTATAAACAAAGAAATGTTGACATTGCCAACGACCAAGATATTCTTTGTATAAAAAAATTGGAAAAGATTTTTTTTTTAATAGGGACCTATTAATTTTGAACTATACTAAGGAAACACAGAGGGGCCACAGAAAAATAATTATATGTTGAAATTAATTTCACTATAATTGAATTAACGTGAAACTAATCTTACTATAATTGAGTTAACGTGAAATTAATTTCAACATAAAAAAATGTTATCATGAAATTAATTTCATGTTAATTCAATTATAGTGGAATTAGCTTCACGTCAATTCAATTATAGTGAAATTAGCTTCACGTTAATTCAATTATAGTGAAATTCACTTTTTTTTTGTTAATAATAATAATGTTTATTCATCTCATATAACATTTACAAATACATAACATTTAAAGTTGATATCCTTAAATCTACGGAAAAAAAATACAATAAGAAATGTGTATAGAAAACGACAAATAAACAGAAGTAGACCCACAAAGGAAACCCTGCGCGTGGGTAGCATTCTATATTTATTTATAGTTTATCAATAGATGCTATACTGTATGCAAATGTATGATTTTACAGAAATGGAGAATAAGTAAAAGGCATATAAAAAAATATACAATAATATAGGTGTAGATAACGAAAAGAGGAAAAATAAATCTGATAGTAATATACAATACCACTTGAAACCATGCAGGTTTCGTCAAGTAGGTACCTTGTCGGAAACAGCCATACATCCACACACGATGTCCATTCATTTACACTAAGAGGCAGTTACTACGAATTGCAGCTAGATGCAAATAATAACAAATGTACTATATTCCAACTTATGCAAAGAACTCTAAAAATTACATTTCTAATAATAATTTTAGATTATTTAATTCTAATGAGCAGAACAACGAAAGAAAAGAAATAATGAAAATTGTATGTAGTGGCTCTTAAATGCGTCCAAATGCATTTTTAATGTCAATCATGTTATGAACTACGATTCTCGGCATGCCAAGGATCCAGTTCTTTACTTTTATTTTAAATAGTTTAAACGAATTTAAATTTTTTATATACCCGGGCATGAGATTATATAATTTTGGTTCAAGGTAATTATGGCTGCGTTGGCCAATAGTTTTACCCATTCTTGGTACTGTGATTGCTTGCTTGTTTTTTATGTCTGGTATCATAAATATGCTTCACCAATGGATGTTTTCCTAAATTTTTACGTTGATGCAAAATTAGCTGGTGGCAAAATAATTGTCTGATGTCTAAAATTTTTGCTTCACTGTGCAGATCATCACTTGGGTAGGTGTAACATTTGCCAAATATTATTTTTAATAATCATTTCTGGGCAACTTCTAGTTTTTTTAAGTAGCAATTTGTTACTCCCTCCCCAAGCAATAATGCCGTACAATAAATGTGTTTGCACTAAAGCATAAAACATTGTCGTCAGATATTTGACATCATAAAAGTTTTTTAAATATTTAAATTTTGACAAGAGACATCTTACTTTTTTAACTAAATATTCAATGTGTTTGTTCCATCTAAGGTGGCTATCTATTATTATACCAAGGTATTTTATCGATTTAGCTGACTTTAATTCAATATCAAAATCGTTATATCTAAATCTAAGACTAATGGAATTGAAGTTTGGAAGGTTAGAAGCATAACTAGTAAAAGGTATGTACTGGGTTTTTCAAATTTAATGTAAGCAATTTGCTGTTAAAAAAGTCAAGCACAATTGGAAGATCATTCTGGATAACAAGTTTCAGTGTTTGCCAGTCTTTGGCTCTATAAAATATGGCGGTGTCATCGGAAAAACCTATGACCTCACCTACGATAGGAAGTTTAAACAAATCATTTATATATATATAAATAATATAGGGCCAAGGACTGTTCCTTGAGGAACTCCATAACTTACTGTCTTAGTGCTGCTGGTTGCGTCATCAAGTTTTACACATTGCGTTCTATTACTTAGGTAACTTTTCATTAAATTATACGTAGTTCCTCGAAGGCCAATACTTTCTAAGGTATCCAATAAATCCGTGTGGCTTACGGTATCAAACGCTTTCGCCAGATCAACGAAGATACACATTGCTAGCTCGGCTGCATCAACTGCTCCATAGATTTTAGTCATTAAGTGAGACAGAGCATCTTCTGTTGATCTGGACTGTCTAAAGCCGTATTGAGTTTTTGAAATTAGGTTATACTTATCTGTATAGCTACATAATCTTTTTTTGATAATTTTTTCGAGGATTTTTGAAAATATTGACAGGAGCGATATCGGTCTATAGTTGGACACATCAAACTTATCTCCAGACTTATATATGGGCTTAACAACTGCAACTTTGAATGCTTTTGGAAAAGTACCTAATTCTAGTGATTTATTAATAAAGAATGTAATTGGTTTTGTTAAATAGTCAGCACACTCCTTAATCGTCTCTGCCTTGATATTATCTAAACCGGGGGACTTGTTATTCTTTAATTTATGTATTACTTCTCTAACTTCACTCTCATTAGTCGGCTCCAGATATATCGAATTTGGCACCCTAGATCTTGGAAATGGCTGCTTAACCCTCTTTATTTTGCTTGCTAAGTTACTACTTACGCCACTGAAGAAATTATTAAATTGTTCAGCAATTTCAGCTAAATTTGATATTAAGTTATTATCGTCGTTTCTTATGTTTTTTATATCACTTCAACAAAGAATTATTTTTCTGAGGCCCCTCTGCTCTTCCGTAGTATACCGATATTTTTGTATATAGATTTCAAACTAGGGCTTCCTAACAATAATGTTTTAGGATATTAATTAGCGTTCATAATCCATGCACTGTTTATCTGAATGAAAAATAAGGAAATGAAAAATCAAAAACTAATAATTGTGATTTTATAGGGGTGCTGCCCATTGTTGGTACGTCGAAAAAATGAATATACGAGTAATGATTCGGTATCCTTCTAAATGCAAACCTTGTATAAATCGAAAATATGAAAATTGAAAGCCAATTATGACGAAATTTGAAGTTCTTATCACAAAATTAAATTTTTATGATATTAAACTAACAATGGCGACTTCGCCATAATCTCGAATATTCTCAACTAAACAAAGCTTGTTTACCTTGCACTAGACGTAGCTTGCTGAAATTAATATGGGAGCACCGCCGAGCCACACCTTACAGTTTGAGAAAATTTCATGGAAATCGCTTAAGCAAATCTATCAGAAATAATTGAACAAATATAAAAAAACACATACGGGTCGAATTGAGAACCCCCTCCTTTTTTAAAATGTTGTGAAGTCGGTTAAAAAACTTACTTTCATCTTCCATGATTTACAAAAATAAGTTAATAAAAGCCGGAGAAAAATATTGTTAACAGCCGCAACAACTACGCCAATACCAGTGTTACAGCGTACGCTCTGTTACCCAGCTCTAGTGTG
The DNA here is from genome assembly GCA_936432065.2 of Rutpela maculata. Lineage (NCBI taxonomy): Eukaryota > Metazoa > Arthropoda > Insecta > Coleoptera > Cerambycidae > Rutpela > Rutpela maculata. The sequence goes on along the minus strand of OW386294.2, from coordinate 76,586,993 downwards.
GAAAAACTAACAATCACATAAAAAAAAATTCTTTGAACTTACAAGAGTTTATGTTATATTTTACGATGCACTTTACTTCTCTTCGACATGTTCGGCTTTTAATATTTTTTGTAAAAAATATATCGAGCGAAACGAACTTTTCGTTTGACTATATCTAAGGAAAAGGTTGAAAGGTTGAAAGAATATGCTGTTAAAATTTAAGTTCCATATCTCTAATAGCAAGCGAGATTGAGTGGAAAATAATGAATTTCATCTTTTTAGTAAGTTATACAGATAAATGCTTTTTTCTCCAATTTCGCCAGGCAGGAAATTTCACATACGAATCTGGTTTTCGTTTTTATACCCTTTAGTCGACCCTCCCCCCCCCCCCCCCCCCCCCCCTGTCAATTTTGAGAACGAAGATCCCAACCAAAAGTAATTATTTATAGTTTTGTAGGAATGGAGGACACTTTTCGGACGGCCCTGTATATATTTCCTCCTTTGGGCATAAAAAAAATTGCACTAACAATTTAATTAAACCGTTGTTTGCACGTATATTGCTTATAAAGATCACAATGGTCAGTCATATGAATTTATAATTATAGGAGTCCTTGGAAAATGGTAATATCTTATGAAAGTCTGATCATGCACGAATTTCTTTTTCATGAAATTTAAATAATGCATCTCTATTCGAGGTAAAAGGGATATTTAATTTTAGAACATATGATTTTGTATACACTCAAGTTGAGACCGCGAAATATGTTAAATGTTACAAACAGGTTTTAAAATTCTCGATATCTTGGCTTGGGCGCGAAAAAAATATTAAAGTTACATTGGTCAAAAATAAACAGCAGCATAAAACGGGGAGTACATTAAAACGAATTATTATTGTATATAATTTGTATAATAGTAAGCCAAAAAAATTAACTATATATGTACAAACAAATATTCATAATAGAGGCTGTAAAACAAGGTAGGTAGTTCTTTTGTGTATACAAAAATCGGTTGTAAAATTGAATGTTGATTCTGAAGGCTTTTCCATCTATACTCCCAGGCGTTGTCAAATATCAACATTTAAATATAAAGTCCGCGTCCCTTGAAAATAAGATTAGTTTTGGTTCTGTTCTGATAGATCCTCGGTTAAAAGAGTTGCAATATATTTAACTAGTGTCTCGGGTGAATGTCCTCATCTCTCTAGTCTGGAAACAGGCTAGACCAAAAACTAGGGGACGAACCACCCTAAGCTTGGCTTTTGTATACTATCAGCTGTTCTCACCCAACCATTAGCGCACACCCTACCCTTCTTCTATCCATCGATAAAGAACGAAAGTATATATATTAGTCGGAGAGCAGACCCTCGAAATATGCAAAATGAATTGTCTACACAACTCGCGAATACACAAAAACTGAAATCATATTCTTATGTAAAGTGACCTGCCGAATTAGATTATGAAAGTTGCGACTCGATTCGGAATTGCGAAAAAAATGCACTTTTCCACTTTCTTAAGACATTTGTTTTTGCACAAAAATCATGCTGTACTACAAATGAAATATACAGGGTGTTTCACTTTTCATGAGTACACTCTTGCATCTCTGGAATTAAAGAACGGATTCATTTCTTTGAGTGGTAAATATGTACTCAAAATGTGATTGTTTTGACGTAATCAGCTTCGCTCATTGGCACGCCACCCTTGTGGAGAAAATTGGGGACGATTTTTCAAAAAAATATATTAGCGATTTTGTAATGGAACTTTTGATTTCATATCCTTATTAAGCATCATCAAAAATTCCCTTACATCAATGAACAAAATATTTCATTTGTAAATAAATTGGAAATAAAAGCTGTGACTTGCAAACGTCAAAAAATTATTATTGACAGTGAAAGAAGCTTGCAACATTAAATAGTTGTTAAATATTCTTTAATAAGTTGTTAAATTGTTATTGAAAAATTTTTAGGAAGCTTTAACTTATTCATTTGTATTTTCATTGATGTATGTTTCAACGCTTGACTAGAGGCGACTTCAATGTGAATATCAGTTGATATTCCGTTGAAGCAACGCCGAGCGCGGTTAGTACTTGGAAAATACAGCGTTCTCGCCCCACCTTCTAGAGGCTTGTATATCAGTGTATACTCGGAAGTTACGTAATTTCAGACGAGGATTACGTAGTGGATATACCATCCTTCGGAGGGGATGTAAAGCAGGCGGTCCCTTGTCTATTAAATGTTAGGCAAGTAAAAGATCCCTACTCTTCTTAAGGGAAGAGGTTCGGCAAAATTTCCAGGTAGCTCGTCTCCTGGCGTCGGTGATAGGCCCTGGTAGCGGAAATAGGCCGACGTTAAATAGTTAAAAAAAAAAAAAACGCTTGACTATTCAAGACAAAGTTCAACCAATTCGATTAGTTGGTGATAATTAACGACTTTTCAGAGAAACTGCCGATGTGTTTAATATTTATCATCCTCATCATCCATGTATTAGGGTATACGGACATGCCGAAGATGTTTCATTGCTTTAGATGTAGGTCGCGATCGCGGTGGCTACATCGATGCCATATATTTGTGACACAAACCTGTACATTTAAATGTGACCACACATACCCTGGATGCTAGCACCAGTTCACATACCGCGATGTCCAGGTCGATACTTAATAGTTTGTTTTTACATCGCTGTAGACAGGAAGGCATCGTGGTAGCTTGCACTTAGTTAGTTCACTCAGATCATGTGGTATCCTTCCACGCGACTTCATGCTTCCCAAGCCAATAACTCTGAAAGGATAAACCTCTTTGGCATGTCCAGCCATTACCGAAATATCGATGTAGCGATGTATTGACCGAGACTGCGATCTACACTGCGACCACGGCATCCACCGCGATGTATCTTTGGCATGTCCGTACCCTTAGCCACAATACAGTTGTCCAGATAAATAGAACATTTAGAAGAACGTGTAATGGAAGGAGAACAATTAGGGCACACAAGGGCCCTTTCCGACATGATAGGGACTCACTCACTTCTGGAGGCCAGGAGTGATGATATGGTGCCTTCCTTCTCCTTCTCAGAGCCCCTGCTGGGTCCGGAGCCAGCTCTCGGCTACACTAGATCAAATGTCAGGAAGTCAATAGAAAAATGGATACGATCTCAGTTCTTTGACTTCTGGGCCTACTACCCAGGACTCCGGCAAGCGAAGCTCCTGATCTCACGGCCCTTGCCGAAGCGAACAGAACAAATCCTGCGACTAAGTCTTTTGACTGGACACGGCTCTTTCAGAAAACACCTGCACACTATAAGGATGGTAGACAACCCCGAGTGCAGGTTCTGTGGGGACGAGGAGGAGACTTCCATTCACGTCCTTACTTCCTGCCCTAGTCTTATGAACTTAAGGCACAAATACTTCGGCATTGGTTTTCCGGTGCTAGAGGAAATAAGGAATGCCCCTATAGGAAGAATTTTGACCTTTGGGTTAGAATCCGGCCTGAATGGGGGAATTCAATAAATTCGTAGCGGTAGCACAATGGGCCACAAGGTCTTAGTGCGGCGACCCTCCGTCGCCCCGCTAAAAGAATAAGAAGAAGAGAAGAAGAACGTGTAATGTGTTAAAGCCAGGAGAAAAAAAGCTATAATGTAATAAACAGCCAAGATAGACCCAGACAAATTATCTTGGCACGCTTCAGAGCAAACTCTACAAGTATAAGGCAAGTAGCTGTTGATTTAAATGTGAGTTTCAGCAAAGTGTGGAGATCCATAAAAAAGATCGAAAGACGGCATTTAAGCCAAAATTTCTTAACGCTTTAGAAAACGGAAAATAGAATTCTAGATTTCTATTATTGGTCGCAGGGATAATAAATGACAGAAATTTTTTAAAACGTATTATTTCTAGTAATAAAGAGACGCTTACCTCTAACGGGATAGTATCTTCCCAAAATGTTTTGTATTGGGCTCATGAAAATCCAACTTGGGTAATAAATTGCAAATGACAGTATGTGTGTAAAGTTGTATGGTGTGCAATTTGTCGTCTCGGTGGTCAAGCCTATTTAGACAATTTCTAGATGCATTGAATGAAAATGTTATAGAAAACTTATTTTCAAATGGGTGGAGCTCCTGCTCATAATGCTGCAGGATGCGCTTTTCATTTATTCATTTTGAACATAGTTGCAATACTCAAGTAATCTTATTAAAAGCAACTTTTTTCAATTGTGTAAATGAAATAATAGAAAAAAAAATCGCTGCCCAAGGAATCACTACTTCCACATCCAGATTCTCTATCCAAGTCACTCACAACGAAAAAACTTTGTATGTGAAAATAATTGTTTATGGAACTTTAATAATATAATATTTGAAATCCACTACCCCAAAAACCCATAAAACGATACCCCACATCGGTAGTGGGGTGGGGGTGGTGGTATGGGGGTGGAATTGGGGGTGGATGAAGTAAAAAAAATATTTTGAGGTTTCTGGTTGCTGTACATATACTAAATCACAATTTTTTTTCATCCCCTTTAATAAGGAGGTGGGGGTGGTAATGGGGGTGGCTAATGCCAAAAATTTTTTTGAGACCTTACCTTCTCTTGTATATACTAAATACCAATTTCATGAACTCTTACCTGCTTGATTTACCCATTTACCCCAAATTTACCCCAATTTACCCCCCAACCCTTCGACAGAACAAGATGAAAATATAATCTAGTTCTAGATCTCGTTAAAGTACATATGTGTACCAAATTTCAAGTCAATATCTTAAACGGTTCCAGAGTAAACGTGCGCACAAAAAAAGTTACAGACCGACAGACAGACAGACCGACAGACAGACCGACAGACAGACAGAAATTTTATTTTCGATCAAACTTAAAATCTCGACGTTTCATGACATTTTAAGCCTATTTGGACAATAAAAATTTTTTAAAATTTTTTTGTTGTTACTATACTTCCACTGGACGTGGAAGTAATAACGGTTTTCTCCACTCAACATATTTTAAACATGAATCGAAAAAAAATTTGATTCATGTTTGAAATATGTTAAGAGTAGAGATTGCCTTTATGTCTTTCTGAGGAGCGCAAAAAAGGGGCGAAAGATGCTGGCGTTTCAAAGGCTAAGCGTGTAGAGGAATTTCAGAATGATAGTTTAATTTCTACAGGTGATTGATTTTTCATAGATTGTTCTTCTGCTGTTCGCGAAATTTATAAAAAAAATATTCTTTACTGTAACAATATAATCAAACAAAAAATAATTTACTTTAAAATAGAACGTAATCAAATGAAAACTATCTGTCACCCGATGCGGTTAGGGATTGCGCGTCAGAGCAATGTTCGTGTTACCTTTCTCTCACTATGTTTTATAAAAAAAACTTTCCAAACAAAGAATTTTCCTCATTCCATAAGCTACAACTTACTCGTTTACAGTATGCAGTTATTTTGAAAAATAAAAAAAATTACCTCGATCCACACTTTCTTGCTGTAAATTACACAAAAGTGAGAACTCTACCGTTAATAAGTAATTATTTTCCAGTCATATCAAAACAAATATTATTTTTGCATACACCGTTGGAAAGCGAAAGGTTTGGACATTGGAATATAAAATATCAAGTTTTTACAACACGTGGGAACATGAAAAATGCGAAAAAAGTATTTTTCGTAAAAAAAATGAAAAACTGAAATTATTTCCAATTTCGCAATTCCAAATCAAGCCCTCAAAAAGATGTTTTTGTACGTTTCACAGTTGCACAGCATGTTTCGAATTCAGGGGTTTCACTCTTCGACTATATGCTATAGCTATTGCCAAGAACGAATATCATGGTTTAGCTGTGTGTGTGCTACGTCAAAGTATACAAGTAGACATTTTCAGCTTTAAAAATTTAAGGGTAGTGTACACGATATGCATTTCGCGAGGGGCTGAAATGACCATATGCCGCGCGTACTTTATTAGAATAGCGGATACATATCATTATAAATTAAAAACCAGTTTTTATCACTTCATGTACTGTTGTCATTCTCTGCAATTAAATTTAACACACATGCTATATACAGGGTGATCATCGCATCGCTTGTACGCTGACTATATTCATTGTACATAGCGGGGGAAGAGAAATTAATATATATGTTTTATTTAAACTAATACGACGCGACATGGCAATACGCACCATTAGGTCATAATTTATTTATAAAAATCAGAGTACACAAGATTTTGTCAGTTGAATTTGAACATTTTTAAAATATGCAATTTAGTGCCTCTGCGCAAAAAAGATGACCAAAACTTATTAAAAACTACAGACCAATAATATCTTCCAACATTTCAGTACAACTAAATAGAAAAAAATGAACTATTTACCATTTATCAGTGTCAAAATTAGAACTAATAAATCGCAACTGACCAGCCTCAAATTCATTCAAAAAATATATGGTTACCACGATAATTGCACAAAAGTTGCTGTAAAGTTTTCTGACTTAATTTCTGCTTTTGGCTGCGCGAATTACAATTTTCTGAAATTATTTTCTTAAGGAATACATGGCATCATATTAGATTGGATAATGTCATATCCAGATAACAAAAAAATATTAGTTTCTCTAGACTCTGTAACTTCCGATATGGACATGAACATGGGACATTGGAGTTGGTCAGGGCTCAATATTTGGCCCACTGCTATTTTTATTATTTATTAATTACCTCCCTTCATTTGTACCTTCATGTATGCTGACGATGCGTCCATAGTCATATATGCCAATAGTATCCAGGAGTTAGAATCTAAGGCATATTAAATCTTTCATGAATTTAAAGAAAAGTGCGATAAAAATTCACTTACTGTCAATAAAAACAAGACTGTTCGTTCAATTTTTCATTTCAGTACCAAAGCTATTCCTAAAATTAGCTATGTTGAAACAAGCAACAAAACGACGTTTTTAGGAAATATAGAATAAACACTTGATATCTCCAGTCATACCTTTGCTCAAAACTAGTGAAAAGTACATTTGCCATATTCGATACTAAAAGAGAAGTCAATGAGACTCGTATTACTTACTCTTGTACGCAACTGTCAGCTATATTATTATCATCTGGGGACATGCGGTGGAAGTTAATCATTCGTTATGCAAAACAGGTTTATCGAAGTTATTTCTTGTTTACTCCACAGACATTCTTGTAACACACATTTCGAGATAACAAAATTATGGCACTACCTTGTATATACATCTATAAATTACTTTGATTTGTATATAACATCAACACATTTAGTCTCAATGAAGCAGTACACAATCATAGAACTGGCAGTAATAATAATCTTTATATTGCTGATTGTAGGCTAAATATATTCAAAAAAAAATCACCGTATTGTGCTGGTGCCTATCTTTTTAATACACTTCCTGAGAAGATAAAATTATTTCATTCTGGGAAATTATTCAAGATAGGATTAAGAAACTATTTAATAGATTTAATAGTCTATTCTATTGACGACCTTGTACTGCAAAAAATAATGCATGATTAGTCCATAGAATTATTTTTTGTATGTGTATATTGTCTAATGTGTGTGTACTGTATATACAAACAGTATTTCATGGTTTATAAATATTTTTGTTTATTTGTAAGTTACACATTCATTTTGTAATGTATATATTTAGTTTTTATGAATGTATTTTCTGAATAATTGACAAAATCTTTTCTTGGTATAGTTTTTATGGCAAATAAATTCTTTCTATTTCTATTTTTATGTTTCTATTTTTATGCTGATAATGAAAAAAAAACAATCTGATTTGATTCTGGGGCCTTAATCTGCGCACGTCTCAGGTTGAACCGTGATTCGTCTCTAAGGCTTCAATCTGTCTACTCCTTGTTTAAGTGCCACCATTCTAATCTAAACCACTTTTGGAAATGCTTAAAATTCATAAAAGTGAGTGAAGGTGATCTGAGAAAGACCGACAACGAGAATCTGGACGCCATAGAAAACGCCATCTACGAATTGTAGTCCTATGAGATAGATGCTCTTCGAGGCAACCAGTCAGGAATCAGTTTTAGGTTGAAAGAAGTCAGTCGCGTTAGCATTTCGTCCAAATTAGAAGTTTTGGACTTCATTTCTACCGGCTGTTTTGGGCCTACCTTTTACTCATATCACTCAAGATGACATATCGGTATGAGTAAATGAATGAGAGACAAATGGCATCAACTACTCTAAAATTTGGAATTCACTGTTGAATATCAGATGATCATTACCCGAGTTGTACAGGGATATATTATGACAGTAGGTTACAGTCCTCATTTGGGGTAATTTAAATGCTGCCGGTTACGTAACATACGAATCTGAAGTCTCAAGTCATTTTGCAATAGTTTTATGTAATAAATATTTCAATCTAGTCTGGTCCCTGATGTTTGATGAACTGTTCATAACCATACGCTGGATTTTGTGTCATGTCGTATCAGCTAGAGAATACTGATATTTAACCTGACCATTATATGGTTCAAACAAATCAGTCTATTTGATGTTTGCAGTAAAAAATTTGCAATACAAATGATTTAGTGTTTGTAAAATTATAAATCGAGACAAAAAGTGACTGTTTGTTGTTAGTGTTTTATATGTGTCTCCTTCTAGAAATGACTTCTATAACAAACTAAGTGGCAACGTGTAAAATTATCCATCATTAAAAATTAACGTTACTAGTCAAACTGACACAACTAACGTCAACATTTTGTCAGAAACGTTGCAGAAACGCTATATTTTCGTCATAAAAAGGACGTCGATATGACGACTGATGGCAGTCTGCTATCTGGACTACAGAGGCTGAATAATCCAACTTTCCAGCAGGATAGGGTCAATCCTCATACGGGAAGGGTTAAAACAAAATTTTTACAAAAAGCTAATATAGCAGTAGTAGTTCACCTAATATAAAATTCCAAACAAAATTCTATTTGACAGAAAAATGACAAATATGCAGTGAGGGCAAGTAATAATTGAATATCTCGTAGTAAATAATGAAAAAGAACGAAACCAAACAAATAAAAATATTTAAATCTTTTATAGTACAATTTAATTTTTACGAAATAAACGAAAAGCCAAAATATATTATCATATTTGACAAGTTGGACTTACCGCGAAATATGAACGTCACTTTTGACTTTCCGTTTATTTAGTAGAAATTAAATTATGTGTTTTAATTGAAGTGTAATTTAATACAATCGTGCCAAAAACAATATTAAATTATTCTATAATAGCATTATTCTATAATAGCGTCCGATAATTTAATAATAAATTATCACCTTATATGATACCAAATTGCCTTATAAAACCACAGTCAGAAAACCGCATTTGTGCGAATTGTGCGGGCAATGGGTCTTTTCTGATTTACTGTTTGCAGCAGATCATTGCACACTTCTTATTATTGTTGTTTATGAGATGACCATTCAAAATAAGATCATTTTTAGGCCAGGGACCGAAACCGAAATTAATTTCGGTTAATTTCGGTTAGGGTTAAATAACGTATACCATTTTCAGTTTTCATAGCACCGACAAGACAATTTGGTTTTCATTTACGGTTTCGATTGTCAAGGCAGCAACAATTCTATCAATCGCGGATCTAGAAATTTCAATAATTTTTTTTCTCGTCTGTGGCGCATGGGAAAAAACATCTCGAGAAGCACTTCTCTAACGACCCCTAAAAAATTTTGAAAAAGCAGTTTGCGAAAAAATTTTTTCAAAATTCAATTACCCCCCCAGGTCTAGGGACTCCTGTTTAAAATTATTTTTTTTGTCATATGAATTTTACTTTTCATAAAAATACCGCAACACGTTTTGAAGTTTATGAAAATATTTTCATTATTAACTGAGATACAACGAATTGAAATTTTGTGATTTACAATTTAACAAATCACAAAATTTCAATTCGTTGTATCTCAGTTAGTAATGAAAATATTTTCATAAACTTCAGAACGTGTTGCTGTATTTTTATGAAAAGTAAAATGCATATGACAAAAAAAATAATTTTAAACAGGAGTCCCTAGACCTGGGGGGGGGGGGTAATCGAATTTTGAAAAATTTTTTCGCAAACTGCTTTTTCAAAATTTGTTAGGGGTCGTTAGAGAAGTGCTTCTCGAGATGTTATTTCCCATATTTCGTATGGGTCCCATGCGTCACAGACGAGAAAAAAATTATTGAAATTTCTAGATCCGCGCTTGAATTCTATTCTCGGTTATGGTTTCGGTGCAATCCGCGACAATTCGGCTTCTGTTAGAATTACCGTGCGGTTTTCGGTTTCGATTTCGGTTTTTGACTTTTTACTTGCCTTTTACCTTATATAATCTTTATAATGGACGAATCGACTTAGATATAGTTTTCACCATACAATTTGGTATTTGTACATCATGGTTTAAAGACTTGAATCTTTGATTTCAACCATATTTTTTTAACTTTAAAGTCGCAAGTACGGTGCGGATTTCGGTTTTGGTTTCGGTCCCTGTTTTAGACAGAGGCTTACCGAAAATTGGACAAAATGAACGATGGGGGAAGGGGGTTCATAAAAAGTGAACGTTCCAATAAAAAAAAATAATTAGCTAATTATATTTATAATTTTAAGTTCGTTCTCCCGTAGAAAACTAAACAACAGTTTCAAAAAAAAAGTGTAATGGGGAGAGGGGCGAATTTGCAAACAAGCGTTGATTTAAGGGTGTTTCACTAATGTTACAAGGCGCTGCAAGGGGAAGAGAGAGAGTTAAAATTTCTAAAATCGTATTTTTGAATGGGCTCTAATTACTAAAATATTGGATACTGAGTATATTTTAACGAAAATAGACCCAAAAGACCTCATATTTAAAGGTCGTGTTGTAAAGTTGTAAATTAAAATAAAAGCTCATTACATTGCTGGGAATGTAACATACATTTTTTAAATAACATTGTTCAAAAATATAAACAAATAATATAATCAGATTAGTAGGTTTAGCCCCGTTACATAATAAATATAGTAATTAATTACTCTAACAGCTGCAAAGTCTCTTGTAAGAGAAAACAAAAATATGTGGTTATTATAAGATTATCATTATTATTTATTTCGTTATGCTTTTTGTCCGTCAACAATCCTGGGCTAAATTTATTGGAAACAATACATAAAAAAACCTTGATAATCATAACAAAAATTGTATTCACAATTACGCCAATTTGAGAACCAAAAACTGTAGAAGAAAATTAAAATCTTATTTACCATCGACATCCTCAAAAATCCCCAAAAATTAAAAATGCCCAAACAAAACAGCTAGAAAGTACTGAAAAATTATTAGGAATTATTCTAAAGCTGATATATTATTTTATGACTCAGAAAAAAATAAGAGCACAACCTTCATATTTCAACCCATTTTAACTGAAGTACGGTAACGTAAAAAAATATTTTTTGAGCAAAAAAAAATTCTGTCTGTCGGTCTGTCGGTCTGTCGGTCTGTCGGTCTGTCGGTCTGTCGGTCTGTCGGTCTGTCGGTCTGTCTGTCTGTCTGTCAATCTGTCTTCTGTCTGCAACTTTTTTTGTGTGCACATTTCACTTTGGAACCGTGTAAGATATTGACTTGAAATTTGGTACACATACAGGGTCATTCACGGAAAGCGGGCATTAGACGTTTCTTGGGATCTGTCGAGTTTGGAAATTTGAAAATTGGTATGAGGGGGTTTTTGGATATGGCGGATCTAACGAAAATATTTTCATGCTTGTGCTACTTTCGCTTATACCGGATGTAGCACCTAACTTTGTTATTTTAAATAGAACACCCTGTATTTTATTGCATATTTCGATTCCTCATAAAATTTTAGCTTAGGTTTATGTACCATAACATACTCTTAAACATACCGGTTTTCGAGATAATTAATATTTTTGGAGATTTTTGACGGTTCCCACCCTTCGGAAAAAAATCAATATCTTCTATCATGTAGCCGATTAGGAAATTTTCTTTTCAAACTCTTACAAGTATCCTATGACCTAACTAAAAGTTCTCTTATGTTTTCACAATATCATACAGAGTATTTTATTTTCACAGTCGAACACTGTTTTAGTTCAAACGTCAAAAAGTCATTTTTTTCAAATGGAACCCCCTGTATATTTTCACAGAATCTAATAGAGGATTGAGTTCTGCATCGATTGATGTTACCATTCCCTATATCTATCTCTCTTTGTTTTCTTATTATGGACGAATATTTGTTAAACGTACAAACAAAATCAGCACTGTTTGTTAGTAGGCAATACAAGTCATAACTTGGTTCCTTTTTTATCATAAACGAGAATAATCATGTAGATAATTGATAACCATTTGTTTATTATCAAGATGACAGCTTCAAAAATGAGAGATTAGATTTATAACAAATACTTTGGGACAAAAATTTACAAAATTAATGAACACTTTGAATATAAATATTTAATGCGACTGTTCAAAATGCTCTCCACTTGCACTTACAGTGGCTTGGCTAATTCATGGGGATTTGTTAAAATGTAGCCCGTTCTCTGTTCTTTGGATCTTCTTTGGTAGTAGCAGTATAGTAGCAAACAATATTTTTAATACCCCAAAGGTCCAAAGTCTAAGGGGGTCAAATCAGGGGACCTTGCTGGCCATCTCCAAGGTCCTCGGTAGCCAAACCACCTATCTTCGAACGTCGCTACTAATTCGTCATAAACTTCCCGTGGACCGCAACCATTCATTTGAAAATACATAGAATTATAAATATTTAGGGGCAAATTATCAATAAAAGTTACTGTTCGCAAAATCTTCGCATATTTATTGCTATTTAAATTCTCCTCGTAGATATGATACTATCAAAAAAATATTGTTTATGCCACCACGGCTACTACCAAAGAAGATCCAAAGAAGAGAATACGGACTGCATTAGTAAATAAATACCCACGAAATTCGCCGAGCCATTGTAAGTGCCGTAAATTCCAAGATATTGGTTTGTTTGGAGCAGAATGGAGAGCATTTTGAACAGCTGCTGCATTAAATATTTATATTCAGTGTTCATTAATTTTGTAAATTTTTGTATCAAAGTAGTTGTTATAAATCTAATCTCTCGTTTTTGAGGCTATCAAAAACAAATAATTATCAATTATCTACATGATTATTCTCGTTTATGATAAAAAAGGAACCGAGTTATGACTTGTATTGCCTACTAACAACCAGTGCTGATTTTGTTTGTACGTTTTACAAATATTCGTCCATGATAAGAAAACAAAGAGAGATAGGTATAGGGAATGGTAATATCAATCGATGCAGAATTCAATCCTCTATGAGATTCTCTGAAAATATACAAAATATACTCAAAATATATATTTGAAAAAAATGACTTTTTGACGTTTGAACTAAAACAACGTTCGACTGTGAAAATAAAATACTCTGTATGATATTGTGAAAACATAAGAGAACTTTTAGTTAGGTCATAGGATACTTGTAAGAGTTTGAAAAGAAAATTTCCTAATCGGCTACATGATAGAAGATATTGATTTTTTTTCCGAAGGGTGGGAACCGTCAATAATCTCCAAAAATATTAATTATCTCGAAAACCGGAATGTTTAAGAGTATGTTATGGTACATAAACCTAAGCTAAAATTTTATGAGGAATCGAAATATGCAATAAAATACAGGGTGTTCCATTTTAAAATAACAAAGTTAGATGCTACATCCGGTATAAACGGAAGTAGCACAAGCATGAAAATATTTTCGTTGGATCCGCCATATCTAAAAACCCCCTCATACCAATTTTCAAATTTCTAAACTCGACAGATCCCAAGAAACGTCTAATACCCGCTTTCCGTGAATGACCCTGTATGTATTTTAACGAGATCTGGAACTAGATTTTATTTTGATCGTATACCGTTGAATGGTTGGGGGGTAAATAGGTAAATTAAGCAAGTAGAGTCCATAAAATTGGTATTTAGTATATATAAAAGAGAAGCTAAGGTCTCAAAAAAATGTTGGTATTAGCCACCCCATTACCACACACCATTATTAAAGGGGATGAAAGAATAAAATTGCGATTTAGTGTGTACAAGAATCAAAGACCTCATCATTTTTTTTTACTTCAACCACCCCCACTACTACCCCCTACCACCACCCCATCCCACAATCGATGTGGCATATCATTTTATGGGTTTTTGGGATCGACGATTTCAAGTATTATTTCCATATAGTGGAGTGCAAATGTGGTATTACATTTTTTTCCGTTGTTGACTTGGACAGAAAATCTGGATGTGGAAGTAGTGATTCCTTCCTTCGGCAGCGGGTTTTTTAAAAATAGGGGCAAAAGCAGGCATTTTTTGTGTATATCTTAGAAGGTAGTATTATCTATTATATCCATAAAAGAGACACCTGATGATAGTTAAAACTTTTGGCAAAATTTTTGAATTGTTAAATTGAACACAGTTGTATTTCTGAATAAGCCAGATCCACTAAATAAATAGAAATGGCCATTTTGACACGAAAATAAATGCCCTTTTAAACCACATATAAAACTTTATACTTTAATAATTTCTTAAGCATGATTTGGTTCATTCACTATGACTTTGAAAACTGGCATTTTTGACGATATTGACCGTCCATAGTACAATGGTCCTTTTCAATTTCTTGATGATCTCGAAGAAATTTTCAATTTTTGTCTCACTTTATAGACCAATTATCAAACTAAAAGTAAAAACGACGCTCGCTGCTTTTTTCTGTTCTTTTGAATACTCTCCCAGGCGATTTGCTACATCCATGATTTGCTGAACATGTTTCATGTGCTCTATATATGATTGCCAATTCAGTTACGCGTTATCGGAGTAATTTATTAGCTTGCTAGCATATCTTTCTGATTTTTAGAATGTCAAAAGAAGAAAACAAATAAACATCCTTCAAATTACAGCCGTATAATTGGTTTCATAAATCCCGGACTTTTCATTTAACTCAGTTTTATGCTTTATACTCCCTAAAAGTTTTTGTAATAATTTATTTCCTGTTGGATTGATAACTGCCACATCCAACACTCTAATAATCCTACTCAGCCTACGGCTAAAAGGGGTTCGCATGGATTGATGAAAATTTACAATTCTTTCGATGCGATGGCTTTGAAAAGTCGTTGAGTTCCGAAGGGTCTCCTTGAAACTACGTTTCCTCTAACAATTTCACCAACTAAGCTTATAGAGTATTCATTACTCTTAATTGAAGTATATTTTTGGAAAATCTCTGGTCATTGAAAAATTCAATATACGATGAACTGAGAAACTAGGACTAAGAAAGACATTTTGTGAGTGCTGGGGATTTTTCTATATAATAAATCGACTTTATTTCCACCATGCCTAATTGCTAATATATCTAAAATTGGTAGTTGTATAACGTTTTCGATTCCATGGTGAATTTTACTAAAGTCAACAGCTATAAAGTTGTCTACATCTGCCTCCTTTGTAGCAAATACTGAAAATATATCATCCACATATCTCATCCATATCCTGGGAAAATACTCATATTCCTCCTTTATCTTTCTTTCGAACCTATTCATCAATAGGCTAGTAATGAAAGGTCACAAGGCGTTGCCATTGCACCCCCCTTATGTTTCTAAGCTATATTGAATTGGAAGCATGTTTTTTAGTATGATTATTATTTTGCAGTAAATACCTACGTCAGTCCAAGGTTTGTGGGATTGTGGGGTCGATATACTTAGATACAGGGAAAAAAGTATCAAAAGATCTAAAAATCTCATCTTACAATTGTATCTTATTAATAAACTCACTGGTATTTACTGCTGGAAAACTAAGTTGTGCAATAGGTATATTTTTGGATTCCATTGTCAACTATTTTGAAAGCTGTAAAGTTGGTGGACCAATTGCGAAAACAAGGGGATGCATTGATTTTCCTGGTTTATGTATCTTTGACAAACAGTATAATGTCGAATGTGGCCAAGAATTGAAGATGTGAGAGAATAAAATACTGGAGAATCACTGTCCAAGAAATTCGTAACAAACATGTCCAGACCCACATGTCGACAGCATTAATACTTAATCTGTTTGCCTCCCTAACAATTAATGTTTTCGAGGCATAAAGAAAGATGGGGAAAATATGGCGTTAAGAAATCTGATCTTTCTGCGTTTCATGATATTTTTATCACTATTGGGTTTGACATCATTTGTAGGCGATTTTTTAAGTCTGGTGTGGTAGGAAAGCTTGGGATGGTGGGTGATACAGTGGAGGCATGTGACATTTTCTTGTCCTACAGAATAATGTTTCAAGATTATTCACATTACAATTTTTTTAAGGTTTTTTTATAATCGAAAAATAACATAATCGGTTCCAATATTGCGTGTTTCCATCTATGGCTCTATATCTACGTGCTCAAGAAATTTTTTTAGACACTGAAAATCAACATTATCTCAATATTCAATATTTATCTGTTAATTACGATATTCAGTGGGACTTGACTGTAATAAATGAAAATACTAAAACGATCTGAAAACCCGAATACCAAATTTTCATGCACGTAGAACCGTCCAGGCGAGCGACATGCAAATGTAAAAAATGTCCGCGACGATATACAACAAATCGATCGCTCTCTAAGGAATAAAAGGCGTTGAACCAGTGTAAGCGTATACCGAAAACATTTCAATACGGGAAATCTGACATATCACTACGGGATAGACAACGTTTCTCGATAAAGTCGTTAATAATGTATTATATCTAAAATCTATCGAAATATATTATCTAAATGCCAATTGGCGCATATTGTAACTCATTATTCTAGCCGGTCCCCATTTACTATATGGTATGATTGCCTGTCAAATGTACTTTACCAACAATCCCATCACCTCCTTGATAACGCCAGTCCATCGATTTCATGGACCTTATCCTCCTCTTTTATCATGGTTTCCTTGAACCATTAATCATTCTATATACTGTCTTCTCTCCAGTTAATGTTGCCATAAATGATAAACTGTGAAGAAATACAACATTGGAGTGTTGGTGGAATAATAACCTAGAAGGCCTTGGTATCGAAGTGAGGAGACCGACTGCTAAATCCTACCAAGATTGTGACATCTCCAAAGTAGAACTCACACAATCCATAAGGCAACAAGGAGACTCCTAGAAGAAGTTCTGTGAGGAGGTTAACGATGACCCGCAGCCTTTAAAATCCAGAGGGCCTGGCCAAGGATAGTTGTACTGCAAGTGAAATAGGTTTCATAAAAAAAAGATGACATACGGACTGGAGGGTAGACTCAAAGGTATAGTTGGCGTAATAGATATAAGATATTTACTCTTAGTAAATATCAAAAGCGCCGGGTATGCCGACAAAGGAATTACCCTTCGCGTACGAAGCGTCTTGCGTCTCACCCGTTGATCTACTAATGCGACTTCGACTACTATAGTAAAATCCGATAAAATTAGATAGGTAATTAGCAAGTTTCATCCGTTCAAATCTTCTGGTACTAATATCATATCTCTGCAAAATATTCAAAGTCTGCCTGGCCTGAAGATACATACTAAAAATATGATGGAAGGTGCAAGTCAGGTACCTACCACGAACATGTAGAATATCTGGCTTAATGCCCAAGACATGTAGACGTTAAAACAGGGGTTCCAACAATATTGGAATTTTGTATTCCCTGACTTTCCAGGAACAATTATTTTTATTTTTCAATACTAAAATATGAATATTTAACACATGTAAAACTTATATATAAGTCACTATTAACGTACAAAAATACTGGAAACTGTTAAAGTAAGTTTTTTCATTAAATTATTTATAAGAAATCTTGAATAACAAAACCAATATAAAATTCAAGTTATATACCGAAATTAAGGTATATAACTGAAGTACCAGGATTTTACTCAAATTCCTCATATTCAAAGAGTTTTCCATGTTTTCAGGTTTTTCCAGGTTGGTGGAAACCTTGTGAAAAGATTAATGGATAACCATTTGTTAACAGATGCATTGTTAATGGAGAAGTACCTACCGCGCTCTGCCAGTGGATTGAAACCAGTCTAGAAGGAAGGCTAAAACTATCCAATCTAGGCGAGGCTACTATTAAGGCAAAGGTGAATACAGGCTGTCCCAGGGAGGAGTATTATCTTCATTGCCGTAAGCAATCCTTGTTGATGAACATTTTCGGGAACTTTACGGCGATTTATAAACACGATATCAGAACGTTAATAAATTCTCAAAAATCTACAACCGTCACTTTTACACAAAAAAGAATTTTGGGAGGCCTAAAATCCCTAGCGTTCAATCTAATGGAAAAACTTATGGACCCGTGGCATGTAGACTAAGATATTGTGGTCGAGAGAGATGAAGCCGTTAAGTGGTGTAAAATCGCATGCCTGTGAGTTACAAGGACCATAAAAGCCGCTCACACAGCCGCATTGCAAGCCCTTCTAGATCTGCCACCATTACACATAATTATCCTGGGAGAAGCTCAGTTGGTGGTGTACAGATCGTTGCAAGTCCAACGTCGATAACACCATCAGCACGAAACAGAGCACTAGAAAGTATACACAAAGTTTAAGGCTGATATCATTCTAGGAATGCCTACGGACACTACAGTGCTAAAGTAAAACTCCAATCAAAAATTTTGAAATACCCGACAGGGAACAATGAGAAGATTATCCCCAATATGGGCACAACAGTCTGGTATATGGACGGCTCCAAGACAGAACAGGGAGTCGGAACTATGATAAGATTAAAAACAATAATCATTGAAGTTGCCCTATGCCGAGAAGATGAGGATCTGTCAATCAGTCAATTGCCATTCTCTCCAGTAGTCAACCAGAGCTAGAGGCAATTGGTTCTATGTAAATAATTCGAGACTAGTATGGGGCTGCTTGAACGACCTTATAGATCTAGGAAGATAGTATAGAGTGACCTTAGCGTGGATATCAGGAGACAATAGAAATGAAAAGGCAGATGAATTAGCCATGGAAGGCGCATCTAAAATTATAGTAGGCGTGGCTGAACCATGCATAAGAATACCCATTAAAGAATAGGTGCAAATTAAATCTCCGAAATGGTGGAGGAATTTCCCACGACAAAGAGAGACTAAAGAACGATCGAATAAATTTACGGAAAACCTACTACGACAGAATAGAAAGGCCATTAGGACAATGGTGTCTTCTAACTGGACACTTACACTGTTAGCTTAGTAGATATATGAGTCTATTAGGCCTGGTAGAAAAATGTACTGCATGTATAAAGGAGGAGTAAGGTATTGAGACTTCCGTGACCACCTAACTATCAGAATCCGTAAAAATTCGAAAGACGACAACGGAAGAAACTAAAACTCGTTTGCCAACAGTCTAATATCGCATCGTATAAAATAAATATCACAAGAAAATGAGTCATCTAAATTAGCCAGCGTAGTGTGAACAATAAGATGAAGATAAAACTCGAACAAAACAATAAATACAGACGATTGTGTATATTTTTATACCTAAATTTAGATTTAATTACTTTAGTTAAATAACTCATAATATTGATTTCTTTTGTGTGTATTATTAAATTTATATTTTATTTTGTACGTTGAGACTTAATTATAACTGAATGAATGAATGCCGTGGGAGGTTGTAGCATTGACAAAGGGTCTTGTTGGGTTGTAATCACAGTGGGTTTGCTCGAGCAGACAATTTCTGACAGTACTCCATAAGTGCGCATGATCGGTTGGAAATTAATTTCAAATTAGCTTTCATTTGTAACTAAAGTGGAGTCAAAACTAGTTATGCTAGTTATACAAAAAATTTAGCAAACATTTTAGAACGTAAAAATGTGGTGAATTAAAATGAATGTATGTAAAACTGTGCGTCACGTTGTTATAGTTTCCAAACTATGCAATTTCAGTGTAGGTATTTCAGTTTTTTATATCTTTATTTTTTTACCACTTTTACGTGCGATCATCAGAAACGAGAAATCTGAAAAGGTACGATTTTCGGAAGGAAAACATTGAGAGGATTAAATTTAATAATAATAATAATAATACATATATGTACATACAATATTTTGGAAACTATTAGTGCTAGAACATAATTTTTTTACAGTTTGGGCGCATGATTATTTTCACTGTAACCCTGCGAAACACGCTCGACAAACTGTTGAAAATCCTTTACTTTGAAGATCATAACGCGTGAACTATTTTTTTTATTTATAGGAAATTGAGTGTGCTTTAACCAGTGATGCAAAATTTCAAATTTCATTTTGAAAGTTTCAATTTCAATTTGAAATTTCTGAAAGTTTCAACGTATCCTCATAAATTTCTGAAATATCTGAATTTTATGAAAGGTTCAGATTAATCTGAAAATTACAATGTTTTTGAAACTTTCATGAAAGTTTCAGCCACAAAATCTGTTTTTCGTTACGTCAAACAAAATTTGAACTTCGCGCGCCTTTTTAGCTTATTTTTAACCAATGAGAATTAAAGTCTGGGTTTGACATTTATTTTAGAGGTTAAGTTTAGAGTTCAGCGCTCACCGAGTCACTCACTGTTCAAATTCAAATCCCAACGGCTAACGAGAAACAGGTCAATACAGTACAGACAATAGGTTTGTTAAAAAATTTGGCACTATCTGTACCAATCCAAATGTATCTCTCTTCAACTTATGTATAGTCTCACACCATCTCCTTCTATGATCTGCACGGGTGCAGGTTGTGCAGGGTCTTTGAACAAACCTTATAATAAAATACTTAACGTACCTATACACTTTATGAAAAAACAATTATTTAAGTGAATCACATACCTATGCCGGACGTAGAGGGTGAATAAAGTAGGGTTGGAAGTGCATTTTTGCGCGCTGTTTCGTAAACATATTTTTTAAATATTAATTTTTACAACAAATATGAGTGGTGTTTTTTTGTAGATAATAAAATTATATGTCTAATTTGTTTTCATTTGTTTCAACTTTATCTCTCGGAAGTTTAAAACATTACGAATGTTAGACAGAACTTAAGTTTCATCATTTCATGAAATATTTCAATGAAATTTCACGAAAGTTTCATGATACTTATGTTTAATTTTATATTTCAAAAATTTCTTAAATTTCAGATGAATTTCGAAACTTTCACAAGAATGTCATTGAAATTTCACAAATTTTAAGTTTCGTGAAATTTTGCATCACTGATTACGAATGTTACACAGAACTTAAGTTTCATAATTTCATGAAATATTTCAATGAAATTTCACTTAACTTTCATAATATTAGGAAATTATTCATTTAAATTTCATAAAATGAAAGTTTCATTGAAATTTCACGAAAGTTTCATGATACTTATATTTAATTTTATATTTCAGAAATTTCATAAATTTCAGATGAATTTCGTAACTTTCACGAAATTTTGCATCACTGGCTTTAACTCTAATTTTGAAATACTTTTCAGTACAATCATCAGAGGCAACGGTACTTCAGAAATTTTAAACCTGATCTCTGGGCCAAAAATTGCAAAAACTTTTTGAAAGGGTGGATTTTGGAAGCTATTACGGCTAGAATATTAATTTTGTTTTATTTTCTATTGATTTAAAAATAAAATATTTTGAATCAATAAAATGAGTCAAATAAGATGCACTCATGTAAAATTTTAATATGTATTAAAGGACCCCGCACATTTTAAATGGAAAATGGCTCCCAGTCGATTTGTGTCTAATTGTGATACATTGCAGTTCGTGCTGATCAAAAGTTCTCATGGGCGAGAATGATTCGATTTCGATCTACAGGGGCTAGAAGATGAAAAAAATTGCTTTTAGCTATAATGAATTATAATGAAAGCTAATTAATTCAAAAAACTCTGCCACCAAAGTTTTAAGGTATACTTATTCTATTTGCAGGGTTACCTTTGGGGCTTTCAGCTCCCATATTTTCAAAAGCAGGGATTGTGGGGTGGATTCTGTAATACTGGTATAATTAAAAGTTAACATAACTATGTATTATTTATGCTAGAAACAGGCAGAGCAGCTTCTATTTGCATTATATTTAAGTAATAATCAAAGTACTCTTACTCTCACTTAATCCTCATCCAATAGTGCGGGGTAGAGTTAAGAGGTAGGGGTAATGACAGCAAAAAAAACAGCTATGAATTACACAGTCCCACAAAATACGTACATTGTACCAGAAAAGAGGTCATCATATCCTCACTTATTTTGGTGCGCTGAACTCAAATCTGACATCCAAATTAACTTCTATCTTCTGAGAGAGAGAAAAAAGATACGTAATAGTCGGTTTAAAAATTTGTATTTTTTTCCCTCAGATTTGGTTCAAAATTGAAATATGATTAGATTCTAAGCACTTTTTCATAATCATTTTTCGGTACTGTCGTGAGCAAAAAAAGAGGACAACTATTTTCTTCTAATGTAAATCTGCCTCTATTTGAATATGTAATGAGTAGCTGAAATAAAACAGTTATCACTTTTATTTTATTTTTTATTTTAATGCTGTAGTTATTGCTATAGCAAATGATGGATGGTCAATGAGACAAGTTGCACTGCGTTATAACATTAATAAAAATTTGGTGTTTGACTTTTAAAAAAGTGGAGAATAAACGGCACAATAAGTATAAATCCTGGATCAGGGGACCAAGGATATCCAACTTAACAAGAAACTAACCATTAATATTTTGTTATTGCACCATTTCTATTTATAACTTCTATAAGTCTGTTTGGCATAGAATTAAATAACCTTATATAATAATCATCAGTAATAATAATCAGTAATAATATTGTCCCATGCATTATTTATTATTTCCAGTAATTCTTGGATATTCCGTGGTCTCACATTTAGTTTTTGGATACTTCTTACGAGTAGTCCCCATACGTCTTCCATAGGGTTAAGACCTGGACTATGACTGGGCCAGTTAAAAACATTAATGTTGTTATATTGAAACCAGTTAGTTACGGTATGAGCAGTACGAACGGAACAATTATCTTGTTGAAATATGAATTCATTATTAGGAAATAATTGTGACACAGAAGGGAGTATAATATTGTCTAAAATCCTAATATACGTTTCACTATTAAATCGTTCCTCGATATGCCACAAAACACCAGGACCACGTGCAGATATCCAAGCCCACATATTAACGGAAAATCTACCACTTTTGTCATTGTTAGATATATATTTCTCATCGAATCGAGTATTAGGAGGTCGGTAAACACGAATACGACCGCTGTGTGTTGACTGGAAAGTTTTTTCGTCTGTAAAAATTACATTGTTCAAAAAATGTACATCATTCACTAAAAATTCAAGCGCAAATCCTAGTCGAGCTTTTTTATGCTCAGCTTTAGTAAGTATTTCTGTGCTGCTGGATGACAGCGTAGCTCCGATTCTCTTACTCGCCGGCGACCAGTACTACTCGATCCAGGAAAATTCGTTTCTTCAGCACCCTGAATAATTGAGTAAAATGGATT
Source organism: Rutpela maculata (assembly GCA_936432065.2). NCBI lineage: Eukaryota > Metazoa > Arthropoda > Insecta > Coleoptera > Cerambycidae > Rutpela > Rutpela maculata. The sequence goes on along the minus strand of OW386294.2, from coordinate 76,563,678 downwards.
TTCTACTAATGTATTTACCAACTGCAAATCTTGTTGAGTTGATATCCTTCGTCGCCCTGATCCAGGATTTCTACTAATCGTACCGTTTATTCTCCACTTTTTCAAAATGTTACACACCGAATTTTTGTTAATATTATAACGCAGTGCAATTTGTCTCATTGACCATCCATCTTCTGCTTTAGCAATAACTCCAGCTTTAACTAAATCGCTTATATGGGGCATATTAGTTTTTGCAATGAATTTTAACAAATAAATGACAATGTCACAAAAATTAAAGTACACAACTAGATTTTAGCAAAAATACGTTATAAGACTTGTCCCATTTTTTTGCGCACGACAGTACCACCACAGAAAAATGCAAAAAAAAGGCGATTTACAAAAAAATGACAAGGTAAAAGTTAACTTGAGATTCGGGGGGTTTGATGGTCTCTTTTCTGGTACAACGTACTTTTATTTTTTTGTGGGGCTGTGTTATTTAACACTTCATTTTCTTGACCTTATTGCTCACGCAACTTTAAAAATATGGGGGGTGGTGGATTCTAACAATTGGTATGATTACAAGCTAGCAAAACTGCTCGTTTCAAATTCAAATATTTATTGGTCCTTTTTGATCATGTACATGATATAAGAAAAGTCATTGCAACGTTATTTTACGCAATAGTTAGTAGTCTGTGCAACAAGAGTGGATATGATATCCATATCGCACGAAAAAGAAGTTTGAGTACGACGCCGTAGGCGCGGTGTGCTCAATTTTTCGAGTGCGATATGGATAATCCACTCGAGTTGTACAGTATGCTTTTTCTACGACCAGCTTAAAAAAAACTACAAAATTAAAAAAAAAACCATTAATATATTACACAAATATCCACTGACAATTACTTTGACAGCTACGCACTAACTTGATTTAAAACGAATAGCTGCCTATGTACTTAATACACGAACTGTGATTGCAGTGGCGGATTTATACTTCTGCCGCCTAGGGGCTATCGGAAACTTGCCGCCCTCCCACCCCCCTTCCCACCCTCTGCTCCTTGCCTCAGCAGTAAAAAATGATATTCCCTCTACACCTCACCTCTCCTTTTGAAGGGTCAATTCTCCTCGCCCACTTCTTTATACACTTTCTCCCCATAGGTTTGTCAATAGCACAAAACACAAAATCATTAGTACTGGCAACGGTGGTTTTGGATAAATTAAAAACCAGATCGATATATAATATTGTTTATTTTATCATATGAGAACGAGAACAAAATAGAATTTGAAATAAACTTTGGTTTGCATTTAAAATATTATTCATTTAGACGTAGGCCAAATGGGCCTAGACCAGATAGGCTTATCAGCAAGCAGCAAAACAACTCATACTAAGTTCTGTAACAGATATTGAGAAAATTCTATGTACAAGGGGGTCGCACGAACGTTAGAACCTCACTTACCTTCGTTATTTTTGCAGTTACGTAAAAAGTACAAAAATAAAAGTTATAGAAAATCACATGTATTTTTCAAAAATTATTTCAGAATAGCAATTGAAAGCCGCATTTCGGAGATGAACTTTACTTTGGTTTTTTTTAAATGGCACACTCCATATACATTTATACCATTTGAAAGACCGTTAAAAAAGCTTTTTAACTATATACATGGTATTTATCTTTAAAAAATTTTGTCTAATTTACTATAAATTTACAATTTATCAAATAAGCCATGGAAAACAAAAGCAAACAATATATTAGCTCTGTCGAAATACCTGTTAGTATCTAATTTCACTTAATTTTAAATGAAATGGAGAATTTCAATAATTGATATATATTTTTCGGACTACCTTGACTTAATGTAAGAAAATATAAAACTTAATATCTACTGTAGTTTGTAAGAAAAATACTATGTGTCATAAATCATTGAAAAGGTTTTTCTATCGCCTTTGATATGGTGTAAAAATATATTGGGTGTTCTATTTAAAAAAACCAAAGTAAAGCTCGTATCTCCGAAATTCGACTTTTAATTGCTTTTCTGAAAAGTTTTTTGTAAAATACATGTGATTACTCTTAACTTTTATTTTTTAACTTTTTCACGTAACTCCAAAAATAACGAGGTTAAATGTGGTTCTACCGTTCGCGCGACCACCCTGTATAGTTGACTATAATAAGGAACTCTAGTCTAGTTAAAATAAAAAACACGTTCTCAAATAAATTAAAAATGTTCTGATACTTAGTACATACTAATAATAATAATTTTTTGTTTTTATGTGCCTTTATGGTATTTTTTAAAAAATTTGCCTCCCTGGGCTATAGCCCCCCCCCCCCCCCTAAATCCGCCACTGTGTAATTGGTCGGTTTCATATCATATCCATCCTAGATAGTATATGAAATATAAGTAACTAGAGGTTTTAACTTCGGAATAATGTCATATTGAACGGATTTCGTTCATTTTTGGCAGTATAATAGTAAATGCTTCACAGAAAAGTTTCTATATTGTGCGGGGGCTTGCTAATTTATAGGGAGTGGATGCTACCCCCTCTCGGGGGGTGGCACCCTAAATCCGCCACTGTGTGATTGGTCGGTTTCATATCATATCCATCCTAGATAGTATATGAAATATATCCGTTCAGCTAACTAGAATGGCATACTTATGCATTCTACAGACTGTACAGAAAACGGCAGATATACATAAGGGAGTAGAAAAATAATATAAAAGCTTATACTGTAAGTCAAATGTAGTGTAAAATACAAAGTTGTATAAGACTAAGACAAAGAACACCGAAAAATGTACAGTACAATACAAAATTTGTAAACAAAACAAGAGTCAAAAGAGAAAAAATGCAACATATAGGTTCATGTTAACTTGCTGTGTATCAGAAGACTTTAAATACAGAAAAATTCTGATAAATAATAACATTTATCTCATAAAAACACCTTTAGTTTTTTTCTAAATATATACTCACTTCCCTCATGTTTTATGTCATCCGGTAGACGGTTACATTTTTTCGGGCCTATAAATCTTGGAGACTCACTTGTGATTTTTAATCTGGCACAAGGTTCATGGGGTTTATATTTTTTTTATTCGGATATTTGATTCGCTGTCTGGAGATGTCGATGTCGTCTGTGTAATAGAAAATCCGATTGGGATGTTTCTTTGGAGGTTCGAATGTTAAAGGATGCCACGTAGATGTTCTATTGGACATCTGAATGCAAAAAACTGCAACTCGCAAGTTGTGTCGGATGTGTAGATGTGAGAAAGTGAGATTTGAAAAACTGTGACTCGGATGTCTGATTGACCGTCAGAATGTGGACAAAAGCAACTGGCATGTCCCAAAGTGAAGAGATGCTGAAAATGTGCATAGTAGAAATTTCTGTCAAAAGCGTTCAATAATTTTTATAGCTGTTCTTTCTGCTGTCGCTACCTCTTAACTCTACTCGCATTATTCACTGGCTGATATTTAAGTGAGCCTTAGAATACTTTGATTGTCGCTTTTATATAATGAAAATAGAGGCTGCCTGTTTCTTATAAAAGTAATACGTAGTTTATGTTAACTTTTAATTATATCCGTATAACAGAAGCCTACCTCATTTTTTCATCTTCTTACCCCTGTAGATCTAAATTTCGAGGCACGACCCAAACTGCAACATATGACAATTACACAAACCGACTGAGAGCCATTTGCCATTTAAAACGTGCCATTTGCCATTTAAAACGTGCGGGGTTCTGTCCTAATAATTATTAAACTCAGTGTTACCTAAAGTCTATTTCATATACCGCTACTTTATAGAACAGTTTACACATAAAAATTTTACTTCCTTGACCTTTCATTTCTAGTGGTCTGAATATTAACAAAAGCTGGCACAATGCCAATTTCAAAAGTATGTTGTAGGACTTTCTCTTTCCACAGGTTAATAAATGATAGTTAAGTTAACATTTTATGGAATAAAAAATCCTTTGTTCTAGGAACCTGCCTCCTCACACATAAGTATTCGCGAGATTCAGTTTCCAGTTTTCCTATGCATGTGTGTGCTGTGAATCATTCTGTTGTTTTCACCAGAAAATTTTATCTTTAAGACAAGAAATCTATTTCCCTTATATTATTACAAACGCGAGCAGTTTCCATAGTATACAGGCATGTCTGTCCAATTATACATTTGCGACATATAGGACCTCCTAGTGCTCTCCACGAAGGGTAGCAGATTCTTCCAGTTAGATCCCGTAGATCAGGTTGTGAAAATTGCCTTTCGAAATACCTATACCATGATGCTTCTAATGGTATACAATTGCATAGAATATCAGTGATGATTTCATTCTCCACTCCACACATCTCTCACTCTTTCTCTATGGAGCCCAAGCAACCACTTTACGGTGGACTCAATCGAAGACCCTTTATATGGAGCCTTGACTGTCTCATTTCGGAGGCTTGAACCCAATATTTGTTGAACTGTGCCATAGTCCAATCACGTAGCTCTGATTGAATCATACTTCTTGGCAAACTGAAGGCTGACTCAGAACAAAGGCAACCGAGCTTTTGCTCATTCTCCCTTCCTTCTCCTAAACAGGCTGCATCTTCATTGCCTTCCACACAATTGTGTCCGGGCATCCATATTAGTTTCACTGAGTTGTGTTCTTATAGCTTATTCCGACAGATCAGTACTAGCTTATTTTATATATAAAACCCCCACAAATTTTGTCTTCAACTAATTGATTTGAATGTGACTCTTACATTTCTCAAAACTTCTATTAGATTTAAAAAGTGTTATTCACGCGTGACCACGGACTTTTCAGTGCTGAGGTAATTTTCATGACTTAATTCCTCTTTAATGTCAAGTAAAAAGTTTTTGTTCGAAGTTGTTCCGTTAGAAAACATTTGCATTTTTAAATGTCGATACAGAGCGTGTCAAGCTAATATAAACTAGATCATTATCAATATTATCAGTACGGTGTACTGCAGAAAGATAATTGAACCACCAACACCGTAGTGGAAAAATGTTTCATACTTCAACGAATCAAGACCGGTTTAACAAATGTTTTATTTCAACGTCTTTTCAATAGTTGCTCTTCTATCCTAAAAGAAAAGATCCAAGCTTTTGCCAAATTTGATGTTTTGACCATTTGAAAGAGCTTTATATTAAGTCATTATTTTCTGTTTTGACCAATTCTTAAAGAACTATCCCCAAAGCTAAGATTTTTCTCATTATTTTTCCTATCTTATCCTCCACGAGATTTCAAACCTTCAGTTTGCTATTTTGAGTGATAATCACCTCCTCAAAATCACTCTCAAGGCGTTACATTTCTCTTTTAATTCTTCTGGCATACCCCAGGTAGCTTTTAATAATAAAAAAAATATATTTAATTCTGAATAATTATCACCTTCTAAAAAATACCCTGGAGACTTTAAACACTTTTTTAAAATTTTCCCCGGTTTCTTTAGATGATTTTGAATGGACCATGTAAAAAATATAGAAATTTAAAAATCATAAGACCTCTCCTGTAAAGGCCACTCCTGAATTTTGAGCTTTTTCCCCTATTGCATACTCTGTTGCGTGTGTGCTCTATTCTCGTTCAGCGCGACAATGCTCAGTTTAACACAAAAAATTTTAACTGGTTAATTCTGCAACGAATTGATT